>OZ018408.1:27498380-28729076 GCA_963969595.1 Neckera pumila
TCTGGAGCAATTTGAAAATGCTGGAAGTCCTTCGCCCCCACGATAAAGTCAGGTTGCTGTTGTGCTCGATTCTGAATTTGTCAGTCGGTTGCATTGACCAACTTTGTTCCTTTCATGAGAGCCTCAAACGTACGCCCTCAATCCTAGCTATGGACTATGGAGGAAAAAAAATGGTAACAAAACATAGCTTTGACGGGGTCCTTCCAGAAACATTGAATATCAATTGTGGAATATCAATATAGCGTCCACCTCCTGCGTACGGTGAACACGTATTTTCATCAATAATTCGCACTGTCTGATCAAAACGATTTCAAATTGATGCCACTGATCTCTTCTGCTTCTTTTAGGTAGACACGACTCATGAGCATCCCGACAGCACTAACAGCAAGAGGGATGATCGTGCTCAATGTCTGGGTGGCCGGTTGGCTATGGTGAAATTATAAATCTCATTGATTTCTTCTGAAGTAATTTATATCGTGTTTCATTCGGAACGACGTCGAATGGCTTGAGCAAAGCAAGATAATTAGATTACTGCAACAGGTGACACACGCACCAACTTGACCTCCAACTGACGGAAAATTCTTACAATAATGTTAGGTGCCAGCAACGGGCGCCAAGGCGCAGCAAAGAAGTTTTAAGAATTCGTTCAGTCAAACAATGTATTGCATCAATAAGATCTATACATGCGCACTTCCAGCCAAACTGCTCCACACACGACCACTTGCAGCTGTTGGCAAAAACTTCTCCGAACCATAGCAGTGGTCCCAAGCTCCGAGCCCAGCACGCAAATACAGCAAAAGGCTATATCGTCCTGCTCAGGTTTCAGGTTTCAGGTTGTTTTTTAGGGTTCACGGTTTAGGTCTTGTCGGGTTTAAGATTTAGGGTTTAGAACTCTGCCACTGTCTGAGCCCTCAAAGTAGGGCAGAGCTACTTGTACATATAGCAACAGCAAGAGTGTAAGAGCAATGGTGGCATACTCCATTTTGTACTCATCTTCACGCTCATATTCCTTCTTGGATTGCTTACATCCCCGTTAATTTGGCCTGGACAACTGGACATCCCAACTGATTCACGTTTCCCAAAAATTCGGTGATCACAACACGACACAACACGCTAGTCAAGAATCCACATACTACCCCAGAATCGAACAAATTTCGAATAACGTCCACTCTCAATGATTTCGCGACGGAGAAGCAAGTTGCACTACCCAATGTGGTACCCAACCCTAAAATTCGTTTTCAAATCTCAACCAAGCACATCCAAGTACGGTCAAGCACCAGGGGAGCTCTGAGCTCTCCGTTTCATTGTTGACCTAATTGCAAATCCGTGACAACCAGCAGCATCTCTCTTCCTGTTCACATCTCGGGCTTCTCGCCATCGGAAATCCCCCGGCCTCCAGCGATTTCCCAGCTCTAGTTTAATCGCAAATTTAATGGCCATGTGGCGTCCCCCAAAAGCTGCCCCCCTTCAGCCATCGAAACTTGGGTCACGTTGCCTACTGTAAGCTAGGAACCCCTACTGTAGGTTGCAGAACGTCGCAATGCCATGATTGCTTGCACGCAATTCCACACAGTATGTTGTCAAATTAATACGCAGCTCCTGGATTCTTGAAGAGCGCGAGGATCATTTTTTCCAGTGGCATGGAATCTCTAAAAGTTATCTTCGGCTGTGTTTCAAGTCTCGCACATAATTTGTGGCTGGGTGCATCCCAAGACTCGGTTCGCATCGAGGAAACTTCAAGAGAAAGATGATCATAATGTGCACTCTTCCCCCTGACGACAAAATGTGCAGGGAACTGTGGGAACTGTGGGAAGGGATTTAGGGAAGGGCTGGCCCGCAGCATCACGTTTCCGTTTCCTTTTCAAAGTTATTTTGGAAACCAACAAGAAGAACGTTTTCCTGGGTTCGTGAACTATGGAACTATTCTCTTGGCCCATGCTGTGATTCCCTGTCTCTCAGTGCATGGGGTGAACTACACCGGCAATTTTTAGTCAATACGGTAGGGTCATCAATAGGAATAGGATTAGGAATACATGCTCTTCTTGTGTGAAAATTTTGGCTGGTGTGCAAACTTGGCATTACCGGTCACAAGCAACTGGCGCTAATAAAGGAAACAAAGGGGCTGGTTTAAGGTAATTGACCTTAAATCGCACAGTTAAGCAATTCAGCATGGTTTTCACTATTATATTGAAAAAAAAAATAGTGGGGTCCCATTGGTAGTCCAAAAGGGGGTTCTAGATTCCCTTAGAATGCATTTTTTGGACACCATATGAATAAACTATGAATTTTCAAAGTGCTGAGAATAGGTGTACCCAAAGTGATCATAGAGTCATATGAATAGTGGGAGTACATTTTTGGCAAGAATATCTAGTGTGCGATTTTAGGAAGCATGTGATTTTAGGTGTAGTTACCTTACACCAGGGTCGATTTATATCAAAGGTCCTCTTGTGAATTACGGATGCAGACACTAGTGGAGAGTTTTAGGCGTGGTCCAAGTTGGGTTTTGTACACTATGGTCAAGGCCAATACCAATTTCAGTTGATGAGAAGTCCACTTGGAATGACAAAGTAGATCATGTTTTGCTTGTTTCTAAGAGTTTTTTCGTTGACCACCTCTTTGAAGTAGGCCTAAAGAATGTCTAGGAGACCATGCCATAAGGGACTAAAATCTCACAACCATACATTTTGTCTATTTAATTAATCTTGTCTGTTTAATAATAAATAGATATGGCCTTGGTATGGTCTTTCTTGGATTTACGTGGCTGGGGGAACCGACCCCTTTACTTGTCTTCTCAAAGTCCCTGAATTTTTTTGGAAGGGTGTATGTTAACCCCAAAAGGACCATTGTTCCTTCGGAGGACAAATGGGGTTTTGGGCAGATACCTATAGGTTGAATTTTTATCGTGATTTTTTGAATTTTTTTTGAAGATAGAAAACCTGGTAAGCTTTGCGGGAATATAAATTCTTTTTCAATCAGTGCCCTGGAAAAAAAGTTATGCCCAAATAACCTCAAAACAGGGGTTGAGGGGCAGCAAAAAAAAATTTGCAGTTTTGTTTTTTGTTTTTTGTTTTTTTTATTTATTTTTTTCTTGTAGATTATATTTTTGTCTATCTGGAAAGCTTTGATTCATTTCATTTGGATTTTTTATGAGAAAGTTACAGACAATCTTGTTATTTGGGCACATAGAGCATCTTTCAGAAAAAAATAACTTGTAGGATTCATTTTTGAATGCAATTTTAATAATTTTTAAAAAAAAAGTTCCACAAGGTTTCATATTTTTACTAGAACAATCTCACCATTGGAATTAGTGTTTTTTAATTCCATATAAAAGATATTAATATTTTAGATTTTCCTTCTATTTTGTACCTACTTCTACTTAACAATTTTTTTAGTAATGAAAATTAAGTTTTTTTGGATTTTTTTTTCTCTAGATTTTCAATTCAGTTTTCTACTATAAAGATTAAAAGCTCAAAATTCTATAGTGCAAAATTTTAAGTTAAAAATGTTCAAAGTCATAAAATCTAGTCCCACAATGTGCTCAAAAACTTGTTTTTTTACTTTAAATGCAAATATCTTGCAATCTATGCGGTCAAAAATTCTGAAATTTTTTCCACACATTCCCATACTAGTTAGGTGTAAGATCCTATGTTTTGATTTACAAAAAAAACAATTTTCAAACTTTTTTACTCTTTGCTATAGAAATGGCAGTTTTGAGTGTTTTTTGGCTAAAAAAAGGCCTTGGTCCTTTAGGGGTTAAAAAAAAGACCCACTATTTTGTATTTGATGAATCTATTTTCTATAGCACTCCTAGCTAATTTGGGGGCTTTGATTGCAAATACGAATTCAAAATTTCCAAATTTTATCATGTTTGGCAAATAAAGAGGTTCTATATTTTTCCTAAGAGGATGGTTCACCCCAGTTGGTTTACACCAAGACCATACTAAGTGCCATTATTATTTTTTGTCTTAGACTTTCTCTTCCCATGGTCACATCTAACAAAGTGGAGTACTTTAGGGTGCTTGCAATCCCCCAATCCGAAGCCAATGTAAACCAACCCTTATTAAGCTTCTTTGGGCTCTCAAATTTCTCATATTCTTATGGTAGGCGATATATTACAACTATGTAGGTTTTATGCTTTACATTTGAAGTAAGGAAACAAGCTATGAAACATTTGGGTTGGTCTTTAAATAAATCATCATTTTGGATACTATGTAAATCATTTGCTTAAAAAACAAACTCATTAGAGATCAAATTACTATACAAGACCTCCCCTTTTCATACAAAATTCCAAAATGAACATTTGCACCATTATCTTACATAGAAAATTATCTATTACCCATTGTACACTTAGTGTCCATGATGACATTACCAAATAAAAGATGAAGAGTCTACAAAAACAAAATACATAAGGTAATTCTTGATGCAATTGTTTTTCAAAGCATAATCAAGTTTGAACTATAGTAGTAACCATTTAAATCATTTAGAAAATATTGGAACAATTATTTTCCATTAAATAGGTCTATGTATGTCTCTATGAATGTGTATATCTATTATATACCGTCACACGATCTATCACAATCCACTGTCACAAATATGGTCACCATTTCATCCCAAATATTTCGTCCTGTCATCCCGAATATTTTTCATCCGGTTTAGTACATTGCAATTGGCTATTGAATCTATATTCTTCTAAATTACTCATACACTGCAATAGATCTTTGCTAATGGATATTTATGTATACAGATATTTGACCTTATTCAAACAATTCCAAATTTTAATCAAATTATAATAGACCAATCTGCTAAAATAGATAGATGTAAATTTAATCTCCCGATATTTGGGCTTTCATTTCAAGCTCATTTACACAAAGCCGACAAGAATCCTATGAAAGATAGCTATTTGTTTATGAAGAAAATCAAGATTAGGTTAGAAAATGTTGATTTAAAATGTCAAGTTGGAAAGCAAAAATTGAACTAAGTTTAAATTTAAGTTAATCCTAAAATACTGCAATGTTTTGAAGTCCAAAATTGTTTCAAAATACTTGTATCCAAAGCAAGGCTAAAATCTTCATCTATATTTATTTTCTAACAAATCCAATCAGGATCCTTTAATTTGTTTGTTCAAGTACATTCTATAGAATTCAAAGCAAAGGCCCCTACTAATTGCATATTCAATGTGACTTAACTTCAAATAGTAGGCTTTGTAATCCTTCCTAGAGGTGAAGTTTTGTCTTTCAATTTTAAGGGAAAAACAAGTATGATCAAAACTTATGCAATATAATTAATATGCTATAAGTGGGTTGAGACTACATGTAAAAAAATTCAACAAAAAAATCTTTCATATTCATCTTTAAAAGAATTATAAAATAAAAGATAGTACACAATGATAGAAAAAATTAACCATTAATAACTTTGACAAGAAATTGAATCTTAATGGTGAAAATGTTATAGTAAACAATATGTATCAGTTCTTCTTCTCCTCCTTTTTATTTGGAAACATTCAAAATTGAATTCAAAAAAAGACACTATGTGTTTTTTCTACCTTCATTGCCTACAAAATAAAACTTCCTATAACTTTCACTTCATTACTTGGAATTGAACAATTCAAATGTCTTTGAGTAGATATAAATCTATAAAATTCAATATAATTAATGAATTTTTTTTTCTAAATATACTTTTAGCTGCCTGTTTTGATATTGAAATCAAACTAAGCCTTCTAACTTCTACAATCTTTATCAGAATGACGTAAAACAAAGCTTCATATGTAGATTAGGATGACCAACATCCATCTTAAAAAGATTCATGTAAATATTACAAATTATAAAGTAAAGAAATCTTGCCTACATTTACAAAAATCCTATAGTAGGTTCCTGAGGGAGAAGCACCCAAAACCAATCATGTACCCAATTGCATCAATTTCTAAATACAATAATCATTTTGGAACTTAAATCTAGATAGACCATAGATAGCTTATTGTTTATTGACCAAAATGGTAAGCTTCTATGGTCTACCTAGATTTATGTTTTAAGATGACCACTGTGTCTAGAAATTAATGCAATTGGGCACATTATTGGTTTTGGGTGTTTCTCCTTTAAGTCCTTTTGGGGTTGACAAGACTAAAAACTTGGTGAACAATACAACAACTATGTTATCAATATGTTAGTATTATATGTCTTTACTTGGAGAATGAAAGATATTGAAAGCATTGCTACACACACAATACAACCAAGTAACATTGTCTTTCATTTTATTCATTTTCAATCAAAAAAAATAATAGATATTTTAAGACAATATTCAAAAATATATTCTTCTCTTCTCTAGTGGTTGAAATTGCTATATTATGCACTTATCTCTCAACCTTTCTTATAGGCTACGTTGTGCGCATGAGCGGGACTAATTGTTCCTTTCTTGTTTTTTAATTCACAAAGTCCTTTTTAAATTGCTATATTGCTATGGATGATATTGCTTTGGAGATGACTGACCACACTCTCTCTTTGATTTTCATTCTTAATTTGCATGTTTCATCCATGTTCATAGATATACATAACTCCATCCCTCCATCCCTCCATTGAAAATCACTTGCTGAGTGCAGTGCCCAAAATAAATAAATTAAAAAACAAACTAGTTTATTGATTGTAGTGGTGTCAAAGCAATTATGGTAGTCCAAGACTTGGACAACTTGGACAACTTGGACATGGTTTCAGATCTACTTATTGATTTAGGAACTTGGGATGTTTTTTCATTTGTGGAGCATGAATCCAATCCAAATTTTTTATTGTGTTTTCTTACTGCCACATTTATTACCTATCCCTTACAGAAATAAAATCAGACCCATAAATTTGTCCCCAACTGAACTGAAACAGAATCTACATGATGGTTTATGTGAATGTTTCAAATGACAAATTTTTTATTAAATATAACATGCTTCAGTTGAACACAGTTTTGACACAATTTTCATGACATCTGTCTCTTGCATTTGGCTTTTGTTCTACAGTACTCCGTCCTACTCAGGTCCATTTCAACACTTGTTTTGAAATGGTTCAATTTTCTCGGTTCAAAACCACCAAGGAGATTGACACGTGGGATGTCAATGTGGTCCCTCTTGGGCGCTCTCTGATTTGGACTGCTTGTCTAGATTGCAATGCGATCTGCTTCAACAAAAACTCTTGGCCACCTCAACAAGTTTTATGGGAAGCCTTCATTGATCATACTCGGGTGGCGGGGTTCAAAACCACAAAGCTCTGTAGGTTATACTCTAATAAAGCAGGTTCCTTTCTCCGACGATTTGATGACATATGGTTCCAATAAGATTTCCTTGGTGAGAGAATGCATCTTAACCCCTAAAGGCCCAAGGCCTTTTTTTTGTAAAAAAACACATTCAAAATTGTCATTTCTATAGCAAAGATTAAAAAAATTTTAAATTTTTTTTTTTTTTTTTTTTTGCACAACTAACCAAAGGATCTTACTCCTAACTAGTATAAGTATGGGTGGAAGAAATTTCAGAATTTTTGACTGCATAAATTGCAAAATATTTGCGTTTAAAGGAAAAAATAAAAATAAAAATAAAAATTCAGCACATTTGAGTTATTTGTAAAGTCCGAACCATTTTTGAGCGGGACTTTTTTGGAAACAAGTAGACTATAGAAAGGCGTCTCCAGCCGAACCGTCGAGTTTTCTTAAAGAAGCCTGCGACACATGACCTCAAAGTGGGGTCCAAATCTTCTTAACCCCTAAAGGACCATTGTCCCTTCAGGGGACAAATGGGATTTCGGGTAGGTACCTACGGGCTGAATTTTTGTTGTAATTTTTTGAAACTTTTTTTGGAGATAGAAAAACTGATAATCTTTGTGGGAAGTTTATTTTATTTTCAATCAGCTTCTGGGAAAAAAAGTTATGCCCAAATAAGCTCAAAACAGGAGAGAAGGGGCAACAAAATATTTTGCAAAAAAAATATATTTTTTTTAAATTATTTTTTCCTTGTAGATTATATTTTTGTTTATTTGGAAAGCTTTGATTCATTTCATTTAGATTTTTTATGAGAAAGTTACGGACAATCTTGTTTTTTGGGCAATTAGAGCATCTTTTTGAATAAAATAACTTGTAGGATTCATTTTGGAATGCAATTTTTGCAATTTTTCAAAAAAAAAAGTTCCACATGGTTTAGTTTTTGTGCTAGAACAATCTCGCCGTTGGAATTAGTGCATTTTTATTCCATCTAAACGATATTAATATTTTAAATTTTCCTTCTATTTTGTACCTACTTCTACTCAACAATTTTTTTAAGAATGAAAATTAAGTTTTTTTGAGTTTCTTTTGTTTTCCTAGACTCTCAACTCAAATCTCCACTAGAAAGATTGAAAGCTCAAAACTTTGTAGTGCAAAAGATTTAAGTTAAAAATGTTCAAAGTCAAAAACCTAGTCCCACAATGTGCTGAAAATCTTGTTTTTTTTCACTTCAAATACAGATATCCTGCAATCTGTGCGGTCAAAAATTTTGAAGTTTTTCCCACACATTCTCATACTAGTGAGGTATAAGATCCTACGGTTAGATGTGCAAAAAAAATAACTTTTAAATTTTTTTACTCTTTGCTCTATAAATGGCAGCTTTGAGAGTTTTTTGGCCCCAAAAAGGCCTTGGTTCTTTAGGGTTTAAGCACCATTTTGATGCAAAATTCAGTTTCACACCCAGTTTTGTCCCGACTATGCACAATTTTCTGAACTCATCCTGCTTTCTTGCAAAATTGACGAGGTTAAAACCCCGTTTTAGCCTACTTTACAAATAACTCAATTGTGGGACTGTATTTTTTGACTTTGAACATTTTCAACATTACATTTTTGCACTACAGAGTTTTGAGCTATAAACATGTATAATGGTGAATTGAGTTGAGAGTTTAGCAAAAAAAATTCAAAAATTAATAATTTTCATTATTAAAAAATTATTAAGTAGAAGTAGGTACAAGATAGAAGGCAAATCTAAAATATTAATATCTTTTATATTGAATTAAAATGCACTAATATCAATGGTGAGATTGTTCTAAATAAAAACTAAACCACGTGGCACCTTTTTTTTTGAAAAATTGTAAGAATTGCATCTAGAAATGAATTCTACAAGTTATTTTTTTCAAGAGCATGCTTTAAGTGCCCAAAAAATAAGATTGTCCATAACTTTCTCATAACAAATCCAAATGGAATGAAAACTTTCTAGATGGACAAAAATGTAATACATGGAAAAAAAATTCAATTTTTTGCACCTTCTCCCCTGTTTTGAGCTTATTGGGGCATACTTTTGTTCCCGGGCACCGATTGAAAAAAAATTATATTCCCACAAAGCTTATTAGTTTTCCTATCTTCCAAAAAAATAATCAGGGAAAAAATTGAACTCGTAGGTACTTGCTTGAAATCTCATTTGTCTCTCAAAGGGACAATGGTCCTTTAAGGGTTAAGATGAGCTGGAATCTAGCTCAACATAAGATGGGTACTTTCAACTGAAGTAGCAAGGGCCTTCTCTGGGGCTATAGAAATTTGATAGTAGGTTTAGCTATCACGGTTCTGCTCTCTTGCTTGATTAGTTGTTACTAAAAAGGTGGTTTGAAATTGTTTTAGAAAATGTAAAAAGCTCGTTGCCAAAGATATAGTCTTTTATTTCTGTGTAATTTTTCTTTATTAATGGAATTTGTCCATGTGTTTCAAGAAGAAAAAAAATGTTTGATTTTGGAATTTAGACTGTACAAAATGTCAATTTAAAATTATTTTTAGTTATTTCTAAAAATTCAATTGTATCATTTTCTGATTTCACAAAGAGTGAAGAACCTTCAAGTTAAATTTTCTTTGCGTACATTCCTATAATGGTCTAAAACTTTATCCTATAACGTTGATGCAGACACTAAGTGTCTCATGGATGACAAAGAATCTTTAAATGTAAGATAGAAGTGTAGATGTTTGTCCTTGGAATTTTCGTGTGAAAAGGGGAAGGAGTCTTGTACAATACTTTGACCTCGAATGAGTGCTCTTGTTTCTTTCTTAAGCAAATGATTCACATGGTCCGTACCCAAAAGGATGATTTCAACCGAGAGTTCCAAGGTTATATAATCCTAGCAGGAATGGTAGGCCACTGTGGAAATCATCCTTTTGGGTACTATACAAATCATTTGCTTAAAAAAATCTACAAGAGCACTCACTAGAGCTCAAAGTATTATACAAGACCACCCCTTTTCCCAAGACAAAATTCCCAAGATGAACATTGCACTTCTATCTTAACTTACAGCAAACATTTTTTGTTTTGTTTTGCATTGGACACCAAATGTCCACGGGGACATCCTTCTATCTAAGGTTAATGACCTTTGGACAATCTTGCTTTTCATTTTTTGCATACTTATTATATTGAAACTGACCCATGCGTAAGGGGATTCCATTTTCCAATTGGGAATATTGACCTTGTGTCCCCTACCCTCATTAGTCAAACAACAACAAATAAGTCTCAAGCCTTGTCAACTCTGCAAATATAATCCAATCCATGCCAATGGGCCCCCTCTCGTCCCCTATGGTAGCTAAACTGACACCTTGGCCAAACTCCGTCGCTTGCTGCCAAGTTGCTGCATCCAATTTTTTTGAGCTCATTGGCCGAGGTTGGGCTTATATCATTGTCCCCAAGCATCATTCTCCGTCTTTCCCTTTTCCGCAAGTAAGCTAAGTTATGCTCTTTGTATATATATTTTTTTCAACGCACAGATGCACACCCCGAGTCACACGGCACTCTTGTCTTGTCTCGATTGGTTTCTTGTGTGCCAGAATTCGTTGTGTGTTACTGTAGGACCACAAAGACTAAGTGGAGCGGAGCGAACCAACCCACGCAAGCATGATTTGGTGGTGCATAATTGAAGAAGACAAAAAATCAATTGGTCTTCCGTCTGCACTTCCCTTACTTTGCAATGCAACAATCGGCAGTGAGTAGAGTAGAGTAGAGTCAATTGAATGTACTATCCATCCACCCAATCCACTCCAAATCACCCACTTCCAATTGTGCGGTTGACCGGAATCATTGAGGAGAGCATGGCATGGCATGGAGCTTGTTATCCAAGTAACTTAAGGACGCTCACACCAAAAAGTGGTTAATGGGTGGTTTTGCTGATAGAAACAAAGAATGCACTTATTGGTCCAATAACCCTTAAAGTCCCATTGTCCCCTCAGGGGACAAAATGGATTTCAGGCAGGCTACTACGGCTTCAATATTCATCAATATTCATCATTATTTTTTGAAACTTCTATGAAGATAGAAAAACACGTTAGCTTTATGGGAGTACAATTTTCATTTCAATTGGTGCTCGGGAGCAAAAGTTATGGCACAAAAGGTCCTTTATTTTGATGCGGTGGGCAAAAATCTTCTCACACAAAAAAAATTTTAAACTTTTTTTTTGATTTTTTTTTCTCATAGATTATGTTTTTATCTATATGGGAAGCTTTGATTCATCCCATTTGGATTTGTTATGTGAAAGTTATGGACAATCTTATTTCTTGGGCAATTAAAGCATCAAAGAATGCACCTCCTTTATCAATGGAATTTGTCCATGTGTTTCAAAAAAAAAAAGAAAAGAAAGAATGCACCTATTGGTCCAATAATCATAGCAATTTTGTTGACTACCTTGGTCAGTGGGACTCCATCCTTTTGATGGGTTCATTTAACTGAACTTGGGGGAGATATTGAGATCGCATCTTAACCCCTAAATGCCCAAGGCCTATTTTGGGCTTCCTGGAATTTGCTTTAAATTGAACAAAATGCCAACATTTTGATAAGTTGTGTCAATTTTTTTTTAATTGTAACCGTACAAATTCAAACTGGACATGTTAGATATCTCATAGGAAAAGAAAACACAACAACAACACTTTTGGAGTCAAAGATTATAATGTTTGACCATGACGGTGCTAAAATTGCAAAAATCTTTCAATCTTCTTTACACAAATCAAATCTAAAAAGTTGGTGACCAAAAAAAATGTGAGGTTGAAGGGCCTAACTTGTATAACCCCGATCAATTTATGGCTTCTTAAAATCTACTCCACAGTTCTTTTAAATGAATTTTGAATGTGATTTTTTCTCCAAGATCTAGTGTATTTGAGGCTCATTTCCAAGAGCTCTCAACACTATGGGAAGTCAAGATTGCACTGGGTCCCCTTGTACAAAATCATGAATAGAAGAATCACTATCATCTATTTTCAAGATCGGATTTTTGTAACTAAAATTAGACTTCAAGAAGAACTTTCTTAAAAGTAGAACCTACTAAAAATAGCCACTTGGTTAGGTTGTATTTAGCTTCCAAGTTTTGCAAACACCACATTTGGGTGCCTTGTGCATTTAGGGGTTAAACTTACTGTTGTTGTTGATAGCAGTAGGCTGGGCAGGGCAGCTCCAGGATTTGATGCACCCGCCCGTCTGCGATGAGTCAGGCAGGATGATTGTTATGGCACCCCTTTTGTGAGCTTCCTGCTGAAAGTGCTTTTGTGAGCGATCCACCAGCCTTCAGGAATGATGGGGGAGCGAGCAGGACTCCGTGGACTTGGCACAATTCAGGCCAAAAATCAGAAGCCGGGAGGGGTGGCACCCCTCGTCGTCATCGTCGTCGGGGACCCTGCCCGAGACAGCCATACCTTGATCAGCTCTTCTCAGTTTTACCTTTGAATTCCCAATATGGAACTGAGTGGTGGGCTCATGGATCCATAAATACCAGGCTAAAGTGCAAAACAAGCAAAAAATCGACCTCGGGTTGGAAAGACTAGATAGCAAGTACTCCTTCTGTATCCAAAAGTCATTGACTTGGGGTGATAGATTGCTTTCCGTAATGAAGAAGTTGAAGAAGGTACCAGCGTCACTTTCAAAAAGAAGGAAAAAAAGGTTAATTTGGGTCTAAAGGACCAGTGTGAATGAAGCGTTTGTTTTATTTTCCTCTCAGGAAGGACCTTGTTCATTAACCTTTAAACGAGACATTTGAGTCTTTTGTGTAAGGAGTAACAAGAATTGTGGGAGTTACTGTAAATGACTCTTTTAAAAAGGTGTTGCATTTTTTCCCTCCTTCCCCACGGGCATCAAATGTGGTTGAACTACTTTGAAATTTTCATTGCCTCTAGAAGATTGCTCTGGATCGGTAGGTGCTTGGATGGGGGGACACTTCTATGAGAAGTTGCCCAAGAGAGAAAGAGAGGGGTTGAATTCATAGCAACATTGTGCACAAAGCCGTTTGCCACAAGCTGTTCTCTTGCTTATCCGCCCTGGAAATGTTGTGGTTGCCCCCGAGGAACAAAAATGTCCTTTAAGAGTTAAAAAAAAACAAAGAGAATAAACAATCAGTCCAGCTCATGAGAACCATGATGTAGAGAAAGAAAGGTGCCAACTAGGAGAGAGAAGACTAAGGAAGCCGACCCATTTCTACCCACCACCACCACCACCACCACATTATGGTAGATGTAGGTTTTTCTATTTCCACATATGAGGAGATGAATAGTGATCAATTGTGGTGCAAGTCTCGGCACATTTGTGGCACATTATGACTGGCTATAAGTCTATCAATATTTGCAACTAATCTTTGGTCGAATTTGTTTGCAACCTGTAGTTGGAAATAGGAAGGTCTGCATGACCAATATAGGTCAACTATTTATCTTTAGCTAAAAAATCCAGGGTAATTATGTTTTGAGAAAAAATTCTGGAAAATTTTGGAATCCTTTCAAAAACTATTTTTTCGCAAACGGGAAAAAATTTCATAGTCAAGAAATCCGGGCTCTAGATATGCATATTATTAATTCCTTAAGCAGTTGGAAATGGATTGTAATCTTATACCATCATGGCAGAAAACGTTATTCATATACTAATTGGTGAATAAAAATTTCCTTGAATGACTGCTTTGCACTCTTCAATGCAGCTGTTGAAAAAAGTAAGGAAGTTCATTTGTTTAAAAAAAAAAGTAAAAAAAAGTAAGGATGTGATTGTGTCTCGCTAAGGTAGAAGCACCAGTAGTTTATCATTTAAGGAGTTTTGGAGCAGATTGTGCACAGTATGAGGTGGTTGAAATTTTTCTTGTGTAGGAAGATAGAAAATATGGATTCCAAAATTTTCAGAAATTAATTCCCAAAATTGAAATTACAATGAATTTTGGGAGCCAAAAAAGTGCATTTCACTAGTAGAGTCTTCCAATTCTGATCGTCAAGGAGGCTCACTACTTTGGGACATATGTCATAACCATATTAGTCCCAATCTTAAAAAGGACAAAAAAAAAACACTCAAACCTGATTTCCAACCTAAAGTTGGAAAAAGCACACCCTACAGGTTGGGTATTGGACGTGGTCGACAACTAGTGCTTCTACCTTAGTTGAGCAAAAAGCTTGTCCCTCCAGGCCAACATTCAAATTTGGGTTGATTGTTTCCTGCTTGAAAATCAATTTGTTTCTGGTGCACTAGAGAATACAGGAGCAAATTATGTCCTATGCAATACACTGGTTGGCAATAGAAGGCACTTAGACGCTTTCCTCACTCCATCATAGATGGGTGGACTATGGTGGTAAATCCCACCAATGTCTGGTTTGGAATTCATGTTCAACTCAGTTATGTGCCAAGGTCAAAGTCACTGAGCCAAGATTGCGAGTGCCTAAAGTTTGTTTTCAACAACAACAAACTTAAAGGATTTTTTTAAGCTAAAATTCCATTCATTTTAATCCCTCAAGTCAAGTGCCTTGAGTTTGCTTTCAATAATAACAAACTCAAAGGGTTTTTTTGTCATACCTAAAACTCCATTCAGTTTCAATCCCTAAAGTCTTGCATTGTCCCCTCAAGGAACAATCGAAAGTTTGAACAGGTTCCTAAGATCTCAATTTCTGGTGCAATTTTTTTGTTAATTCTTCACTATATCAATCAGTGCCTCGGAGCAAAAGTTATGCCGTCCTAAGCACAAACTTCAATATGAAGGACAACAAAAAAAATCCACTAAGACTTTAAGTAATATTTTTGCTTATTTGTTTCTCATAGATTGTGTTTTTGTGTTCATTGAATGCTTCTATTTTTTCCATATAACCCCTAAAGGACCAAAGTCATTTTTCTGCCAATAAACACTCAAAACTGCCATTTCTATAGCAAAGAGTAAAATAAATTGAATTTTTTTTTTTTTTCCACATCTAACAGTAGAATCTTATACCTAACTAGTATGACAATGTGTGCCAAAATCTTCAAATATTTTGACAATGCAAATTGCAAGATATATCTGTGTTTAAAGAGGAAAAAACAAGTTTTTTAATACATTGTGGGACTAGATTTTATGACTTTGAACATTTTTAACTTCATTTTGCAGTACAAATTTTTGAGCTTTAAATCTTCATAGTGGAGAAACAAATTGCAAGTCTAGCAAAAAAAATCAAATCAAAAAAACTTAATTTTCATTATTAAAAAAATTATTAAACAGAAGTAGGTACTTAATAGAAGTAAAATCTAAAATACTAATATCTTTTATATGGAATTAAAATGCACTACTCCCAATGGCGAGATTGTTCTAGCAAAAAAACTAAACCATGTGGAACTTTTTTTGAAAAATTGTAAAAATTGCATTCAAAAATGAATCCTACAAATTATTTTTTTCAAGAAAATTCTCTAAATGCTGGAAAAACAAGATTGTTCATAATTTTCCCATAACAAATCCAAATGGAACAAATCCAATCTTTTTAGGTAGACAAAAATATAACCTATGGGAAAAAAAGTTCAAGTTTTTTTTTAAAATTTTGCAAGTTTTTTTTGCTACCCGCTCTCCCATGTTGTGAGCTTGTTTGGGCATAACTTTTGTTCCCAGATACCAATTGAAAAAAAAACTATATTCCCACAAAGCTTATTAGTTTTTCTAACTTCCAAAAAGTTTCAAGAAATAAGGACAAAAATTCAGCTTGTAGATACTTGCCCGAAATCCCAAATGTCCGTCGAGCCGACAATGGTCCTTTAGGGGTTAATTTAGATGAGTGATGAGAAAGTTATGGAATCTGGTTTTGTTGACAATTATAGCATTTTCTTGGAAAAAATAAGGTATTGGACTTGTTTTAGAACTTAATCTTTACATCCCCCCCCCTCCAAATGGTTTCAAGGATTAATCTTTGATTGTTAGAACAATCCCACTGATGGAGCTGGCATGTTTTAATTCCATGTTAAAACTATTAATGATTTAATTTTTTCCTCTATTTGATATCTACTTCCACTTAACATTTTTTTCATGAACAAAAATCTTGTTGTTGTTGTTGTATTTATTTTTGAGAACTCAATTCTATTTTTTAGTATAAAAAGTCAACTCAAAATTTGACATGCAAATTTTTAGTTAAAAGGATTTAAAGCCTTACAAACTAATGTGCCACTATTTAAAAAAAAACTATGTTTTCTTCACTTTGAATGCAATTATTTTGCATTTGATGTGGTCAAAGTTACTAAATTTTTCCCACACATTTTTGAACTACTCCATTGCAAGATCATATGGTTAGAATTGAAAAATGAAATAAAGTAAAAAAAAATTATTTTTATTTTTGCTCTTTGCTTGAGAAATGGAAGTTTTATTGTTTTTTTGACATAACCTATACTAAACAGTGAAATTAGGTTGCGTCACACTAATTTCTTGACATTTGATCATATTTGAATATTCACTATCACTATAAAAGAATGATCAGCTTTTGAATTAGGTATTGTAGTAATTGGGACTCATAAATCTCTATTGCAAATATACAAATGGACTTGTCTGTAGAAACAAATATTGACTTTGATGGCTTGTAAAGCAACTTTTTTGGAATAAGACAACCTAATTATGTAGGCAACCGAATTTCACTATGTATTGCAGTGGATATGCACTAAAGCCATGATTCATTTTTTAAAAGAATTGAAAATTTGGTACTATATAAATATTCACTGTCACTGTAAAAGAATGCACTACTTTTGAATTAGGTATTGTTGTAATTAAAACTCATGAACCTCTACTATATGTGTACAAATGGACTTGTCTGTAGAAGTAGTTATTGACTTTGATGTCTTATAAAGCAACTTTTTTGGAGTAAGACAACCTAATTATTCAGGCAACCGAATTTCACTATTCAATGCAGTGGACATGCACTAAAGCCATGGTTCATTTTTTAAAAAATGGAAATTAAAACATGCACGCAATTGAAAATATTCACCCCATTAAATGTTTTTTAGTTAATGTTTTGAACAATGAACAAAGTATCCCACAACTCATCCTTAAAAAGGGATGCTTGAATCTTTAAGAAAAACAATCTTTATCTACAACCATATTGAAAAACTTGAGGTATATTACAAATTTGTTCCAAGACACAAGTCAATGTGCAATTTTCAGAAACGGAATTCATTGGCTGTCAGGTTTGTATTGTGACTCTTTTTGCAATGAAATTTCGTTTCATTTGTTTCAAAGAAGTAAAAGGAATTGGGCATTCAAGGGTTTTACCAACAGTGAGTCTTGGTTCCTAACTTTTTCTTCTTCTTTTGAAACAAATGAAAACAGAATTTCATCATTGTTGGTTCCTAACTTCATAATTATTTGGAAGATAACCCTACCAAGTTTGTTTTTTCTTTTGACTCTTTTCTTCTCTTGAAAGTTTGGTGGCCAAATTCAATTGAGTATCATATCCAGCCAAATAAGTTAGTAACTTACCCAGTGTGAAAAATCTGCCCACATAACCCACAAATCTGTTGGTTCTTGTGCAGTCTTGGGGGGCCCTGATCAAAGCACACTTGCACAGACAGTCAATGGATGTTTGGAAACTGTGTTTAAGTTACTTGATGAGCACAGCTTTGTTTTCTCACTAAGTTAAGTTATCACTAGCAGCAATCCCAAAACTCGCTAAATTTCACTCGATTTCTACTTAAATTTTTCATGCCCTCAGTGTAAATTCAAAACAAATCTTCCAAAAATGAAGATTCGGCTAAAAACCCTGAATCTGTTCTGAAATTGCTGGTTAGCAGCATAATTTAACTTAGCTTAACCTCGTCTGCATGACTCCTGTCCATCATGGCAAGGGTCGACTCGACCGCAACCATGACGCAACAGCCACGACACCCAAGGCCCAGGTCAAGTGCTTGAATATTATGCCATCATTCTGTCACTTCGCCAATGGTGTTAATTTTACTTCAGAAATGAAGTTTAAGAAAATTAGAACTGAATGATGATTAGATTTTTCCTGTACTCTCTAACTACAAGTCAGAGTTAATGGGAGACAAGTCACATAAAGCCTTAAAAGGACATTAAGTTTACTTAGAGTAGCCCCAATCCAATGGGAACCTACCATGCCAAGGGCAATTAAAAAAAATGTCCCAATGCAAACGATATTGGTCTCTCTTTGTTCCAAGACCTTGTTAGAAGGAGGTCTGCTTCAAAATTCTAGTATTTTTCCTATTTTTGTTTTAGAATTGGGGATATCGTCATGGATTTTTTGATAGAAATATGCAAAGAACTCTTTATAAAAATAAGATATGCATAAATATCTTGGATTTGGTATCTGGATTGTTGAAGACTTTAGATTTTAAATTGTACCTATATGAATGAATCTACCATTGGTATTGTCAATATTTAGTATATTCTTAGCTTCGAAGACCATTTTGGGGGCTAAGTTTAAAATTTGTCCCCTCTTATATATTTGTTTACATTTGCATTTTCTAACCTCGTTGAACTCATTGAGCAGATATCCAATTCCAAATAATGTATGAACTTCAAATTTCCATTTGTGGTAAATAACAAGTTATAGGATTAGACTTTTCTTCATTTTGTAAATCATTGTCCTACCCAGCTCTGTGCTTAGAAAATCGACCTCTCTGTCCTTCCAGTTCTCACTCCAGCCTCTTGTCATTTACAGATAGTGCAGCATGAGCAAAAGGGGAAAATTGTGGAATGATTCATTGTTGTAAAAGACGAAGTCTAAGGTCGGACCACCCATTTCCAACCAAGAAAGTAGATTGTAGGAAGCTAGTTCTTGCGTGATCAGAATTGGAAGACTCTAGTGATTGGGAATTGATTTGGAACACTTTTTGGCTCCCAAAATTCACAGAAATTTCAGTTTTGCACGAAAAATTCTGAAAATTTCGCAATCTTAGTATTTTCTATCTTCCTACACAAGAAAAATCTCCATCGCATTCAATTGCTCACCATCTGCGCCACAGGAGCTTAAGTGATTAGCTATAGGTGGTCCGACCTTAGATTGTCCTTGAGTTTCAAAAAAAGAAAGAAAAAAAAGATGGAGTCTGCTGCTGAAAGCAACAAAACAAGCTTATTAACTTATTATTTCTTCTAGGGTGGTACTTGAACCCCTCTTGTAGCCTCCCCATTCATGTGCCATCCTGTATTCTTTTGTCCCTGCATTGCCCATTAAGCAACCTGTTGTGGGGACAACATGCCTGCTGGAGTGGGTTGTTAATCATGAAGGGGTGGGTATTTTACGCATTATAAATTCATAAATAATATCCACATGGTGCACCCAACTTTGGGCTGCAGTTTGATGGCACAGGAACTGACCACATTGCAGGAGCTTCATCAGTTCAGTGAAGGAAAAAACAAGCAACCACTCCATGGCTGCAGCAAAAATGAAGGCAACCTCCACAGCATCCACATAAAACCGACTCAGTCAATGGATTTAAGTTTAAAAAATCAATGGAAAATCAATGGAAGTAACTGCGGAAGGGAAGGACTATTATGGGGTCTGCTGGACAGATGGGATGCGATCGGCTATTCAGTTCGGCTCTGGAACAGACATTTTTCATCTACGATTTGGTCGTGGTGGGGTAAAGGAGTCGTTGTGGGCATACTCATTATCTACTTGGTGGGAGCCCCCAAAACTTCGTCGTTGATGGTAGCAATGAGAAGTGTAGATTTCCAAAACAAGAATCACCGTGTAGTATAGTTTTAGCCTTTTGTTTTGAACAGATTTAAGCCTTTTGTTTTGGGTATGAATTTTTATGACTCAAAATGAAATGAAGTTCATTGAATCTAGTTTCTATTCCAATTTGAAAATATGAAAAATTCCTTAAAATAGATAGTAAGTTCTACACTATTATCTACACTTTTGTAGAGAAAATTCAATATTTTCAAAATACTCAAATTCTTTATGATTTAAAAAAGGACACAAAATTTCACCTCCAATTATTATTATTATTATTTTTTTCATTAATCAAAAGTCATAAAACGTGAACATTCATGGTATATAGTTTTGGAGTTCAATTCCATGGTTAGAGGTCCATCCCTGCAATGGAGAATAATTCCCACAATACTTTAGTGCAAGTTTTTACCATTGGATTTCATGGATTTTTTAATATTTTAAAATAATTTAATGAATTTGGGTACTGTTCTTTTTAACCTTGTAAAGACTCTGCAAACCCAAAAGTTTTGATGGATGACTTCACTATAATTTGTAGAAATAAAGAGTGCACCTATAAGACCACCAATTAAAGTATTTTGGTGACAACCTTGGTCATCAGGGGCCCACATCCTTCCAAGGTTAAGAATTATTCTTTCAAATGCTCTCCATCCTTGCCTTCCTTTAGCTATTTTAATTTTGAAAGTCTCACGTCATAATTGCTTTTGTAGGAGCCTACCTACACATTTTGTAACCAAAGTAGGTATCCTTTTTGAAAATTATAAACGACTTAAATTTTAAACGACTTGAATGATTCCTATTGATCCAACATGATAAGAGTTTGGGCAAGCCCCCCCCTCCCCTCCTCGGAAGTAGGTGCATGCATGCATGCGTTTCCATCCTGGGGTCCCTGAGAGTGATTCTCCAGTGCGAGACCCTGCAAGTCCTGGTTGGAGTCTTGGAGCCCAGTGTTTGGTAATTCTCTCTTGTTGCAGGAGCCCAGCCCAGCCCAGTCTTTGGTAACTTCCCCCTAGCCTTGTCGCAGGAGACGGACCAGCCAGACCTTGCCATGCTCCACCCAGTCCCTTGATCAACAGGCCAAGGACAATCCCTGGAAGAGGATGGAGCCATTGATAACTTAACCCAAGTCATGCCAAAGACACAACAGTAAAGTTAGGAGGAAGTTAGACTCCCCCAACATCTTGTTGCATGGGTCATGATGGAGCGGTTTGCAGAGGCAATAACTGAAACCAACATGCAGTACTTGAGAGGTGCAACAACAACAACAACACAACTCGCTTGCGCGGATCTTATTATTATTAAATAAGATCAAAAAAACACTCCCCACTCACCTGCGGTTGGATGGGTTTCCCGGTTTGCACCCTATGTACCCGGGGCCCTTTCCTCCCCAAAACAGACAAGGCCCCCGGCCACATGCACCCCTCCCTCCCGCTGGCCAGCTCACCCAGGATGCGCAGGCATGAAGCATGACCCCCCCCAAGCAGCCCACACTCATGAGACATGACAATGGCCACACTGGGGGTTCAGGGAAGGAATGATGACCAAGGCAACAACACCCATTTGACAGAAAGAAATAGGGCAACAGAAAAGAAAAAGAAAAAGAAAAAGAAATGGCGAAAGTAAGCAAAGCAAAGAAATGACAAAAGAAAAGAAAAGAAAGAAAAGGGTTGGGAGGAGGAGGAGGTTGGGAGGTTGGTTGTAGGTTGGTTGGGCATGATGTGGGAGGTGAGTTTTTCAGTTGCGGAGCTCCACCCCTTATCACCGTGCATGCAACGAACTGGGATGAAGGCCGTTGGTTGAACCGAACTCCTATCACCGTGCATGCAACGAACTGGGATGAAAGCCGTTGGATGAACTGGACTCTCATCCAGGTGATGATCTAACTACCAAATCTCATCAGTCACCCCCCCCCCGGGATGCATGCATGCATGCAGCCAATGTGAGCGAATCCACCCGCCGGACGCCAGGACGTAAGAAACGAAACAAAACAAAAGCGAAAACCCCAAAGGCACGAAAGCGCCCCGGTCCACCAAATCCCCCCACTCCTGTAAATGGGCTCTTCCGTGAAATTAGTGGCCGGGCGCGGCAGGAAAAGACTCCCACCCGTTAAAATATTGATTAGGTGTGATAGGACCCCGAGAGAATCGCCAGGGTGGGCTGACAAAGACAAAGAGGCGTTCAGCCTCCTTTAGGGGGTCCGGCAAAGCAGGCGAAAGCCCGGCAACAGCCGCATCGATGCAAAGAAGGCCAGGAGGATCGGTTCTCACTGCGGATCAGAAGCCGACGGACAAGTGCGAGGGAGCGCATTCACACGTTCAAGGAAGGCTGGACTTGGCAGTAATAAGGTACTGTAGTGAATCGGCTGGCAGGGGCATGCATCCGAAAGGAAACGAAGTCGGGCTTGGCCCACCGGGCACAAACAAGGTCGTCCTTTTTCAAACAAAACAAAACAAAAACAACGCCATCCGGGGCCAGGGTTTTAGGACTTCAGTTGGGCGAATTGTGTCCTCATCAGTCCGATCCGTGTCCCGTGGCGTGGGCTGTCAGAGATTCTGGGTCTCCTGGCGTAAAGGAACAAGCGCTGCTGCTGCTGCCATTAACTTAATTTAGCGGCCATCGAACTCTTGGTAGGACGCCCGCTTTAGTTGTTTATTAATAATCCGTCGCCCGTCACGAGTTGAGTTAAGGATAGTCAGCCTGACCTGCGAGTGCCGGCATCACGGGCCTTGATGTCCTTTTTCCGGCATGCGACGAGCCAAGTAGGCCAGCCAGCCAGCCAAGCCAAACGCAGCAGCAGCACACTAAGTTAAGTCCTCGATGGGATAACATAGCATGCAACTCTCGAACCAGGCGACGACTGGACTGACTGACTCCCGGACTGACGACGAGGGGCTTTAGTTTGCTTCCGGTGATGATGATGATCATCATGATGATGAGGACCACGCTGCAATTGGGACTTCCCTCTGCTGCGGAGAAGATGGTTTCCTGGTTGTCTGGCGATCTTTCTGGCGTCTACTGCAATTGTGAATTATCAAGTCCATTTTCTGGCGCATCCATGTGAGGACTGCGGTTTCTTGGTGGTCTGTGGGAGAAGAAGCAGTAGTACGTTAGTAGTAGTAGTAGTAGTAGTTGTCGAGGCGTTAGTAGTAGTAGTTAGTTCGGTCTTGGTTCGTGGCTCCTCCTCTTTCCGCCATAGTCTTTGGCTTCTTCCCCTTGTGAGTGTACAAGCGCCTCAATGGTCTCCTGGTGTGGCGAGGAGTACGTCCAACACCTGCTCTCCCTCTCCCTTGGGTCGTAACTAGTACCTTCGCCAATTGTTGCAAGGAAGTGCCAAGATCTTCCTGTTCCGGACGTGGCGATCTTCTTGCCCTTTGTGGGGGTCCTCCATCACGAGAGTTGGGTGCATCCCGGTCGTGAATTGCGCAAAGAAAGTACTTGGGGTGGCCGCACAACCGACGTCGTACTTCTGCCTGGGCTCTTGCGAAGGGTGGATAGTCTTGTTGGGGTGAAGGATAGAGCGGATTAGTCTGGGATTCGAATTGGGGGTGGGGATTGGGCTTTATCCAATGGCAGTGCAGTCGCAGTACCCGTCCACCGGCATTCTTCCCGCCGCCACCACGAGGTCTTGATCTCGATTAATCTTTTTTCCAATTCTTGGAGTTCGTAATTGTATGTGGTTGTTGCGATTGAGAGATGAGCCGACCGGGGAGCTGATTTGTTGGCTGGTTCTGAATTGCGCCAGGAATACGAGAGCTCTGGGTGGAACCGAAGATCGGAGCTTTGGGGTGAATCAGAACACGTTCAACCTTGGCAAGTTCCAGAATCCGACTGCCATGAACGGATCGAATCAGTACCGTCTTTTCAATCAATGTGAGTCTCCTAAAGAATTGGTTTTCAATTGGTTGAATTGATTCTTTTTCGTGCTTCCCCGACTGATACCAATACCGATACCGCGATGCAGTAGCAGGGGGGCGACATGGATACACACCCCAGCTCGATGCGTCGCTCTTGAACGGCGCGGAGAAGCAAATTGCCGCGAACACCAATCTACTCAATGCTTCTAGGAAAAGGTCACGCGAAGCGGAAGACCTTCGAACTCAATGGCAGCAGCAGCAGCAGCAGCAGCAGCAGCAACAGCAGCAGCAACAGTTGATGGTGAATGTGATCGATTTCCAAAATAACAACACGGGGCCTGGATCTGTGGTAAACCCTCAATCCACCACGGGCGTCTCAACGGGATTGCGCCTGACCTTCGAGGACGATCGGTTACGTTCGACATCGCCCGTCTCCACCAGCGGACGAGTGGAGACCACCCGCAACTTGGTGTCCAACATGGCGGAAAATCTCGGAACGCATATTCAGCAAGAACGAGACGAGATTGAGCAGCTTCTGAAAATTCAGGTAACGATCATTAAACCACCGAATTCTTTTCTCTTTTTTCCGCATTAATTTCTTTCCGTGGCGCATTAATTTTTTTCCGCTTCTGAGATTTTTTTCTCGATGTGTGCAGAACGAGCAGCTCAAGAGCTTTCTGGAAGAGAAGAGGCAACGACATTCCCGTCAACTGGTAGCCGCCGCGGAGGACGGATTTAGCCGTCGTCTCCGCGAGAAGGATTTGGAGATGGAGAAAGTGAAGCGTCAGAACCAGGAGCTCATGGAACGCTTCACGCAGTTGAATGCGGAGTCTCATCACTGGCAGACCAAGCTACGCAACACGGAGGCTATGGTGAACCTTCTCCGGACCAATTTGCACCAGGCGCAGCAGCAACAACAACAACAACAGCAACAAAACGCATTCCCTCTCAGTCGCGAGCAGAGCAAGGAAGGGTGTGGAGACAGCGAGGCGGACGACTGCGCTTCCTCTTACGTCGACGGCCGCAACGACGCCCACATTCGGACGTTCAACGAGAACAAGGAGCTTCGGGAGCAGCGCACTTGCCGAGTTTGTCGATGCAACGACGTGTCGATGCTGCTCTTGCCGTGTCGGCATCTGTGCTTGTGCCAGGATTGTGAGGGGCAGCTTCACGCTTGCCCTTTGTGCCGAACTCGCAAGAACGCCAGCGTCCAAGTCTACATGTCATGACAATCTCAATGCATATATCCAAGCTATACAGAAGACAGTGAGACCTTTTAGTGGGGGCTATGCCAGCAAAAATATTCAATTCAATTAGTCATATACACGAGACTTTCAATCCATCCTCCGTAGCAAGGTGCTTTCGGAACACTTTTAGGGCATGACAATTAGGGCTTCCAGTGCCATGCAGACAATTGTGGTCCAATTGTGGGCGCATGGGTTTTGCACTCGCCACGGGTTTTTTTCTCTCAAAGCTCGAAACAGTTCGTAGTTTTTTAATGATTAGTGTTCGTGAGTGTTTGCGACCACGTCCAAGTTAAGCTGTACATGCACCCCCCATTTTTTGGCAGGTTAGCAGATTCACGTTCCTTGTGACTGACTCAGGATGCCGTCTTGGTTGTCACGTCGGTGCCAATGCCAATTGTAACAATATTATTGAAGTTGGTGTCTGCCATCCAACGACCAACAATTATCAATGACCCATCTTTTTGAGTTCTCACTCAATGCAGTTCGGGTCTGCAAATTCTGGCACACCGAGGTTGCCCTAACAGGGGTACTTCCCAGTAAGTGACGCATTCAACAGGTTTGTCCCAACACGGCTTTCCACGTTGCCTGCGGCCGTACGATGGGTTTCCATACCAGGAAACCCACCAACACCGTGTCAAGCTATGCTTAGGCCGTCAATCCTAATTCAAACTTATTAATCTTCTTGTATCAAGGCACGCTTCACATGGGGGTGACTTTCAAATCACTTATAATAGTTTAGTGGGTGGTTAATTGGCCTATTCAATTGGCGTACACCCAGAAGCGTGTGGCCTTATTTGAATAGGTACAGGACTGCTTTCAGTTGCCATGTTGTCCTCGATCGTTTCACCAGCTTAGATGTAGCTAGCTCCAGTAGACTTCCTTGTCAGCTCCATGACCCCCATACTGCTCTCTGATGGCTCTAGTAAACTCGACTCTTAGCCCTCTCTCCCTCCCACTGCCGTGAGTGGTGGCAACCAGATCTTGTCTTGCCTAGTGATGCGAAGTTACTACCTTATTCCATACTTACCCACCCCACCCATGCCATGCCACGCATGTACGGCGACTCAAGGCCCAACTGCTGGGCGGTACGCATGGCCCTGGCAGCAGATCCACCCCGGATTCTGATCACCTCTGCAGGGAGATTATGCATTGGGTAAGTTAGGAGTAGGTCAGAGGGATGACGGTGGTCAGGACAGCGACCTTGGCTCATCACCTTAATTACGGCCCATAAGTGAAACCGTAATCACCAATGCACTGGGATTTGGAGTTGATTACTGAAAGATCTGGGAAAAGCGGGACTGCGGGACTGCTGCTGCTGCTGCTGTCAATGGCTTGCGGTCATCTCGCACTCACTGAATCACTTCACTTCCTTACTCACAGGGGGAGTCAGGGCGCCAATTATTGTACAAGCAGAGGACTGAGGCGGACCACTTAATGGCCTTCTTGTCCAGCCAGAGCTGCCCTGCTCCTGGTGCTGGTGCTTCTTGCAACAAGCCGAGATTGATCATCTGTCACGGTACTCTGCCCACCATTGTTAGGTAAGGCAAGGCAAGGCAAGGCAAGGCAAGGCGCGCGAGACAAGGCAGGCTACCCTGTCGTTCTTTCCTCCTTGGCATGTGCTGATCGTGATGAGGTTGAATGGCTCTAGATAGCTCTTTTGACAAGACTTGCTGAAAGCAAGTAGCTAGGAGCTCACCTGCTACATCCATCACCTCGGATTGTTGATAGTGAATCATCATTATTATTATCATGGGCGCTAGCTGCAGTCTGCAGCAGGCGCAGATTGCTCCCCTGCAAAGATTTGTATGCGTTCACCAGCAGCTGCTTCTATATATATCTTCACCATCAGACAGACTTCTTACATCTGCCGCTAAAGCTCTCAAGTTCAAAGTCCTGGCCTTCCTAGCCTGCAAACTTGAACAAGGCGGTCGTGCTTGTACCATCCCATACAAGGAATCCAAGATGATTGCACTCCCCACCGTCCCCAGTCCTCTCTGCCTGCCGGAATCATGGTGTAAACCCTTACTTTCTTACTTCCTCCGTATTACTCACTCACTGATTTACTTACATAATTAATTACAGACTGTTAAACCTCGCTTTTGCGGTGGTGGTGGTCATCACTCGATCCGGGCTGTGTTTTAGAAAGTCGTGTTGCAAGGGAGGTCCTCCACTCCACTCCTCCCTGGTGCTGCTGGCTTACTAATATTGTCAGATTTTAAAATGGGAGATTCGCATTCTTGGAGCTGCCTTGCCGTGGTGTACGTACGGTATGATGGCGAGACTAATAGTGTATCCTCCCCAGATTCTCTCTTCGCACGATCATGCGAATGGGGAGCGAATTCCTCCACTAGGCACCGGAATCTTCCCTGGAGGTCCTGTTGCTGTATGGCGGACTGCCGGTTTGGACTTTGGACTGCCTGCGGGAACTGGTGAAGGGAGTCTGGTGTGCACTCTTTTTCAAGCTGTCTCCCACTCTCCCCCATGTGGCACGCCGGAGGCAGTTGAAAACTTCCACTGGGAAACTGAAATTGAGTTAGGCCATGCCACACGTTAACTTCGTCTACTTCCAGAACGCCCCAGCTTCTAGAATTCTGCTGCTCTGGATGCTTACGGCGCTGCTACCTTTGGCTTTCGCCACATCAGAGGTGCATCAGATCGAACTGGCAAGGAAGTGGGACAGACAGATGGGCACTTTTCTTTTCGGGCTTTTTAAACGCCATGATGTCATCAATGGTAACATTCTCGAGGACGGTGCAGGAGATCCTTTCATTCCAACCCGGAAAATATGGGCCCGGAAACTTTGATGCCAGACAGACCATCCTCTGGCTTTATCATTGAAACTTGAGCTAACAAAATCCCAAGAATAGAAAAAGAAATTTCCCCAAGAATATAAGAAGGGAAGGTGCCTTGCAAGATTGTTTGCGAGTACTGTGTGGCATGCATGCCGTTCAATTTGACTCGAGGTTATTTCAAACTTGAGTCTTTCGCACCGAAGTGTGCCCTTGGAAATTTTGCGGTTTGATTGTGGACTTGTTCCTGCTTGCAAATTATTTTCTTGGATGCAAATTTGGGGTACAAATTTGGGAATGGAGTTTGTGCACATGGACAAGTTTGGATTGCATAATCTACGAATTCTCAAGTGCTTCGATCTCAAAAACATTATTTCTGTAATTGCATTGAAGGACTAGTCAGGCATTGCCACTTCGACAAAAAAACAAATTGCCTTCTAGGTCCAAGGCCAAAAAACTCAACCCTATCTTAAAAACTGCATTTTCAATATTTAATTTTTAAAACTGTTTTCTTGCCAACTTTATATTGCTTTAGCAAAACCGTCGTTCATCTAGATAGCAATAACGGTAATTTCTGAAGTTTTGGTGAATTTAGTGATGTATGATAGAACCACCCATAGTTGATCACTTAACCCCTAAAGTTCCTTGACTATGTTCTCACCAAAAATGCTCCAAAACTGCCATTTCTAACACAAGTACCAAATTTTTGAAAAATATCATTTTAAGACACATGTAACCGTAGGATCTTGTAGTACTCTGGCTTGGGAATGTGTGAAAAAAATTTCAGAAATTTCCATCGTGTAGATTGGAAGATATTAGCATTTGAAGTAACAAAAGTCCTTTTTTTGGCCCTGCAAAAAATTGGGCAGCTGCGTTTCACAAGGTCGAATTATTATGAAAAAAATTCTAAAATGGTTGTGCTTTTTTGGATCCATTCTTCAGAGCAAGTTAGCAACATGCTTGAAAATTTCAGATTATTTGGATTTGTACAACATATAGGAAAAAAATAGTAAGTAGAAAGAAATAGAGAATGGTTCAAAACACTAAATTGTTAAGAAGTTAATTATGGAATTGAAAAACGCCAATCCCAATGGTTGCAATGTTGTAATAAACAATCTACATCCTGCGATTTTATCTTTTTTGAAAAATATTAAAAAGTGAGTGAAATAAACGACTTCAAAGTTTATTTTAGAGTAGACAATCCATAACTGCCCCGCAAACTAAAAATCCTTGTAACATTTGACTCATTGATCAAAATGGAATGATTCAAAGCTTTCCACGTATATATAAATCTAATAAACTAATTTCAAATTTTTATTTTTGAAAAAGTGATTTTTTTTTATCTGCCCGGACTACCCGGACTGCCTGGTTACGAAAAAAAGTAACATATTAGGCCATAACTTTTGACTTGTGTTTCCAAATGTCATGAAATTTGGTGCATATGAAAGAAATTCCTCGTCCCCACCTTCTATAAAAATTTCAGCCCAAAATATGCAATTCTCCAATCACACGCACTTGCCCAAAATTTCTATGTTGCCAAAAAACACATGTTGGTCCTTTAGGGGTTAAGCAATTTTGTGCAATGAGTAAATTTTTTGCCCTGTAGAAAATAGAAATGACAGGCATTGCAAATTTTACATTATTTTTTTCCAAGTTTTCAAATTTACATGAGTTTTGGAAGACAAAACTTTGTCTGAACCCATACCCAATGTAGAGAGTCTTCCAAAACTGCTCATTTTGAGACTACTTCTTGTTGACTTTGGCACCCAAAATCAAGGACATGTGTCATGACACTTCCGTGCCCATAGTGCTACCACAACCAAGAAAATTTATTCCAAAACTAGGGACATGTGTCATGACATACCATCATTTTCAATATCCCATATTGTAATTTTTGTAATACCTAGCAATTATATCATATTCTTGCTAGTAATATTACTTGAAGTCGACAAACTTTGAACCTTATTATAACCATCCAAAAAACTAATTACTAAAATCAATCCCAAACTCTATAGAAATTCACACACCCTATTGGTCGCCAATGGGGTCTTGATTGGTAATGGGTGGTTCTACTATATTTTGTTGTTTTACTTATTGATTACAGATCAGGCTAATGTAAAGGATGTAAGATTTCTACAAAATGAATTCAATTTTTTATTTGAAGTACATTATCTCTCAAGCAAAACATGTATAGCATACCAAAGATGCAAAGATAACATACACATTATCTAAATTTCATTGAATTTCAATGTTGGACTTGCAGCAAAGAAGAAGAATAAACAATTTACACTTTGAGCAATCAAATCTCTTAAATGTTAAAAGAATTTGAGTTTGATATTTTTTTGGTGGATGAATGCATGGTAGGGTCAAAACTCTTTTTATATTTTGGTCCCTAAATAGACAATTTTTGAGACTTTCAAAAAATCATGGATGTATATAAAAGGTCAATTCTAAAGAGAATGGTTTGAGAAGGTTTATAAATATTTGTCTTAAAATATCATGACCAAATATTTCAAAAATGGTGATTGTATTGTCACAAATACATTAGATTCTTTGGAAACATTGTATGTCCTAGTATAACAGTGTTTCCAAAATTTCACAAAAAAAAAGGTTGTTGATGGGATTTTGAGCTATAATTTTTTTTTTATGTTCAACGTGAGAAAATAGACAACCTCCAAAAAATGATCTCTTTTAGATAATTCTTTGGTATTAAATTAATTTTTTAATGTATTCTTCATAGCTTATTTCAAATTTCTATCTATTTTTTTTTTAATTAATGGATTTCTTTTAGAAATGTGCTTGAGAACATAAATTTGGAAATGCAAATTTTCATGACTTTTGAAATCTATAATTCTGTTGAACCATCATTTGCAATAAAAAATTAGATAGAATTTGGTAAAATTGTTATTGAAATAGGAATTATGAAAATCAAAATCTTCATGAAAAATCAATTGTAACATTCTAAAATTTGGCTCTATGGTTGATGTATAATTTGGATATTTACATATGGTTCATTAAAATTTTCATTACACTAATGCTATTTAATTTTAAAAGTGGTTCTAAAACTAGTGTTTTTAACAAAATTCATTGTACACCATAATCTTTGCACAAAATTAGCGCTGGAATTGGTTGACCATATCTTGCATTTGTCCTAGTAGCCTTCACTTTAAAGGCAAGGCTAAGAAACTATGGTTATAATTATCATTTTAGACATATTTTTCCGTTTAAGAGATTTGATTGAAAAATGAATGTTTTGTTGGTTTTTTGGCATAAAAATCTGAATAAACAAGTAAATCACAATTTTATTCTTCTTGAAGCTCTCCATTTGTAGAAGATCAAATTGTATTGGAAATTATATATAGTATAATCTTGTTAATTTTTAAAAAAAAATTGAATAAATGAAGAATAGATTGAAAATGTTATGATTAGTGTTTGGGAAAAACTAATGGCTAATTCAAAGTTAGCTTGTAGAATTGGGAAAAAACTAATTATAATTTGAAAACATCAGAAAAGTCCCACTGAGAAATTCTATAAAATTTCTATTTAAGATAAATAATAGAAAAAATAACTTGTCTCGGTACTTGAAAAAATAGTTCAATATGGGAATTAAAGGGAAATAGCTAGTAGAACTCAAAAAATATCCTGAGCACTTGTTATGAATTGTATGCTTTCTAATTTTAATAACAAAGACTCTCTGATAAAAACATCTTGTCCAACCAAATATAGGGTATTTAATTTTTATTATTTAGTACAAACATTGTGCCTTTTACTATGGGTCTAAGCAATTTTTTACTCAAAAACAAATCTTTTGTAAGGTCAATGGCCTTCTTAAAATACAAAGTTTTGTTTTGTTTTTGAAACACATGGACAATTTCCATTGAAAAATACAAAGTTTTGAGCATGAATGATCAATCCAAAAAACTGAAAATTCAACTTGCAAAAGTTGAAATCATTTTCAATATAATAAGAGCTGAGAAGAATTATGAGCATAAGTATGAGGTACTGATGTTAATATTTGACTATGTAGTCCTGGATATACTTTATTTGTTTGTAGAAGTTTCAGAGAATATTCAAAAACTCATCAATGCTTGTTTCTAAGTTAAAGCATCTTTAACTTTGCTCTAACACTTTTTTGGATTCACGTTCAGATCTTGTAGTAAGTAATAAGTTTATATGAGCTAGAGACATGCACTCCACACTTTTATCTGTACATGGATTACGTTTTCTAACTTTGAAACTCAATATAACTTAAATTTGAATAAATTATGTTTGCTTGCATCCTGTCATTGGAAAGTATGGAAAGTATGGAAAGTATAGATGTCTAGTTTCATGTTCAAATTTGTCTCATTGGAAAAAAGAAGTTGCTTTGATCTTTGTATGGCCATAAATACAAAGATGTCACAAAATAATGCACAAACATTCCAATCATTCATGCCTCAAAATACAAAAAAATTGTTGCAAAGTGCATTAATTTGTTCGTTGTATATCAAATTTTGCATACCATGACACCACCAAGTGCACTTCTACTTTCTACTACTGAAATCTATACACTTTCATGTTTCTACAAAAAGCAGCATTGTATAAACAAGTATTCAAAACTGTGATTTTATAAAAGGTTGTTTAACCCCTAAAGTTTCATGACTATGTAATCACCAAAAATGCTCCAAAATTGTCATTTCTAATACAACTACCAAATTTTTGGAAATTTTTTTTTTTTGACACATGTAACCGTAGGATCTTGTAGTATGATATTTTGAAAACATGTGGTAAAAATTTCAGAAAATTCCACCGTGTGGATCATAAGATATAAGCATTCAAAGTCTTGAAAACCATTTTTTCAATCCTGCAAAAAACCGGGCAGCTGCACTTTGCAAGCTCACTTTTCAATGAAAAAATGCCGACAAAGGTGGTGCTTCTTTGAATTCAGTTTTCTAAACAAGTTGTCTATATGCTTGAAAAATTTCACATCATTTGGAATTGTACAACATACAGGAAAAAAAGAAGTAGAAAGAAGTAGAAAATGATTCAAAATACTAAATTGATAAAAATTTAATCATGGAATTTAAAAATGCCAATCCCAATGGTTGTAATGTTGTAGTAATCAATCTACATCCTAGGATTTTATTTTTTTCCAAAAATATTGAAAATTGAGTTAAATAAACGACTTTAAAGTGTTTTTTAGAGTACAGAATCCATAATTGTCCGCAATTCAAAAACCCTCATAACTTTTGACTCATTGATTAAAATGGAGCTTTTAAAGTATGTATAAATGTAGAGAACCGATTTCAAAAAAAAAAATTCCAGAAAAAATGATTTTTTCAGATGTGCCCAAACTACCCAGTTACAAAAAAAAGTAACATATTAGGTCACAACTTTTGATGCGTATTTCAAAATGTCATGAAACTTGGTATACATCAAGATATTCCTCGCCCCCACCTTCTATTAAAATTTCAGCCTCAAATATGGATATCTCTAGTCACACGTACCTGCCCAAAATTTCTATACGGACAAAAAATGCATGTTGGTCCTTTAGGGGTTAAGATTCGAAGGATTAACAGCATAATTTGCACGGTCTAGGACAATAGTTTTCATATTGCATTGCACTACTTTTCATTGTATCTTAGAATTTTCATATTCTGCAAATGAAGTATTAATATAGAGAGACTATCATATTGTATTTTGAAAAAAATTAAAATTTTGAAAATGATTATTATTTTTTATACTTTAAATGAAGTATGCAGCCATTGTAGAGAAAATATAGATTGCAACTTGAACCATTGTTATACCTTAATGCCCTTGCATTTGAAAATATTTGTTGAATAGGACAATACATTCAACCAACGTTGCTAGCGTGTGAGCTTAGGAATTTAGGCACCTATATTATAGGTGCTTATATTGTAAGCACCCTCTATGATTATAGAGTACCTATGTTGTAAGTGCCTATGTCATAGACCCCTTCTAAACATGAAAGAGCTTTCAGTTATAAGTAATTAACCTCATTCTACCAATTTCTATTCAAAACTTTTGTACATTTACTTAAAATTTGAGAAGTCTCATCTCAAATTTGGGAAAACAGACAATACAGATTTTCCTGAAAATATTGCAAATCATGCCACACTGCCGTGGTTGAAAAATATGTACAAAAGTGAGGGCCAGTGTGATGGACACAGCTTGAAAGCAATTGCAACTTATTGACTGGTTTCTTCATTTTTAATGCACACTGTTTTAAGAAGAAGAAAAAATTGCAACTTATTGACAAGCAAGTCCTTGTTCCAGTTCCAGCTATCACATGGGACATTTAAAACAGAAAAAATTGGTATCTAATAACCATGTAAGTAATCATGTTCCCCCGCCATAGCCTTTCCTATTCGTGGTACACATTTTGTCCATGCAATATCATATCTAACATGAAAGCATGAACCACCCACCTTCAGGAGTACTTGAATGAGCCCTCACTGTTTAACCCCTAAAGTCCCATTGTCCCTACGGGGGACAAAATGGATTTTGGGCAGGTTCCTATGAGCTCAATTTTTAATGAAACTTTCTGAAACTTTCCCGTAAGATAGAAAAATTTAGTAGCTTTTGGGGAATGTAATTTTTATTTCAATTGGTGCCCGAAAGCAAAAGTTATGCCCAAATAAGCTCAAAACAGGGGAGAAGGGGCAGCAAAAAAATTTTGCAAAAAATTTAATTTAATTTTTTAAATTTTTTTTCCTTATAGATTATATTTTTGCCTATTTGGGAAGCTTTGATTCATTTCATTTGGACTTTTTATGAGAAAGTTATGGACAATCTTGTTTTTCGGGCAATGAGAGCATCTTCTTGAAAAAAACTTTTTCTTTCACTTTGAATGCTGATATCTTTCAATCCGTACGGTCAAACATCACAAAATTTTTACTACATGATCTGTAAAAAGTGTAGTATAAGATCCTACGGTTATTTTCTAAAAAAAAATATTTTTTCTCATCTTTTAGATGAATGCAACAAAAGTAGCAGTTTTGAGTGATTTTTGACTGAAAAATGGCCTTGGGACTTTAGGGGTTAAAAAACAATCTCCACAAGATAGTGACTATATAACTTAGTATGGGTGAAAAGCCCCAGTAGGTGGACCATAGTGTCCTTGGTACAAGCGACGTGAGGTGACTGAGTACTCCTTGTTAATAATAAGTCATGTAAAATAATGTTATAGCCAGACACTCAAGGCCATTTGACGCTAGCTTGAGTTGCACTCGACTCCAGTGAAGTGATTTTAAGTTATGAACTGCTTTAATTTAATATAATTTGATTTAGTGTGGGATAGGGATGGGGACTTGGGGAGTTTCCATCAACACATGTGGTGACAAGACAGAGTGGGTGTCTGTATGTAAGAGATCAAGTCAACAGTCGATCTATCAAGTTAAGTCATTGTTACGGTAGCTGGAGACAACTCAGGATGGATGGTCTGTCCCAGTTGAGGCTGGCTGGGCTTGACGAGACCTTCTGAGATCAATCTGGGGTTAAGTTACTGATGACCTTCAATGAATTGCAGGGCCACTTTGGGACTTTCGAATTGACAGTGGGACTACGGTACCACTCACTTTTGCATGACTATGGAACCAAAATAACAAATGATGGAACCCTAAAATATAGAATACTTTTTTTCTTTTTCTTTTTGTTTGAAACAAATGGGGAATTCATTGCAAAGCAGATGGACCCAAATAGCACTTGGGCTCAATTGGTCGCCCAGGCTTGACTGTCCAAGGGAACGGGACGAAGTTAGTTATACTCCTCTCTCTCTTTTGAAATTATTTGGGGCACTGTTCTTTGGGGAAATAAAACTGAATAAATAACACTTTGGTGTGATTTACTTCTTAAAGTGATTCAATTAAAGGTATGAAGACCATTTTTGAAAATTCATAATAAATTATTGTATTGGCTTCCAAAATACTCCTTGCCTTTCTGTCCCATAATACTAACTTTTATTTGGGTGGTAATAATGAAAGTTGATTAACCTTTAAATGCCTAAGGCACCATACTCTGCACTTTGGTGCTAATGAAACTTTCAAGTTAAATGAAATCATACCAAAGTATTATTTTGGGTATTTTTTTTTGGTGGAATACCTTTTGAAGTCTACCTTCAGCCTCATAGTTTTGATTTTGGAAAAAATTATTTATGATTTTACTATTGAAAATTTTATGCAAGGGTGGCAATTGAACATCCTTCATTTTTTTTAGTGTTAAAGGCTTTTGGAGATGAGCCTCAATTATATTGGATCTTGGAGGAAAAATAGAATTGGAGATTTATATAAGAAAATTACAGAGGCGATTTTGAGAAGCTGTAAATCAATTATAACTATGCATGTTCTGTCGTTTAACCTTATTTTTTCCATGACCACAATCTTAGTTTTGACATGCAAAAAAGAGGATTGAAAGACTTCAAATCAGTTTCACGGTTTTGACACCTTCTTGGGCAAACATAATAATCTTTCAATCCATAAATGATATCCAAGAAGCTCAAAAAAGGCCTTGGGTATATAGAAATTAAGGATATGGCAAAGATTTACTTAATGCATATTACAATGAAATAAATCTATAGTAAATGTGCAATGTGTCCTCTCAAGTACAAAAAAAGTAGACATGGCTATCAATTGCAACCAAAGAAAGATTAGAGAATGGGAGGTTGCAATTAACCCCTAAAAGACCATTTGTCCCCTTGGGGGACAATTTGGGTCCAGGCAGGTCCCTACTGTCTCAAATTTTAGTGATATTTTGGGGGATTTTTTGAGGTTGTGTATTTTTGCGAGAGCTTTGTGAACATATAATTTTTATTTTAATTGATGCCCGGGAGCAAAAGTTATGGCACAATAAGCGAAAGTGGAGTTTGGTGGGCAGTACAAAAAAAATCACAGAAAGTCAAAATGATTTTTTTTTCAATTTTTTTTCCCAAAAGATTATGTTTTTGTCTACATGTGAAGCTTTGTTTCATTCAATTTGGACTAATAATGAGAAAGTTATGGACAATCTTAGTTTTTGGGCAATTTCAGCATCTTCTTGAAGAAATAACTTGTAGAATTCATTTTTGAATTCAATTTTTAGGATTTTTCAAAAGAATTGTTAGACAAGGTTAGATTTTCTTGCTAGAATAATCTCACCGTTGGGATTATTGTGATTCAGTTCCATTTGAAAGCTATTTAACAAATTAGTTTTTTATTCAATCTTGAACCTACTTCTACTTAACAATTTTTTAATGAGTGAAGATTAAGTTCTTTTTTTCCTAAATTTTTTTGGTAGATTCTCAACTCAACTACTTAACATAAACAAGTAGAAAATCAAAATCAGTAGTGCAAGAAATTTGAGCTAAAAAGATTCAAAGCCAAAAAATCTAGTCAAACAAGGTGCCAAAAAGCTTGTTTTCTTTACTTAAATGCATATATCTTGCAATCTACATGGTCAAAGTTTCTAAAATTTCTTCCATGTATTTATATACTAGTCAAATATAAGATCTTACGATTGGATATGCAAAAAAATACATTTTTTACAATTCTTTTCTCTTTGCAATAGTAATGGCAGTTTTGAGTGGTTTTGATAGGATAATCACCTTGGTCCTTTAGGGCTTAAGGAAAGATCATGAAGTAGGTCGCAATAGACACAAAGTGCCCCAAATAAATAAAGATAGGCCTTATAGAGAAGGAAGATTTCTTGTGCAACTACCTTTTCTTTTTTGTGTGTTTAGATCTATACAATAACAACTTGGAATTCAATAGATTCAATAAAAAGTTCAATATGTTTTGGTATTTGACCTAGCCAACTTCAATTGCTATAAAAAAATCAATTTTTTTAATTTTTTTAATCTATAATGAGGATAATAAATTAGACAGTTTGTGCTTTTTTCAATAGTTAACATCAAAACTAAAGAAACCATCTTCAACCCTAAAATCAAGTATGAAATATATTGGTAAAGGAAACAAGTAATTTGGGATGAATGAAAACCTCCAAAGGAACTAGTATTATATGAACTAGTATATATCTATGGTACATCATTGTTTCATGTAGAGCACAATGAATACATTATGAGTACTAATTGGACGAGGTGCACTTTTCAAAACATGTATCATTCACCTAGTCAATGGTTGAGCATTTAGAAAGTTAGTCATCTTAAAATTATTTTGTGAGTTTTTACTTTGAATTTCCACTTTTATATTCTAATAGTGTGTGTATTTGAAATTTTTAATGTAAAAGCAAAAAATACGAAATCGCAAAATGAAGAATCTCACCAATGCACATTTGCATTTCTATAAACTCAAATCAAGTTTAGTATTGGAATTATAGAATATGAAATATAATTATATAAATATGAAAATATGAAAAAATAGACAAAATTCAAATAAAAAAATTTAGGACAACTTAATTGATAAATTAGTCCCTTGGCTCGACTTGATTCTTTGCATGTGTTCAAGCTTCCCTTGCTATGTCAAAACTTGGAGTGAAAAATGTTATTTCATTTGTAACTCCTAACTACACAAGTGACCAAAATGTGGTCATTAGGTAGTTGGAAGTGGCAATAGTAGCAAATCCGCTAGAAAATAGGGATGGGCAAGTGCAAGCTAAATTGTACCAAAACTGACAGAAGTATAATCATAATAGTCAATATCATTTTTTTTCATATAACCTCTATATTTTTTTATTTTTCTTCTATAAATTTTTATAGTGTGTTTAAGCAAAAGATGAAGGAATTTAATTTAATTTAATTTTTTTACTTATATAAAATACCTTCAAAGATGACATCAAATTTTCATTCATTTCAATGAACTGTAGAATTGATTATATTGAAAATTAACTCTATGGAAAGTTAGGCCACTCTTAGAAATATTTATTACAGTTACTTTGATAAGATAGATTTGTCTGAAGTTGATTTTAAGTATGTTTAATGTAACTCTAAAAATCAATATCATTTATGATGAGACAATGATACCAAAAAAACCTTTCTTCAAAGAATAAAATATAAGTTTGATTAAACATACAACAATTCCGTTTACAACAACATATTTTTTATATTCTTCAAAAATCTAAATGATATTTTATGTTCTTATTAGAATTGAAGAATCATTTCATAAAAGCTAATGAACTCTGATAGTTTTAAAGTAAAGACTAAATAGTCAATAATATGTGAAAATTTTGAGAATTTATTTAATTCACCTATTGAAGGTTGTAATCTATTAAATATACAACACATAAATGAATCATTTTAATTACAATCACACCATATATTCTCTTAATCTTCAAAATAGAAGTATAACCCAAAAAATATGGATTGTGACAATCCATTGTGGTATAGTCTAGCTTGTACTTACCTCGATGTTAAGTATAAATTTCACGTGTATGCACTAATCACATCTTGAGTAGATTCATTGTACTTTCACAATACTCGATTGAATAAAGTTGCCTTCTTTACGTACGTACGTTGTAATGATAAAGAAATTGACAATGAATATTGAAGAAACATAGTTATCACAAAAAAATTGATTCTAATCAACTTTTGAGTTCAAGAAGATAACATAAGACATGTAATTGGATTTTGTTACAAAAAGAGAATCAAAGAAGGCATGTATATCATCATCTATGATACAACTTTTATTAGATATTAATTATTACATTTCTTCATGTCTTCAACCTATCTTATATCCTAATCTTGATCCAAATAGCTTGTAAGTGAATGTTCTTTGTATAAACACTTGTAGAGCTTTGTATATTCCTCAATATGTTCTAAATAACCATGATCACTGATAAATATATAAAATAAGAGAGAACATGAATAGTGTGTCATTTTTGAGTTGTCCCAAATGTACGCATCATTGGGCATGTTCACCTTCATTTTAATCCATGAAGGACCAAGGCCATTTTTTTGTCAAAAAGCACTTAAAATTGCCCTTATTGCTATATTTATCAAAATTTTCAACAATTTTTAAAACGTGTAACCATAAGATCGTGTATTAGGCTTGTAGAATAAGAATTGATAATTTTTTTGTACCATTTGACCATATAGATTGAAAGATATAAGCATTCAAAGGAATTTTTGTAAATAATTAATTGATTATTGTGCTCCAGAATTCTAGATGCCTTTGACCAGTGATTGTGGCAAACTTATTGCAATGTAGATTTTGAATTCAAAAATCTAGCATACTAAAGATCATATTAGGAATGTTTCTAAAAAAATTTAAGACAAAAAAGATATGGAGCACATTCAAAAAATCTTGCAATGCAACAATGTTCGAACTGAAATAAAGCTCAACAAAAAATTTCACGTACATTTTCCACCACATAATTTTGAAAATCCAAAATCCAAATCCTATATTGAAAGATCTACTAATTTATTGGAAACTCCAAATTAAAAAAAATCCTCTAATTCCTATAAAAATTAAAAAATTAAAAGCTCAATGTATGTATTTTATAGACTAAATGTACTGGACACATTCAAATAAAGGGTCCCAACATATTTGACTGTTTGGTTGTTCCCATTATGTTTTCATAATTGTTCGCATAAAGTTCTCATACTCAATCCCATCATCAAGAACAAGAAGGCCACAAATTGTCCGACTTCTATGTCTTTCTCTAGTTCAAACACTGGAAATGGATCTTGACCTTCCTCTGAGCTCCTTGTTGCAATTGTTTGCCCCTTTTCATTTACTTGTCTTCTTCTGGGAGCCCTTGTCCTTGCAACATGTATATGGATGCCAATTCCTTTGTTATTCAATCTCTGTTGGATGATAATCAATCAGTTTGAGGGCTTCCAAGCTATGTTGCTAAATTATTTGAACCCCTCATTGCCTAAGGCCTGTTTGAGTTCAAAAACGTCATTGCTTCTAAAGTGTTATAGATCTAAATTTCAATAAGTTATAGAAGTCTTAACCTTACAATCTTGCAATGTACGTGTTGTAAATGATGTTAATCGATTTTGAAGTCATTTAGCCATGTAAATTGCAACATTATAATGTTTTAGTATTGAAAAAGGATGCTGAAATTTTCCTAGCAACACATTAGGAAATTTTGATTTCTAAACCTACTCAAATGAAAAAACTTTAAGCTGTAAAGTGATTCAAAACCATAGCATACAAACACATTGGTGAAAGAATATGTCATTGCATTTACACATTGTGTCTACAAAATGGCTTTCAAATGTCAAAAAATAGCAAGAAAAGTTGCAAAAAACACATCTAAGGTTGAACTACCTTCTACTAAAATGCTTCTCAATCATTCATAACTTCTTGGATTGATGTGAAATTTTAGCCATTTAAAGAAGACTAGTACCAAGACTAGTAAGTACAACTTTTTCAAAAACATTATTGGACATTGATACTATATGAAGAAGAAACGAGCCGCTGAAGTTCACTGGAATCCAAAAATGTCGCAATTTTGAACTTTGAATTGCTCCCAAACATTCAAAACAACTTGGATTGACATGAAATTTACCACAATAACTAGACATCAAGAAAAATATAATTTAACAAATTTTATTGAAAACAAACATTGGATGAAGGAGATACAAGCCCCCAAAGTTGCAACCTTCAAATGCATTTTAATGAACTCAAATTGAACCTATGAACTTTGATTGATTTCCAAGAAAGTATTACATCTTGGATCGATCTAAAATTCTATCACATAAACTAAAAGAGAGTGCAAATTCTCCAATAAGTTTTATTGAATTTGGATATTGGTGCAAAAGTTACAGCACTTGAATTGGACTTGGAACTATGTAAGGATACTTCTGGTCCCTTTAGGCGATGAGGGATTTACTAGCCATACAAGATTGCCTCCCATTAGAGGAAATTTCAGACCTCTAGAGGGCTGCTCCACAACCCTCCAAAGTACCTTGAAATTTGCTTTTATTTTGCTCAAAAAATCGTTTTCCCCCTAATTCCACCTTGCTGAAATTGCAGCGGCAGTGGCACAGGAACCCAGAATTCCGAAAAAATAAATAAAAAATAAAAAATAAAAAATAAAAAAATTGCGAAACTTGATTGCTCCAATGAGTAGTCAGAGTCTCTGACTGCTCGCAAGAGCATTTTTGAAGTTGACAGACCATGCAAAGAATAGCATGGCATGACAACTTGGGACGGCCCTCCAAGGGGTTGAATTTTTCTCTAATGCCTATCTTTCCTTTTGCCCTGTGCCTAGCTTGTTGCCCCTCTTGCCTGCCCATAAGTCAAGGCCCTCTCTTTTGTTCACCCTGCCCTATGAAGTGAAAATTCTTGGAAACTACCATAAGTTTTGAATTGTAAAATTAATTGTCATAAAAACTATATCACCTCATAGCCCTAAGAGAACTCTCTTTCCTCAAAAGATTACAAGGCATTGGGTCAAAAAGTTCAATAGTATAAGCCTATCCTAAATCCATTTTGTCCCCCAAAGGAACAATGGTCCTTTAGGGGTTGAAATCCTTTTTTCACGTGCATTGTTTTCTAAATCAAATTGCTTAAAATGTTTTTGATTTCCATGTTTGATATATGATTTATATAAACATCATGATCTAAATGATGCACTAACCAAGGATCACATAAATTTTGAACTGGATAGTTGCACACTATGGTACACAATACTCGATCATGCATATATAAATTGCTTGATTTGCAATAGTTTTGTACCAAAATTCCAATAATTACACCAAAATCTATACTAGAATATCCACATTTTTTTTGCCACATCTAATTTATGACCTTTATAAAAAAGTCATGACAATTATATTCTCATAGTTTAAGTAAAATGTACATTTTTTTTAAAATGTGAAAAAATAAGGACTCTAAGGATCTCATTTTTTTTTCACATTTTTTATATTCACTATGAGATTCTTATCATCATTGTAAATATGAAAATACAAATTTTTTTTGATGGCTTGTTTTATGAGAGCAAAAACATGATGGCACTATATACCAAGTACATTCATAATGTAAAAAACTACATTAAAAATTTTAAAATGAAGATGCGCTTGGTTATAATGGATGTTTTGAAAGAACAAAGGTAGGTGTCACAAATCAAAAAAGAGAGATTAGTTAAAGTTCTGAGAGAGTGGGGGTGCATACTTCCCTTTGAGATTCAGTGTATATGTTGACCAAATTCAAATTGAACATACTGTGTATGGTTTCACAATAGCCATTTAAAAAAGACTTCTAGATTAGGTCCCTAAAGAATTCCTAAGCATTTGTGTTCATCAAATCTTCAACGGTGTCAAGGGTTCGGGGGCTTTCATATTGTAATATATATAACAATAGTTCACAATTGGCTCATGCCATACGAACATTTCAAAATTTGTATTAGATAGAGCAATGTTCAAGGATTTAGTTGTGTATCAATGTCCACCGCATGGATATTGGATGTTCTATGTGAAAAAAAGTACGATGTCTATTGAATAGATGACGAAAGTAGACATGTTGTAGTCTAGCTCTGTCAATTTTTAGGGTATTTAGATAAGTTTATATTTATAGCATTGCTGTTATATTTACTGAACATATTTATATTTGTATTCATTTTCTATGTTGTATTCTTATAAAAGTATTTGTTTCATATTTCTTTTGCTTTTGCACTCCACACAAATGACCTTCCTTGTGGTGATAAATATTCTACAAGGTTCAAAGAAAACATAATTCATTCTTAGGTTCATATCTCCAACATGAAATTCAATAACATGAATCCAAATGATAGAATGTTTACTTTCTTCTATCAATCAAATTTAACACTTTTGAATATTTTTAGTGCATAAATGTGAAACTATAGTGCTCCAAATAATCCTGTATGTTTTCTAGTCAACAACATGTTCTACTTGTCTACAAAAGAGGAAGCTCCAAAATTCACTCAACACTTATCCAAATGGAATAAACTTAAGATTTCCATATATGCAAAAAAAATAAAATAATAAAAACTAATTTATAGAATATGAATTTTAAATTCTCTACCGGTATAAGTTTTGCCTTCCTTTTCTTCTCTATTTCAAGAGGGTAGTGTATGTTTTTGCTATTTTCCATCAATTTCAATAAAAAAGTATATTTTCATAAAACTTCTACTTTTTGTATATTCAAAAACTATTCCCCGAAATCATGTCCAATACTTACACCACAAGAGCCTGCAAAAATTGTCTGGTGTTCTTCTACTATAAGAGAATGGGGTGTTTTAAGTGAGTTTTTAAGTACAGTCCTAAACATAAGATTTTAAATAATGACCTTTAAGACAATTTTCAGCAAAATTTTACTGGAAACACATGTAATATATTTTATATATGGCCATCAATACATACATTTCAAATAATAGGCCAAGAATGTAGTCACTTCTAGCTATAGTACCTTGGATGCCCAAGGATTAATATGTTTCATACATGACCATCAATACATACATTTCAATTAATAGGTTAACCCCTAAAGGTTTTTGACCATGTTTTCACCAAAACTGCTCCAAAACTGCCATTTCTAATACAAGTATCAGATTTTAGAAAAAAAACATTTTTGAACACATGTAACCGTAGGATCTTGTATTACACTGGTTCAAGAAGACGTGGAAAAAATTTCAGAATTTTCCACCATGTAGATTGCAAGATAATAGCGTTTGAAAATTGACAAAAATCCTTTTTTAATCACTGCAAAAATCCGGGCAGCTGCCCTTCACAAGGTCACATTTGTATGAAAAAATGTCCAAAATGGTGGTTACTCTTTGGATTCATTCTTCAAGGCAAGTTGGCTACATCCTTGAAAATTTTCAGATCATTTGGAATTGTACAACATATAGGAAAAAAATAGTAAGTATGAAGAGGTAGAGAATGACTCAAAATACTAAATTGTCAAGAATTTAATTACGGAATTGAAAAATGCTAATCCCAGCGGTTATAATGTTGTAATAAACAATATATACCCAATGTTTTTTGTTATATTCAAAAATACTGAAAATTGAGTTAGAGAGAGGACTTCAAAGTTTATTTTAGAGTTGAGATTCCATAACTACCCTCAAACTAAGAATCCTCATAACTTTTGACTCGTTAGTCCAAATGGAATGATTCAAAGCTTCCCGTGTACATATAAATCTAAAGAACCAATTTCAAATTTTAATTTTTCAAAAAAGTGATTTTTAAAGAAGTTTTTTTTGCTGCCCGGGCTGCCCACCGAGCAATGAAAATGACATATCATGCAGTAACTTTTTAATCATGTAGTCAAAAGTTTTGAAAATTGTTGGGCCTTAAAGCTACTCCTTGGGAAATGCTGTGTGAAAATTTCAAAGAAAAAAATAAAAAACTCCGCTCGTAGTGAGCTGCCCCAAAACGCTATGTTCTCAAAAAAGCATGTTCAGGGCTTTAGGGGTTAAAAATGAGTCACTTCTTTGCTATAATATTGTGGGCCTTGAAGGATTAAGGCAGAAGTATGCCACTTGACATGGCAAGACAAAATTCATGCAACATGACAAAGAAGAATCTTTACTATTGATGTTGAGAATTGTGCCGGAAGGTTATATTCCCTCTATCCCATGCCTAATACATTATGATCTTTCCTTGATTGCAATAAATATCCACGTCCACTTGTTTTACACTTGAGAGAGGAGACATGGCATGTGCATTCACTACATGATTATTTAATCACAACATGCATTATGAAAATGTTTCCAAATCCTTAATACTTCCATTACTACAAAATGGGACTAGTATTATGAGATGGAGGGAGTATTACTTGATTCTGAATTTGGTTTGATGCCCGTGTTAAGTACATTTGTTACTCTGGCTTCATTCGGTGAGTGGGGAGTAGGGGTAACTGTTCAATTGTACACAGATTGAAACAGGGCGACAAGGCACACACCGGGGAATAAACTCCCACAAAACTCAAGGTAGAGTGGGACAATGGGTGCACGTTTTCATCCACAAGAAAGAAGAAAACAGCAAAGGGAATTTTTAGAGAAAAAAAATAGAAAAAGAAGAAGAAAAATTTACTTGATTCTTTGGAGGAGAATATTTTATGAGGAGCTTCATAACATTCTTGAGCTCCAAGGCAGGGGTACGTTTGCTTCACTGTAGAAAATCTTGAAGGGAACTAGGTTGTCATGCGTTGTGAGCCACTGAGAAAAGAATAATTTCCACCGCAACACAAATACGTGACAAATAAGTGATTTGTTGCAATTGTACGTGCATCTGTATGTTAGAGTAGTGACACTTGACTGTCTCTTCTTTTGAAGAGAGATATCAAACTACAGTTATGGCCACAGTAGATTGATATTCCAATTTGATCAGTCCAGTTTATAGTGCAATATTAGAACGGTGAATATTCATTCACCATTTTCATGTTCACCACTTTGATGTATTCTTTCAAACTTAATTTTTCAAACGTTCCACTGGGTGTCAGATCTTGTGGTTCATTTGGAGTTGAGCATGTTGCATGGCCATGGCCGCCTCAAGTATAGTATTGAGCTCTAGTCGAATTTTCTCCACTTCCATGCTCTTCGAATTCAAGGCTTCATGCCACTTGCGCTCTACATACTCCTGTTCCATGCTGCTGGTTTGCTTTGTTTCCTGAAGTATCTTCTGCCATTCCATCTCTTTTTGTTGTTGACGAGCCTCCATCTCTGCCACCTTCTTTTTCAGGTTCATGATCTGCATCCCAAGACTCCATATCATTTCTGCTACAAGATTCGTAGTTCCTACACTCACTGTTGCACAATCTCTAGGGAACTTTGGTGTTGCATGATGATAGATGTACTCGTAACCAATAATACCTTGTTGGCAGATTTTGAATCTTGATATAAAAATACGATGGTTCGACACATAGATGGTCAATTATTTGGGAATTGTATGCAACTCAGGAACCAAATCAGCAACAATTTCTTCTATTGATCACTCTTGCTGTTGGAGAATTCTTTGTTGCCAGCAATCACCTTTAATATGCGCATTTTCTGGTACTAATTTGTTTGACTGAATTGACGATATGTACCACAATTCGATTCACATAGACACTCTTCTAAGAGAACATTTTCTTCAGTGCTTCCAAATGAATCCAGTTTCACTGTTGTGTCGTGGAATTAGAGGAATTGCCGTTCCTTGCATGAAATCATTCAATCTTTTACAATCTCAACCACGGGTAATATTTTTGACCTGTTGCATAGTTTCACAAACTCTTCATGAGCATGGTCGGAAATTCAAAGTAGCTCAGCTCTTCCAGAAGAGAAGTAAGGATTTGAATAAGTGGTGCCTGTCGGTAGCACCTGTGTCATACGCGGAGATTGCTGGCACATGGTATTCGCTTCTTCGAGCTCCTCAGACATAACCTTCAACCTGCAATGCCTAGCGCAGTCAAAAATTCTGTTTTTCATTTCAGATTAGATGTAAATAACCACAATCCTAATGAGCAGATAAGGCCATTTGCTGCCCATAACTGAGCACATTAAACCCAAACTGCATGAACACCATGAGTGGCTTGAGTGGCTGCACCTTGCCTCTAGCGTCCGGTTTGTCATCTCCAACGAGCTTTGCTCGGAAAGCCAGTTCATCCCTTCCAAACCACTTCTGTGGTCACCCCACCCTGCAAACGTCGATGTATGTGTACCTGTTCAGTCTCACAAATGAAAAACACCTCTGAACTCTCAGATTCAAGCCAAAAGGGACACAGTATTGGCAATGGAATATCAAGGCGTGGCGAATTGAAGTACTCCCTCCGTCCCAAAATGTGTGTCCACAGTGTTGTTGAAACTTTAGATACCAATTTCATTGATCAAATTGTAAAAAGCATAAATTCCAAATTTAATATCACTGGATCGATGAACAACATTGCATGTGTTCATTGCAACCTAAATAACATTGGACAGAAAAAAGCCTTCATATGACATACTCAAAAGCTTAAAAACATGAGGTTGAGGTCCTTTTATTACACCTCTTTTCGGGATGGAGGGATTATTGATTGTCACGTAAAATTGGTCTCACTTTGTACAATTAATGCTGGTAATATTTACTGTGAACAGGACATACAAATTGGAAAGTTGACGAGTAAACAACCAAATCAGAGCAGTACCTGCCAATGTTGGCTGGCATTCGGAGGGGCGATGATGATTCATTTGGGATTGGCGTATTTGCTGGAGCTGTAGAGCTTGCTGGTGCTGCAGGGTCAGCAAGACCGTTTTCTCCACAGACTCATTGCACGTCTTCTGGAGCACCTCCCGCGTCAGCTCTGATTTCTGAAGCTCCCTGCGAAGCACGGCCACTTCGTCTGCCGAAGCAGCAGCATCATTTGGAATTCCATTGCTGTCAGTATGTGGACGTGTACTTCCTTGAATCGGTGATCCCTGCCTATGAGTACTACTACTGCAGTGTACCCCTCTCGCTGCAGGTTTGGCCCGTGTATCGCCTTCAATGGTTGGTACCACAGTCAGACCTGCATTCAACAACAATTCATACAGGAAGGTCAATTTCATTGTTTTGAGAATGTAGATCATAGAGTGCTGGTAGGGTTACCATGAACCTGCATTCATACCTGCACCATTGGTTTCTAAAGCCTGGATCTGTTTCTGTAGACTCTTTATTGTACGATCCTTCTGACTTATAACGTCTTCTTGAAGGGTAATTCTCTCCTTCGCCTCTCGTAGTGCCTTTCCCTGCGCCTGAAAGAAGCATTATGAGTACCCTGTGGAGTCATAAACTCCAGTAGGACTGTACCCTAGTGTTGCAGGGGTGCTGCTAAGGGATATCACTCCCTGAATGTACAGCGCTGGTACACTCTCACCATTGAATATTCACTGAGTAGCACTTAACTAATTCAAGATCAAATGAGAGAGCCTGATTGATTGTTTTTCCCCATTGGGTTTTTTTTCTCTCGTTATTTAAATGGTCACCTTCTTTCAAAAAAATAAATTCAAGATCCAATGAGAAACCTTACCGGCTGCAGACGAGTAGCTGCAACTCTTGATTGGGGACCCATGTTGTCAGGATTCGTCTTGCTTCGACCGATCACTTCCACGGGTTTTGCCTCTTCCAGCTTGTCAGTAAGCTCTTTCACCTTCCTCGAATAATGGATGCGTAGGTTTGCCAGCTACTTACACCATCGCACGCAATTGAAATGAGTATTAGGTCTTCTTTCGTCAAAGAGATCCAGCTGTGTTTCCAAGGAGCTTCGATGCAAACTATAAACATTTGAGAAAGTTTTTCTCATGTGTATCTATAAATGTCATGTGAAAAGGATGCACGGAATAGCAATCTGCTGTATAGTACATGATGTATTAGAATTGCAAAAATATGCTAACAGTAACTAAGGAGCAAGAGAACACACCAAGGACATACGAGGAGCAAGCCAGGATTTTGAAGAAACCTTATGAGCTTTACCTGTTTTTCGAGGTCTTTCACCCTATTCAGAGCAGACAGTTCACTTTCTGATACTGAATGGCCACTCTTTGCCTGCGTTTGAATTTGATGGTTCAAGTTCCGAATGCGTGCGGCAGACTCGTGTTTTATTTTGTCGTTCTCAACTTTCAGATGGTGAATTATCCTATTTGTTTCCTCATCTCTTTGAAGGGCATTACGCTGGACCGCCATTAGCTCTGTTTGCAGCCGACGAAATGTCTCGTTTTCTTCTATCCCTGACTTCGCCACCTGCGCGAGACATATTTTGTGTCAAATTTTATTGGACCTTTAATTTTGACTCCAATCTTCATATTTCAGAATGAGCAAACTTCCGATCACCTGAACTAAACAAGGTAAATCAACGATAAAGTGCTATTTACGCTGTCAGTCTTTCAGTTAGTAAATGTGCAGGTCATGGTTGCAACATTCTTGTGAAATGCTATCATGCATGCTTTCAGGCATCACACCTGAAGTGCATGAAGGCCTGTTTCCTTTTTCGAAGCACGAAGAGACGCCTCCAATCGCTTGACCTACACATGTCAAAATGAAGAGTTTGCCCTAATCAGAGAGCACAGTGGCAAGATCTTTCCGTTACTGAAGCTCATCACCGTGGTAGAGTTAGCGAACCTGGTTTTGAAGGGTCTCTATCTGCGACTGAGCTTCTAGTTTTTCTTTTCCTTCACCGGCTTCCAGCCTGCTTGTTAGTGACCGAATATTTGAGGCCTATATCAAGCAGACATATGATATATTACTGCGTACAGAAGATATCCAAAATGTTTGGCACAGCTGGTCAAACCCCCAGACCCTCCTCCCAATAGGCATCCATTATCAGAACGCTGGCATAAACTTTGAAGAAGAGGATCTCTTTTATTACTGTGAGCGAATTTTTTGAGTACACAGAAGGCCAATTTCGCTATAATGACGGAAATTCAAGACATTCTCGCTTTTCAAAGCCTTCAAATCTCTACCAGTTCTAGTTTTTAAAACATGAGCGTTCAATTTTGGCGCTCTGAATTGTGCGAAATTGACAGACATTTTTTTCACGAGATTATTATTATTGTCTAAGCTAAAACGATACCTGAGCAGAAATGGTTTCCTGGAGTGAAGCTATCAGCTCCTCTTGCTGTATCATGGCTTGCTTTCTGCCCTCCATCTGAGAATTGCTCTGCCTCTCAGCTTCTAACGTCTCTTGCAACGATATCAATTTCAACTCCAGATCCTTCACCCTGCTTGATTCCTCCCTCTTCACTCGCTTCTCCAGATCCATGTACGAGTCTCGCATCTAATCAAAATCAACTTCAGATTGTTGAAGGGAAATTACTTCATATTTATTTCATGTATTTATCAAAGATCTTTTACCCGGATGCTTATTCCAAGCTTGCATGCTCTAGTTTTATGCTGCGGAAGGGTTTGCGGGTTAACACTGCGAGTTGAGACTGACCTTGTCAAGGTCGATTCGAAGAGCTGTTTCGCGGGATAAGGCACCCTGGAGCTTCTCCTGCAAGGAAGCTGAATCTGTACTGTACCCTAGCATTTGTCTGTTTACCAGTTTAGAAGCAAGATGCGCTTTCTCTTCTGCCATCTCCTGGAGCTTTTGATTTGCTTCCAATTGAACTTCTCTAAGTTTGGCAACAGCCTTCTCGTTCTCAACCTTGCAAAACACATACGTTGTTGAAACATTGAGAACTTGTTTGACAGTTTCATGTATCGTTCAGTTCAAGAACTGTCTCTGTTTGCAAGTGGCGCTTTAATACACAAAATTAGGATTAAAAAGGAGACTTTTGAGGTACTGTATATGCATAAATTGCTAACGTAGATTTTAGGTTCCTAACATAGGTAATTGCGTTCAGTGGGAGATGAAATTGTGATGCGAGGTCACCTGATAGCCTCGAATAAGAGCTTCTTGTTCCAAAATCTCTTGGCGCAATTTCTTGGCGTCCTCTTCCGTGAGTTGCACCTTTGTTCCCGACATGGCTTTCAGTCTATTGCAAGGGTGATGAGCCTCCAACTCCTACACAAATTCCCCATGTCAGTATGACACTTCGTATGCCTTGAGCGCTTCTGAGAGAATTCAGGACCGGGATAATTATACGTCACTACATTGTAATGGCAATGATTATATAGTATCATAGTTTATGCTATCTCTTCTCGGACATGGGTCTATTACTCTTGGAGAGCAAATTCGTCAGAAATTTCAGGCAGTTGGTAGCTGGGTTGCCGCAAGATGAGAGCACAATCTGCTAAGGGGGACCACTTCAAGGTCCTGCCAGAAATAGGTAAAAGTAGCATACATGGTTGAGATTCATAGAAATTTATTTAATTTGAAGTTTACTTATCACTTGAAATTTCAGGCAATCCAAAGCGAAACGGTGTTTTCATATTGAAGCATTATACATCAGAAACAAAACAAAGAAGGGGAGAAAGAAAAACTAGAGTTAATAGTTCAACTAGACCTGAAGACGCTTTAACAAGTTTTGTTTCTCTTTTTGGAGCTCTTGACTTGCGTCCCAGAGTCCTTTCTTTTGCTGCGCCAGTTTTTCAGTTTCCCAGCACTGCTCTGGTGGAGAATGTTTCTTGTTTCTCACTTGTTGACGCCTTTCATCAGCTACATAATGTTTGGACGACTCCACCTACGTCAAAACCAAGAGCATGGCATCTTCCAATTTCTTGCAAAAATTAAACCCAAAGTAGCAGAAACTTACGAAAGGGATTCTTTCCAGGTTGCTAATCCCTCACGAGCTTTTTAGACGCGTGTTTGAGTAAAATAATATAATTCCATATTTTCAATTTTACATGTCTATAGCAGCATCTGGAGGCTTTGCATCAGCATCAGAAAGGCAGAGGATTGAAGACTCACAGCCCAGTCAAAAATTGGACAGAAAAAAATACCCCATGTTGAAGCTCCAAGCGTGTGAGGGAAGCAGGTTGGCCAGCTAGTGACACATCCGGCAGAACTTGATCACCCCCACAGGAATCAAATGGGACAACTGCAGACACCTGCCAAGGCCACATGAAGTTTTGATCCAAAGAAATGCACAATCAGGTCAGATATGGAACGTGGCTCACGCTAATGAAGCATAATTCTACATTCACACTGACTACCATCCGTGGCGAACAATATATGTCTAGGGATAGAATGAACTGAGAATCATACACAAAATGTGCCTATGGAATGGTGTTGAGGGGGTTTACTTTCTTGATGAGGGATTTTGGTTTAGGGTTCCCGTTCCTCGTTTCTTCTGATCCGTTGCCATACTTGGCTTGTTTCGCTGCAGATGGATGGTTGTTACCGCCATCACTCAATTCTTCTGCTCCTTTGCTATGAAACTTCACTTGCTCCTTTGCCATCGGGTTCTCATGAATCCAGTGGGTGCCCTCTCCACCATTCACCCTTTGCCCAACTGCAGGCATTCCCATAGAAGGAACTACTGAGGGATCGTCAGCACTCGATTTCAGTGGCTCGTCGGAAGTTTCAGCTGAGCCAGGAAATCGGGCTAGAGCACTGAGCCCTTGCTCTGTTACATGTCCTTGCCATTGGTAATCGGCCTCTTCCATGGCAGCACTAAGTTGAGTATTTAATTGTGTTTTGCTGGAACCTTGCAACAGAGACGCAGAATTCAAGCAGCCGCATGAATATCCCTCGTCAGAGATCTTTGTCTGTGGCAAATTGGCTGTAGCAGTGGCTGAGACTTCCACTGATCGAATGCAGAAATTTGTGAAGTTGTGCAGTCCTTCTGATGTGTGTTGTGGATCGGGCGTTTCTTCACGTTGCACCACCGTTTTTTCCATTGCAAAGCACCTTTCGCCTGAAGCTAATGTCTGTGATGCGTCGCTCAGGGAAGCCTTTGAATCTTCCGCTAAACGTAACTGGACGTCTTTTGTACGTTTCTCTTGCTCGGACAGCGATTTTTCCATTTGCCTGTGAGTTAGGGCATGGCCTTTGAGAGTGGCAATGTCGCCCAAACTTTTGGAGTGATGCAAGTCACCAGTGGACCAAGACTTTTTGAGTAAAGCCACGAGAGCGCTTGATTTACTAGTCTGGCTTTCTTCTTCTCGTGGCGCTACTTTGGCTGCAAGCATGTTGACCTCAAGAGCTTCTGCAGGTTGTGAAACGCTTGCACGAGTAAGAGGAGCTTCCGATGACGAGTATGGATTCTTCTTTGGACTTTTTCGTAACTGGAATCTCTGTCTTCTTGACGGCGAAACTGAATGCAAGTTTTTGCCATTGAACTTTTTGCACTGCGGATCCTCAGTGGTTGCTCGACTCTTGCATCGTCCTTCCTTCTGTTTTGTGTCTGCAGATGTTCTAACCATTTTCTTCGCTTTTCCTGGCAACATCACCAGATACTTTTGCAGTATCATCTCTCTGAAGCTCTCGTCGACATCCTTATCACTATGTCTGCTATTGCCGAACTCTGCGTCACTGCAACCTGAGTCGTCACTTGTGGGGCTTTCAGCCAATTCCTTCACTGAATCTGCTTCATTTGTTGCGGATTTACGAATGTTCGACTTGTAATCTGTCTCGGCTCTCTCACACCGTTTCCGACCACAATGCTTAATAGTATCCTCTTTTCCACTTTCAGGATCTTTTAGGCTTGGGATACTTCTCCTCCGACTTGAATCCACCCCGCTAGTATAATACCGGTGCGACATTTTCATAGAAGCTTGTTCATCAAGTGACTTCTGACTCAATCTTCCTGGGATGTTCTTTAAGGTTGGAACTCTTTCTCCTTCCAATACGTGGTTTGATCTTAGACCATTCTGCGATGATGCAACAGGTGTGGGGAGCTTTGCATTGAAAACTACTCCCTCTTTCTCGGCATCTGATATTTTTGCCTCTTGCCGAGACATGCCGTCCAAAGCAACCGTGTCCCAGCGACCTTCTGACGCGAAGTAGTGGAGGTTGACCGACTCCGACGGCGTCTTCACGCACGCAAGATTTCTGCACATTTCAAATTCTAAGCATCATCACTGCAAGCCTAAAACTGGAGACATATAAATTTGAAAAGACGTGAGATGTACAAAACAACCCTAAACCATGATGTACAGAGTCAAGCCCAATTAGATACCTGGGAGCTGTGGTAATAAGCTGCTGAATGGAAATATCGAGTTCTTTAGAGGTCCCTGATTTGGGAGAAAAGCCTAAATCGTGAGCAGCGTTCCTGCGCAGCAAAGGCAGGGCATTCACTCTAAAAGATTCCAACCGTGGCTTCCAGATCCATACCAATGTCACCAATATCAAGCATTTTAATGGTTGCAACTGTGAAAGAGTCCGAACCATGTTAATTCAACGTGATACAGCTAGCCCTAAAATTTGTCACCAAATAGCTTACCAAACAGGAGAAGTAGCGTTGTCAGCTATTTCATCATCCGTGTCTGTGGGCAAGTCCGACCATGCATGCGGATCCATCCCGGTTCTCAGACCTTTGCCTGCATAACAAAGAGAATCAGACATGTCAAAGCCTTGGGAAGCATTAATGGCTAGAAGAAGTTTAGCTGGGCTAGAACACAAGCAGCCAATAGTGTGATGCAATTGAAATGGTGGAACATACTGCCTCTAGTATCCTTGTATCGAACGAGAACGTCCTCAGACTTCCTGTGACGGGCCTCCGGCCAATCGTCGATCTGGTGTACATCTTCCTTTGACGCATACGCAATGTGATCTCGTTTCCTGTTCATGACCCATATGCTTACATTTACGAGATCTGAATATTGGAGTGCCATTTCAGTAAGCTGATGTAGACATTACTGAAAAGATTTCAGTGCGTGCCATAATCTATCTGTAAGCTGATTCAGGCTTTGGTTGATTGGACTCAAATACCTTCAATTATGAATTCCACTCTGGAAATCTTTCCTCCCAAGAGAGATCTGGAGTCTGTAGTTGCAGGGACTTTAATCTGGTTCTTAAACAATGTGTTCAAACTTGAACTATTAAATAATGTGCAGGATCCTAGAAATGCAATACCATTGCGAAGACCTTGTATTAAGTTGTGGACTTCCTGAGCGCTCTGGAGAAGGCAGTCCATCGGATTTCTGCAGAATTTTACCATTTGGGCTACCCAACTGCAACCAACGAGGACACATGTCGCAACATTTGAGATACGGTTTCGTCAGTCTCAATGACCCACAATAAACCAAGAGGCCCAAGTTGGACCTCATATTTTCTTAGAACTTTTGAGCTTTTGTTCAGTTTCAATGTTATTCTTGGTGACATAAAAGTCAGCCCTGTCTGCTTTGTATTTTTCACATTATGATCAATTAAATTGATCATTTTCAAACCATGAAATCGCAGTCTTCCAGGGGTTAACAGGTCAACCATCTCTCACCTTGTCTTTGTTGAATCACACTGTTGTACTCTAAGCTTTAACTGTTGAAGACTTTGAGCCAGAAGATAACATTCGTTGTAAGGGTTTTTGGTTGAGTGGAGATCGAGAACTAACCTCTTGCAATGTTCTTTCAGCCATGGAGATGTTCATGGCGAAAGGAAGAATAATCATCATCAGTCAACTTGCACCATCCGTACGTCCTTCCTGTTCGATGATGATGATTGCTCCTTCACCAGCTCAAAGAAAGGAGTCGATTTATCAGCTTCAGGGAATCATTCGAAGGGTTTCAGTTTCCTGTGCAGATCACACATGACTTGGCATAAACAATAATAACGATAAATTCACAATTACTGTCGGGAGATCCTCTAAGCCTCAATTTCTTGGGTACGCTTGAAGAGAAGGCAACCAACTGATGGTTCCACCCAACTCTCGCAACATAAAAAACGAACCTCGTGATTTCATTCTCATACTAGTGAAGGAAAAGATAGGTCCGATCTAAGATAGCTCCAATCGAGCTTCGCCGTGTTCAATTACAACAGGAATTTGCGCTGCTGCAGGAAACTTAGAACCTTGAAAAATGAAAAGTCTAAGCTTAGAGTCTAATTGAATACTGCGGGGAAGCATTTCAATTTAGCAAATCGTGAGACTGAGAAGGCGAACAAAGTGACGAGGGAGCGAAAGCAGAAAATTGACGTCCTTGAGAAAGAGAACGTGGAGATGAAAAAAGAATGTTCAAGCTGCTGGTGAGAAGGCCGCGGAGCTGGAGTTAAAATTGAAGAACGTCGAGGATAGTAATAAGAGTGCCATCAAGGAGTTGGAGACGAAGCTGAAGAATGCTGAACCCCAACATCTAAAACATTTCAGTTCCCTGTCACCCAAGGTCACGCAAGGATTTGAACTAGCTGCATGAGCCTAACCCAACCCAACCTCGCCACTTGCACAAACCATGCCGAATGCACGAAAAAAAGGACCCCGTGGAAAAAGATAATTCAGCAAGATTGACAGCAAACGGAGGAGACAGGTACGAAATCAACCTTTTCAACAGTGAAGGTTTTCCAACCTTGAGCGCTTGTTGACCAAGTTCTGCATCCACTCCATCGATCCGTTTTTTCAAAAGCTACAAAAGCTACCTTGACAAGGGCTGCAATGACTAGTAGTATAGAAAGATTGAAGTGAGAAGATGGTTGCAAGACATGGGTGGGTGGGAGGAAGGAGCAGCTGCCATTTCAGTTCTTGGAGTGCAAAGAGAGACCTTACCCTTCTTGACACACTGAGGGAATTAGGGGGACAAGAATAAGTCCCAAGGGCAGGGAGCAGTTATGCAGTGACGCTTGGTGGTTGGCTTTCAAAATCTGATGAAGCCGGCATCCCTTTTTAAGGATTAAGTATCTTCAGATTCCAACAAAAAAATTTGTTGTGAAGCGCCTCATCAAAATATGCATCAAGAATAACATCATTATGGCACCTCAAAGGTCTCAAAATCAACATTAGAAAAAGAATGGGGCATCACAAGGGCCGCCAGACTCTAAATTAATACTCCGTAAAAAAAAAAAATTTATTCAACCACATCAGACTGGTAATTTAGAGTCTGACAACCTTCTTCAAGTCCTATTCTTTCTCTAATGGCTATACTTCTCACCGCACTACCAATGACAACTTGCTTAAGATTTCAATCTTTTATTACTTAAAATATTAGAGATATGGTTAAAAGAGATTATGTTTTATTTTATTTTATTTTTTATGTTTTATAGATTTGCATGCAAATATTGAAGCCTCAAAAGAATGATTGTCGTTATTGGCCTTGGAAATGAAGTGAAAGGACGATGTGTACTAACATCTTTTATGGGATATGGAATGAGATGTTTGTGTTGTATGCTATTGTGAAGAGCCCACACGAGGACCCGTTAGATTATTGCATAATGTCAATGCATTAGAGAAAATTTCAGCCCTTTGAAAGACTGAATGGATTGCATGAAAATGCGCATTTAGGAAAAATATCAGCTCCTAAAGGTTGTTAGACAATTTGTAAGGTGAGCAGTCAGCTAAGGTGCCCCGTCAAAACTCCGATAAATATATTTTTTTTCTCACTATAATTGCACCAATGCATTGCCTTGACCTCTAAAGGCAACCGTCTCATGTAGGACATTGATGAGTCATAGCTAGATGCTATACAGCCTGTGGTCATCATAAAACAAAATTGAAAGAGGTAGATCGTGAATCAAAGTATAGATCTTAAGACAAGCACCTTAATTCTACTAAACAAAATGCTTTAAAGTGAAACCATTCTAAAATCTCAATCCAACACCCCTCAAAAAAACCTGACTACAAAAAAAGAGAAGTTTTTAAAATTTTAATCTATTTTATTCATAAATTTATTTAAATATAAATAAATAAATATTGAATTATATTTATATAGATTCAAATATTTTTTAGCTTCAAAGTTCCTCATTAGTTTTTTTATTATATTTATAAATATAAATAGTAGAAGATGAATGAGCATTCAAAAAACAATACAAAAAATTGTGTAGTTTAGGAATGGCCACACAAATTATTTGATGTAATAGTCGTGTCTTCCCTTAATCTATTATTTCTTTTAGTCTACTTTCATTCTATGCTTTGGCCATGGCTTCAATCATGGCTTCACTCTTTAAGCTTCATTTCATATTTTCCATTTATGTCTATTTATTCCTAATGCGCCCTATCATTTGCCAATGCAAAAACAATAGAAAGATGTTATCATTGGAATAATATAAATATAGAGCCTTCCTCCTAGCAAAGATATGTAGTATTGGTGTCACCTGATTGAATTCTAGATGTTGATTGTGGGACCTGATATGAACATGCCTTGAATTATGCTAACCTATGAAAATAGTTAAAGTTATTTTTTTCTAATGGTGTGGCCCCTCTCTTTTTGCAACTACCAATTTTGAACACATGTTGATTCTTTTTTCTAAATTATATTCAAAATTTGTATCCTACTTCATGTTTTTTGAAATGACATCCAAGTAGAGTTTGTCTACTTTTTCAAAATGAGGATCTTGGTCCTAAGTATTCTTGTAAATCAAAGAAAAAACTCAACATCAAAAGTTTTGAAGCATCTCAAGTGTTGCTAAAATACATTTATTGTATTTGATTGTTTGTTTTTTGTCCCAAGTCAAAACTCTTTGATTCTATATAAATTGAATTATATGTGGAGAACATTGATCGGCTTCACTTACAATGATCATGGCACAAAGTATTGTTTCCCTGTGCCCAAAGTAGAGATTAGTAGAGAAATGAGAGACCATTACTAAAAAGATAACTCTAATGTTACATGTAACAATGACATTAAAGAACTAATTGAGGTCAAAATTGTGAGTGAAGAAAACGAAATATTCTTGAAAAAATTTGACACATTGACATAACTAATGGAACTGCCCCCAACAAAATCTTCATTCTTGGTGGTCAAATATGACCAGAGTTGTTCTTCTTCTCCACACTTGTCAAACTCGGCTTGTTATCACATTCTGTACGCAACTTTCGTTCTCAAGGGCTTGGAGAGAGACCAGAGCATGTGATATTAAAGAAGAATGTGTTATTAAAGAAGAGGAGAGAATATATTCAGATTGAGATTCAAATCAAGGGTGCCCCGGAGCTCCAAAGTTGAGACGTAAGCGCGGGATCACTCGAATTGGAGACCTCCAATTTGGAGCTTTTTGATCATGTCGGGAATCTCACTTACTTGCGAGCGTCAGATGAAGGGCGTCTGTCTGCGCATGCGAAGGAATTGTGTACTTTGACTTCAATATTTTCAGCTCGCGTACGCAACCTTTGGATTTCCATCTCGTCAGTTTGCGTGAGCAAAACTTTTTGTAAGTTAGTTTCAGCAGTTGTTGTTGTTATTGTTGTTTTCTTCTTCTTCCATGTCGTAGTACTCTCGTCGTCCTCCCCAAACCGAAAGCTCCTCTTGTTTCATCAATTGCATCTCCAGTCATGCCTCCAATGTGTCCATCACCTCTGAAACGTCGCGAATTTCGTCGCGGAATCGTTCTGTAATTCTTTCTGTGGTTCTTACGAAATTTCATCGACATTTCGTCCGACTATGGCGACGACGGCGAGCCCAAACCCCCGAATTTCATTCTCTATTGCCAGGTTTCGAGCAACAGCAGGCTTCGTACCGTCCCAATGGCCTTTGCGCGTCTCTGTTTCAAGGAGCAGAAGATTTTCAATTCAGGGGCGGAAGACACAGCAGCACATGGTCGTCAAGTTGATATACAATAGTTGTGGGGAAAATCGCACTCTTCAGATTACATGTGGGTCACGTCCAAGATGGAAACCCGACCGCAACGATTGTGGATATTCGCCTGAGTTTGCTGAAAGCGTCGGCTATGGTGGACTCCGTTGTATTATATTGAGCTTGGTAGGTCTTATGGGAGGCTTGGGTATGGTACTTTCTTCACCCGTTTCAGCTCACGAATTTGTCGAAACTGTCGAAATTGCGTCAGAAGTCGATGCAAGGAGCTGTCCTGCGAGGGGCCCAGGAGCCCCTTTGAGCCTCCTGTTGCGGTACCCAAGAAGGTTTCGAGGTGACTTCCATTTGGTGAAACTGGATGTAGTGCGAGAAGGCCTCGGGGAGAGCATGGGGGTCAATTATGGACAGATCGTGGCAGCTCGCGATGACATAGCCTCAAAGAAAGAGATGTACACTCGCGATGCGTGGATGGGCATGCGAAGATTGGAACAGTATGGTCGATTGATTGATAGTGTAGCATCGAAGGAAAAGATGTGTGTAGAGTGTGTCCGGAATCGCAGGTGAGAATTCTAGCCTTGATTTTAGCCATTTTAGCCATTTTAGCCATTTTAGCGCCTTGTGCTGAATGTCTCTTTTGATAGAGGCTCATGTTATATCTGTGGTGCGTTGTATCTTTGTGTGCGATTACAGGCTTCTGGAGCAGGTGTGGCAGACCGTGTCAAATGTACGTCCTCCCACATGCCTTGGAGTCTGTAGTTGGATTGAGTGACTGCTCATGCTGATGTCCTGCAAGGTGGACATCAGTGTGAGAATGGCTGAGTTTCGAAACTAGTAGAAAACCTACCAGCCAGAGGTGTTCGAGTAAACCTAGCCACTTAAAACCTTGCCAATTGAAACGCCCTTTGAGGCAGTTTCTAATGTAAACCCTGTCAATTGTTACGCAGCTAGGTCTCGGGGTGGGGGGGGTGGGGGGGGTGGGGGGGGGGGCGCACTACACTCGAACATCTATAATCTTACCATCTTGGGTCCCAACTTCTAAATTATGACATACTTTGAGTGTGTGACAAGTGTGCTACAGTCAATAATAGTGTGGCAAGTGTGCAAGGTATTCTAGAATCTCATTTTAGAGAAGGGACTGAAAAAGAGGTATAACAAATAGGTTTGTGTGAGCGTTTTTTTAAAGCATTTGGCTTATTTCTGGACTCGGTGAAATTGACAATGATGTTCTTTCTGGCGTGGTGTGGTCAACTGCTTGTCAACGAAATAAATGTGGTGCAGGACTATTTTGATCATTTTGGCAGGTACTATCACATCGAATAATTGTGTTTTTGAGGTCTTGGTGCTTTCTTTGTTCTGTCGATGATTGGAGCATCCATTAGAGCTTGCAAGCGCTATCTTATGCTTAGCATTGCAGTTCTTTAATGATGACTTTTCACGAGTACCGAATCTGAAATGTGTTCAAAATTTCTGTTTTGCAGCTTTTCGCAATCACAATGGGCAGGCGAGTTGTACCGCACGCTATCCAAAGCCGGCGGTCTCCTTCAAACCAGATCTCAGACGTAATGAGCATGCTTTCTACAATTCGTGAAGGAATTTGCTCCCTTTCGTTTGGTTTTCCTGGCTAAGTTTTTATCTAATTTCTGGGCTTCTCTGGAATCCTAGGTATGCAGCTATAAAAGAAATGGTGACGCATCTCGGCGACAAGTATAGCTCCTTCCTCTCGCCGAATGAGTATCGCTTAGCAATTCATCACCCTTTACAGTCTGAAATCAAGTATCTAGCGTACCAATATACAGGAGTGGGAATGGAGGTAATGGCACCCTCAGACCAGTCGGAAGATGCCGTCCGAAATCTTTAATTTATGACATCGAATCGTTTGAGAGTTGCAACATTTCGTACTTTTTGTTGACTTGCAATAAATGAACTCTTTGAGCTCAAATTCGTCATTCTCTACTGCAGTTTCAAGTATTTGTCCAACATTGGCAGACTGGTACTCAGTAATTCGAATCTCGATGAGGTGTTACTATCTATTTCTTTCCTCCTCGTTGTCTTGGAAATAATTCGTGAGATATGCATTTCTTGGGGTGTTCTGCAGCTAGGAGGTCGGTCTTCGGACGGGAGCTTCGCCATTGTGGCTCCCTTTGCTGGCTCTCCTGCGGAGGAGGTTAGTGACGTTCCTCTCTCTTCATTTAAGTATAAATTTTTGTCGAAGATCTGTCCTACAAGGACTATTTTGCCGATCCTCTTACCCTTTTGCACTGTGATCCTGGTTACCTATTTGGAACATGCAACTAGTCTGCAATTAATGGCTTTGATCTATTTGTCAAAGTAGTACTAAGACATATTTATGAATGGTGCATGGTTTTAAGACAGGTTTAGATAATGAATAAGCTGAGTGTTCTTTGAACTGTTGGGAGTGGGAACACACAGGTTGGAATTCTAGGAGGTGAGAAACTTGTGGCCGTGGATAAAATGGCGATGCTGGATGTGAGTCGAGACGAGGCTGTTGCGCTCTTGCGGGGCCCATCTGGCTCCACGGTTCGTCTCTCTCCCTACCCCTTAAGGACACAAATGTCATGGCATAAATATGACCCAATCGATTGATCATATTGTGAAAAACATAATGCAGGCGAGGCTAAAGTTTATACCTCCAGAAGCAATGAAGATTATTGCCTGCGTTGGTCAAGAGAAAAAATTAATTTGAACAAAACAAAGTCCCCATATGAGCCACTCAAGAAACACATGACCCCCAGTTTTGGATGCTTTAAAGTTAAGCAGATACTGTGGCTGAAGGATGCAAAGGTTTTAGTGGTCACGTACTCGAAATGTTGCTTAGCCGTGCATGTCTGTCTTGCAGGTTGAATTGTCGATATCTGGGGACATTGCCAACGTGCCACCACGAACAGTATCGGTCGAGCGCCGTAACTTGCCCTTACCTCCTTTGTACATGCGTATGCTTGACGCGGGGAATGGAAGAATGATTGCTTATTTGCGTCTTCTTTACTTCACACATGAGGGAACGAAGGAAATGGCCTCTGCAATACGAGAAGGTGAAGCGCTTGGAGTCGATGGCTACGGTAAATTCACCAGCTCTCACTACGACAAATTTTGATGAAGGCTATTTTGCCATTTTTGCCCATCCACAACCGTTAGAGAATCTGAGTCACTATCAGAGTATCGTGCAGGATTGTATATACAAAGAGTTCCTTCCCTATGGCCTTTGTCCAGAATTTGTGTATCGTAGTAGCTTTGGGCAGTATGTCCGTGTCCTTCTCTCATTTTCTGTAATAGAAGAACTTCACCAATCACTTCTGCTTTAATATCACAGTTGTCTATGTTAAAGTTTCCTTCGCACTTCTTCTCATTGCAGCCCTTGCCCCCGAATTCTTCTTGTCCATCCCTATCTTTCTGCCGAATCAAATTTTGTTTCATTAATCTAGGTTATGTCAAAACCGTCCTACATACCGATGCCTACAATCTTCTTGATATCTGACGAATCTCGTGTTTTTTGCAGTTCTGGATCTTCGAAACAACCCAGGTGGCGTCTTCGAGGAAGCTGTTGCAATGGCAGTAAGTCGCATTGAGGCTTTTTGAAGTTTCTAGTGTGGACTGATCCTTGTTACTGTCGGTTCTGTCGATTTTGTCTTCTATTCTATCCTCTCATGTATGGTGATTTCTGTACTATCTGGGTCTCGTCTTTTCTCTATATCTTGTATGCGGTCGTCAGTATATATCTCCCTATATTTTTGATGTGCACTAAGATGATTCATTTAGTGTATCTGGTCGATAGGAAATCTCCAATCGGTTGGTGTAAGCTATATCCAAATGACAATCCCCCTTAACAGCACCAAAAGACTTTGTTTAATTTAATTCAAGGAGAATGCAGTAGATCCGTTTGCACATAATTTCCTTCCCAGAATATTCTAAAAACGTTTGGATGAACTTGGCAGGCACTGTGGCTCGATTGTGAAGGTTGCAATGTAACTGAGACAGTCCGTAGTAATGTGGCAGACATTGAAGATCTCGTGTACACCGTTGGGAAGTTGCCGGTTAGTACTTCCATCTCCTTTCTGCTTCTTTTAATTATCACTCAGGCTAAATATTTTTCAGAATGGATAGCAATAACATTACGTTTTTTTAACGGCTACCCGGATCTCGCAGAAGGAAGTGTTTCTGAAGCATCCGGGAGCACTCACGCATGCCCCGTTGACTATTATCACCAATCGAGATAGCGCTAGTGCCAGTGAGGTAACACTCTATGCTTTTATGTATACAGAGGATTGCTCTTACTTGCCGTAAGCTTTTTTTCTGATTCTGTTCACGCTATATCTTTTACACTAGGAGCGTATGATACTCCATTTCGTAGTCCTATGATATGCTAGGCACACCGTATATTATGACTCCGTATTAGTTTACCTATTGATGAAAAACATTTACTACACGTTGAATCTCGTATTGGCCACTTGTTGCTTGTGTGACTTCATTGAAAAGCTTCTTGATGGTGGTCCCAAGGTGTACAATTCGACAAAAACAAATTCGTTTCGTCAATGGCACACTATTCTGCTGTCGCATTAATTCAGAAGCTCACTAAATAAATAGAATCAACGGTGTAGTCTATTTTGGAGTTTCTGATGAAGAGAGTCTCGGTGGGTTCTGGCCAGGTGTTGACGGGAGCGCTTCATGATAACCATCGTGTCATGACTGTCGGTGAACGAACCTTTGGGAAAGGTGTTGTGCAGGTACTCACACTTTTTGCTACCTTTAAGAAACCACCTAAGTTACATGGTTCACTCAACACTGATAATGCAGGTTCACCACATAATATTCTATTCTAGACTACCGTAAGTGTAGGGCAAGGTCTGCCCTCTCTGCCGAATATTTATGTTTACAGATGTTTACAACTGTTCTGATTTTGATTTATTTTGAACAGTATTACTTCCCTATGGATGATGGGAGTGGCCTGAAGCTCACGGTGGCTAAATATCTTACGCCAGCCCACTACGATATTTCCAGAAGGTACTATTTACCACAAACCTTGCACGGGAAGATTGAGGAAGCACTACCAAATTGGCTATACGTAGTATTCTTTTTGCGCATCTATATATATGCTTCAATTGGAAGTTTCGAATCAGCTTGGTGTTTTCTGAATAATAAACAAACTCATAGCACAAACTTGAACCTTGCGTTGATAACTTGCAATTTCAGAAGTGGATATGTAAGATTTGTAGGAACAACCGTCTTGAGTTTTGTACAGACCTGTCTCTTCAACAGTCTTAAAATTCCCGATGGCATGTATGATTCTGGCTTTGTTTGTAGGGGCGGCTTGGAACCTGACAGAGCGTGCCATGACTACCCTCATGGACAAGCATCATCGGACGAATGTATCAAAGAAGCTCTGGAGATGTTAGCAGAGAAAGAACGCCCTGATCGTGCACCCTCTTCAGGCCCCATGCCCTACCGCTGGCTTCCTTTAACGGAACGCCGTTTCTGGGCTAGTGGATCATATTGAATCTCAACAGGTCATATTGAATTATTGTTGGATTGATTGCGTTGTGATAGAAGCTGCAAATGGTGCACTTCAACTCGCATTATAGATAATGTACTAGTAAACAGTTGAAGATTGAATAGAGACTGTATCATATCACTCATTTCGAAATCTGAAGTGTCTTAATAGAATTATTGGTGGTGGTCTTTATACAGTACCATAGGCCGTGGAATTTTTCAGTAGATAATTCAGAAAAATTTCTGTATAACCCCGGTCTCTCAAATTTCTGCATATTCTAATTCAAAAGCTAGATCGGTTTGATTGGTGCTTGATTTGACGTCATTGTTGTGGCATTTTAATCATTGTGTCGATTTGCCTGAATGGCAGCATGTCCATTCAAACGAGCATTTAGGTCCTCTCCCCTTTGCCTGGAAAATGGGACGTTGAGGATGTTGTCCTCAACATCCTCTGGTGTAACACAATAAGGTCTAGTCAGGTGCAGTCACCTTACATCCTTGGACAAACCTGCACCTTTGGAGAGAAAATTGAAGATAGACTCACTCCACCACCAGCTGCTCAAAGGTATAGGGCCACGCAAGAAACTCGATGAAACGCTATGTTATCGTACAATGGTGGATAAATTTCCTGAATTCCATGTGATTAGCGTCCGATGCTTGAAAGTTGCAACTAGCTTGTTCACTTACATACAGGCTTGACCAACGCTCTCATGTCACACGAACTTATTCCGTTCTGCTGCGATTCCACTCACTTACTAAGTACGTAGATCTCACATCGTTCAGTGGTGTCGGAACACGCAGTATGCTGGTCTAGGTGGTCTTAGGCATAAATGAGCTCTAGAGTTACATCATGTGATTCAGAATCTGTTCTAGAGCTCCAGAAAATCATCACATTAACTTTAATAATGTGCATTCAATCACGACATATACTTCAGATTACCACTGATGAGGTTGATGACGCGCATGTCGATATTTGTTGCAATGGCCCGGGCACTCTTGATATCAATTGACTCTAGCGAATTTGATCTTCTTAACTCATAACCTGCCTCACTCGATCGTCGCAAGTTGATACCAGCCAACTGTCAACTTATTTCAAGAATTATCTCGAGAACTATAAACAAATCGTCAGGTCAATTAAATGGCAGACATAGTGACCTTTGAGCAGTGTTCCCTTCTGCAGGTATAAATATTAAATGCCACGAGTCTGAACCATACAAGCCAATTTTGACCCTTGTACTGATCGAGACTCCAAATACTGTGAGAAAAAGAGTTATCCTAGCTGGTAGGAACTTAGATCATGTTGACAGAGGATTCTTTCTACAAGGGCTCCGCTAATAGGAATAAACCCAGCACAGCTAGGACATGTAGAGTCTCGAAGGCAGAGCATGAAATCCTTGAGTCTCACTACCGCATGGCGGTCAATACGAGCTTGGAGTGTGGCCGCTGTCTGATGAGTTTAGTACGCTGCCACCCGACCACCTTTTCTGTCATAAATCCCAACAGGCGGTGCTTTGCTAAGTAAGGTTTTAAATTGACATGAATAACAACTGCTAATATTAATCTGAATTAACACAGGTTTCAAAAACAGTGGAGAGAAGTTCGGAGAGAGCAGTCACCTGATGGTGCGATCTTTCAGCAGCACATAATAAACAGGTTCGTCTGGAGACATCTTGAAGAACTCAATCGCCACATAAAAGGAAGTTGTTATGCTGCACAGAGAAGGACGATGAATGCCTTTAGACAACATCATAGAAACCCTAACCCATCCAATCAAACAAATAGCAAGCCCATAATGCAGTGGCGGACAGGCTGGTGCATTCGACGGATCATCTACAAGACTCAAATTTTACTGCGGCCTTCTTGGAACTGCAGAGAGCAAGGACCTAGGGCCTTGTCATCAGATTCTTCATTAGACCTTGAGCGGGACAGCCAGCACAGTGACGCGAGCACTTTGGCCTTCTCATAAACCCTACTCCGCTCCGGTAGGGTTCGTAATTTGTAAAGAGCACCTAGAAGCTAGGATCGAGGGTATTGAAATCATCAAACCTGGAGGAAGAAACCCTAGCGTAAGCTAGATTTCCTCCTCGGGTCCTCTATAGTACAAATTAGCCACATAGAATACATCAGATAAGAAGGTGAGAGAATGCAGAATTTGAATTCAACATACCTGCCAAAGCATACAAGGAGAGCAATCCATATTATCCGACTAGCTAGATTGGATTCTTTATACCACACCCACACCTGCCCCACAATAAATCAAGCATTTCAGAATGACAAAGAGATTGAAACTGAGCAGAAATTAAAGTAGCAGAAATCGATACACCAAGAAATAGCATACGCTAACTAAGCACCATAGTCAGACAAAGCTTCGCTTAGCCACAAATTCATCCACCAACTAAATTTCAAGGGCGAGCAGCACGCTCACCGCGATCGCAGCAACGTTGACATAAAAGTCGATCAGAGTAGCGCTCATCCACCTGTGCCAATCCCATTGTTATCGGTACATCAGATATAATCAAATTTATGAACAAGTACATTGCAAGCTACTCAATTTGACACGTCTGCTGCTTGCAAAAATTCCAACCAAGTGTTCAAAACAAAAAAGGAAGTGGGTACGGCGTTAGTACGGGGTGAGAAGCTCCGAACGAAATGGGGAGCCGTCCGTTATGCAGGTGTAGAGCACCGTGCAAGCCGCCGCCAATCCTAGCGCCAGAAACACGTACCTCCCAATCACCACTGGCGACACCATTGTCTACTGTTCGATCGATTTTCTCACCTGATTTTCTCACCTAGTTTTCAAGGATTGCAAGGACTGCTTTCAGAACAGCGTTGACAGAAAACCAAGAGTATGTTCTATCAACGATCTTACAAGTCGAGACTAAGGCCTGAAACGCACTGCAATGAAACCTGACCACCATAGCCATGAAAAGAAAGCTGAAGAATTCAGAATTGCAATATAATAACAATACCATGTTTTTCTTACCTGATTACTAGAGCATCACCTTCAACAATTGTCGCGCAGGTACTTCACAAGGTGACGAGAATTCAAACAAATTGTATTGCTCATGTTGCTCTGTTTCGCTCGCGCACTGGGAAGAGTGTTTGGAGGGTATGGATGAATGTTGTGGATGAAACTTCGGTAGATGAAAATTAGGCCTTGTTGTATCCATATTAGCCAAGAGCCCTTGGGACCTTTATCTTTTTGCTGTCTGTTTCTCTGACGCTTCACAGTACAGCTCAGTCAGCTGCCTTGAACATTTAATTTTGTGTAGGTTGCTCCAAAATGTGGTTAAAGTTAGGAACTCTGGCAAATTTTGCGTAATAGGGGAGGCAACCCATTCCCGATCGACGACCCATTTCCAATCACTTCAGGAATTACAGGCATGTAAGAGGACGGTTTCTTCGGTAGAAAATTTTCTCGTGTGCAGCAACAATGTTTGGACCCTTCCTAGAATTTTCAGATATTTTGGTATCAAAACAAAGTTTCTATGAATTAATGAATTCCAGATTCTGTAATTCCATAAGTGATCGAGAATGGGTTGCCTCCCCTAATCATGTTATTTTGGCACCATAGCTTGCATAATATTCAGTAGCATGTGTTGATGTTGCCTTGGTTCTACAGTGATGGTGTGCTTCTACATCCTCCACCTGTTTAATTCATCAGTAGCTACTGATGAAATACTGTTGGGGTGTGGAATATACCACACTATCACTGTAGAGCTACTGAATGTTATGTCGGGTCAGATTCATTAGGCCCTATACAAAAACAATTCTTTTTTTATTGAGTTTTCTCAATTTAGAATTTTTGGAAGTTCATTCTATAGGATTCAAAATATTTTGTGACCTTTAGCAATACTAACAGAATTACATACTTTGCAAAAATCTTGAATTTTTATAAATTTAGATTATTTCTATTACTATTTTATACATAAATTTAATCACTCCATAACATTGTTAACCAAGAGACTTCATTCCCTTTGACATGAGGTATAATCCCCCTCTGGATGCCGGGGTGGGGGAGAGGGGGTGGGCATTTTAGTTATATTTGAGGACACCCCACTAGTTTGGGCATCCTTGTAGCTCTGATAAGACTACGTCATTTGCTTGGGGGGGTCTTGATACAAGGGGAGCAAAAGGGACCTCCCCGCTAAAGGTTAATAATGTTATGTCCACCTTATAATGTCTAAAACTTCATTCAATAGTATATTCACTTATATTTTGAATTATTTTTTAGCGCATCTTTATCCTAGGGTAGAATAATTATAATACAATTTATGGCAATTTATAACAAATTTTTAACAAGTTTGTTATGACATTATTGAACAATCACATTTCTTCCTTTAGAGCCTTTGAATTACATAAACAAGTGAAAATGTTGTCCAAAAATTGTTATCCATAGATAAATTTGACCACAAATTGATTAGGTGGATTATTTTGGGTTCAGGATTAACTGATTAACTATTCAACCCCTAAAGGACTAAGCGTTCAAATTTTGAGCAATGGATGTACACAAACACATCCTAAGCATACAAAAATGCATTCTTTCATCCATCATTTCTTTAAAGATTTGTGTATTAGTTCTTTAACACCTATAAGGTATAGATTCTAAAGACTTTACTTGCAAATATTCTATTATTCAATAGGTATTGGTAAGTCTAGCATAAAAAGGAACCTTCTAAATTCAAAAAATGATCCTTCAAAAATGTCTTGAATTAAAATAATAAAATAAAAAATCTTTAAAACTCACTAGGATTAGAAATTAACATTTTGAACTTCAAAGAAAAACATTCTTGTGAAAATCATAAATCTTCATTCTACACTTTCCAATTTCTAGATTCAAATTTTATTGAAAAATATTGGTATGTATACTACAGAAAAGAGCAAAATTAGGTTGTCTTGTCAAATAGGTTGCCTTACTTGAGATAAATTACCTCATGGATCAATGTTTGTTCCATATGGAGGTGCATGTCACTCTCTGAACTAGGCCTTGAACTGGTGCACAAATCTATGCCATACACATGGCTCTAAATTTAAAATAAATAAAAACAAAACAGTCCTCCAAATGGTTGCTTCAAATTGACAAGCCAAGCGATTTCAAGCTTGGCCTGTCAATCTCAAAATGGCCCCAGTTAAGTAGTCAGTTTGGTTGACTGCTCGCCGAAACAGTCAGCTTTTGCATTTTTTTATATTTTTTTATATTTTTTATTCACAAAATTGACTTCCTGCGCCACTTTCACTGCAGAGTCTAGTGTGCAGAAATAGGGGGAAAAAGCAATTTTTAGCCCCGTTAAACCAAATTTTGGAGTCCTTCGGAAGACGGATTTTTTCTCTAATGATGCATCATTGCACAAAAGCAGTGAATATTTCTATAGTGTGGTCTGTTGAAAAATTAGCATGGGGCAACCTAATTTCACTATTTTATGTAGTTGATTTAGCCTCATGGATATGATCTATCGAACATAGTTTAGAACTATTGTTTGAGAGTTATAGTTACATTATTATTCTATGTTGCGTTTTGTAATACATCTTTACATTTTTGGAAATCGAAACTACCCATGGTGCCTAAAAGCTTAAAACTTAACTTTCTCACATCATTAACAAACACAATTATTAAACTAAATTTGACCTTTGAGTTTTATAAAAGTTTCACATTTATATTTTTACTATTAAATTGAAATAATTACAGAAATTTTTTTAATAGAAAAATTAATGAATTAATATATCAAAATTATATTTTTTATAATATATAATATATAATATATTTTTTTGAGGAAGTCATTTTGAAGTACCCTATACTATTTATTCCCCTATTTGTTCCTTATATCCCATTTTTTATTATTTAAATTATAATTTACAATGAATAGTAGCATCCCAAACCTCTTTTTTTAAAGATACAAGAGAAAAATATTATCCTTTAAATGTTCAAAGTTATAAAATGGATTTTTTTAGGATTTTGGATAAGTTCTAATGATGTCAAATTTTATTGCAATACTTTTAAACACTTTTTAGGATAAAGAAGTAGTCAAGCTTTGTGGGAATATAACTTTTATTTCACATGGTACATGGGAGAAAATATTATGCACTAATAAGCACTAAATGCTTGAACTTTGGCAAACAAAAAAATGCAGAAAACTCAAAAATTCAAAAAAAATCATATTGAGTATATTTATTTTCAAATAAAAAGCTTTAATTCATTCCTTTTGGGATTTACCTAGCAAGTGACCCTCGTTTGTTAATAGATAAGTGTAGAATAGGAAACTTTAAAATATGCAAAGTGTCCAACATTTAGGGTGAAATTTTGAAAAATTGAAACTTTGACCTTGGGACAACAAATTATATTCATTGCCATTGCTTTTTTAATACTTTAACTTGAATGCATTTTCAAAACATTGATGAAATTCTTAGAAACAACATATTAGCTTGATGAAAAGTTTTCATCTAGATAAATAATTATTTCATTACCACAGTGATAAAGTAGCTTCAGTGCTACAATAGTAATGCGAAATTTATGAAGACTCTTCTTTGGGGGGCAATCAAGGCAGCTTCCTTATAAAATAATGTTTAAGATTTGTTTGTGAACTCAATTCAATAAAAAATCAAAAGAAAAGTTCCATAGTGTGTGTATGACTTGCTACAACAATCTCACTATTAGGATTGACATAATCAATTGTATTTTAGATTTGAATTTTCCTTCCATCTTGTACCTACTTTTATTTAAGAACTTTGAAGGACTTTTAAGAATGGATTTATAAAAAAAAAATGAAACTTCTTTCACAATCGAGCACAATAAAATCTTTTGTTTCACTTTAAACATTGATATCTTACAATCCACATGGTCAAAGTGTCATAAAAAATTTCTATACATTCTCATACAATTCTAATGCAAGATCCAATGGGTTGGATATGTAGAAAATGTAACTTTTTAATCATCATAATTCTTTGCACTAGAAATGACACTTTTGAAGTGTATTTGGTAGATCATCTAGGCATGAACCTTGAAGGTTTAAATTCTAAAGAGCTATGTTGTTTTGATCCCAAAACTACTTCAAAATCTTTGTATACAAAGTATAGCTGAAATCTTCATTTGTGTTTATTTATTTTTTAAATCCAACCATAGGATCTTTTTGTTATTGTTCAAATACATCTTATAAAAAAATTTGAATGAAAATCCCCAACCATTACAAGTTCAATGTGCATGAAATATCAAACAAAGCTTGAAAGCTTATTACTTGAAATACATGAATTTCTAATAAAAGTTTACTGAAAATCTCTATAAAGGTCATTACTTATAATCTTATCTCTAGATCTATACTTAAAAACTCATTGAAAACACCCCTATCTTTTGTAGTGCTTGTACTTAAATAAGCGAACTAAAGGATCCTACAATTGGATTCTTTAGAGAATTACTATAGTGAAAGATTTTATCCTTGCTTTGGGTACAAGTATTTTTGGCCTCAAACATTTTAATATTTTGAAACATCAATTTTTGTTAAATTGGCAATATTCCGTGACTGCTTTGTCACTTTTAAAGGCCCTTAGTTTGGAACGTAAGGTAGCCAATCCATTTCCAATCAATCACATATTTTTGCAAATTAGGCTGCTATGTTTTCAATTGATTGTAACTGGAAATATGACTCTCTCTAGTTTATGTGATAGCTCATGCAAAGTGAGAACAACAAGAGCAGAAAAAATGTTGGAGACGTGTACATTGAAGCATATAGTGATCACAATAAATTACATTGAAGCCACAATTATCATTTTCATTGAAGCATTGTTGATTTTGTAACCAGCCTATAGTTAGAAATATAGTGACCTATATAATAAGAATAGGTTGCACGGAATCTTCTTGAAAAAAATTCATGATCAATTTGTTTTTGAGGGAGAATATTTAAAAAAATATAAAATCCTTCTGAAATCTATTTTGCTGATGAGAAAATTTGCCACCTCACATACTCATGCTGCAAATATGTTGAATTGCTTAGTGACCGGAAAGGAAGACTTCGTCAACCTCATAAGACTCCGTAGCAGAGAAGACCACTACCCTCCTTTGGACATAATGATGTGGAATATTACACACCCAAAATTAGCTAAAGGCCACGTGTTGAACATGTGAGATTGTAACAACCAAGCCAGAAGTGGGTCAAAAAAATGGAAAATGGTGATACAATAATAATTTTGTCATGCTGGTTTCATTATGCATCTAACACAAAGTGAGCTGACACGGATAAAGGAGCCAAGCAACAAACAATTAGCCGATCAGATCATCCCATTAGTTAAATTTCTCAAACTTGGCGTTGATTCCTACTGGAAGAGCGAGCAGGCAGCTTAGAGGCTGGAGCTAATTCGGGTTCAAAGCAATGATTCACGTCAACATGGATGAACTTCATAGATGGATCCCTAAAGAGAGCAAAGGCAACCTCTTTGAAGGCTACCATAACATTATTCACCTTCACTAGGGGGTCCCTTTTACTCCCCCCAAATGAGGAGCCCTCAGCCAATGATTTTTTAACTTTGACAGCATAGTGAATCACGTTCTGAGCTAGCCAATCATATTTTGGGTATTATAATTCAATTCTCCTCCAAGTATCTTTGGGGGATTATACGGCTCCACATGGGAGAAGGCACCTAACATGGTTTGGCAATGTTATGTGCAAAATGTTATGCTTACATCTAGACTTGCCGTAATTATATCGAGGTTTAATATGTACACAAAATAGTGAAATTAGGTTGCCTTGTCAATTAGGTTGCCTTACCTGAGATAGTTTACCTCATGGATCAATGCTTGTCCACATGGAGGCGCATGCCACTTTTTGAATCAAGCCTTGAACTAGTGCACAAATCTATGCCATACACATGGCTCTGGATTGAATGCGTCATTGTGCAAAAGCAATGAATATTTCTATAGTGTGGACTGTTGAGAAATTAGTGTGGAGCAACCTAATTTCACCACTTTGTATAGATAATTTCTGCCACAATTTTTCACACTAGCAGGAATCACACCAATTTAACGCAATTGCATAACATTCAATAGTTCTACAATGATGGTGTGGTATTTTCCACACCCCAACAGTGTTTCATCAACACCATCACTGTAAAACCAAAGCATAATCAACACATGCTACTGAATGTTATGTGACGATATGAAAGATTGCAGGATCTAATTATTAATTAGATTTAAGTTAATACCTGAAAGGGAAATCCTAGTGCCTGAGGTTCCTGTGTTGGCGGACGTTACATTAGGAGAGGCCCCGCCAGGTCACAAAGTTTGGACCCTAACAGCTCATGACGACTTCTGGTTATCTTACAAAATGATCAGTTCAACTTGAACTCTGAAAATAAGTCTAAGTTCCTGCCATGACATCCATGATTTTATTTATTTATTTTCATTTTTAATGAACTTCAAAAATTAACATTTGTCCACTTGTTGGATAGAAAATATCACATTAGCTCATATCACATATCCATAATTATGTTTTCATCCACAATATGGCGATTTCATCCAAGATTTTTTTATAAATTTGGAATCTTCTAACCAAAAATTTCATGGTTTGTTGTCATTTTCAAGCCAAACTATTTTTTATTGGTGCAATCCAAAATGGTACTCTTTTGCCCCCCCAAATGCCCTGATGGTATCCAGGCCTCGCACATAACTTCATTGACCATGAAGTCGGCCATAGCTGATTACTATACTCACCCTTACCAATCTTTGTAGGCCCTAATTTCTCCAATCCAAGAGCAAACTCATTGAACACCAAGTCTAAGGTATGTACACTTATAATTGTCACTAATGTCCACTGAGCCTAGTTATAAGTATTGAACATAAATTACTTTTTATTGGGCCTTCTTGGTAATTGAAAGAGGATTTCAAAGCACTTTAGCAAGCAATATTTGGACATCGTATCAATAAGTTATGAATTTTTAAAGTATTGTCTTGGATGTGCTAGTATCCAAAACCAACAAGAAGTCGGCACTCATAGACTCTTGTATTTTGATTGTGCACATCTAATGTAATCAGTATTAATTTTTTTTGACACATTTTGATCCAACTATAGGTGTTGCATTTTGGGTGGTGTTGCCTATGGATGTACAAACCTTATAATATTATTTGGCATTGAAGATTGGGTGCCATTTGGATCCATGCAACCAAATATAATTTAGTCTAAAATGGCCTACAATAAAACAACCATTTCCCTTGATTTGTGCAACTTTGTGATCCAACTTTTTATTCCAAACCCCTCTTCAATCTTTCTTGACATGTCTTTTCAATTGTATTAGAGGAGATTTGAGCCTCCGGAAGACCGTTTCAGGGTTGTTCCCAATGTTGGGAACAGCGCACTGCTGTCAAAAAAAAAAGTTATTAAAATGTTAAAAGAATAATAAAAATAAATTAAAAAAATCTAACGTGGCAGTTGCTCGACCACATCAGACGGGCCATTTGGCAGCGTCCCGGCATTCCTACAGAGTTCCCACAGTCTGAGAACTCGTAGTCTCTTAGAAGCTTGAATCTCCTCTAATGTGTCAGTTTGTCACTACCAATTTATTTTATTGGCTTGCCTTTTGATTAAATTTTTTTAACATAACAATGTAAAAAATTCTACTTGTTGATATTGACTATGGATAACATCCATCACTACTAAATAATGTTGTGATAATCTTATCCAACTCCAAACATTTAAAGAATTCTTTATCTATATTTGTATTCAAATATAGAAAAATCCCTCTACTTTTTGCATGATTCACTCATTCATCACAAAACTTATTGATCACAAATTTATTCAAATTGTGTCATCTAAAAAATGAGTGTTACTTTGTCAAACTTATTTTGTCAAAGTTTGACGGAGTAAAACTTCAATTTTGTGAAATTTAATATAATGTATTGATATTTTAACTTACATTAATTCTAAAATAGTGAGACTTTGACAAACAAGAATTTCATATACTAATAGGATTAATTGTTGTTAACAAGCAACTTTAGACGCCAACTTGGATAATTGAGACCCCTTATTAGTCTTGGGCTCTAGATGGGGCCCTAATACTAAAGTATCCAGGGTATTTTACAAGATTCACTAAGTTTTTGACTTCTTGTTTCAAATATTTGTACTACTATTTGTATATGAAATAATTTAATAGTTTAAGCATGTAGAAGTACATATATCATGGGGTGCATGTACTACAAAAATCTGTAATAATGGGATGGTGTATCTAAAAGATCACAATGTTTGTATGAAGTTTGTATCAAATATGAAAATATATACAAGATTATTTGAAGTACGTGTTCTGATTTAATGAATAACTAGTGTGGCCCTGTGCCGTTGGCCCAATTTTCATCCACTTCTAGTTCCACTCCTGGTTCCACTCCCGGTTCCACTCCCAGTAGCAAGAACGCCACCAAAATCAAAGTAAAAGTAATTTTCTAATTTTTTAATCAATAAATACTTTGAAATTCAATAGCTTTTGCACCACCGCTCCAAACGCTACGAAACCAAGCCCGTGCACCCCTCCTTGCTGAGCCCTTTCCAATGGTACCAAGCACATGGCTGTGGGATGCACGGTCTGGGAGATCTCAACGTAACAAACAAAACAAACAAACAAAACAAACAAACAAACAAACAGCCTGATTTAAGGTATAGATATGTGAGAAGTGATATTTTCAAAAGTGATTACAAATGCTTTGTCTATGCATGTACTTGACATTTGACAATGCTAGAATGACATATTATACATGTGGTCCATTATCCTACAATTTTTTTGAAATCATGCTTATTGAGAATATACAATGATATGCAAAAAATTATATACCAAACAACTGCAAATAAGTAGTTGAAGGATAATATTAGGATATAAGAAATGAAAGATATAGAAATCTATAATAACTTCATGAACACAATTTTTGAAAAATAACAATTTAAGCTTTGAAATCACTACATCATTCAATATTAAATTGTATAGTTGCTTGCTTCTATGATCCAATTTTTTTGTGGTCATCATTTGTGAAGAAAACCTATTACAAGTCTTTACTTTACCTACTTTATTCTCCACAAGTTCCTTAGACTCATTTCTTTTCCATGACCATGATTTTTTTACAATATTGGTCAATTTTTGTCTTATGACATCTTATGTATATGCCTCTATACAATCATGTATTTTAATAAATTTGTAAATACATACCGTGATATGATATTTGCATAGTGAGTGTACAAAGAGTATATAAATTTATAATTCATGATTCAAACCCAAATCTTTTTGAATTTTATTCAAATTTGATTTCTAAGCACCAAATGACAAAGTAATGACCAACAAGGCACTTGAGGATAAGACATTGGGAGAAAAAACCTATCACCTTTTGTGGTTGTTTGTTGGTAGTACTTTTTGGCTCCTATGTACAAGTATTGTACATTTGAAAGTTTGAAATGTACATTATCAGTGCATAGTAGTACAAATAAGGTGGCTTTCAGTTCCAACTTGTGTTTTGGAAAGTAATAAGTTGCAAATGATGTAATAGCACTAGTGTAAATTAGAAGAGACAAAGCTAGTTATGTCAAAACTTTTCAAATGGAGCAATGTATTATTCCTCCAAACCTTCGGGCAGCTTCCATATAAATAGTAGTACAAATAGGATCTCCTACTTTATCAGTCATCTAAGATGTATCAAAGACCGTGATGAGGGTGAGTGTAGGGTGGGCGGAGGGTGAGCGGAGGGTGGGTGGAGGGTGGACCCTTAGACATTTTTCTCTAGATTTTTCCACTAAACCTCCTAAAAATTTAATTAATTAATTTCAAAATTACTAAATCTAATTTTAAAAAAACCCATCAAAAGTGTCCCCACACTTTGAAAAGGAGAAAGGTTGAAAGCAAATTTCATTTCCTAGTTGCTTTCCATGGCCTCCGTCTTCATTGGGTCCTTCACTCTTGTCATTAGAGAAAATTCTAGACCTCTATAAGACTGAATTGATGCATGAGAATGTGCATTTAGGAAAAATATCAGTCCAAAAAGGTTGCTAGGCAATCTGTAAGGTGAGCAGTTAGCCAAGATGCCCCACTAGAATTCCAATTAAAAAATTATTTTATTATTTTATTATTTTATTATTTTTTAATTTATTATTTAAAAAAAAAATTTGGTTCATTAAATGAAAAATAAAATATACCTTTTCCATTGTAATTGCACATTTGCCAAAACCCTAACAGCCCTGTAGAGGGTCCAAGTTTCTTGTAATGGTTGTTGTGTTTCTCAATCATCCTTCAGTTGTTGTTTTGGTTTTAGGTGTTATATCGCCTTCTTTTTACTCAAAGGTGGTTTGTATTTGGCTTTTGTCTTCAATTTATTTAATTTTTTATTTATTTATAAAAAATTTTGCTATAAAAAATCTAAAACTAACTACACAAATTGTCTTATTAGTGTGCATGACACTAGTTTACCAAAGTGTCACTATTTGTGAAATAATTAACTAGTGTAGGTTAAACATTATTGTATTATGAAAATGTCTATAGAAATTTGATTTTGTAGTGAAACTAATTTTGAAGGTAATGCTAATTTTTTTAGCTCACTATCGTACAAATCAATGTACAGTCGGGTACAACAATCTTATGATTTTTTCAAGTCAGTTTTCACTAGAAAGTTCATCAACTTCAAGAAGCTCTAGCATGCTAAAAAATGATTGAATTTTGAAACCGCAAATTGCATTGGAACCACAACAAAGTGCACTTCAACTTCATCACAAATGAAAAATGAATAATTGAAAACCATACAACAGTTTGGATTCCTTTTATACACTATCTACTGTTTCATAGAGGTTCTTTGGAAGATAGTCACAATTTTTTTGCATTTAGATGAAGAAGAAGAAAGTAATCATACAAGCAATTCAAGTGGTATGAGATCAAGTATCTCTAAAGCAATTATGAAGGCTCATTTCCAATATGGACCATTAAATACTAGTTGTAATTTTCACACATAGTGCAACACTAGATGGTAGATAGTGTATAGAAAACATCAATCTCTTTGTATGATTTTCAATTACAAATATATATATATATTTGCAATGATGATAAAGTAAACGTGAGTGTGATTCCAACGCAATTTACAATTCAAAATTCCGTTCATTTTTGAGCATACACCGACCTTTCAAAGTTCACCAAATCGTAAGATTATTGTACCCAACTGTACATCTATGAGCAACTCGCATATACATGGGATGCAATTTTTGTAAACAGTTATGCTAGAAATATCTAATTCTATATGTCCCTTAATTCTTTCAAGTAAAAGCCGATTGAGGTGTTACCAATAAGACCTTAAAATCATCTTTGTGGAATATCTTCAACTTCACACATGTTGAAACACACTTGTAAAGTAATAGAGCGTTTAACAAATAGTTTTGGATATTTTTGAAATTGCTTCAAAGGACAAAGATGAAATCTTTAAATTTTTTTTAGTATCGAAAGTTTTGTTAAAATGGCAGTCATTCCCCAACTTTGGCACTTTTGTAGTTTAGATTGTGCACTTTGAAATCTTGTTACCTATACTAAATGGTTTCGACTGCACGGTCTGAAATCTATACCAATCCTAGATGGTTTGGACCGCATGGTCTGAAAATGTTGTATAGAATATTGCCATTTTAATGAATTTGCCATATATTGACTTTGAATAATCGTAAAAGTTACAAAAATAAATACAAAAGAATATAATTTGTTTGAGTTTTTTAATTTTCATTTGTCTACAAGTTAAAATTATCCACTAATTGTAATTTTGACTTTGTATAAGCCCACCAACTTTAGTAGAAGGTTTTACATTGTTCTAAAAGCATACAAGTATAAGCTTGCTTATTTTCAGCCATTTTTGCATCGTGATATTGGCACCAATGGAAATCTTCAAATCTACTGTTTAAATTTTTATTAGAATTAAAATTGGATTATAATTTTGATAAGTTAATTCAATTTTTTTTTATTGTATATTTTATGTAATTTAATTAATTTAAAATTCAAATTATTAATCTTTATTCTTTATTTATTATATTTATTTTTTAATTTCAAGTTTTACATTGTGAATTTTTTTTTTATTTTGAAAATTTTGAAAAATCTATCCATGGCAAAGAAGTTTCTAAGAGATTTTATTTCTTTGATCATTTCCAAGTCTCAAGACATTGTAAGCTTTTTTGAAGAATATTGGTCATTTAAAAAAAAATCTATTATATACCAATCAATTTACAAGATTAATTGGACAATTGGACATGACTTATCTACATGAAATTATTTTATTGAATTTTAAATTTTACTTTTAAATCCTTCCTATGTATAAGAGCACTTTTAACTACTATGTATAGGTGTCTTGTAAGAGATGAAAGTACATTGGTAATAAGGGTGTAAAATTAGTAACACTTACAAAATTCAGGTCATTGCTATATTCATATTTTGTGAAAAAAATAAACTTATTACCTTTGTTGTCATACCATATGCATGAATTAAAAGTGCAAGTAATTGTTTCATTTTCATTTTCATATTTTTTACATGGAAATATTAGAATAATACTATCTCCAAGAATTAATAAGAGTTTATTCATCTGAGGTTGCATGTCATGGAAACACGAATAACTACTTCGTGACAGACATCCCACCGTCCGCTTGTAGCTGCCCCCTCAAAGTGTTTGATGGATGATAGAAAATCCCTTCTACTCCATACTATGTAAGACAAAAGTGCAGATTTTCATCCTTGGAATTGGATGTGAAAAGGGGAAGTCTTGCTGAGTAGTTTGACTGTCCTCCCTGAGAGACTCTCGGCCACTGATGAGTCCTTTTGAGTTTTTTTCACCAAGCAAGTGATTCAAGCGGTTTCAGAAACTAAGGAGGATGGTTTCCACGGTGACGACTCCGCCCGGCGTTTCAGGGTTCAAACAGTCTCCACTCTCCAGCTGATCACCCTTGATCGACTCAATGCATCCGACTGAGAGTTCGGCAGTTCGCGCCGCCCACATTTTCTTCAGTTCTGTAAATGGTAAGCTTAAGGTTGATTCGAAGACTGAGAATTCCGAAGCTGTGGTTCCTTTTAACCAGCACCGTAGACCTCCAGTGAAGTAGTTCGGTTGCCCCACTAGACATGTTGGGGTGAATCCCTGAATTCCTGAACAATGAGTCACGCCTTGCCTTTCCCCAAGTTGGATGTGGTTCCAGACTTCCAGACTTCCAGCGCTCAATCACACTTCCCTGAAATTGATCCACGCCTTCCGTCGAAACCTGGCTCGAAACTCATCAACTGGGTGACTGGAAACAGGTGGTTAACTGAACTTAGCAGCCAGTGATTCATGAGTCGGAAGTGAGTCACGATTCGCCAGTAATCAAGCAAGTGGAGAAATGGAACGGAGTTTCACCGTCAAATGCAGCGAAGTAATAATGAAACAGTCTTTCATAGATGTTGGAATTCGCTGAACTTGGTGGGAGACTTCATCCCCCAACTACTTTGTAGAATTTGGTATGAAACTTCACATTAGAGAGGATTTGGCCCTCCTAAAGGGTTGCGAGTTCCCGACTACAAGGAAAGCGCAGCAGCGAGACGTGGCCAAAGTCACTTTTTATTTTTATTTTTTATTTTTTATTTTTAACTTTTTATTTCTATTTCAAAAGCAATTTTTTATTTTTATTCTTATTTTTGGTAATTAGGATTCTAACAGCAACCCGACGTTCCTTCCTTGCATCGGGAACAGATTGGGGAACGGGCCTAAAACAGCCCTTTACTACTTCCAAATAACATCTAATGCCTCTGGACTACTTTGTTGAATTTGGTGTGAAACTCCATCCCCCAAATTACTTTGTTGAATTTGGTATGAAACTCCATCCCCGGACTACTTCATTGAATTTGGTGTGAAACTCCATCCTCCGGACTACTGCGTTTAATTTTGTGATGAAACTCAATCCCCCGACTACTTCATTGAATTTGGTGTGAAACTCCATCCTCTAGACTACTTTGTAAAATTTGGTGTGAAACTCCATCCTCCGGAATACTTTGTTGAATTTTGTGATGAAATTTAATTCCTCCCTTTGTTGAATAGGGTGATGAAACACCGTTCTTCTATTTCATTGAGTTTGGTGATGGTTATTCATTCACTTTTTCAGACTATTGTTATATTTTGTGAATTTTTGAGTTGAAATGGGATGTACCTATTTTAGTTAAAATCATTCCCTCACTAGAAAAGTTCACCATGTGTGCACTAAAAAATTGAGTACCATATTATGTGAAGGTATGATTCGGCACTTAGGTGCTGAAATTGAATTTACATGTTAGATCCTCAAGGGGCCATATCACCTCACACCATTCACAAGATGGCACTTTTTTTTTAATACAAAACCATTTAACTTATGCTCAATCTGACCTTCATGTTGGATATTTATCCTGGCTTGTGTTAACAACACTTTCAAACAAGGACAACTTTAGGACCCCACCTTAAACAAAGAGAAAATTCTCACTCAACTTCAACCAATCCTACAATCCAAATCCTTCAATCCTTTAATCCAAGTTAGTATTCAAGATTCTTTTTGAATTATACAAGCTATTTTTTTGTAATTCCCATATTGAACCAAATTTTCAAGCACCAAGTTCGGTTCTATTTTTTACTCTAAACAAAAAATTATAGATTTTTTCACGGATTTTTTCCTAATGTTCTCAAATTGCAAATGTCTTTTTTTCCCAATGCCACCAGCTAACTTTGAACTAGACCTCCAGGCCTCCAACGCTCTAAAAGGCGCAAATAACGCTGGAGATTTTGATCATCTAACTGGACCCTTTTTCTTGGGCTGTTCACTTCACAAAGATTTCTAAAATTTGTGAAACCCTGCCCGTGGGCACCCTGGATGGGGCCTCCAGACCCAGCTCCCCATGGAAACGGAGCCTCATACGAGCTGACGCGGACCCCCCGGCCTCCAACAACAAGGATCCCTGCAATCGTATCCGCCTAGTTCCCTTGCTTGCAGTTTGCTCACCGCTGATGGACAAATGCAAATCCTTGCAACGGGAAACGCATGACGGAGCTCCAATCTCCAGGAATCGAATCTTTCATGCAAATGTTCTTCCTGAAATCTCAAACAGTCCAAATCTGAGAGCGGGCTCTCGGTGATTCTACCGTCGCATGACTCAACTTCGTCTCATCACCTGCACTAGCTTCCACTGTTGATTTCAATTCAGTACGTATGGCGAATTTCGTTAAAATGGCGGTATTCCCAGTGCCATATTTTCCTTGTGCCATATTCCTTATGCCATTTTTTCAGACTGTCTGCTCTGAACATCTAGAACTAGTTTAGATTCCAGACATCTAAGACTTTTGTAGATTTCAAACATCTAGGAACCATATAGATTTTAGACCGACCGTTCTAAAAAATCTAGGATTATTATAGATTTTAGATATCTAGGAAAGGCGTAGATTTTTATAATGTACCACTGCTGTAGATTTCAGAACGGCCGTTCTGAACTGAAATAACGTGCCATTGTAATGGAATACCGCCATTTTAGCGAAATTCGCCATACGTGGTGTCCCGCGTATTGTCTGGCCCACAACTAACAACTGGTTGGCTTGCCGAGTCGTTCACGGAAGAAATCCAATCTGTGCTGCGGTCCAGGAGACAGAGACCAAGTGAGATCTTGTTCTTTGATATTTGAAGCACCTGGTGGGGCTGTCGAAGTGTGGCAACTGAATTTGACGTAACGGACAGTGATTCAACTGATCGTGGGATTGGTTCGGTGAAGGTTGAGTTTGAAAATCATGTCAGTGCTGATGCTAGAGTTTGATGTTGCGAAGCTGGAGACGTAGTACTCGAGGACTGGATTCTGGTTTCTATTAATAATAAGCGAACTAGCTGGCCGGGAGGTACGTGGAAAGAAGACTGAAATCGGGAGATCTCTATTCCACGCCAGTGGACAGTTTAGACTTTCATTGTGCACTCTTCTATTTATACATGAAAACTTCTTGGTGTATTGGTCAAATTACCTGAATTGTGACACATGTGATTATATAGCTAGTTTCGGCGCCAATCTGTCCGGACAGCGTCCTCAGAACTAGATGTGCATGAACATTCATGCCAGAGCGTTGGTGTGAGCTTTGAAATTTGCTTGCTACTACTTTAATTTCTGAATGCTTAATCTCAACAATCCTCCAAGTGAATTTCAATTTGTGGAATTTACCAAACATGGCATATTTCGTTAAAATGGCGGTATTCCATTACAATGGCACGTTATTCAGTTCAGGACGGTCATTCTGAAATCTACATTCGTAGTACATTCTAAAAAATCTATGCTTGTCCTAGATATCTAACATCTATACCGGTCCTAGATTTTTTTGGAACAGTCGGTCTGAAATCTATATCTTTCCTAGATTTTTGAAATCTACAAAAATCTTAGATGTCTGGAATCTATATCTGTTCTAGATGTTCAGAACGGGCGGTCTAAAAAAATGGCACGGGGAATATGGCACAAGGAAAATATGGCACTGGGAATACCGCCATTTTATCGAAATTTGCCTTAAACGTAGTGTCGGTGAAGTTGCGTTACAAAATTGAGGTTCTTTTGAGTTGAATTGGGGGATGATCGGTGGTTTACCGACACTGTAAGTCCATTCAGTGATCGTCTTGCTTTTAAACAGATGTCCAAGCACTTGAGGACTTCAATCTCCATTCCCCGTTTTTTGGTCGAGATTGGCGAGTGTTAATAAAGCTTCAGTGAATAAATTGTGGGCTAGCTAGCTATCCAACGAGAGAAGCATTTAGAAGAGTCTTGCTTGATGGGTTTGAGAAAAGTAGTGTCAGCGACATAGCTTGGACGAATGTTAATGCATGAAGTAACTGTCCAAAGAGAGCTATTAACAATTACTGACTCACACTACCTTGCCAATCTGTGAACCGTATATTCATGCTCCTGTAATTTCAGGGTAAATTGCAGATCACTAACACACCGCATAAACTTTTCAAGGGACAATAGGCACTGGGACTGTTGTTACAGTTAATGGTGAATTATGAGTTGAATTTGCGGCCATTTGTTCATTGTCAATTTGGCCTACGTGCTGAGTGTTTAAATTGCATTGTTCTTTCAATTTCGAGAATGAGGAAGACAACCGGGCTATTGGCCCTCTTCGGAATTTGGACACTATTGGCTGGATAGGCTTCCACCGTTCCATTGCAAATGAACTTGAATCACAGAGAATTGGTAGGCGCCAACGAGCAATCCCGGACGTACATTATTCATATGGAGAGGCTCACCCCAACTGACACAATGTCAACTCTAGAGACGGCACATGCCAGGTATAGCCAGCTTCTGCAGTTGCTGCAGCGACGCACTACCGTAGATTCAGCAAACGAGAATTCACCTTCTTGGACAGCATCCGTTCCAATACACATTTACGAGACCGTGATGAATGGATTTTCAGCTCGATACCTCGGGAAGCGTCAGCATTAATTAATTTAAACGGAGTGCTGGGAGTGTACCCTGACGCTATCCGCTCGCTTCACACAACGAGTTCGCCGGAGTTTCTGGCTTTAAGCAACTTGAACGGGCTATGGCCGCAGGGTCAATTCGGAGAAGACGTGATAATTGGTGTTTTGGACATCCGGATATGGCCGGAGAAAGAAAGCTTCAGTGATGAGGGATTGGGGCCTGTTCCAGAGCGGTGGAAAGGGATTTGCCAGACGGGGAGAGACTGGAACACGTCAAATTGTAATAAGAAACTGATTGGTGCACGCTACTTCTCAGCCGGGTATGAGTATGACAATGGACCCATGAATGAGACGTTGGAGTGGAGGTCGCCGCGGGATACTAAAGGGCATGGCACGCACACGTCTTCCATGGTCGCTGGCAGCGTCGTCTACGGCGCGAATTTGAATGGGCTCGCGAATGGGACCGCCAGGGGCATGGCACCGAAGGATCCTTGGATCCTTGGGTGCTATGATTCTGACATTCTTGCCGGGTTCGATTACGGAGTGGCGGATGGAGTGGAGATGGAGTGATCTCTCTTTCCGTCGGTGGCGGCGGCGTTCCTTACGATGTGGACAGCATTGCGATTGGCGCCTTCGGGGCGATGAAGAGGGGTGTTTTTGTGTCGTGCTCGGGTGGGAACGATGGTCCTGACCACAGGACTGTCACCAATGTCGCCCCGTGGATCATGACCATCGCCGCGAGTACGTTGGACTGGTCCTTCCCTGGCGGCACACTAGAGCTTGGCAATGGGGTGAACATCACGGGCGCGTCGTTGTGGTACAAAGTCAAAGGCTCCGTCATGGTCTCCCCAACTGTGCTCATCTACGGAAGCGACGCGGCCGCGCGAAATGTCACCGCGGTGGCCGTCTGCTTGGCGGATTCATTGAACGTGACGATGGTGAAGGGGAAGATTGTGGTGTGCATGCGCGGAATCAATCTGCACGTGGATAAAGGAGTCACGGTAGCGGCTGCCGACGGTGTGGGCATGGTTCTCGTGAACACCGTTGCGAAAGGCGAAGATACGTCACCTGATGACCATTTCTTTCCGGCTGTGCATGTGGGTTACCGAGAGGGCATCACGCTCGCAGCCTACATGAACGCGACCGCCGCCGTCGCTCCCGTGGCGAAATTCAAGTTCTTCAGGACGCATTTAGGGTGAAACCTGCCCCTACCACAGCCGAATCCTCCTCCCAGGGACCCAACATTCTGTCGCCCGAAGTCTTGAAACCCGATATCACCGCCACCGGAGTGAACATCCTCGCAGCGTGGACGGGTCACGTCGGGCCGACGGGGCTCGATTTTGACGTCAGGATGGTGAACTTCAACATGATTTCCGGAACCTCGATGTCGTGTCTGCATGTCGCGGGCGTGGGTGCATTGCTGAAATCCGTGAACCTGGACTGGAGCCCGTCCGCGATCAAATCCGCCCTAATGACCATGGCGACCGTCCTCAACAACGCCAACGGGACGATCACCGACTCCGCGACGCAGTCCTCAGGCACGCCCTGGGAGTTCGGCTCGGGACACATCAAGCCGGAGAGAGCGTTGCGTCCCGGGCTGGTGTACGACATGGGCTCCCAGGATTACGTGAACTTCCTCTGCGCGTCAAATTCGAAATACACCTCCCAAAACATCAGAATCTTCAGCGGAGAGAATGTCACTTGTCCGACAATCCCAGTCCCTGTGGAAAATCTGAACTATCCTTCGTTCTCGGCCGTGTTCAAGCAACCACCGTTGCTGATGCCGATCTCAATTAATATGACGAGGACCGTGAAGAACGTGGGGAGTGGCAATGCCACATACGAGGCCACCATCGTCGTCGCGACCGGTTTGTTAACGTCCCCATGGATCCCAGCGTCTTGACGTTCGCGGCAAAGAATGAGACGAAGAGCTTCATGCTTCGGCTGACGACGGTGAATGCTCCAGATGCCGCTTTGGCAAATTTCTCCGTAACGGAGTTTGCATTTCTGGTATGGTCCGATGGCAGGCATGTGGTCCAAAGCCCCATTTCCATTACTGTTCTCAAGTAGAGCATCTCTTCTGTTCTGTGATTACAGGGAGAAGAGATTAGTGATGCTCGAGCTCTTAGTATAACTTAGTTGCTGAGGGTGCTAAGATCAATCCTCTGCTGATTCTTGTAAATTATGAGGCACATTGTTTACAACCAATTCTTTTGGAAGACTATCAACTTGATGATTGTATCATAATGTACCTAACTTATGGGTTCGTGGTCATAATACGGAAGTCACTGCGTACAAAGATGATGTGATTTTTGGCGTTTGAATATTTGAATTCACACAGATCTCAAATTGTCATGATATCTTGTGTAAGCTGGATGTAGACTGGTAAGAATGGTGGTGTGGTTGTTCTTGCATACAGACGAGCTCCTGCCTTCCGGTGTGTATTCTGCCTGCAGGTGTTTATCATTAAAGTCTCACCTAGAACGCATTAGAAAAAATTGGAGGGCTGCTCCACAGCCCTCCGGCCTCCGAGGTACCCTGAAATTTACCTTTTTTTTTTCTCAAAAATTCGTTTTTCCCCTATTTCCGCCCAGCTGAAACTGCAGCGGCAGTGGCTCAGGAACCAAAATTTACGAGTATTTTTTTTTTTTAATCTTAAAAAAAATTTATAAAAAAAGAAAAAGAAAAAGAACTTTGCAAAAAATAATAGCTTGGTTTGTCACTCCTGAGGTATGGATTTCTCTCTTGTTGCATACAGATCTGTATGTCCTTTTTATTCATCTTGATGATGGTGCTCATCATTTGGAATTGACCAACAGGGCCATGGAAGCCCCTAGCTATGGTAGAAGCAATCAAACCAGGTGTGCTACTTTGGCATCCAGTCCACTTCTGTATGCCCAACGGAGAGCGCAAGATAAAATCTCAGAGTTGTTAAAAATAGCAGATTTTAGTAAAATTGGTGCAGTTTCAGGAGTCCAAAATCAAACCTCAGATCTAAACCAGTCCTAATTTTCAGAGTACTTGGCACAACAACACATCACTTTTTGACTCCGTGGAAGCATTCGACCACAAAGATTGGTGAACGTAAAGCAAAAGTAAGTGGGTTCCGTAGTAAAGAGAGCTCAATCCTTCTGAGTTGAAGCTCTGTTTTTTCATGTCTATTATTGCCATGAAGTATTTTCTGTACGTCTTTTCAATAACTTCAGTCTTGAACGTCTTCAAACAGATGGAATGGCCCGGGTGGAACGGCTTCATGTAGAGTGCAGCGTCCCGAAAAGAAGCGTCCCATGGACATCTTCATTTTCCTGACAAGAAGATAACTGTGGATTTGAGTGTAGCCAATTCCGTTGTTTGTGGTTCTCATCATTGAACAGAATGTGAGCATTGACATCCAATCAACAACTCTTCTAAGGTGCGCATTGGCATCCCGCAACAACAACTCTTCTCATGTGCGAAGTTGTCACTCAGCTGAAGGTTGCGGATAAGAGTTTCAACATTAAAATTTGATCTTATGCTTGTAATCGGAAACTCTTTTTTGTGCTGCCATAGAGACTCGTATGCGTCTAATTAATTGTTCGAGAAGATATGAGATATGCAAGCATCCAACATATTTGTCCCCCACTGTTGGTCTTCCCATTTCATTTTTGAAAGCATCCAGCATCGAGTATTTTGCCTCCTAAACGACTTTGAATCCCGAGCGCTGCATTTTTAATCAAGATCGTACACACTGGACATATATAATGCCCAAACAATTGAAGAATTTCCGTGCTAGAAATTAACGGTGTCCATCGAATTTGCAACTAGCGACATCTGCACCGTACATAGAAGTCATTCAAGTATCGCAAGTGCAGTCCTGAAAGAGTTGGAACAAAAAATTTTGAATTTACATGAGAATTTCAATGTCGGGTTTCAGCAAAATTGAAGCAGCCAGCGAGCAACCTCTACTACCAAACTCAGCCGTGATTGAAGGCCATTGTGACCTAATTCTACGTGAGCCGAATTCCTTGCATTTTAGATTCCTGCGAAGTCGTGAACCACACCATAGCTGCTTCCAACGCACTAGGTTGGAATTTTCTGGCAAACAGAAAACAGGGTGCTCCAGAAACTCCATTATACGCGCACTTTACGGTCTCAAATTTCTGAAACGCAGTGTTGTAGTGCTGTCCATATATCGAATCCTCCGTCAATTCAACAATCTCGTCCAACAGGCTTGCGTTCGTCGTCCGCGCATCGAACGAGCGAGGTGAGGACACTTTACGCCCGCTCCAATCCACAAACATGGTGGTCCGATTGGCCAATCCAGCAGGATCCTTCAAGTTCAGCAGCGTTTGGAAGTAGCGCTCGTCGAAATAGCAATTCTTGTGACACTGCTCCCCAAACACGGCGTATATCGCGCGATCGGCCACAATCATGATCGCGTGTCGCCGCCGCAGCGCCATCCACACCTCGCCCTTGCGAAGCTCGTCGTGGCTGAAGTGGGGCACCGCGCCCCGGTACTTGGTGACGGGTTTAAACGATTGTACAAAGCTATGGCGACTGCCCTTGAGGTAATTGTACGTGTCGTCAAAGCTCCGCAACGGAATCGTCGCCTCACACAAGTTCACGAACCAGGCGTTGTGATTTGTCCTATCCACGAGCGCCATGGCCACCAGTCGGCGCACCGCGTCCGCCAAGCTGCGTGACAGACGCTCCACGGTGTGACTGGGAATCTGCTTCCCGAAGAAGAACGACGACCGAGGGAACGTGAAATTCGGGGCCGTGTGCACGTAGAGCGAGTATCGATGCTCGTGGCCGGCGAAGAAGCGGCGCCACAGAGGCTCGAAGGGGATTTCGCCGCGGACCAGGAATAAAAATGCAATCTTGGGATTCTCCGCCGCAGAGGCTGGCACTCGTCTCGCGGTTTCGAAAGCGTCTTGCAACAGACGCTCATCTGTCGTGTAGGAATACTCCTCTCCGGGAAACTCTTCTAGTTCTGTGGTGTCAAGGCTCAAAGATCGAATCGATCTGATGGGGGAATTGGGATGCAACTTCGGTTCGGAGCTTGATAGAGTCCAATGAAATTGGACGAGGCAACACGTTGCGAAAACCATGACGAGAGTTGTGCGCATCAGGGGCGTCATGGCGCTCTCAGACTGGTGCCGCCAAGCCATGGAGTATGAGTACCGGTAGCTAGTATTTCATCCTGTCGATCGACCTGTACATGCTGCAGCATCATGACAACACGGCAAGACAAATTAACATTCAATCTCTCTGTTGTATATTCGATTCGATCAGACCCCTGGACTCGTACGGACGCACAATGCTTTTGAAATCTTTGGAACTTTCCTGCTTCCAAAGATAGCTTTGCACTGCCTACCGTCTTTAAACTTTGAAGCTTTACAATGACAGCAAACTAGCTAGCACCGCTGCCGGACATGGAAGAACTTCCTCCCCGTCGTTTGAGGTTCCCGAATCGGCCGATCACAAAACCATGAAATGAAAGCGCTACTCCGGAAAAAAAACCCAATTCAGTGACCGGTATACTTACATGCAAATTGTTCTGTCATATTCAATCCGCTGAATCTCTTGACGATAGATCTTGCCCTAGCTATATAGTGATCGAGAGAATTGGAAGCAATTAGACGAATCGACAGCACCGTATCTCAAATCACGCATATACAAATCACCAGCTCCTAGTTAGCTAATTCGATACATTCATTCGCATGTCTGCATGGTGAAGGATGCACTCCGGCCATTAAGCCCGACTGATCCAGATGGTTCCTCAATAGTTTGAAAACGGTCAAATTCGAAGTGCAAAAATCTATATGCTTTCACTGCGAGTGAACTCAACCATAACTTAGAAACCATTCGAGCTTCCAAGTTTTGGGAGCAGCTCGCAATTCAAAAGCCTTGCGGGTGGTGAGGGTTTAACCGTTCAAGGACTCCGTGTGAATTCAAGAGAGGATTCCAGCAAGTGTCTGGAGCCGTGTCTCCATCTCATTGTTGTAGATGTGGTCCCACGATCTCTTTATTTAATGCGATGGATTGGGTCTCCAAAAATGACCATTGACTTTTTGATTTTGCATGTTCGACATGTTTAAAAAGTGTGCTACTGCCCATGACAGCAATGTGGCGCCCGTTTTAAGATAGTCCAGAACGTCATTTTCAAAGTTTCTATCATTAACAATCTAATATTAAGGTTGTCTGCTGTACAAGGCAACCATGTTCTAAATGCGATTTCTATTTAGGAATCTCACATGTTGCTTGAAATATCTATCACTGTCAATGCGATCCTAATTTAGGAATCTCACAAGTTGATTGAAAAATATCTATTACTGTCAATGCAAACCCTATTTAGAAATTTCAGATGTTGCTTGAGATATCTATTACTGTCAATGATGAGTTGGGTAGGCTTAAATGAATAGACTACCTTGTTTGTTAGCCCATTCCATCATGCATGAAACTTGAAACCACCCGGATTTCACCTTTGTTTGATTCAGGGCTGGTTTATACTTGGGGCCGGATTGAAGGTCAGCCGGAACTCTCCAAGTTTGAACCAATAGGATCACTCAAATTCTCCAAATCCGGCCCAAGGGCTTTATACTTGGGGCCGGATTGAACTACAATTCATCCTAAGTGTTGCCTTAGGTGGCATGGTTTTGGTGCCAAACCATCCGGCCCCAAGGGAGCAATTGGGACGAGGTTTTGGGTGGCCTAAACTCCCATCTAGGACCGGATTGGGGCCAGAATGGGCTCCTCCATTGGATCATGAACATCTCCACCATCAATCAATGAAAGTTATTATTTTAAACTTTGACCCTTCATAATTTTTGCATCCAATATCCAAATGCCATGTTCTTTGATGCGTTGGAACCTCCTTTCACTTGCCAACAAATAAATTTGAAAATTTGACTAGTATAAACTCACAGAAATTCACATAAATTTGAACAGTATGACTAGTATGAACTCACATAAATTCACATAAACTTGACAAGACAAATTCACAGTATGAATTCACATAAAATTTACAGTGTGAATTCATACTGTGATTTCACATTAACAAACAGTATAAATTCATACTGTGAGTTCAGATTAACAAACAGACAGTATGAATTCATACTGTTAATTTACAGCACCAAACGTTATTCACTTATACTGAGAATTCACAAAAACAAACAGATTTGATTCATACTGGTCAAGTACCTGGTCAAGCGTCATTAGTTCGTTATGTTGATTAAATAATTTTTTAATATTTTCCATGATATTGTCAACAATTTAGATTCCAAGGTGCACCTTTATTTTCCATAATTCAAAGCATCAAAATAAAACGTAAATTTTTCCTAAATAAATTCTTTGCAAAATCATACTCTGCAGTAATATTTTTTAAAATGCGTATCATAATTTGAAATTTTTAGCAAAAATGGAGGTAATATTGATATAAAAATGGAGGTAATACTGATATTAAGTTAACATTGTGATCTAATTGGTATACTTTTTGAGTTCACATAGAACAAGTTTAGTAAATAAAAGTTCATATGTAATTTATAATAAGCTTTCAAGACACTGCCTATTTACATTCAAACAGTCTATAAAAAATTTTAATTACATTTAATTACGTCAATAAAAAATTAAATTACGGAAAAAAGAAGTAAAAAAGTCTCTTTTCTATTTTGAAATAGAATAAATAGGAAGAAAAAAGGGGAAAAGAAAAGTTTTCTTTTGTTTTTGAAATAGGAAAGAAAGGAAGAGAAAAAAAAACATGCATGTTTTTATATTTTATTAATTGAGCATTGAGAAAATCCAAGAGCACATGAGTTGGAAATCCGGCCCTAGAATCCGGTCCAAGGGCTTTACATTAGTTGGAGCCGGATGGAAGAATTGGGGCCGGATTGTGGGCCAGATTGAAGGCAAATCCAGCCGGCCTTCCATCCAGCTTTAGGCCAAGTATAATTGGCCCTAAGGTAATATCATCAAATTGAGAATGAAATGTGAAAAGGCAATTAGGTGAGTTGTGCAAATGGAAGACACAATCATGTGCTTTTACACCTTGGAATAAATGGCAATAGGCTAAACTGATGGTGCCTACATAATTTAAAATTGATGACATGAGATTAGAATGATGGTTTAAACTAAAATCTTCATTCATTAACCCCTAGAGGCTCAAGGCCTTTTTTCTGCCAAAAACACCCAAAATTGCCATTTTTTTAGCAAAGAGTGAAAAAAAAATTAAAAATATTTTTTTTGCACATCCAACTGTAGGATCTTGCACCTAACTAGTATAAAAATGTGTGGAAAAAATTTCAAAATTTTTGACCGCACAGATTGCAAGATATCTATGTTCAAAGTGAAAAAAACAAATTTTTCAGTACATTGAGGGACTAGATTTTTTGACTTTGAACATTTTTAACCTAAAACTTTTGCACTACAGAGTCTTGAGCTTTAAATGTTTATAGTGGAGAATTGAGTTGACAATCTACCAAAAAAAAAAGAATTCAAAAAATTTAATTTCATATATTTGAAATGAATCAAAGCTTTTAAGATAGACAAAAGTATAATCTATGAGAAAAAAAATATTAAGAAAAAAAAAGAATGCAAAGTTTTTTTGCTACCCACTCTGCCTCCCCCCCCCCCCCGCCCCCCCCCCCCCGTCCCTTGTTTTGAGCTTATTTGGTCATAACTTTTGTTCCCGGGCATTGATTGTGAAAAAAATTATACTCCCACAAAGCTAATCAGCTTTTCTACCTCCAAAAAACAGTTTCCAAAAATCAGGAGAAAATTTTAGCTCGTAGTTACCTGTCCAAAATCGCATTTATCCCTTGAAGGGACAACAAGCTTTTAGGGGTCAAGGAAGTGCTTCAAAGAAAGGAAGTTTTTTCATTCTTATAAAAAATTCGACAAAATTTTTCATTCATATATTAAATTGTTTTCATGAAGGCCACCTAGGGAGGTGTGTACATTGAACATTCATTGATCAATTTTATATGTGATGAGTATGCAAACCACGGACAAGGAGCAGTATGTATGCCCTATTTGAAGGAAATTTTTTATTCCCTATTGGTTTGCCTACACAGCCATGAAATGGCATATAAGCCCTCAAGGTCTAACAAGTTCTTGACAATGGAGGTTTTCAATGAGTCGTACCAATTTGATATTGTTTTGCACATGGATATACTTGAATTTTTTAATTTTAATAGTACAAAAATAAATGCTACTTTGTCTAATATGCATGGAATTAATTGTGAAAAATATTGACCATTAGATTTTAAGATTATAATAATTCTAGATGATCAACTTGTAGGCAAAAAAGCGCAGCTTTTGGAAAAAAAAGTGACAAGAAAATGAATAATGTTTTTTTATATACATACAAAAAAAATTGTACTGGAATCTAAGGCAAATGTAGCATTTTTAATTTTTTAAATGAGAAACAAAATCCTCTCTCAAATTTGTACACATTTTCAAACAAAATGAGTAGAAAGTCAAAGCTGACCAAAATGGATCCTACATAAATTTTAAAAATTTACATATGTGTCAATTTTTGAACTTTAATGATTGATATTATTAACATATTTTTTAGAACATCTTCAAAAGTTTTATAACCATTCTAATTATTTTGTTTTCTTTATCACACAAGATTGAACCTTGTACTTCTAAAATTGAAAAAAAAAAAGTTTGAAAAAAAATCCTTCAAATCTAGTTTATTTGTGCAGACCAAAGACTAAAAATGTCCAAATTTTTTTTATCCCCACTATTCCTTTCATTATTTTTGCTCCCTTTTCTACAAGATTACATTTTCTAAATAGAATTTTAAATTCTTTTGACCTTCAAAGTTTGAAAATTGTAGAATGTAACAAATATGTCAATTTGTTAATCTACAAGACCCTACTTTATAAAATGTTGAGATTTGGTTCACTCTACTAAAAAATTTTCATTGAAAATTTGAAAAGGACACATCGTGTCCACTTAGTTCTTGAGGGATTAAGGATTAAAGTCTATCTTGTGAATTTTTTTTAAAAGAATCGTGTAATGCATGTTAAAGCTCATAGAATTTGGTTTCATTTGGACATCAAGCTTGAAAATTTCAACCAATCAATGAAATTGTTCCCACCTCAAAGAATGTTCAAATCCAAAGAATTCATGGAACCGGACAATATGCCCATTATTGTAAATGATTTTCTTAAAATTGCCCCTCATTCTTTTGCCACCACAATTGCAAGCTCCACCAAAATATTCCCCCCCCCCTAAAAAAAATGTTGTGAAGTTGTTTAGATAAACATTGTCAACTTTCTTCTCTTTCAATAAAACACACACTTGACTACTAACTTGAGAATTCTTCACATAGATACACTTCTCCATTGAACTATATTGTCTACTTTAGCCTTACCCTAAATAAAACTTCAAATTCAATGTATTAAATAACAAAAGAAAATTGAAAGTTTTCCTAAGGTATTATTTAACATAAACTACAAGATCATATGATGCATTCCTTGTAATCTTTTCCAAAAAAATAAAAATTACTCAAGTTCTAAATTTTTTGGCCCACTTTGAAGGTACATGGTAATAAGGCCCTTAAACCTTCAAAGGTTAAAGATGACTCTATGTGGAATTTTGTGAATGAACACACCAATTCTATTCCATTATGATCAATAGTAAAATTTGATCCATAGCAAAAGCCATTTTAAAATTTTTTCTCAGATTTATGCTTGAAAAGATGCTTCTCATAGGTGGACATCTCAAATTTGGCAAAAGATTTGAATTGATTGATCTTCTCATTTTTAAAGTAGTAACATGGAGTTTCCATTAGAAAAAATTCTGGCCCTCAAAGGGGCTGTCAAAATTTGCACCCTTGGGGTGCAATCACGGAACATTAAAAAAAAAAAAAAAAATTAGGCTTTCTCTGAAAAAATTGTTAAAAAAAATTTCAAGTCTGATGTGGTGCTGATGTGGCACCCCTCATGCCATGTTGGATTTCACCTTTTCAATTTATTTTTTCATTTATTTATTTTTTTCCCTTATTGCACCGGCTCTTGTGGCCCCTTCAAGGGTTGAAATTTTTTCTAATGATCATTTTGAAATAAGAAAATACAATGACATCGAGTACCTTCATACATTGTACATTCCAAAGATATAAAAAACATTAGAGTAAAAGCTTCACACAATTTTATTTTTTGATATAGTAAGTGGAAAATATTACATGTGATAAAAGTTAAGTTGCAATGCATTAGTATTTAAGTAGACCTTCTATCAGTGAAATTTCCATAAGTAATCAAATCCATTCTATTGGATCACGTTTGAGATGAAATTAACAACATAATGGAAAAAAAAGGCTCAAAAGTATTAAAAATTTTGAGTTCAATATCAAAATAAAAGTCAATTAAAATCTTATACAAGAACAAAAGTAACCGTAGGTTTGTTCTAAAGTTGAAAATAAAATCAATTTAAACTACATAAAATAATTACAATGTAGAAGACCCGTTAAAAGGCAACTTGATTTCACTTTATATTGTTCCATTGTGAGTCATTTCTGCCTTTTGAACTTGAGCACGGAATTTCAAGTACAAATCTTCTATATTTTAGAAGGTCACTACAATATTAGATTTGGTATAAATCTTCTTATTCTTCATGCAAGTCTCAAGAGACTATTTCAAATCCACAAGTTCAATAGCTTCTTCTTCTTTCTTCTTCAAGCCATATTCAAGCCAAAATATTTGCGCAAGAAGAGTGGTTTTGCAATGATGAAATCCTATAGGCATTTGACCCCTGTTGGTCCGTTGTTGAACATCTTTCAATACTTCCATCAATTTTTTATGCCATGTTGTCTTTGAACGATTTTTTACAACATCCAAAAGACTTTTGCTACTTTCTTTGATTTTCTTCCCTCTACTAGTCATTTTATGCTTATAACTCCTTTGCTTTTGGAAAACTTGAGTGAACAAACTTTGTGCAGGTGAAATGAGTCCTCTGTTATAATACCTGGTCATCTCTTCTTGAATAACTTCATTCATATTCTCCGTAGTTGGATATCCTTTAATTTTCAACTCGTCAATATAGGTAATTATGACAATCTTCAATTGTAAAGGAAATTGGAGGAGTAACCATCCTTTGTTGAAATTAATGGCATTTAGCTCTTTTTGAGGCACTGACACAATTTTTTTCTTCTCAACTAAATCATTCAAATGATATAGGAGGCGGAAGTAAAGAGATTTCATGATATCATTCAATATTAGAAATTGACAAGTCTTGATTTCTTTATAATAAAACATGTTTGTTTCAAAAGTCTCTTTAATGCTATATTGTTCATTGACAACTTGAGTAAAATTTGAAATTGATGTGGCAAGGTTTTCTACCTCTTCCTCTGAAATGGATTCCAAGTAGGGTTCCCATCTCTCTTGTTTACCTCTTTTTTTTAGCTTTTTTGAGGGAAGTTCATCCAAAGAGAGTTTGCAATGTTTTCGTTTTCTTCCCATTTTGCTTGCAAGACTACTTTTAGATAGTCATGTAGATAAACAAAAGTAAGAGCAATAGAAATGTCCCAAGACTCTTTATAGTATGAGGAGTGAATATGAAGAAATCCAATTTGTTATCCTTCCATATTTTATTGCATAGGAATTTATAAAGTAAAAGATAATGTAAAAGATAATGTAAAAGAAAATACCAAAGAAAGGGAAGCAAATGAAAGTAAAAGTATTTAACCCCTAAAATGCCCAAACACCGTTTTTTGGCAATACGTACAGAGATTTTGGGCAGCTCACTATGAATAGAATTTTTATTTTTTTTCTTTGAAATTTTCATACAACATTTTCCCAAGGAATAGCTTTAAGGCCCAACAATTTTCATAAGTTTTGACTGCATGATTAAAAAGTTATTGTATGATATGTGATTTTCAGTGCTTGGCGGGCAGCTCAAAAAATTCTTAAATAATCACTTTTAAGAAAATAAAAATTTGAAATTTATTCTCTAGATTTATATATACATGGAAAGCTTTGAATCATTCCATTTTGATTAGTGAGATGAAATTATGAGGAGTTTAGTTTGCTAATAGTTATGGAATCACTACTCTAAAATAAACTTTGAAGTTTTTTTATTTAACTCAATTTTCAATATTTTTGAAAATAAATAAATAAATTGGGTGTAGATTATTTATTACAACATTAAAAATATTGGGATTGGCATTTTTCAATTCCATAGTTAAATTCTTAACAATTTAGTGTTTTGAATCATTCTCTACTTATTTCTACATACTGTTTTTTTCCTATATGTTATACAATTCCAAATGATCTTAAATTTTTCAAGCATATAGCCAACTTGACTTTAAAAATGAACCCAAAGAAAAACCACCATTTTTGACATTTTTTCATACAAATGTGACCTTGTCAATTGCAGCTGTCCGGATTTTTGCAGGGAAAAAAAATGATTTTTCCCAATTCAAACACTAATATCTTGCAATCTATACGTTGGAAAATTTTGAAACTTTTCTACATCTTCTCAAACTAGTGCACTACAAGATTTTATAGTTAAATAAGTCCAAAAATGTTTTTTTTCTAATATTTGGTATTTGTATTAGAAATGGCAGTTTTGTAGTGTTTTTGGTGAAAATATAGTGAAATACATTTAGGGATCGATATGACAATGTTGTCTAGACTGCTGTACCTAGAAGGTGGGTTCAACATTTTCTACCAAATAATTATTCAATATACAAAAAAATTAGAAATTTCTTGTAATACTTTCTTGTAATTTCTTGTAATTAGGAATTTCTTGTAATACTTTGTAATATTCTTTGGTTGTCCATACAAAAAAACTGCAAAATGTATATCCAAAAATTTTGGCATTCACTTTTTAGAATTTTTTTTTTCTTAAAGGCCACCAATTAAATATCCTTGAGAACTGAAAGATTTTTAAGCTAACCAGTGGCAGCCAAGATTTTTTATTTGTTGACAAATATAGTGTTCAATTTTGGCTATTGATCAACATGATTACTCCTCTAAAATTTGCCACAGCAATTTTCAATTGCCAAGACCTCCACATCAAATAGAAGTCTATATATGAATAAGACTATTACCACTTTTCAAACTTCTTTTTTAAGTACTTATGAATGTGACTATTTCTATTTATTTTTCAAAGATGTGATTACAAATCTTCTATTAGGCATAAAAATTTAACTTTTTACATTTTTCTGTGTAAATTTAAAATTATTGCGGAGTTTTGAATAAAAAGTGAAACAATTTGTATCAATTGCAATTGATGCTCAAAAATCTGAAAATCTCTTTACATATTTATATAATAGTGTAGAACATCATGGTGCATTTTATTATTATGTAGTTGTGAAATTATAAAATCAATACTTTGTGGTTGCAAGTTCATTTTTCCAAATTCTTGATGAATATTCTAATTTACAAAGAAATAGCTAAAAAATATTAATAAATATAGAATTACAAACAAATAGCTAAAGAATATTAATAAAAAAAATGATTTTCAATAGTAATGAGAAATATAATACTTTTGGGGCTCCAATATTTGTGTACAAATTTCCATTGCTAAGGTCTCCCAATTTAAAAACAAGCCTGTAAAATTTTAAATTGGACCTCATTAACAGCATAGGGAGTAGGATAGCCTTAGATATCTTTTAAAATATATTTTCTATATCTTAAAATTACATATTTTTCAAATCCCCAAAAGATCACTATAATATCAAATATAATTCAAAAATCAAAATTTATAATATTTAAATTCACTACTAGCTACTATCTCCCATATTTGTAAAATAACAAAACTTCTTTTAATAATTAATTGCATTTGAAATTTTGAAAATGTGAAACCAAATTTTGTTGTTATATTCACCTTTAGTATGGCGGTTTTGAAATATCAATGAATTCATTTGAGACCTTCAATTTATAAAACATGATTTCAATTTGTTGTTTAGAAAATAGTAATATAAATGTGATTTAGGAATCTCAATTATATAACTTCTGCATTTATGAACAGTTACATGAATAAATAAATTTTGGATGGACAAGATATGTATTATTGAGAGACCAAGAGTTGAATTCGTCACACAAAATGCATTGTTGGTATGCAATATTTAAATATTGATCTGTTATATAATGTAGAAAAATTTGAAGTCATTTTTCTTTAATATCGAATATTTCTAATAAAAATTATCTACAATAATATAAAGTATGTCTATATATGTTACATATATAGATTTTTGCATTAAAAAATATAAAATTGGATGATATTGTTCCAATGACAAACTTTAATAGAATTGGATAATATATTATCTTATATAGGATATTTTTGTCAATTTTTGAATACCAATAGGTCTTTTGGTCCCTAACTATCACTGTGTGCCTACCATTTGTTTACTATGGTTTTGTCCACCATGTGTCCTTTCTTTTTTTCTTTTTTTGTTTGAATTATGAATTATATTGTTTGAATTTTTTCCTTTCATTTAGTTACTAACCTTTTGAACTTCGTTGCTTCCATTTTCCTAAACCGCATTTAATAGTTGTTTCACTAGTATAGTGATTTAGAAAGAAGCAAAATCTTAAACAGAGCCCTAATCTAAATTTTAAACAATACAAAATAAGTCTTATTCAAGGCATTAGATGCATTTGTGTAGAAAAGAAATTTATAATGCTTTTTAGTCTTAAGAATTAAAAGTATCAAAGATAAATATATTTGTTGAATCTGTTTTGGTGTTTTACCAAAAAATTTCAAATAAATTTATTAAATCTTCAAGATCTTATACAAATTGAATTTTTTCTTTTCTTATAAAACCTAAATTTGGTTTAGAATCATTTTTTGTAAATGAATTGAAATCTATAATAATTCAAACCATAATAGTGTCATGTTTTTTTTACTTTTGTTTTGTTTTGGAATGTATATATTTTAATTCATTATTCAAGAATAGCCAATTAAGCTTTTTGCATATTATGAATGTTTTTTTCATCAATATTTAAAGTTATAATCTAATGATCTTAAATTATTATTTAGGGTTTCATCATTTGCAAGTATTGTGAGAAAATGTGACATGTGACATTTGATTTCAAATTCTAAATTTTTCTTTCAATGATTAAAACATTTACCTTTTGGATTTGTTTTATTAGACTTTTGTAAATCATATTATTGATTCATGATAAAGATTAATAAATTGCATTACTTCTTTAAATATATTCAAAAATTTACCAAAAAATTGAGATATTTCAAAAGTTTGGCTTGGATGAAATGTATTTGTTCAAAGTTCTAAGATGATATTCTTTTGGTTGTGTCTAAAAACCTTGTATCCCTAATTATGATTGAATAAGTTGAAATTCTCACAATGAGCACTTTGGAAGAATCAAAGATTACAGAAGCTCTAGTAGAAGCTACATCAAGTGAGACTTTGGATGATGAAGACATAATTCTTCCTGATACAGAAAGTGATGCACCTGAAGAACCACTTCCTCTACCTCCTGATAAACCTTGGTTAAAGGAATGGGTGACAGATATGAGGTTAGAATGGCTAAGACAAAAGGTTAGTATAGGGCTCAACATACCTCGAAGCATTTTCAACACCGTTGTACAAACAGAAGAAGGGTCAAATCAAGTAAGATCATTTTTAGATGGCTCATCATCATGCTTGCTCTTCTATCTTGATGAAGTTGTGACTATTGTTGAAACAATTGTAGAACCGCCGCCGCCACCACCACCACCACCACCACCACCACCACCACCACCACCACCTCCACCATCTGAAGATGGAACATCTAAAGACAAACAGGAAGAGGAAGAAGATGATGTTGGGGAAGATGCATCAAAAGCCAAGGATGATGCTAAAGGAAAAAAGGGCAAAGATAAGAAGAAAGATAAAAAAGGTGAAAAAAAAGGTGATAAGAAAGATGATAAAAAGGAAAAGAAAGGAGGCAAGAAAGGGAAAGATGAGTCTACTTCAGAGCTAGATCAAGATGTTGAAAAACTTGAAGGAGAAAAAACTGAGGGTAAGGAAGGAGAAGGTGGTGAAGGTGGAGATGTTCCAAATGAGCCTCAAAAGGTTGAAGAACCTCCAAAACCTCAAATAATTTACACTCAAAAATGCGATCCCGTTTTGTGTGCTTCAATAGGTTTGCTCCCCGAACATGCTCTTTCTGCAAGTGTTGCCTATTTTCTCAAGATGACAACTATTAACAACATTACAGAAGAACAATTAGATCATGAAGTGGAATTTGGAGTACTCCCTAGTGGACCTGGAATGAGTTCATTAGAGAAGGTGATTAAAATGTGTCTCACCTATTGTACTCCATCACAATTGATAGTTATTTGAAAATTTTAAAGCTTTGATTCTAATACAATTTGAATTATATATATATATATAGAGAGAGAGAGAGAGAGAGAGATCCTTGCAAAATATTACTTAGGCCTGTTAAAATTGAATATAAAACATATAATTTTATTAATATTTTATCTAAATTCTAATGTAATAAACGTGTATTTCGATCAAATATTCAAGATTTTATTTGCATACATAATAATGATAATGTATATACTTATTTCATAGCTATTTTTCATTCATATAAACTATATGCCACATTTTCAAAAAAATTATATTTCAAATAGAAAAATTGAATTATAAATTCATATTATATATTTGTATGTATTAGATTTTATACACAAATATAATATGGTTTAATTCAATATGATTTGAAATGTTTTTAATAGAAAATGAATACCGTTTGTGATGTAGTTGATGACCCAATTATTTGTACCAATGCTTGCCCGAGAAGCCACTCGAGACAAATCACAATTTTGGCAAACAAAACAAAGTAATATGATGGAACATATTGGTAACGAACTCTTAACAAATATGCAAAGGTTTACATCTCGGGTAAGATTTGCTTTTAATTTTTGAGTATGTCATTTAATGATTTAAAAATATGAACAAATAAGAGTTATTATTATTCCTATTTAAAATTAAAAATTGATACAATTATATAATTATATAATAGGTATCAAGTGCTAGAGCACGACAAGAGGGCAATTTCCAATTAGTCATTCCAAGCATCCCCGTTGACTCTACTGAGAAACGTGATATTGATTATGAACTCATTCTTCAGGTACTATCATTTGAATTTCTACATTAAATGATTATCTGCTATATATTAAACTACCATATGACTTAAAATAAACTTTTTTAAAGTATAATATTTTACGTGCATGTTTTGTTTTATATTCTTATGATACAATTCTATAATTAAGTATCATATTGAAGCATATAAATAAAAAATTTAGGCATTAATTTTTCCTTTAAATAGATAAATTTGTATAGAAAAATTAATGAATGGACTTTTTTATAGCTTGAAGGTACGTTATCAGATTGGATACCAGCTTTAGGAGCAGTTCTTCAAAAAGAGTCTCAAAGGGTAATTGAAACTAATTATTAAGAATTAACCATTTTAGCATTCTTTTATTAATCCTACTTTTATAGTATAAATAAAAGAAATTTAGAATTTTCAATTCCAACTGATTTCAATCTTTTATAGTAAATTTTATAATAAATTTTATAACATATACATAAGAAAAGAGCTTTGAATTTGACACAAATCCTTTAAGTTAGCAAATTTTCAAAAATTAATGTATAAATTTCAACTTTGGATAATCATAACTTTCAAAAATTGAAAAAGTAGATACTGAAACTTTAAAACTTAAATGAAGTTTATCAAGTATTAGAAATGTATATACATTAAGTCCATCTCTTGTTCTAAAGTTGTCTATTTCTTTTGAACTTCTATAGGCTATAGCCCTCTAAGTGAATTGAATGCATATTTAATAATCAATGGTTGGATGAACACATCACCAACTTCTAAGCCTCAAAATTTTTTTCTTATATCTGTATAAAAATTTAGTCAATAGTAATTCAATTAGTCCAAGGTAGTAGGGTGTCTTCTATACTATCATTACTAAATTTATTTACTCATAAAGGGTCAACCAAAAAAAAATGAAAATTAGAAATGGACCTTAAGGATATCTTGATTAGTTTAAGCATCTTTTATATGACTATTGAACTACCAATACCAAGTGGTTCAAGTGGTTCAAGAAAGATTCAATCTATTAAGTATAAAGTGTCTCAATTTCATCCATCATGAAAAGTTTTACTTATTCATTTGGATAATTCATTCATTTGTTCTAGCTAAATCCTAATGACTTTCCTTTAGCTTTACAACAAAATCTTTTTGATGCCATTAGATTGCAATTGGATATGTGTTCTAATATACTTTGATTTGAACCAAAAAAATATGAATTGAGAAGATTTGGCCTAAAGTTAATTTCTATTTTTGACTTTAAATTATTAAATATTATGAAAATTATTGTTTTTCATATAACAATTTTGGTTTAAATTTTTCTAACATGCCCAATTTTGCTATGAAATGCAACAATCGTGTCAAATCCAAATGATTTTTCTTCATTTTTATATGATTTATAATTTATCTATTAAAAAATAGAAATTTGTTCAAATTTTGATAAAAAAAAAATCAAACATACTATTACATAGATTAAAGCATAACTTGGTCCAGATAGTAGTTGGAAAAGGACCATATGCAGAGCTTGAGTTTTGGCATGCTCGTAATGATTTTTTATCAAGTATGTATGAACAACTTAGTTCCAATAAGGCAAAAAGAATCTTAGCAGTATTAGAGGCAGGGAGTAGCAATTCAAATCTTCTTGGCACACTTAAAGCACAAGCAAGTCCTTCAATCTAATAGATATGAAATTTCATTTTATTATTGTTATTATTATTATTGTTATTATTATTATTGTTATTATTATTATTATTATTATTATTATTATTATTATTATTATTATTATTATTATTAACTATAAAAATCTTAGTACTATCAGTTCTTATATGGTATGCAATATACATCAATTGCATATTTTAATGCAATGTAACATGTCTATAGTACATCCATGGTCCATACAGATAACTGAGTTAACAAAGACATTCATAGAAGCAAAAGATAATGTAAAAATATTGACTACATTAGAGCGTCATTTTAAGGTATTCACTTGATTTAAATATAGTAGAATAATGACTTTACAATGTATTAAAAAACTTGGTTATTTAATTATAATAAGATATTCAATAAATATAATTTTATCAGACATTACAAGAAGGAACCCTTGGTGGAGTTTTAGAAACTCTAAGCCCCATGATAAATGCACTTAGGATGGTATGGGTGATTTCAAGGCACTATACAGATGATTCAAATATGGGAGCTCTATTTGAGCAAATAGGTTTTCAGGTTACATTCTACAACTTTTTCAATCATTCCATTCCTTTTGAATATCTATCTAATTTATTTAAGTGTATTAATTTTATTTGTCACAAATACTTTAGTTTACAAAATCATAGAAATTGATTACTAGTATAAGTGGTTGACATGAATTGTATATTTAAATAATATAAATTTAAAAATTATATATCTTTTAAATTGTTTTTTTATAAAAAAATATTCTTGATATAATTAGGATGTTAATAAAATTTTACTTCAAAATATTTTATTAATTCAGGATTATATTTTAAAAAATTAAATTAAAACATGAAAAAATTAAAATTAAAAATGAATTATAGAAACTTAACTATCTACTATGGTAAAAAATAAAAAGAGTTTTAATTTTGTTATTTATTATCCAATAAAGAACTTATTAAATAAACTTTCATGTAATAAAAAGTTCAATCAGACTTTTGATTCTTTTGATTTTTAATAAAAAGTTCAAATAAATTTTGAAACATTAGAGGGGATTTTGAGGGCAAGGAAGGATCGTTTTAGGCTTGTTTTCCTTGCTTATTCCCCTGTTTTGAACCAGCAATACTGCTGTCGTAATTTTTTTTGCAGAAAAACAAAAGTAAAAATCTTTAAAAGTGACAAAAATTAATGTTAGATTTTTTTTTCAAAAAAACTGATATAGCACATTCTCGACCAAATGACCATGTCATATTGCTGATGTGGCATGTTTCCACAGTTTGGAAACTCAAAATAACTTGCAGGCTTCTTTAGGCCTCAACTCTCTTCTAATGTTGTGGTCAATCCAAAGAAACATTAACTTACTAAAAAAATCTTCAAAATTTTCAAGATCATATGTAGGAAATAAAAGGTTCTAAAAAAATTTAGTATATGTCAAAAAAATATTATACATACTGTAAATATTAAGATTAAAAAAAATAATAGAATCATATTCATACTTTGATCTTATTTCTTTAGAAGTCCAATAAACAAAGTGATTGAAATTAACAACTTCAAGTTTTTATTAATGCCTTACTTTCTAAGTTTTTAGTCCATATGACATTTTTTAAAATTATACATAGTGCATTTTGATTCACTGATTGAATTGTAGAAAATTATTCAAAATTTCCAAATTATAATCCAAAACTCTACATCCTAAATCCCTGAATTCTAACCTTTATTTTTTAAACTTCAAAGTATACAATGTTTCTAAAACTATTCTAAAATGATGAATTCTTAATTTTTCATTTTATAATGTTCAGATATAAAAATATAAAAATGCTAATTAAAATACTAAAATGCTAAAACTTTAAAATCATTAAATTACAAAACTAAAAAATCGACATTTTAAAACCTTAAAATTCTATAATATTTTAAATGAAAGATTAGATATTAGTCCGTGAAGTTCTTGTACAATTTGAGTGCAAAAGATTGCAATAATGGTTACATAGAAATTGAGATATTTCAACAATAAACAAGAACAATGAAAATTTGAAATGTAAACTTTTTTTCTTTTGCCTTCATTCTCAGTATATGGAATATATTTCAAACTCATGTTCTTTTTTGTCTTCAAGATAAACCTCTACACTAGGTGCATTTTTGGGCCTTTTAGTGCCAGATGCACTAGGAAAAAATAATTTGGCAAAATTATGATGACAAACAGCGTGAAGTTTTTTGCCAAAAAACTTCAAACTAAAAAAAAAAGTTGGATGAAATCGCCAGATTGTTGATGCAAACAAAACTATAGATATGTGATATATGCTAATGGGATTTTTTTAATCTAATATGTGGATGAATGCTGAAATTTAGAGTCCAATTATAACATTTTATATTGCCACTTTGGCACTTTATAAAAAGTGGAAAAAATCCCTTGGTCTATATGCATTGAATGTAAGATCAAACTTGGAGTGTCCTGTAACATCAAGAAATTTACCACTTCTTCAATACATTGAAATTTTATCCATTTTAGAAAGATTGATATTTTTTCCATATATAGGTGAAATAATTGTCCATCATCAATGGTTATCTCATTTGCCATCCACCAAGGTTATCTTGTGTGCCATTCACCAAAAATTATCTTGTGTGCCATCCATTGGCAAAGGTTATATTGGCAAAGGTAGTGAGTATCCATTTTCCTCTACCTTTCTACTACCGTTTGGATTGCTTGTGTCTTTTTGTCTTTTCTTTGTAATCCATTTTGTTTACCTTTTGAAAATTTGTAAACCTTTTTGTCATCTACCCTCCTCTATTGGCCAAAGAGTACAATAAACAAAGGAAAATGCTCAATTTTATCCCTTATTTACATTTGAACATATGTCTTTGGGATGCAATTTGCTAGTAGTATCTAGGTTTCACATTCCTATTCAAGATCAAAGTTTTTATAGTTCAAAGTTCAATGAAAATTAAAAAATACGAATTTAATTTTGCATTATTGGTAAAATGTATATAGTTTGATTAAGTACAAGTAAACATAAAATATTGAATATGAATCAATATTAAAAAAGAGGGACAAGACCTAATTTACTCTGATCTTGCAATAAGTATTAGTAGAAAATGAACAATGTGAACTCAAGCAATAGTGTCAAGCTTAAAGCCAAGAGGCCCATATAAGCCTTTAGCACCAATCTTTGAAACTATTTCTTGATACTCAAATACTTCTTCTCTATTAGTGCAATGACATCAAATTGCTCCCCAAATTATTTTGTTTTAACACCTAAAGTCCTCAAACTTTTTCTTGCTCAATGAATTCAAAATTGTCATTTCTATTGAAATGAGTGATGAAAACAAAACTAAAGAATTCTTGGTAATTGCCCAATTATAAAATCTTGTATGAAACTTGTATGAGATCATGTGGTAAAAATTTCATGAACTTTGTCAATATAGATTGAAAGATATTAGTTGTAGTAGTTGAAGAAACACTTTTTTTGGACCCTACCCAAAAAATTTAGATGACTTTGACTACCACTTATGAAATATCTTTGCCCTAAAGATTTTAAATTTAAAACTCTAATATGTTGAAGACCATCTTAGGCATACCTCCACCAATTCTTAGAAGTAATGAAGATGTAGAACACCTCTAATAAAATCTTGAAACGCCATGATGTGCATAGAATTCACAATACACTATATTTTTTTGCATACACTTTTCTTATCACATAGTTTATCAAAAGAAAGAATTCTAATGGCACATGGAAAGAGTGTTTTGTTGTTTAAAAGCCACAAAAATTATTTGAGAAAAATAAATAATCTAGTTTATATTGAAATTAGAAGGCTAATGCAAATATGGAAGTGCCAAAAGTATTGGATATACTTGAAGAAAGAAACCTTTGATGTTCCATTGTGGTTTTCAATAGTTCCAGGTTTGTTCCCAGTATAAGCTCCCGTCATAAGGAATGTTGCTCTATAATTATTCTCCCATGCCACTTCTCTACATCCATCTAAGTTAAGCATATCACCAATGACATTTAGCCTTCTTGGGTTGTTGTATAGTATTGAATGGATGAGCCTTCACAACATTACATGACTAAAGCACATTAAGCATCCATTTGTCTGTGGCAAAAGGTATAGAATCCTTGGATCCATTGTGATGTTGCTATGAATCACTATCTAGCTCCATATTGCCTTCTTTGAAGTCAAGTTTATATCAATTGTCCACCCCTCGAGTTGCAATTTGGGAGAAATAAAGTTGTAACTTTTCAACCATTGACTTTTTATGTCAAAAAATTATAGGTATACAAAGCTTGAGAATTACTACATTGTCTCTAGAAGATTCAAAAAATCATTTCAAATATAAAGATTGTAGGAACTTCAAACTCCATTTTATCCCTTGAGGGGACAATGGAACTTTAGGGATTAATGTGCTCTTCAATAAAAACTGTGGATTGAAAGAGCATGACTTTCCAATGTAGTAGAAGTGGACAAATCCAAATGAAATCTTGAGAAAGACGTGACTTCTAAAACACCATTCCTCTACCAAAACTATTGTCACATGGCAACTTCATACATGTGGCAAGAAAATTAAAAGAAATTACTTTATGAATCCCACAAATTTGTCTATAAAACCATTCATAGATAATTCATTCAAAACTCAATATAATGTGCCTTTACATTCTTGAATTTGTTTTCCAAATTCATATATGTAAAAAATTAGCTTGACCCAATTAAATCTATAGTCACTTCAAAATTTGAATCTTTATAGGGAATAAACAAATTTCAATGACAATGCAACAAATAAGAGTAATCAAAATCAAAAGTTGTAAAATAAAAAAACTTAATATATAAAGTACCACACAACACTATAATGAGTATAAGATGATTTCAATTACAACAAAGTAGACAGAGATGATTGAAGCATATTATATAGAGAGAGAGAGACTTGGTTATTGCACTACACCTCATAAGCTACATAAAATGTGTCCACCATCCTTTTGATTAGGCATGCTAGCATATAATTTCTTATATTTTCTTAAACTAATGGAGAAGAAAACCTCTTACACTTGCTCCCATAATTCAGGGATACCACTAGAAGGACTAGAATAGAAGTTCAATTGCCCTTTGAGTGAAGTCCATACATGTTCAATGGGATTTAGGTCAGAAAATTGTGCAAACTATTCTAGAACTCAAAATGGGTTGCTTTCCGAACCATTTGTAGACAATCTTTGTTGTATGCAAGTCACCATTGTTTTGTTGGAAAATTACTTGTTCAAGATTGAACCCAGATCTATGCAATGTGGTATACAAATCTTCTATAAAAATTGCAATATAGCCTCTAGTGTTCAAACGCCTTTGTATATTGTGCAATGATTCCAATCCTCTATATGTCAAATAGTTCCAAAGTATTCTGGGGCCTCCACCATGCTTAATATTTTGTTTCGTCACACGTATAAGAATGTTTTTTTGTCTTCTATCCAACACGATGTCCTTCTATTAGAGTTGAAATGACTTATTTTTGTTTCATCACTAAACACCACTTGCTTCCAATCTTTGTAGATTTGAGCAAAACAAGATCTTTCTTTGACGTTCTTTTGACTCAAAGTAGGCTTTTCAACTTTTACAAAAGAAAACAATTGTTCTTCTCTTAATCCATTCTTCAAAGTATTGTCACACATCTCCACATCCGTCTCTCTTCTAAGCACTCTTATTGACTTTATTGCAGTTTCTACACCGCCATTGTAAGGATCCAAAACGACTTCCTTTAGACACTTTGAGGTTGTGAGAAAGTTGCTTTTTCACTCTATTAATAGTAGATTGCAACAAATCCACAATCTTTGCAATCTCACTAATGCACTTGGATCTCTATCAAGGCTACAATATTTTGTTCTTTCTCTTGAGAAACTAGCTTCATCCTCTCTTACAACATCTACAAAAGTACTCAATACAACTGTACAGAGACACTCAGATAAAATTGACCAAACTTGAAGAAGAAACAAGAACATACGATTTGCTAAATAAGGTAGCTAAGAGTGCCGCAAAAATTGGTTTGTACATGCCCAATGTCTTCTTCTCTCTCACCAAAATGGTATTGTAGTTGATGATGTCATTATGACATCATCTAAAAGTCAACTTGTTTCTTAACATCTTTATCTTATATCTACTAGATACACCACTATTCCTCTATAAAGTGGCTTTGAAATTACTTATTTCTTGCATAGACTTAGTTTTAGAAGTGACTGTACATCAACTATAGAAACTAATACTAGTAGAACTCCACATTGAAAGAACCATTCTAAATGATGTTTTTGTATTAAATTTGGGTCAGAACGAACACAATTGAGTTTTGGATAACAAAGATTAAATATAAATATTTTTAAAATAATGTTGAAACTAACACAAATGTTTACTAAAATAATGTTGAATTATGTTTAAAATAATGTACATTTAACACAAAACCATCAATAGATTTTTCAGTGTGGATTTCCATTAGTGGTATAAAAAATGATACATTCAGGATTTAATAAGATTGAAGACTTCCAATCTTTATAATTCAAAAGATATGTATTTAATAAAAATGAAAGTGTGTATTATTTTTGTAATTTTGCTTCAAAAAATTTCAACAGGTTAGGATAAAAATACTTTTAGTAGAGCAAAAACTAAGCGGGTTGTACTAAGTACTTATAAAGAATTATTTGTAGTTCATAATATGTTTATATTAAAGAAATTTTCTTTGTTTATTGTGCAAAATGAGTGCAAAATTAATGAAAATACACACTTTGTTTAAATTCAATAAAGTTTTAATGAGAGAATCAATATATTCCCTTTCCAACAATACAAATGTAGTTTATAGAAAAAAATCATTTTATGAGAATCATTTAATATTTAATACCGCATTTTAATTAACCCCTAAAGGATTGAGGTTGTTTTTTTCCAGTAATACATTGTTAAAAACTGCATTTTTTTGGTATGTTATTCAAAAATGGAAATTGGAATTCTTTTTGAAACTTCAACTGTACCGAATTGAAGTAAAATACTTTATTAGAGTGTGGAAAAAATTTCAGCCCATTTGACCATGCAGATTGAAAGGTTATAACGTTTGAAGTGAGAAAATTAAATTTCTTCATTCTTGCAAAACAAGGTTAGTAGACTTCAGGCCCTCTTGGAATAAAAAACTTTTTGTCCAAAAAAATTAGGATTTTGACCATTCCTAAGTATATGATGTTAGCTTCACTCTTGAAAAATTTTAGAAGCAATGGAGATGTCTAGCTTACACTAAATCACATTGCAATGCAAGGAGGTTAAGTGGAGTGGCAATACACTAGTTAATTCTTGATACTTTCTTATGCAATGATGAAATTTTTTATTTGAAATCTGAACAGCAAAAAATTAGAGACAAACATTTGAAGTATACTAATAAAATTTCAAGAAATTTGACTCTATAGATTGCAAGATGATAAGGCTTGAAGTTAGAAGAAAATGTTTTTTCTTGAAACCGCTCCAACATAGCTAACAAAGTTTAACTCTTCTTCAAATTTGATTTGAAAACTAAAATTTATTTCTTTTTGGACAATTGTATGCCATATTTTATTAATTATATACATGCCAAATTTCAAAGGTTGATGAGCTTTTTTGCAAAAGATTCTCAAAAGATTTCCAAATTGCCCGAGCTGCCCTAAAAGTTCAAGGCAGCATATTTTTTATTTGGGCTACCAGATTGGAAAAAAAATTAGTTTTTCACCGAAGAGGTACATGTTTACACATTGTGTCCAAATTTCATGATTATTTGACCAAAAATGACTTCATAGGAACCTACCAAGATTTCTTGCACACGTTGCATGGACACTTGGTCTTTTAGGAGCTAATATGATACTAACAAAGATCTCTGATTCAAGATATATAAAAAATCTAAAGATAATTATTAGTAATAATAATAATAATAATAATACCTTCATGATAAGGTTGTCCTGGGATTAAAAAAATGTAGAAAGTGGAAAAAAAAATTATAAAAGAATATTTTTGATATTTATTTCTTCCTTAATATTTTCCTTTGAACCTTTTTCTTTTGTATAAGGCTTCAATCATAGCTTTGGTAGCTCCAAAAAAGCATTTTTTTATGTGATGTGTCGGCAATTTGCACCAAATAATGGGCCTTACACCAAGCCTATAGAACAAAATAGTACTAAAAGGGCCAAAAATCACCAAAGAACTTCAAATTTAAAAAGCCTTAGATGAAATCACCAGATTGTGGATGAAAACTATTCCCTTCGTCCCAAAATGATCTTCCAGTTGGACAAATTGTTCATGATTAAGTCTAAAAATAACATTATTAAAACCAATTTCAAAGTATTTTAAAGAAGTTGTTATCCATTCATTGAATCTTCAAAAACAAAAATGATCATTTTTGAGCAAACCAGAAGATCATTCTAGGACCAAAAAATAAAGGAGACTAAAAGATCATTTTGGGACGATGGGAGTAAATTATGGATATATGATATGTACTAATGTGATATTTTTCTCAAATATGTAAATGAATGTTGAAACTTGGAGCACTACTATACCATTCAATATCGCCACTTTGGCACTTTATGAAAAATGAAAAAAAAAAATCCCACAAAATTGTAACAAATTTAGAAAGACTTTTAAAAGGCAATGAATGCCACATTTAACTACTTTTAGACTTTTGAAAATCCAAAATTATTAATAGCTTCAAGAAAAAAAACATGGTCATCAAGAAATAATCCAAAACATCAAGAGATCAATTCAAAACATCCAAAGATCTATACGAACATCAAGAGATCTTTTGATGTTCTACTTTAAGTGATTTAAGATTTTGAATTATTGGACAATTTAGCAATTTTTTTGTTTTCTGAAAACATCCATTTATTTTATTTTACCTAATTACTTTCTTAAATTTTGTAAAAATGGTTTTGATATATTTAACATTTGCTTCATATCAACTTGATATTTGCAAATAAATGAATGTATTATATTTTTATTTTAAAAATATAAAAGTACAATATTTATACAACATTTATACAATATTGAGACAATCTATTTTTGAATCTAAAGTATTCGAAATTTTGCAGATCGCTGAAAAGGTGTCTCAAGATGTAGACTTCCGTTCTTTGACTAAGAAACCATATTCTGTATCAAGCTATATGGTAGCCACTGCCAAACATATTCTTGATGCATGGAGTGATATATATTTGCAAGTTCGCCAAAAAATTGAATTAAGTGGCCGAGATCCTAGGTTAATGGAAATAATTTATTCTGTATTTCTTCTTTTGAAATCATTCAAACCTATATATAAATTTAGAATGATCATAAATAAATAAATATGTAATTATATTTGCCCAAGATTTAATGCTAAAGATCTATAAATTACACAAAGTCTAAATTTTTTTTGAATCCTATAGGTGGGAATTTGATCGGAAGAAATTATTTGAGAGGACAAATTACATGTCAACTATTTGTAATGATTTTGCTCATATTGTAGAGGTGGTAAATGATTTTTTATATTTCTTAGGACCTGATTTAAAGATTGTGACTGGCGATGTGGCAAGTGTAGATATTGTAGTGGAGGTTAGTCTTCTTTTTCTATATATATTCTTGTACACTCTAAATATATTTCTTAGTGCAAGATTTTTATATTTTTTAAACGAAACCTTAATTTTTGTACAAAATACTTACTTACAAAATCAAGATACAAAAATATATTACAAGAAAATGAACATTTTAAATAAATTGGTTTGCTTAATCTTCTTGATAATTCAAATATTTGGAAAATATTTCGCAAAAGATTCAATTCACGAGGTCCAAATAAATGGAGATGTGTTTAAAAGGTCCCTCCTTTCTTATGGTGATACTCGTAGTAAAAGTGCTCGAAATTTTTATATACACGATTACACATCTTATTAAATTGAATAGGATTTTGGTATTCTTTTATATATGATAATTACAACAAAATATTTAATCCATGGAAAGACAAAAATAGTTTTTTTCCTTGATTTTTTTGTCATTGCAAGAAGTTTTCATCAAGTGCATTTCAATCAATATAGTTTTTATTGAATACTTATTTGCAACAGTAAATCTAATTCAACCTCTAAAGGACCAAAATGTCAATTTGGTCCTTGTATTTAGCCAATTCATTTGTGGCCTGTTTTTTTTATTTAATTTGATTCATTTTTAGACAATTATTTTTCATTAATTATGATAACATAAAATACGGCCTTGCTTTAATTGGCATCTTTCAAATATGAAATCTTTATCCTTTAGGTATTAAAGAGTATACTTATAGTACTGAAGTAGATAATAAAATGTTTGAATATTTAAAGTTTCATGTTTTATAGTTATCATAGGGTTTTTTTTCAAAATATAGATGGCATAATATATATGCATACATATTTGTATACATATGCAATTTTTTATTTATTTTCAGTGTGATTTATATAATTATCAATGAATGTGAACAGAAAGTACATGCTATGGTGGCACCTATTGAAAGCTTAACATATGATGCTTTCGATAGGGCTCATATTGCACTTTGGAAAGCAACAATGCTTCAATTTGATAAAGACAAAGAAAGTATTGAAGAAGACACAAAAGCCTTCATTGACACTTCATTCAAAAAACTTAGGAGTGCTGAAGGTGAGCTATAATTAGATATGGTTTGTAGATTTTTATTTGAAACCTAGTTTTTATGTGTATAATTTTTTTTAAATTGAATCTTCATTAAAAAAAAAAGATACCATTTTCATCTTTATAGAGTTATTATAGTTTGGGCAATTTTGTCATATATAAAAATCAAGATATAAATCTTGACACTAAATGCTCAAAACATCTTAGGATTAATAGAATTTTAAAATAGAATTTTTTTGTAGATGTAATTATTCTTTATCAAATGGCTAGTTATACAAGTTTATTTTGTAGTTATCAACTTTACTTCTTGATACCCAAGTTGCTCTGGACACTCATAGCTTATGGGTGAGTGCAAGAAATACTTGTCCTATTTCTTATCCCCTTGCTTTATGAATGGTTTTTTGTTCATAACTTTTGCATCATTTGTCCGTTTGGCGTGAAATTTGGAATGAAGGTACATGCAATAGTTTCAAAAATTAAATAATTTCTCAGATTTTTTCAAATTTTTTTTTAATTTTTAACCCTTGCCCTTTTAGAGGTCTTTAGTCCTATTTTTGCTCCAAAAATGAAAATTCAAAGCCACAAATTGGACATGTTAGAGGTCTACTAACATTACAAGGACTAAAAATGAATTCTTATGAAAATAGCAACATATCAATTGTGCTTATGGGGTCAAAGTGACCTTCCTTTGCGTGAAGGCTACAAAGAGGGAAAATATTTCCTATAGGAATTCTTTGGTGCAATGCAAGCACAATCTTCTCTAGCAAAATATTTTTTTTTATGGAATTTTCTTTTGAATTTTTTTTGAATTTTTAAAAATAAAAAGGTCCATAGATCCCTTTTTTGCTATTTTTTGTTTCTAGTGGCTTCTGTAGTACCCTAAAGTTGTCTATAGTACTGCATAGTACTACAATATATAGCGTAGTACCAAATTGACGGTTCATATCTGTAGGCGCCTTTAATTGACGATTTGAAGGTGCCTTGAATTGACAATTTGTAGGCGCCTTGAAGCGATGATATGGATCTACAAGAGCACTGCATAGTGCTACCACCAGTACTATAGCCAAAAATGTGAAGTGTTTTTTATAACTACCCATCCATAATGTGTGGCAACCTTTGATTACAAATTATATACATATAATGATTTTATTTTATTTTGAAAAATAAAAAAAATATGTATATAATTAGATAAATCAATTCCTACATTGACGTAGTAATGATCTACAAATATTAACTCAAGCCATTTCATCAACCCCTAAAGGACCAAGGCCTTTTTTCTGCCAAAAAACTCTCAAAACTGCCATTTCTAGAGCAAAGAGTAAAAAAATGTGAAAAATGTTTTTCTTGCACATCTAACCATAGGATCTTATACCTAACTAGTATGAGAATGTGTGGAAAAAATTTCAGAATTTTTGACTGCATAGATTGCAAGATATCTGCGTTTAAAGTGGAAAAAACAAGATTTTCAGCACATTGCGGGACTAGATTTTTTGACTTTAAACATTTTTAACTTAAAATTTTTGCACTACAGCGTTTTGAGCTTTAAATCTTTATAGTGGAGAATTGAGTCGAGAGTCTAGGAAAAATAAAAAAAATAAAAAAAACTTAATTATCATTCTTTAAAAAATTGTTAAGTAGAAGTAGGTACGAGATAGAAGGAAAATCTAAAATATTCATATATTTTTTATGGAATTAAAATGCACTAATCCCAATTGTGAGATTGTTCTAGCAAGCAAACTAAACCATCACAAAAAAAAGAATTGAAAAATTACAAAAATTGCATTCCGAAATGAATCCTACAAGTTCTTTTTTTCAAGAAGATGCTCTAACTGCCCAAAAAACAAGAATGTCCATAACTTCTTCATAACAAATCCAATTGAAATGAATCAAAGCTTTCCAGATAGACAAAAATATAATCTATGAGAAAATAAATATTTAAAAAAAAATTCAAAATTTTGCAAATTTTTTTTGCTGCCCTCCCTCCCCACGCATTCCAAGAAATGGCATAACTTCTTGCTCGAAGGTCCGATTTCAAATTTTTTTTTCCGCCACATTCCTTTCTCAATTCTCCACCTTGTCAAAAGGTTTCAAAGAATCACAACAAAATTTCAGCCTGTAGGTACCTACCTGAAAACACATTTGTCCCCCAAAGGGACAATGGTCCCTTAGGGGTTAAAAACTTTCATGTTGCTTTCATTTTGTTTTTTGACTATGAATTAGAGTGATCATTTAAAGCCATGTGGATACAATAGGGTTTAATTTTTAGATTAGAATAAGTTTGCATATTTTATTACATATCTTCAATATTAAATACTAAAATTCATAAATAATCTTGAATTCAAATTTAAGAAATTTCTCATGAACAATATGGTTTTCAAAAAATGAAAAAAAAACTGAATATTCTTAATGCCATAGTTTATATGCAATAAATTTCAACAAGTAAACATGAGATTTTAAGAAATTTAAATTTCATTATTTCAAATATGACAATAATATGAATTGCCTCTAAGTTATTAAAAGTTGTAGGTTGTTTTTGTTGCATGTAGGTGCTCTTAAGCTCCTCCAAAGCTTCAAGACTGACAAAAGTGAAGGAGCAATTAATAAGCAAATGATGGAGAAATATAATGACATTCTTACACAAGTAATAGAGATATATATAATTTATTTTAGATGTACAATATATGTATGTATGTACATAGATATGTATGCATGTATGCATGTATGTATGTATATATAGATATCATTCATTAATTTGGTTTTTAACATTTCTTCACCTTATAGGCTTCATATAAATTGATCCATTTTGCTTACTTGTTGTATTCAACTTTGAAATCAAAATGTATAAAAATAAATTTTCAAAAATAATATATAGTAATTGTTTGCCAACATATAATTTTAGGCTTGGATACTAGATACTACAAATAGTTTCATTACTAAGGATTTAGATAAATCAAAACTTTTGTTTTCTTATAGAATATGATAGTGTACAAGAGCTAATATGTATGTTGCCATTGACTACCATAGAAAGCTCCCAATGTGTTGAAAAATAATTCAAATTGATTATTACAGAAACTTCAAAGTGCCATGTATAATCTTTTCATAGATTGAGCCATATTAATTTTAAAGCATATAATTATGGTTATTATAAAATTAACACGTTACCTAGGTGCCTGTATGATGAAATAGACTAAATACTAAAGGCTAACTAGATATCTTTATTAATACAATAGATTGGCTTTTAATTTCTAAAAATTATATAATTTTAATCCCTAAAGTTCTTTCATGTTGAAAGGTCCAAAACTACTTCAAAATACTTACCTCCAAAACAAGGCTAAAATCTTCATCTATATTTATTTTAACAAATCCAGTTGATCTTTTAGTTAACTTATTCAATTACACCTTCCTAAAATTTCAGAATAAAAAATCCTACCAATTGTATGATCATGATGCTTTGGATTTTAAGAGAAGTATCTTCAATTCATCTTTCAAAAAATTTACCCAATAATAAATAGAAATAGATCCTATAACTTGCAACTCTCCATAATATATTGGAAAAATAAGTTGGAAATACATATAAAATAATTCAGCAAAAATATTTTTTATTCATATTTGAAAAAAATAGTAAAAAATAAGAAGTAGAAGAATAAATAGAAAAAGGATTTAAAATACTTAATTATTAAGGATTTAGTTACAAAATTGAAAAATGCCAATCCAATGGTTATAATGTTATAATAATTAATCTGCATCTTAAGATTTTTTTTCTGAAAATAATGAAAATTGAGTTAAATAAAAGATTTCAAACCTTTCTTGAGATTATGGATTCCATAAAAGCTATTCTTTGACTACATGCTGTGTGGAAATTTCAAAGAAAAAAATAAAAATTTATTCATAAATGGATGACCAAAAAGGCTATGTTGCCAAAAATGTTGCTTGGTCCTTTAGAGGGTTAAATTTTAAAACTAAAAATAGTCTCTTTTCAATAAGACTTATATTATTTTCATTCTTTGCATGTCAAAGTGATTTAAGGCTTTGGGAATATTGATTTAATGTATCAGAATTTCGTAGCAAAGGTGGAAATTACCATTTTGACCCTTAATACCTAAAGGTTTTTCTAGCTTCTTGGATCATGTTCTAAATTAAACAAAAGTTAAAACTTTGATAGGATTCTATAAAAAAATTATAATTCTTAGAGCTTAAGACAGATGTGTTATGTATCACACAGATCAAAGTAATCATGACCATATCAAATATAGAATAGAAGATTCTATCATTCAATCACAACTCACAAAGCCGTAGAAATTTTGAAGTTGTTTAAAACATTTCAATCTCTTATTTATATGTCAAATCTAAAATTATGATCATATCAAAAATTATGAGATCAAAGAAAATAACACATATAATTATAATCAAATATTCCATTTCATGATTTATTCGCAAAAATTAAATAAAAAAATTGTAGTTTTTTCAAAAATAATTATTGGTATTGAAAGTATACTTTAGAAACTATGAACCTTAAATTAGAAGACTAAAAATAATTAGTTTTAAAGATTCTAGTTAACTTCAAAATTTTGTCAAAGCCAAAATGTAGAGCCCTTGAAAAAACAGTCATTAAACATACTTTGATTTTTTTGTAATTTTCTACAACTCATATGGTAGAATGGTGGAAATACAAATTTCCAAAATGTATTTCTTATAATTTTAGGAATTGAAGGTAATATTAAGTACCAAAAACATTTGAAGTCCAAATTTAGATGATATGTTTTTGTAATGAATATTGAACTCATCTAAAATATAGTTTTAAATTACCTAATTCTATATTGCATTGAAGTTCACAATATCAAATTTTTTTTGACATAAACTTTTACAAACTTAGAAGACTAAAAATTAATTATTCTTATGGTAGATAACAGTCTTTACCTAATTGTCACAAATGGTTGAGCCTAATTTTATGTATTTAATTACTTCTCCATTTTTGATAAATTTTAAATTTTAAAAGAATTATTCATAAGATTCATTACTTTTTCAATTTTCTTGCTTAGAAAATTATTCTACGCTTTTCTTCATAATATACAATTTTTTTGGAGCTTTACATAATATATTCATTATAGAAATTTTAAAATGATATTAAAATAACCATAAAAAAATTATGAATATTTGACTAAAATACAAATGAATAGTAAATGTTTTTCTTGCAATCACCCTTCAGAACACCATTTCAATCTCCAAAATTATCTTTTCTATCATGCCTTTTGCGTGAGAAAGAAATTTCTCTTTGAACACATAGTGGGGACATTATTTTTATAAATTTGCTTGCCGATAAGCACAACTCAATTTGAAGCTTAAAGACTTGGACATTGGGTTGTGAATGGGATTGTGAATAGTACCAAAAATTCAAAAAGCCAAATGTGTGATTTATAAATAGAGGCCTTTTTCAATAGAAGATTTATAATTTTGTAGAAATAATTTTGTCAAATACTTTTATCTTCTTTACGGTTTTGAGGTCCAATACATGGCATATTCAAGTTGAAGTAGAATACACAGGACAATATTGTATACTACAATAAATATAGTTATTTGGAAAAAAAATACACAAATTAGGTAGGCTACACCTAATTTTTAGTTTAAAAAAATTAATTTATAAAAAATCTAATTTTTTTAATTTCAAAAGGGTTTTGAATACTTTTTACTTTTTATAAATCAGCGTTATTGGAGTCATCTAAATTCTAAAATATAGACAAAAAAATTTACTTTCCTCATTGCAAACTTAGTATCATTTCAAAATTGTAGTGATATGCCAATAATGTAATCAAATGACAAAGGATAAAATTTTAAAAGAAACCACAATTGTGTTCAAATAAATATATATATATATATATATATATATATATATATATATATAAATATATAAATATATATTGTATGTGTGTATATGTGTACGTGTATATATATGTATAATCATGATTAGTTCATTAAAAAATTTAATGATTTGAATTGAGGCAAAAGTGTAAGAATCATAGAAGTTGATAATTGACAAAACTTGCAATTATGCAACTACAAAATCACCACATTGTAGCTTAAGAACACCTTGGAGGTGTAATCCAAGAATTTATAGGCAAAAACATTATATATCCACAAGTATCCAAATCATGAGTACAAATCTGATGTGTGCAATACATAATTTTTATTAAGCATTGTTGTTGCTTTCATTTTTACTACTAATAGAGTAATATTTTCATTTAATGTTGTTATTCTTAATCTCTTTTATTATTTAAATACTACAATAAGACTAAAAATATTTTCTTCTTAATTGTTTTTCATTAGAATCCAAAATTATTTTTTGATTAATTAAAATCTCTTATATGTTTTTAGTTTCTTAAAGAAATAAACTTTACAAGAGAAGTTTTTCAAAAAGATCATGCAGCACCTCCTAATTTAAGAAATCAGGTTCTATAATGTATAATTAAATATTGATAAAATAGTATTGTAATTGCTTTTTAGTTGTAGTTAATATTTTATAATTGTATCTGATTTTTTATGGTAATTGGTGGTATTTTTTCATTTTTATTAATAGTTGTAGTTCTCATGTATGTCATATTGTTATGAATAAATCAATTACTTTTCATTCAAAGATCTATTAATTTGATGATTTTATTTTATCAAAATAAATACTCAAATTATTATTATTTTAGAACATTAAGAATTTATAACTTTGTTTCATATTATATTAAAAAATTAGACAAGAAGTTCTTACAATTTGGAAAAGGCACTAATAAAATTCATCATTAGGAAAAACTTTATAACAATAATTTGGAACTTGTATTAGATAGCCTCCTATAGTTGGATCAATTAATTGGGCTCGCTCCTTATTCCTACGTGTGAGGAAAACAATGCGATGTTTTCAATCTCAAGGAAATGATATGACAAAGAATGCATTAGCCCAAGAGGTACTTTACATTAATAAAAAAATCATGTTCTTTTTGCATACATACCACCCTACACTAAAAAGAATTTCCATCATAAGATTTAAAAATTGACCATTCAATACATATTGTATAATGATTAAAAAAATTCTATTCCTAATATCTAAATATCATAATGTATTTAATATTTTTAATACTTAAATTTTAAAATTTTATTGCCTAATATATAATTTTAAGTTATTACATATTCATTTTATTAATATTTTAATACCATCTATTACTAAAAAAAATTAATATTTTTTGTCTATCATGCAGTAACAAGGATACATTTTAAAATCACATACTACTTTTATGTTCTTCAATATTAAAAAAAAATGATTTTAATTGTTAAATTTATATAATATTATATAAAATGCACCAAAATTTTCCATTTATATTTCACATACAATATGAATTATTTGATAGAAGGGTACAAATTAATCATTTTGTCATTAAAATACTCAATAGAATGCATTTCATAATACAAAATAATCTTTTCTTGATGTCACTAAGTGAATATACTTTGGCATAGTTCAAGATAGGGAAAATTTGCCACATGACATAGTTATAAAGTTTATAATCTTCATAACGAATATTGTCTATAAGCTACAATTTTCAATTGAAACTTTGTTTTCCATTGTCTTTAGTATGCCACCTTGTCCACTCAATAGAAGAAGCATACATAAAGTAAATCCATCTTGTATTTAATGTTAATTTTTTTATTTTATATGAGGCCTTCATTTTAGTATTGTTGTGGTATTGAAATTTCCATGAATACCACTATGAAGATGAATGATCAACTTGCTCAAATTCAATATATTATAAATTTATGTGCGACATAATGTAAAAAATGCAATTGACAAAATATTATGCAATCTATGTGATTAAAAAAAACATTAAATAAACATCTAGTTTGTATAAATTGTAGATGGACCTTCAATACCATGGATTGGCAAAACAAATGATGACTTTTGAAAAAGCTTTAGTAACAGATTGGGCACAATCAGTAAATAATCAAGCTACTTATTATCTAAAGCAAGTAAGATTTTTTGTTATGTAAAAATGAAATATAATTTTTGAAATAATTTTTATATCAAATTTTCTATTGTCAAGAATAAAGAATGAAAAAAAAATGATGTAATTTATACAATTAAGTATATTAATTCAATAGTAAGGTCTTTCAAAACAATTGAAGCAAAATAAATCTTATGTGTTGCCTTTTAATTTTTAATTTATATTCAATATTAAATTTTAAACATCTTGCATTTCACTTAAAGTACTTAGCAAACATCTTTCCTAAAGTATTATATATAAATATCAGAGTATTAAATTTCTATTATCAAGTTTAATGTAAACACTATACAATTTCCATTTGATAATTGAAGATAAATGCATTTCAAATATCTTAAATAAGACTAAATCTCATTTATAATATATTTAAAAGTTGGACTAGGAGAGTTGATCAACATCTATTTCAATCACACCTAATCCAATATTTAATAACAGCCTATTTTGCGCAAAGAAGGAGGTCTTGTGATTGAAGTAAATTTTAGTAGACAAACTACCCAAATCATTCGTGAAATAAAGTATTTGGATGCAATGGGTTTTCACCTACCTGAATTTGCATTGAGTGTAGCATTGCAAGAGGACAAATATGATCTAGATGTTGAACAACTTCAAGGAATGGTTCAGGTAAAATTTCAAATATATTATTTTGACCTAGTAATTTGAATCAAAATTTAGTATGCAAAATATAAGTCCTTATGGATGAGATAATCTTCACCTATTTTGAATACTAGAAGTGAAGGTCAAAGGTTTTTTTGGGTGTCTTTTCTAACTCCTTTATTACACCTTATTTTTAAAAATAAAAGATGATACTTAAATTATAAAGTTTAAAATTTGAAATTTTCTATTAAAGTGAAGTTAAAATTATAGTTTCAAAGTTGAAAACAATTAACTTTATAAATTTTTTGAGAAAATCATTTCATAGGAAGGTCAATAAAAGACAAAATCAAATAGCTAATAACTCTTCCATGGAATTGAAAACTACTAATATCAATTGCAAAAGTGTTGTTGCAAACAATCTCTATTTGATTTACTTTTTTATTTTTTAAAATGAGTTAATTTTATATGTTGTTTATGCCATAGTTGCTTGTAGTATAATAATCTTTATATTCTTCACTTTACTAATGCTAAAAATATATTTCAATTTTATTATGTTAATGGGATTTTTACAACTAAATTTTTAAACAAATTCTCTAAAAAATAAAAACTTGGGTTGTTGAATTTGTATAATTTGCAAAAAAATGGCATTTTAAAGCTACAACAAAGTATGCATATTTCTTATATTGTCATTACAATGAATGCATTGGTTTTGTGTTAGAATTTAAGAAAATAGGTATTCCATTAATAAATTTTTTAAATATTTATAGTATCCAAAATGATTTAAAAAAAATTTCAATGCAAATAAGATTCAAGTTTTATTTTAAGAAGAATGAAAATTAAAAATGCCTTTTATAAACCAATGGTAAAAAAATCCACTTACTCTAGTTGAAGTCATCTAATTAGAGATATGGATAGTTATTTTATTCTAGTTATTAGAAACTATAAATGGTTATTATAAATGAAATTGTGACAAATCAAAAAAGTGGTCATTATGGATCTTCAAAGGACATGTCAAAAAAGTAAATAGATGATGAAGAATGAAATTGGGAATGAAACCTTGAAAGAAGTGTCATATTTGTCTATCTTTGTGTAAGAATTAAATGATTTTAATTGGTGCCAACGGTCTAATAATTGTAGAAGTTAAAATTGGCAAATTGCAACTTCAAGACAAGTATATTACCACGTGCTCAATAGTTTGAAAACACCCAAAATCCTTTTGTTTAACATGTCAACTGAAACATTTATGAAATTTTTAATATTTTATCAATCATTAGTTAATGATTTAAATTACATTCTATCAAAATTTGACACTGAATTATTAAAAAATTCAACTATTTTGTTTAGAAAATCACATCCTAAAAAATATTTATGAATCCTATACAATTTAATGGCTAAAGTAGATGTTACACCTTGGATCCTTCAATGTCACAACCTAAAATAAAAATGCAATAATATACTTCAAAAAGAATATAGGATTGCAAAAGCTAGACAAGGGATCTGGAACCCTTTCTACATTTGTCAAACTAATTTTTTTTTTTAAAATTTGCAATTGCTCATGATATAGTAAAGTGTAATACAATAGGTGGAGTCATGGTAACAAAACCTTCATTCCTTCATTCAATGAAGAATCTGCGTGGCTTAACCTCTAGAGTCCCAAATGTTCATTTCAATTATTGGCGTGAAATCTGAACCTTTCTTTTCTAAGATAGTAATATAGATTTGTTTTTTAGAAATATGTATTTTTTCAATTGGTTTTCAAAAGCATTAAAGTTATATCACTAAGTATAGAAATAGTTAAGTGTGGATAAGAAAAAAGTTCAAAAGACATAAATAAAAGTTTCAAACTTTATTTCTTATAGATTATATCATTCCCTACATGGAAAGATTTCATTTCCTCCATTTGGATGAATGATGTGAAAGTTGTAGAGCATCTTGTTTTGTGAGTAATCATGGGATCTTCTTGAGAAAATAATGAATAAAATCCTTTTTTCAATCAAATTTCACAAGTTTAAAAAAAGAAGTTTTATAGCATTTTCTCGAAAAATCTCACCATTGGAATTAATGTGTTTCCATTCTATTTTAAAACTATTGAGAGTTTAGTTTTACCTTCTATTAGTTAACTACTTCCATTTAATTTATTTTTTGAAGAATAACAATTAAGCTGTTGTTTTCAAAATTTTCCACCAAACTTTTAACTCAATTCTCTAATGTGAAATATTTAAATTTAATGCAATAATATTAAATTAAGAAGATTCAGAATCTTATAATCTTTTATAATAAGGGGCTAGTAAATTCATTTTCTTCATTGGAAATGCTAATATCTTGCAATGCACTAGGTCAAAATTTCTAAAACTTCTTCCACACATTTTCAAACTAATCTAGCACAAGATACTACGATTATATATGCAAAACAAACAAATGTTATTTTTTTTCCTTTTTGCTTAGAAAATGACTATTAGTGAGTGTTTTTAAACAAAAAAAAAGACCTGGTGACTTTAGGGAATAATTTGATTGGACAACCATCCTCCCCTCTCCCAACTTGTTGAAGAGATTGTGCTTGACTCAAAGGAGGAGCCATTTGTGAACTTTTTGAAACTTTCCCGGTAGACTTTTTGGCTACTAATACTCCCTATAATGAACTTAAAAAGAATTTTAGTGAGTACAAATTGGGTACATATGTTCTTCATGATTTGATTAGAGATCACGGGTGTGATATTAAAGAAGGTTATATCACAGAGGTAAGAATGTGCATTGTCCATTTCAAATGGCAAGTATGCCGTGGTAGTGAATTCTTATTAGATTTCATCAACTGAAATGGAATTCCTTGGATCTGCAGCTGTATCACTTGACACTGAAAATGATGAACCCCACTGAGGCCAAGCTGCTGAGACCACGTTTAAATCAGTTGTACCATGTCCTTGATCCGGGCTTTGCAGATCTCACATGGAATGCTCTGGGGATTTCTGACTTCGTCAAAACGTGTACAACTGCTATCTTTGATTTCAGGAATGTGATCAACCAGGTTTGTTGGATTTTTACCAATAGGATTGGATTCTCAATTGTTTAGTATAGGAAAGGCATGCAAAGAAAGGAAAAAATATCTTATGAAGAAGCTACTCGATTTATATCAAGCTGCACTTGTACCATACCATAAGTGTAGAGCAAGGTCGGCACCTCTATGCCATATATATATATATGTTTTTGGCAAAAAAATATAGTTCATCAAATGTTGAATATATTGGGAGGCCTCCCCCCAAAGGCCTCCCGCTTTGTTACACATGCTTTGTTATCATGCCTAGCACTAGAATTTTTTCAGATATTGTGCCCTGGCACCAAAATTTGAATATTGTGCCTTGGCATTGAAACAAGGATATTGCGCTCTGTAATGCACAGTAGTTTGTTAAGAGAGACGACTGGATAGTGCGTAACAAATAAGAATGTTTTGCCAGTATTCTTTGTTTTAGCACACAAAAACTCTAAAAAACAACTCTCTACAATTCTAGCATCTATTTTAAAACTATATTTTGCCGACTTTGCTCTGCAGCTACAATAGTAGAAAAGAGGTGATGGAGCACCAAGATACATGGCAAGGGTATGGTTTCCAAGTCTTATAGGGGGACTAAGTTGGAACCATGTCCTTGCCTTGTAGCTTGGTGCTCTGAGACCTCTCTACTACTAAGGTAGGAGGCCCATAAACATCCAAGATCTAAAAATACTCTTTAACATGGAGATGCATATTACTTTTTTCAATTTAATTTAATTTGTTAATGTATCAAATAGTAAACATATCAAGAGGTGAGTTCTCTTAAAGTTGTATGTGATTCCAACATCAAAATTCATAACTAGTTTCATGAAGGTTCAAAAATTATGAAACAATTTGTATTAGATACCAATTCCATTTGCCTTTCCAAGAAATTTGATTAAAAAATGTTTCAAGAAGTCAAATTCCTCAAAACTTCAAATCAATTAGTAATGGTCACTGTATGGATGTCCTACTTTACTATAAATTGACTTCATTGGTTCTTTCAATAACCTCATTGAAAGAATTCAACAGTATATTAAAAATTAAAATGCTAATTTAAAAAAATATTAAATTCAGTATTCAAGTAAAACTATATATAAGGTAGATATACCTATTATGGACCTTCTTCCCAATTGGAATTCCTATCTATATTTGTCCAACCTTTTAAAATTCACAATAGATATGCCCTGCTTATGGGTATTTTTGTCATGTCTTCAAAGCATCTAATAATACACCAAAATATCATTGTGTATATTGATTCCATGACCATATACATAATCAAGTCGATCTCTTTGGTTATCCACTAGCAATCTAAAATCATCATGTCATATTCATAACTATTATAAGGTAGAAACACCTAAAAGTGACACCTTTTTTTTGGTCCTACTATCTTAAAAGTTTGACAAAAGAAATTGATGAGACTATTAGGGAGTTGAAGATAGTGGTTTTGTTTTTATCCAATGCTCTAGTAATATTTCAAAGTTTTGAACATGGGATAGCCAATATATAACACCATAGCGAGTCACCTTGAATTAACATCATTTAAGCACAAAATGTCTCAACTTTCATTGGTTGCTTCAAAAAACTCCTCACTTTTCATTAGTTGCTTTGAAAAGTTGTGGTACTTTAGAGTCATGGAAATGTTCATTCAAGACCATTTTTTTTAAACAAATAAAGGATGACCTTTCCTGCAAGAATTATAGAAGATGAGCCTAGCCGCAAGCAGCTTAGAGGGCAAGTGACACAAGCAAGACACAAAAACAGTAAACTACATTAGGTGTTTCTACTTTACTTTACTTGTGACACAATGGGAGGGTTTTGAAACAGGTGCAAAGTAACACAGCAAACATAGAGAAATGCATAGAGAAAATCAGCAAAACAAAACTGATTCCAACAAAACCAACCATGACAGAAGCTGATATGCTGGATATTCAGGTTAGCCCAATTTTAATTAACCCCTAAAGGTTTTTGACTATGTTTTCACCCAAAACGCTCCAAAACTGCCATTTTGAATACAAGTACCAAATTTTAGAAAAAAAACATTTTTGGACACATATAACCATAGGATCTTGTAGTAAACTTGTCTGAGAAGATGTGGAAAAAATTTCAGAATTTTCCACCTTGTAGATTGCAAGATATTAGTATTTGAATTGAGGAAAAGCCTTTTTTTGTCCCTGCGAAAAACCGGGCAGCTGCACTTCACAAGGTCACATTTGTATGAAAAAATGTCCAAAATGGTGGTTACTCTTTGGATTTGTTTTTGAAGTCAAGTTGGCTATATGCTTGAAAATTTTCAGATCATTTGGAATTGTACAACATATAGGAAAAAAATAGTAAGTAGAAAGAAGTAGAGAATTATTCAAAACACTAAATTATTAAGAATTTAATTAAAGAATTGAAAAATGCCAATACCAATGGTTATAATGTTGTAATAACCTATCTACACCAATGTTTTTATTTTTTTTTGAAAATATTGAAAATTGAATTAAATAAAGAACTTCAAAGTTTATTTTAGAATAGGGAATCCACAACTGCCCGCAAACTAGAACACCTTATAATTTTGATCTCATAAATCAAAATGAAATAATTCCAGACCTAAAGTTGCATACATTGATCTAGGGAACCAGTTTCAAATTTTTATTTTTTAAAAATGATTTTTTGAGAATTTTTTGAGCTGCCCGACGAGCATTGAAGATCACATATCATACAATAACTTTTGAACTGTGCTGTCAAAAGTTATGAAAATTGTTGGGCCTTAAAGCTACTCCTCGGGAAAATGTTGTATGAAAATTTCAAAGAAAAAAATTAAAAACTCCGCTCGTAGTGAGCTGCCCCAAAACGCTATGTTCTCAAAAAAGCATGTTCAGGGCTTTAGGGGTTAAGAAAAAACAATTTAAACCAGTGCACACTCGCAAAAATTACGACTTCACTTTTGAGTGGAATTTACCTCCACTTCAGTGGCATTGGGTATCTTGGTGATATTAGGCCCGGTTTCAACCAAATTGAGAGTTGAGGGGGCAACTTTTTGAGGTTTCAATTGGCTGAAATTGAGAGACCATGGGTCTCTAAGAAGGGCTCATGACATAAAGCACATTTTTTCCCTCTATGGTAGCAAAATTGTTTTAATTTTGGGTGCCCTTGAAGTACAATCAAATCTACTTTAACCCCTAAATGCCCAAGGCCTGTTGTGGGCTTCCTAGAATTTGCTCTAAATTGAACAAAATGCCAACATTTTGATAAGTTGTATCAATTTTTTTTGAATTGTATCCGTACAAATTCAAATTGGACATGTTAGAGATCTCATAGGAAAAGAAAACACAACAATATCACTTATGGAGTGAAAGATTATAATGTTTGACCATGAGGGTGCTAAAACTGCAAAAATCTTTCAATCTTCTTTACACAAGTCAAATCTAAAAAGTTGGTGACCAAATAAATATGAGGTTAAACTATTAAAGGGCCTAACTTGTATAACCCCGATCAATTTATAGCTTCTTAAAATCTACTCTACAATTTTTTAAATGAATTTTGAATGTGATTTTTTCTCCAAGATCTAGTGTATTTGAGGCTCATTTCCAAGAGCTTTCAACACTACGGGAAGTCAAGATTGCAATGGGTACCCTTGTACAAAAACTTGAATAGAAAAATCACTGTTATTTTCAAGATTGGATTTTTGGTGCTAAAATTAGACTTCAATAAAAACTTTCCAAAAATATAAACTACTAAAAATAGCAACTTGGTTTGGTTTTATTTAACTTCAAAGTTTTGCAAACACCAGATTTGGGTGCCTTGGACTTTTAGGGGTTAAAGAAGTAGGCCTAATTATAAATCCGGGGATACTTGGAGAAGAATGCTTGAAGCCAAGAGTTTTTTTTTTAAATTAAATTTTTTTTGTCCCACAAATGAGCTGTCTTACTTAAGAAATATATTTTTAAAAATTTAGTGGTGCAATTCATGCCTTCTTGGCAATATATACATAGATGACATTCCGGGGCATTAGAGGGTTGTTTCAAGCTCGTTCCCCAATCTGGCCTGATTCTATGAACAACAATATGGGCTGCCAAAAAGTGTTTATTAAATTTTTATATTTTATTTTCAAATATCCCTTTTTAGTAATGACGTGGCATAGCTTGTGCCATATCAGCTAGCTGTTGCAGCTACATTCCCGCAGTCTAAAAACGCAGGGAACTCTTCGGGATTCACGATCTCTCAATGCCCCGGAATGTCACGTAATGCCAATCCAAGGTCATGATGTCCAAAGGAGGACTTTTCAATGATAAACAAGGAGGGCTTGGAAAAGGGGACTTTTCAATTTTTTGACTTCCTTGTTTTTGGTGGTTCCCTCAGTGGTTATCTCAAGCAAAAATAAATGCACCAATACTTGACATAAATAGCAACTAAGTATATTTGTTATTCTGAAATATGAATTATTATGAAATCTTAATGACAAATAAAATAGAATTTTAACACATTTTAGCTTGCATTATTTGGACACTATATGCATAAGTAATGAATTTTCAAGTGTTAGAGGTGTACCCCAAATAAACACTACACTATCCTAGCCCTCATTTTCTAATTGTTGTATATCTCATGTCATCAATATTTAGATTTTAGTATCACTCTTTGGTTCAAATGTAAAGTCACTCGTATAAGTTTTCATACACTTCAAAAAGTTCCATAACTCAATGAGAATTTTTTTTTTAAAATCAACAAAATTTTAGACATACTGTAGTACAAGTAACATACTGCATAAATAACTTAAAAAATTTTAAATTTTTTTTTGAACTTCTTAAAATTTAATCAAACTCATTAGTAATAAAAAACTTTTAGTCATGAATAAAATTTTCAAAAATATTTAGAAAGGGGATTGAAAAATTATTTTGGAATTTTTATGGTAAAAATTTGATAAGTTTCATTTTTTTTTCCCTTTTTAAGTAGGCTCCCTATTCATTAAAATAATAAAAATAAAAATTTGTTGATTGAAATACTATTGACCTGAAAATGACCCTAAATAGTTGATTTTTTGTAATCTACTAAAAAAATCTCAAAAAAATAATATATAAGTATTATATTTATTTTTCAGATTTTCTATAATTTTTTGAATACTTTCAAATTGGATTATAAAAATATGAATAAAATTTGAGTTCATATTTAAGTCATTCTTATTTCATTCAATAAAATTTTACAATTTTTGAAATTATTATTACAAAATTTCCAAAAGAATTTTCATTCCCTTACTAAAGAATCTTGAAAGAAATTTACTTGTATTGAAGTTTTTTTTCTCCTAATAAATTTGTTCAAACTCTAAAAGAAATCAAAAGTTATAAAATTTATACCATTTTATGCAAATATGTTACTTGTACCTCAATATGCCCATGTTTTGTTGAAAATCTTTAATTCTAATTAACCCCTAAAGTTTCATGACTATGTAATCACCAAAAACGCTCCAAAATTGCCATTTCTAATACAACTACCAAATTTTTGGAAAAAATCAATTTTTGACACATGTAACCGTAGGATCTTGTAATATGATATTTTGAAAACATGTGGTAAAAATTTCAGAAAATTCCACCGTGTGGATCATAAGATATAAGCATTCAAAGTCTTGGAAACCATTTTTTCAATCCTGCGAAAAACTGGGCAGCTGCACTTTGCAAGCTCACTTTTCAATGAAAAAATGACGATAAAGGTGGTACTTCTTTGAATTCAGTTTCCTAAACAAGTTGTCTATATGCTTGAAAAGTTTCACATCATTTGGAATTGTACAACATATAGGAAAAAAATAGTAAGTAGAAAGAAGTAGAAAATGATTCAAAATACTAAATTGTTAAAAATTTAATCATGAAATTTAAAAATGCCAATCCCAATGGTTGTAATGTTGTAATAATCAATCTACATCCTAGGATTTTATTTTTTTCCAAAAATATTGAAAATTGAGTTAAATAAATGACTTTAAAGTTTTTTTAGAGTAGAGAATCCATAACTACCCGAAATGCAATAACCCTCATAATTTTTGACTCATTGATTGAAATGGAATGACTCAAAGCTTTTTAAGTATATATAAATGTAGAGAACCAATTTCAAAAAAAAAATTCCAGAAAAAATGATCTTTTCTAATTTGCCCAAACTGCCCAATTATGAAAAAAAGTAACAGATTAGGTCACAACTTTTGACTCGTATTCTGAAATGTCATGAAACTTGGTACACATGAAGATATTCCTTGCCCCCACCTTCTATTAAAATTTCAGCCTCAAATATGGATATCTCTAATCACACGTACCTGCCCAAAATTTCTATACGGCCAAAAAACGCATGTTGGTCCTTTAGGGATTAAGACAACTCATGTAAGTATACAAAACATTTTCAGAGCCGTCATTGGTAGTGCATTTTCAACGGTGATGATTCGATAAATCGATAATGGGTGCTCACATTTTTTAGGTGATGATTTTTTATTTACATGGTTTCATTTGTCATAAGTGTGGCCAAATGGAAGCAAGTCCATTGCAAGCAAAATTATATTAGTAGTGTATATTTCAAAACTAGAATGTACACCACTCTTTTAATTTTGTCCACAATGGGCTTGCTCTAATTTGTATCAGCAATGGGCTCATTTACCTTGTATACTGCACAGCCCTTCAATTTAGGGTGTTTGGACTTTGGAAAATGAGAGAGTGGATACTAGTTGCTGTCTTAAATCTTATTTCCAAGGCTAACATTTTTTAACAATGCTTGTTTCCTTGCAGGAATTCTTTGAACAATTGGAAAATGATCGCAAATTAGTCCTTGATGAATTGCTTGGCCAGTAAGATTCTCAAAAAGCATAATGTTTGCACATGATTGATTAATAATTGTTCACCTTGACATTGAATTCTATGTGGCTTAAATTTTTTCCTATAGGTAATGTGGTCTTTTCCAAAAAGTGAGATGTACAAATTGATGTTTTTTAAACTAGATTTGTGCAATAAAGTTTAAATATCTATCACCAACTATTTTCAATCAATTGTATTGATTAAGATTGCATAAAACAAACAATTTAATAGGTTAGTTTTGAAATATAGGTATGAAAAAGTCAAAATTTGAAAGATATTCTTGCAAATCAAAATTGGGGTTACCTTCCTTTCTTTAGGGCATGTACATGTACATGTTGGACCAAATGAGCATGTGCAAGTAAAGGTCATTGATCACAATACAAGTTAATTCAATTAGATAGAGTAGTCCTCATCAAAGTAATTTGAATCATTTTGGATGAATGCAATGTAATTTAAAGTGACTTTTCATCCAATTTTTTAAATTTATTGAAAATGTTGTGGATTTACCATCCAAATTTGCCTTGAAAATTTGCATAATTTAAGAATTAATAGAAGTTATTGTTGTTAGTATAAGGTCTAGTAATTTGTTAACTTGTATAGGAGAGAGGAGGTCCTGGGATATCAAGCTATGGTAACAAAGCCTGGTTCCAAAACCCCATAAAACAATCACATATAAAATTGACCTTTACGGAATGTTGATTCCTTAGTTTGAATGGAAAATATACAAGTACATTATCCAAACTAATGAGTCGTAGAAGGGCAACAACTATGTGGAGATGCAGGCCATTTTGATAATGAATGGGTATATGTATGGTAATGTAAAGGTAGCGGCTTTGTTGGGGGGGATTTTGGTGAAGTTTTATTAAATTATCTTTTCACAATAACATTGGTTGGCTTTTATAAGAGCTCTTTGATTTTGAAATTTATAACTGATTATCTGGGCTTTCAATTTAACTCATGCATTCACAAGATAATTCTTTTCATAAACATTTGCTAATTTGTGAAAATTCTTCATCATGTCTTTTGTGCAAATGATAAAGCAAGACTTATAGTGTTGATTTTAGAAGATGCCTCTTTATGGAGCCCATCTTAGTGCGCATATCATTGGTCATTTGGCATCATGTTTTGGTACTATAGCTTAGTGCCTCATGACCTCATTTGTGCTTCTGATTTTGTGTGCCTTCTATTTGAAGTATATTGTTATGAACTTATTGATATTCTTGTACAATTTTTCAAACAAATATTGGGATATATCACTCTTTTGTGAAATTGGTTGAAATATATATTGTGCCTGAAATGAATTTTGACAAATTCTAACTTCTGAAATGAATTTTATAATTAAAAATTAAAAATTTGAGCTTAAATTTGAATGTTTTGCTTGATATATTTATTCAAAAAATTTATAAATTGACCTGTAAACTTATAAAAGAAAAGTTTAAATGAAAATTTAGGAATTTCGAAACTCCCCCCTTAAACAAGTTTTTGCCTAGAATTTGTAGTCTTTCACTAGTGGGAATAAAGTATATGTGGATCAAAAAATGCCCTATGAAAGGACCTACATAATGAAGTAGACTAGATCAGACTAGATCTTCTTGCGTTCCTTTTTTTTATCAATCCAATCCATGTTTCTACTAGTATTTATTGATGATAATGGTTAATAAGTTATTGTCTATTGAAATTCCAACATAGTGTACATAAATATTATTTATGGTACATTTTTTTTCCAAAATTTAAGATGAATAAAATACCTGATGTATTGTTTTGAATCCTTAGAAACAAATTTTTAAACAATTTAATTTTCAAATTTAATTAAGTGAATAGTTTATTTACTTTTGAAAAGACTCATCAAAATCGTAACAAAGCTTCATTCACAACTGAAGTTTGGACTCAAGTTGCTGCTAAAGAGTATGAAAAAAATTGCATATTTTTAAGAGAATGGAATTTGCAGTGTTTTGCACCACTCTAATAACTTATTTTTAAAATTTAAAATTTAAAAATTATTAGGATATATTATATTTTTTATATTTAATATTTGTTTCATATTTCATATTTCATATTATTTAATATTTAATGATGTTTAGGATATAATAATGAAATGATTACTTGAAAATTTATACTATTTTCTATTGCTAATGTACCATAAGAAATTTTAAATTAATTGGATTTTTTGGCTATGTTTACCCAAGAAAATTCACTTTTCACTATAAAAATATAAAATTAATGATTTCTCACAAAATTGATAGAGGTTTTCACATTAATAGACAATGCATAGTCTCAATGTGAAAAAAATGTGGGATTAAAATCAAATATAATTTGAAAGTTTATATTGAAGTCAAATATAATATTGACAATAACTTCTAAGATACTAATGGAAAAAGTCGTTAAAAGTTAAGTTAAGTGTGGTGAGTGAGTTTTTAATATTGATAAATTCTTATATTCAAGTTTGACAGATATCGTGCAATTGTGCCCCTTCTCAAAAAAATTGAAGATGCAGTGCTAGGAACAAGCACAGGAGCAGCTCCTTCACTAGCTACTTATTATGCATATTGGGAACAAAAGATATTTAAAGCAATAAATTTGATGGCTCTCAATGGCTTAGGTGTTCTTCAACAATTGTTTCGGGAAAGTTTAGAGCGCAAGGTAAGTTTGCACTTTAGATGTCAATCCATTTTCATTAGATGTAGTATAAGTCTAATGATTCACTTTGCAATAAAATTTGTGTATTGTATGACAGTCAATTAGAATGTTTGTCAATTACAAAAAGTCACTAGTAGGAAAAGAGGTTTGTCCAAGCACCAAGCTAGAGTGTCAAGATATGGTGACAAAGGATTATATGAATGCTTGAATTGATGCCTATATAGGCCGACTTGGCACCAAACTTTGACAATGTACCTTGGTGCTCTAAGACACTTTATTTTGCACAATCATAAATAAGTAAATGTTTTTTTCTAGTGTGGCAAATCCAACTATTAAAGTAAACATTTTGAACTTTCTAAAGATACACTGTAATTTTATTTTTTTGGTTTTTTAATTTATTATTGAATTTTAAAAATAAAAATAAAATCAATATATGTTTAAAATACAATGATTATATGCACTTCTAGCATTTATTCATGTACTCATTACAAGATCAAAAGATAATTGCTTACAACTAAACATCAATTCATGATCTCTAATTATAGAGAGTTGCAAATTTCCTTGCATATATATGTATTGAATAGTATATTGTATATATTAGCATATCTTGTGCTATATTAGCATATAATTAACATATTACTATCTAGAGAGTAAACTATATTATTTAGAGACCTTACATAGCTAGAAGTGCAATGATTTTTGTACCATAGAAACTATTGGTATTGTGTCCTTTGTATACATTATGACAACCTCACTCACTCATGGCATTGTGAAATGTAATCACTTGTGAACAATTGACAATCCACTTATTGCGTATTTATATTTTTGGGGAAGTTGTTCTAATCACAATCTATGTAGCATATTGACATAGTACACATATCAATATGTCGTCATTATTCCATACATATATTCCAAAATAGGTCATGTATTTCATATCCCATATGAGTACCTATGTCTGTACATTGTACCATATATTAATATTCTATATATAATATCCATATGTATTTCGTTTATAATATTCTATATCAGTATTAGATAATCCTATTATATCAATATCTGTATCGATGATTTTTTATTTTTGAAAATTGACAATAGGGGAGGGGATTCAAATTTTTTCCCTTCCAAACTAATGGTTGAGGTTCAAAGCCGCAAAGGTTTTCTCCCAAAAAATTTAATCAACAAATGGAGGTTTTCAATGTAGGATTTTTAAATTTCTCCTTCCACATTGACCATTGTAAATTTTTAATGAGTAAAGGGGCAAGGGCCAAACACATGACTTTGCGCATCTTTTTGTTAATTACATTGTGTTGCAAGATTTATAAAATCAATCCAGTTTGGATTTTATATGAGGCTCTAGCTCTAAATAATGTTTGGAAAGATATTGCAACCTAGTTTATTTTTGAAAAACTTGTAGATTCTTATTGTTCATCTCTATTCCAACTATCAAATTGATCTCAAATTAATTTGAATTCTTTTTATCTCTTCTAACATGAAGCTTAAGAAGTCTAATTATTCACTTTAATATAAATATTTGGAAGAGTCACAAAATTGAATAGATTATTGCAAGTTAAAGTTTGAATTCACAACTACAAAAATTTTAAATTTAGAATCAAACTTGAATAGTGCTCATAATTTTTTGACTAAAATATTATCTTAAAGCAATATAATAAAAGATTGAATGTAATTTCATTTTTGTAATGAATTTTCACTACTTTTTTTCCAAACAAATTAATATCAAATCCTTACAAACAAATTTATATACATTTGTGATTCATAGAACAATAGAAGGCAAGTGATTTCATATGAGAAAAATAAAACAAATGATTTCCATTTAGTTATAGCAACCAACATATATACATAAAATATTTCAATTTTATTTCCAAAGATGAATTCCTATATCATAAATTTTTCAGATTCTATTAACAAAAATCTGAAATATTAGTGAATTTCTGGACAAAAATTGAAGAAAACTCAATATCAAATACAAACTATGCTTTAATTTTTTGGAAAAATTAGTATAATCAAACGTCTATGTTATTCTATAATTAGAAAATTTGGGACCATACTTATTCAATTTTAGAAAAAATTTAAAGTCTCATATTGAATTAGAAACTACATTCAATAACCATAATTTCATTTGGTGGTCTCAAATTCAAAAAGTACCATTCATATGGCTAAGATTTAGATTAAGTAGAGGAAACTAGAAATTTCCAATATATTCAAGAAAAGAATGTACTTTATGTGAAGGTCTCATTTGGCAAAGATGCGTCAAAATTGAATTTCTACTTCAGATTCTTAGGGGTCTTGACCATCACTCACTAGATGACACTTTTTTATTTACATAAATGACTTAGTTTATGCCTTCACGTAGGATATTTCAATCTATGGGTAAATCAATAATATTTCAATGAATAAATTTTCATCCCTATCCACTATCAACATACTCCTTAAATCTAAGGACAAAAAATGGATATGATATATTAATTTCTTGTCTAATGTAGTTCATTAAACCCTAAAACGGTGTGGAGTATCAAAATGTGTCGTTTGCATGCTCAAACAAACTTTTTGTACATTGGCATATACATGATTTTCATTCAATTTTTGTGTACTGCTAGAGTCAAGGACAAAAATATCCATTCTTCACTTAGACCTTTCTACAAAATTGTTTCACCAAATTTTAAATTAACTATATATTCTAGAAGTTTGTAAAGGAAGACAAAATGTATTAAAATTTGAAGTGTAGACTATTGCTCTACAATTCCTTTAAAACCCACGCCAAGTACAATTTTGTACATACAATTGGCAAGGGATGTGCCATGCTCATCAACATCCACCAACATTGTTCTAGCTTTAACCCCTAAAGCCCTGAACATGCTTTTTTGAGAACATTGCTTTTTGGGGCAGCTCACTACAAGCGGAGTTTTTGGTTTTTTTCTTTCAAATTTTCACACAACACTTTCCCGAGGAGTAGTTTTAAAGCCCAACAATTTTTATAACTTCTAACTACATGATTAAAAAGTTATTGCATGATATGTCATTTTCATTGCTCGGCGGGCAGTCTGGGCAGCAAAAAAAACTTCTTTAGAAATCACTTTTAAAAAAAATAAAAGTTTGAAATTGGTCCTTTAGATTTATATGTAGGCGGAAAACTTTGAATCATTCCATTTGGATCTATGAGTCAAAAGTTATGAGGATTCTTAGTTTGAGGGTAGTTATAGATTCTCAACTCTAAAATAAACTTTGAAGTCCTTTATTTCACTCAATTTTCAATACCTTTGAAAAAAAATAAAAATAGTGGGTGTAGATTGTTTATTACAACATCACAACCATTGGAATTGGCATTTTTCAATTCCATAAATAAATTCTTAACAACTTAGTGTTTTGAATCATTCTTCTACCTCTTCCTACCTACTATTTTTTTCCTATATGTTGTACAATTCTAAATGATCTGAATTTTTTCAAGCATGTATCCAACTTGTCTAGGAAAATAAATCCAAAGAGTAACCACCATTTTGGACATTTTTTCAAACAAATGTGACCTTGTGAAGGGCAGCTGCCCGTTTTTTTGCAGGGACAAAAAAAGGATTTTTGTCAATTCAAACGCTATTATCTTGCAATCCACGTGATGGGAAATTCTGAAATTTTTTCCACATCTTCTCAAACAAGTTTACTACAAGACCCTATGGTTACATATGTCCAAAAAATTTTTTTTCCTAAAATTTGATACTTGTATTAGAAATGGCAGTTTTGGAGCGTTTTTGGTGAAAACATAGTCAAAAACCTTTAGGGGTTAAATTGTTCTTTAGAACCTAGAAAGTGCCTCAAATCAAGTAAGTATCTTGTAGATTGAGAATAGATTAGTGGTAATTTGGTAGTACATTGGTGGTGGATTTAAAGCAACTTCTAAAGCCTTCTAACCGTGATTGTAATTTATAGTTTCTAAATCTTTTTACCACTGGTTTTCTTTGTTTGATACACCTCAAAATTTAACATCTTTTGCCTCTCTTCCGCAACTTTTAGAATATGTAGTTAGTTTTTAAATTGGTCAAGAAGTGACTACACAATGAAGGGTCTCAATGAAGAATGGATATTTTTTTTTCCCAACTATATATCCACATTTGGAATAAAACTTAAATCATGTTGGTTTAAAATATATATATATATATATGTATTATTTTATTATACAATGAATTTCAAACTTGAGCTGTTTTTCTAAAATTGAATTTTTTTAAATCTTTGTAAACTAATTCTTACAATTTTTGTAATCAAATTTTTATAAAATTATACAATATAACTTTTCTAAAGCAATGACCTTTCTAAAGAGATAAAGCACTGATTGTATGGTCCTGCACTAAGTCCAATCCAAACATAACACATTCTTGAGTATAGGGACTTGAGTTCAGTCTTGGGGCTATCACTTTACAAAAGTTCTTTTTATCTCTTTCTTTTAACCAAACTAAGAAAATGAAGCTTCTAAAGTTTCGTTTTAACTTCACTTAGAAATTTTGATAAAGTTCCTAAATATGAACAATTTGTTGAAGTTTAAAGTGGAAGATCTATAACTATATTTTTAAATATAAATGATATGATGATTTTTTTTATGTCAAAATGTTTTATATATTAATGTAATTTTATTTTAGAGTTTTTGGATATATTAAGCATAATTTAATTAAATATGATTTTTTTCATATAAAGAAATCCAAGGTGATTTGAAATTTCATATCATATATTAGACATGTTATTTCATCTTAAAAAACCAAAAAACTTCACTTACAAATACCAAAGGAATATAAGATATTGAATGGAAGATTTGAGCTGTGACTACACAGTCATGAGCTCCTTTCTTTAAGAACTAAATCATCTAAGTGCCACTTTGTCAAAGATTAAGTTGTATACAAGTTTTTTTTAAATTAATATAAATAAATAACTTTATAGGTGCCTACTGCAAGAAAACACGAGAAATGTCTTCGACTTTTCAAAATAAGTTGTTATTTGAACCACCCAGATGTGGTGGTACAACCAACCATTCTTGAAACTACAAAGATTTTGGCACGAATGGTATGTAGTATGTTATTCACAAAGTAATAAGAATAGTTAAAATTTATCATTATGCTAAATTGATAATTCAGAAGCTTTTGAAGGATGATTCAGTTATTTGGATTATTATTAAGATTTAATATTTAATTTTTGACATTAAAATGTTGAATTTGCACTAGTGTACCTTATATTTAGGATCATTGAATCATATCTAGTAAATTGGTAATCCCTGTTGAATCATTATATAATATTCTAAAACTTTATTAATTCCAACCGACTTTCATTCTACTTCTATATTGATAATTTTAACGTTTACACAGGAATAACTAGTCTAAATTATTATGAAGTTGAAACATTTTCAATCTTTCTTATTGTAGGTTCGAAACACTTTAGATTGTTTGAAACCTTTCATTAGGTGGATGGATGGTACTTGTTTGGAAACACAAGAACAGGTATTTATACTCTTTGATTATAATATTTATTTGCATTTATTGTCATATATATTGTCTAATGAAAATGATGTATTTCTTTTTCATGCCATTTTTAAAAATGTTGAATTATTCTTTTGTGCTTTCATAGGAATCTAAATATATTTTTAATGTTTACTTTAGTATGTATGTATGTATGTATGTATGTATATAAAAATATATATATATATATATATATATATATATATATATAATTTGGATGTTGTTTGGATATTCATGCATTCTATTGATAAAAAAATAACGAACTACAAAAAGAAGCCCAAAATACAATTCTATTCTTTTTGCCACAACATGAACTAAAAATATAATTCTCCTAAATTCCTAAAAGTTCTTTAGTTAGGGTCTAATCAAAGTAAATAAGAGACCAAAAAATAGTGCATGTTAAAACTAATGCTCAATGTAGAAAAACTTTGTTATCTTGAAGTACAATGCATCCTTTAGTAACAAGGAAGATTATGAAAATTTTAAAAATTAACGTCAGTATTGCGTCAATAATGTTATAATATAGTATATGTAATATAGTACAAGGATATTTTAAATATAATCTTAATTGAGATTTCAAATTTTAAAGGAACAAATTAAAAACACCCTACATCTTGAAGAAATTTAGATTTACAATAATCATGCACTATAGTTTGCACCAAATTGGTGTCAACATTAATATAAACTTTGATGCATTTTGGGAACATCATAAATTGAGTGTCTATGTGCTCAAGATCCACATCAAAGTCCAAAACATCATGTCATGTTTTATTTGATACATTCTTTAATTAGTCTTCTTATGCTCTTTTGGATGATTGTATTAGAAAATTGGTGCTGAAGATGACGAACCTTTTGTATTCAGTTTCTATAATGATGTTGCATCTAATTCACAGGTTGAAGAAAATAAACACCATTTAAATACTTTCAACATTTTTATAAATTTCTAATGTATTAAAAATTTGCATTTCATAAATATCTCATGGATGATTATATAGATTATAAAAACTTTGTCCAAATTGTACATTTGAAGAATAGGTCATAAAAGCAATGATCACACTGAACAATACCATTCAAAAAGCAATTCAAGGCATTCAAATGCATATGGAGAATTGGCGAAAATACCAGCACTTGTGGAAACAAGATAGATACTCAATCATCAACAAGTTTGTCTCTAAGTCGCCTGCAACTTCGTTTTTTGAAAAGAAATTGGAAAAATACAAAATGGTACGAATAAGAGTCTTTCAAAGCTTAATTGCACCTTTCAAAATGCCTTTGTTTTAAACATGTAAGCAATCTAGAGACCATTTTTTTTCTTGCCACACTCACTGTTTAACACTCAAAGGTTTGTGAAGACCGTTTTTGACATCTATTAATTCTGATGAGTTCCTAGTTTGTGTTTTCTTGCTTTTTTAAGCTTTTAGTGTAGATTGTATAAGATATTCTCTATATAAAATGCTATGGTTCATGATATTTAATAACTATTATAATGTCATGACGATTTAAAGGGTATTTTATAAGCTATAGAACTAGTATTATATTTTAAGAAAATTGTCTACTATAAGATTATAGATATACATAGAAATTTGACCCATCCTATAACTATTAATGAAGCAAAACATACAAAACATTTATTGTTTTCAAGGCAGCAATACAATTGTAATAATAAATTATAGAAAAAATAACATCTAAGATTTATTTTGAACTTTTTTTTTCACTGGAAAAAAAGAGGTTCATAAGATCTTTTATTAATTGCTCTTTCATTCTCCCCATTGATAATGACATAAATCAATTCAATTTCAAAGCCAAATGAAATTTAGTTTTTCCTTACATTTAATACTTCAATTTACTTGATAGATTTTAAAGAATTAAACCAAGGATTTGCTGATGAATTTTCAAGTCAATTCTCCAACATATCATCAATTTTTTATATTGTAGAACAAAATCATTTTCTCCTTGAAAAGTTAAAGATGGAATTGTGCTTTGAAAAGACTAATAAAACCTGATTTTGTTGTCATAATTGGTTCGTTTTTTCACTTTGAAATTATAAAAAGTCAAATATCAAAAAATTTATGAAATTGTGTTAATTGATTATATGAAGGGTTGATTGGCTTTTGAATGACCCTTGTCTTCAAAATCATTATTAAAGATGTTATAGGTATAAAAAATGACAGAATTACTTTAAAAATTTATAATTTTGCCATTGCTACTTGTACATTGTGAAGAAATTTGAATTTTATTTATTTATTCAATGCCATTCACCAATTTGTTTTTATTTTTTTTACTACAAACTATAAAAATGACAATGTTTTTCAAAATTTAAAATTAGATTTTCATATCAATAAACAAACACATAGTTTTATGTAATAAAAATATAAGACTAAAACTTGAGTATATTTGAAGTGCAAATTGAGCTTTCAAATGATGTTGGACCATATGGTAATGGACTAGTCCTTTGGGGCTTAACCTTTATAGGAAATTCTAGGCCCAAGGGGCATTGGGAAAGTCAAATCTAAATTTTCACGTAGTTCTTGAATGTCTAGAAAATAAAAATGAAAGTAAATAAAATTTGATTTTTATTCTTTAAAATTATGAAGTAAAAAAAAGGTATATGATAAATTAGAATTTCATTGGTAACAGGTCAAAGATGGAATTGATATATGCTAAGATTGCTCTAGCAAACAAACAAAATCTTAAAAAAAAAATTTGAAAATTGCAAAAATTAAGTTAAAAAATAAAACTAACCCTCTAAGGTAGATTTTTTTCAACTGTAGTTTGAATCATCATTTTTCAAAAAACCATACAAAGATTTTCATCCTAAATTTATATTTGTCCACTTTCTTCAAAACATCTTTGTTACTTATATATTTGTAGTTTTCATCATATACATTAAATGTTCAAAATAATATAAAAAAAATCAGTAATGATACTCTTTCAAGTTCAAAATTAATGAAAATTAAGATTATTTTAAAATTCAAATCCAAAAATAGATTTTCTATGAAATTTGTATATTAAGACAAATAAAACCCAGATAGAACCTTCAACACTTCTATATACAATATTTAATTTTTAGAAAAGAAGTTTTGACAAATTATTAAATATGAATATTCTATAAGATTTTCTTTTTACTACAAGATTTTTTTTAATATACTTTTAAAAAGAAATTGGCATTTATGTTTTGAAATTTTTTTTGTCTAAAACTGTTATTTCGGTATAGTGGTTGTAGAAACCACATATGGCTATATGCTAAAAAATTTCAAAGTACAAGTTGATGAAATTTTATAGAATTTTTCAAAGTACGAATTGAAAGTAGGACATATATTGCCACCTTTAACCCCTAAATGCCCAAGGCCTGTTGTGGGCTTCCTGGAATTTGCTCTAAATTGAACAAAATGCCAACATTTTGATAAGTTGTATCAATTTTTTTTGAATTGTAACCGTACAAATTCAAATTGGACATGTTAGAGATCTCATAGGAAAAGAAAACACAACAATATCACTTATGGAGTGAAAGATTATAATGTTTGACCATGAGGGTGCTAAAACTGCAAAAATCTTTCAATCTTCTTTATACAAGTCAAATCTAAAAAGTTGGTGACCAAATAAATATGAGGTTAAACTGTTAAAGGGCCTAACTTGTATAACCCCGATCAATTTATAGCTTCTTAAAATCTACTCTACAATTTTTTAAATGAATTTTGAATGTGATTTTTTCTCCAAGATCTAGTGTATTTGAGGCTCATTTCCAAGAGCTTTCAACACTACGAGAAGTCAAGATTGCAATGGGTACCCTTGTACAAAAACTTGAATAGAAAAATCACTGTTATTTTCAAGATTGGATTTTTGGTGCTAAAATTAGACTTCAATAAAAACTTTCCAAAAATATAAACTACTAAAAATAGCAACTTGGTTTGGTTTTATTTAACTTCAAAGTTTTGCAAACACCAGATTTGGGTGCTTTGGGCATTTAGGGGTTAACCTCTAAGGACCATGAGTGCAGATTTTGAATAGTAAATCAACAAAAACACGTTCCAAACGCTTTGAAATGCATTCTTTCATCCATCAATTTTTTGAAGACTCTTAAATTAGTTCCTTAATATTTGTATGATTCAGATTATGAAGATTTTGCTTTGCAAATATTCTAAATTCAAAAGGTATCGGGAGGTCTAGATTCAAAAAATACCTTTTTTTGTTCAAAAAATGACCCTTCGAAAATGACTTGAATCAAAAAATCAAATAAAATCTTCAAAAATCACTATAATTAGAACTCGATATTTTGAACTATTAGAAAAAAGAATCATTTTAAAATCATAAATATTCCATCTACAATTGATTTTAGAAGAAATTTCTAATTTCTAGCTTCAAATTTTATTGAAAAATATTGGTATGTATTTTTGTTGATCTATAAATAGCATTTTACAACTATTGTTTGAAAGTAATCATTAAAATATTCTTCTAAGTTGCATTTTATAATAGATCTTCACAATTTTGGAAATTTGGACACCCCTCTGGTCCTTTAGGGGTTAAATCCTTGTAATTAGAGGGAATCATAGTAGGGGATAAACAAACTCACCAAATTTTTACACAGATGTGGAGAAGAAAGCTGAGTAAGGTTGCTAAACCTCTTATGTGATGCCATGTGGAGTTCAATAAATTCATTGAACTCAAGCTCATTCTATTATGATTCTTTTTTATGTATTTTATTTGCAACAAAACAAAAAACAATGTACTATATTACATTATGATGGAAAATGTTTCATCATAAGAAACATTTTTCAAAGAATTAGTCTATCATTATCTTAAGATTATTTTTCACTGTAATATATTGATTAAAAGTCCACCTTTTCATTATTAAATATAAAAATAAATGTGCTTGAAGGTGAAGGTTCTGTCATGAATCTTGATCTTTTTCATTTTTTTATATTGTTATAAACTAAAGGAGATCCGATTTTTGTGTATTTCATCTACAAATAAAATTTATAGCTAGTGATTTCAAAATTATATATATATGTGTGTTTGGTTTCATGATTTTTACCATTAAATATAATAAATATATGCAATTAGTCTTCTAAATTTTATTATAAATATATATTATTTATAAATTAATTCAAACGAATTGGATGAAATCTTGAAATTTAGAGCGTACTCCAGGATGCAATCGAACTCTCATCTAGAACCTTCAAATTTTTTATTTATTGTTATAAAATGAAAACTAGACATTTATATTAAATAATAGTGATAAATGTGTATACAACTTGAGTATATCACTTGGGCCTTTTAAAAATTAGCACTTACATATACACATATATACATACATTGTAATACAATACATGATCAATGATTTTTATCAAAAAATTTCAAAGAGCAAAGCAAATTTGATTAGTTCCTATTATGCATTTGAGGTGTGTGATATGCTCCATTGCACTAGTTTTGCGCTAAATAATTATATTTACACCAAAATTTGTACTAGTTCCATCCAATTTTGCAAAACCTAATTTGCAAGATTGCAACAACAACATAGTATATATGTATATATGTATGTATGTATGTATGTATGTATGTATATAATATATATGTATTAGAAAATTTACCTAATTTTTCTACATCTAATCTTTTTGTGAAATGTACATTTAATAAAAAATTGAAAGTAAAAATTATGCTTGTGAAATTGAATTAATGGTTTTTAACATCTAAGTGAATGTATAAATTCAACAAATTTACAAAATAGTATAATCATAGAATTCAATCCTTGCAATTATAAAGACAAATATTAAAAATATGTAAAAATTTTAAACTATTATCAATGACATTTTAACCCCTAAAGGACCGAGGTGATTTTCCTACCAAAAAACATTCAAAATTGTCATTTCTATTGCAAAGAGAAAAGAGTTTAAATAATTGTTTTTTTTTGCATATCCAACCATAAGATCTTATACTTGACTAGTATATGAATATGTGGAAGAAATTTCAGAAACTTTGAACACGTAGATTGCAAGATATATGCATTTAAAGTGAAGAAAACAAGTTTTTTTCCACCTCGCTTGACTAGATTTTTTGGCTTTGAATCTTTTTAGTTCAATTTTTTGCACTACTGATTTCAATTTTCTACTTATTTATGTTAAGTAGTTGAGTTGAGAATCTACCAAAAAAATTTAGGAAAAAAAGCACTTATTTTTCACTCATTAAAAAATTGTTAAGTAGAGGTGGGTACAAGATTGAAGAAAAAACTAAATTGTTAATAGCTTTTAGATGGAATTGAATCACAATAATCCCAACGGTGAGATTGTTCTAGCAAGAAAATCTAACCCTATCTAACAAAAAAATTTGAAAAATTCTCAAAATTGCATTCAAAAATGAATTCTACAACTTATTTTTTCAAGAAGATGCTTAGATTGCCCGAAAAACTAAGATTGTCCATAACTTTCTCATTATTAGTCCAAATTGAATGAAACAAAGCTTCACACGTAGACAAAAATATAATCTTTGAGGAAAAAATTCGAAAAAAATTATTTTGACTTTTTGTGATTTTTTTTCTGCTGCCCGCAAAATTCCAATTTTACTTATTGTGCCATAACTTTTGCTCCCGGGCATCAATTAAAATAAAAATTACATATTCTCAAAGCTCTCGCAAAAATACACAATCTCTAAAAATCCCAAAAAATATTACTAAAAATTGAGATCATAGGAACCTGCCCGGACCCAAATTGTCCCCCGAGGGGACAACCGGTCCTTTAGGGGTTAAAATTTAGTTTGCATAATGTACTATTGTAAAGTTTATCATTTAGACCATTTTGACAATTTTTTTCAATATAGTTAATGTTTGTGGTAAGTTCTCAAGACTATCATACTTCTCAATTGATTAATCCATTTTTTGAAGTTCATTGACAATGCTTGGTTCTTGATTCCTTTGTGGTGCACTCCAACCATATTTGGATCCATATCTTGAATTGACTAGCTTGGTTTGTAGATTTTCTTCCGCATCAAATTTGATTTGCATTTTCCAAAAAGGATCTGCAAAATTTCTATAGGTTCAGCATTGGTACATTTACAATCAAAGGAGCTAATGGTGCCAATTACAAAGCACGATTTCTGTATTGATTTAAGCATTTTTTTAATACTTTTATAAGTACAAATGTAAAATAAAATCATAATTGTTCGTGAATTTTAGGACATAATGTTATAAAATATATCAAATATAGTCCTCTAGATATTGTATACATTGCTCTCTAATATATTAAAGTGAATACTTTTTTAAGAAAATATTTTCTAAATTTGACTTTTTTATCAACTAGTTGTTCTAAAGTACATAGAATAGGGGACAAAAAGGTTCATTCTTCATTGAGATGCTTTTCCATATAGTCAAATACTTTACTAAACTTTACAACTCTATGTTTTGAAATCTATGAAAGACAGACAAAATACATTAAATTTTGAGGCGTACTAAACAAAGAGAAGCAATAGTAAGAATTTAGAAATAAGAAATTGAATTAATGGTTAGAAGACTCCACAAGTTGTTATAAATCCACCGCCAATCTACCACCAATTTAAAAGCAATCTATTCTTAATCTACAAGACACTTTCTTGATTTGAGGCAATTTCAAGCTCTAAAGAGTGGTTTAGAGCCAAAACAAAGTAGTTGAATGTTTATAAGCATGGTAATTTACTTGGAAATTATACATATAAATTTGTGCTTGGCATGGATTAAAAAGATAATAGGACAAGAACTTACACTTCAAATTTTTATATGTTCCCCCTCCCTTTTCTTAACTTTAGATTATGTAGTTAGTTTTAAGTTAGTGGAGAATTGACTTCATGGTGGTTTAAATGAAGAGTGGATTTATTTTACATCTGAAAAGATATGGTCTCTATGTTATTTTGCTTTCACATGTTTTCATTATGAATCTCATTAAGCTCTTTATTGATAGTAGTTGCCCCCTTTGTTATTTCTAAAAGCTAACTTATATAAAAAAGAAATTGTTTGCTGTTAAAAAAATATGTTTGAAGACAATCCACATGTCCTTTAAAGGTATAAAAATACACCTTAATAGTCTCAAAATTTTAAAACCGTATGATTGAATTCACTACTATGTAAATATTTGAAACCAAAGGGAACCACTTTCTAATTTGATAGATGGTTTCAAATGGTATCAAGTTAAAGTTGGCATGTGAAGTGCAAATTTCAGCAACGAGTTCATACTTTAAGTGGTTTAGTTTATTGTGAATGTATCCATTGAGAACAGGCCCACTATAACACGCTGAAGCCACTCTCTAAAGGTTTTGCACCATTGTTCTTAGAAGATCTTAGAAGATCAATGGTGCAGAACATTTAGAGAGTGACAAAAACAAAGATAGTTATATAATTATTCTATATAATTATAATTATATTATTGAATATACATTTTACAAAGACTCTTTATCTTGAGTGATGTGTGTAGGTTGCAACAAATATAGATAGCATTCCAAAAGAAAAATCTGTGGAATTTTTGTGCATTAATTCATACCAACTTGCAACGTCCGTAAAATCAGAGGCCCTAATGTGGGTGCAAGCAATTAGTGATGCCATGGTCAATTTGGAAATGCCAAAAGTGAAGGAAATTATTGAGAGAATGGATAAATGGGTTAAACTTATGGATGAGGTGTGCTTCAAAATTTAATCCATTAGAGTAATGTTATTAAGCACCATCATTTTCAATTAATCAAAGTGTATAATACTTAGAGTCATTTTTTATGTGATAACTAGCTTAAAATGAAAAAATTAAAGCACCAAGTAAATAAACAACTTTCATTAATCATTTCCACCAATTTAGAATTTTACAAAATCATCTATTTTTTATTAATTTCTAAAATTGTATTATAATTGGTATTGCTTTCCTATAATTTTTAATTTATCGTCCAATAAGAAAATCAAATCCCAAATACTTACCAAAATATATAACAAGAGGTTAATTACTAATACTTTTGGCAAATATCAGTTTGCAATATTCTATTACATTATCAATTTAGACAAAAAAATATGACCAGGGATTCAATGAGGTCCATTGTAAAACTTGAATTTTTATTCTTAAAAGCTCTTAGAGATGAGTGTTAATATTGTAGGTTGTGAGAGATAATTACACCTCAAATTCATTTAAAAAATTAAACCTCAAATTCATTTTAAAAATTGTACAGTCGTTATTGAAATGCAATAAAAAGGTTTCTAGTTTTATATGTGATTTTTGTAAACCTTGTATATCTAATATGCCCATAATTTTAGATTTTATTTGTAAATTGAAGATTAAAAGACTACAAATCACTCCCACATTTCCAACCTCTATGTAAGGTGAATGTACCCATACCTGATCACTTAAGGGATTTTGCAGCAAATGATGAGCAGTTTAAGGCGTAGAATTTTTTTTCATATAAAAAGGTAAGAAATATGGGGATTCCCAAATTTTTGTGATTTTATTCCCAAAGTTGAAGTTACTATGAATTTTGGAGGTCAAAAAGCTGTCTGGACTAGTAGCCGATTTCTAGAGTCATCTAATTCTGATCATCTAAAAAACTGCTTTTCCGCTCACTATTTCCTATTTTTCTTCCTCACTACTTTGGGACGTGTCATACTTATTAGTCCCAACCTTGAAAAAATACATTCCAAGCTTTTTAGCTGTGGTTGGAAATAGGACCCCCTACAGGTTGGTATGGGTCATGATCGACTATGGGTGCATTTACCTCAAGCAAACATTACAATCTTTCAATTTGTATATGATACTATTGATTTTTTCGATGTAATACATAACTTGTCTAATAATTTAGTATTAGAGGACAATAATTTTAAAAGTTCAACATTTAGATTTTAGAAGTTAAAAGACATTGGAGCTTGAAGCTAAACTTGATTGGCCATTAATCATTCATTATATTTTTTAATTTAGCAAATTATCATTTGTTAAAAAAAATTAACTTATCTTTAAATTGTTCTACAAATTTAGGATTTATAATTCATAAAATCATAGCTATGGAAAAATTATATTATGGGATTTAAAATAGGTATGAAATAATCTTTATAAAAATATTAAATATAGGGATTTGTATAGAGATATAGGCTTGTTGAATTGTATAGATGTATTGCCCTTCTTTATCATAAAAGATCAAAATAATTAACATATACTAATTAGTCTAAATTATTTGCGGTCATTGTTTGAACTTGCAGTCACCTCATGATCTTGAGAGTTTGAAAGCAGTCCTTAATGCCGTGGCTGAAATTTTAGGTGGTGGTATGATTATGGAACTAGAGTAAGTACATTTAATATTGCTTTCGTACGTTTATTAATATAACATATCATTTAAAAAAAAAAATTCAATATCAATTTAGAAGAATTTCATTTAAAGAAAATTAGTTCAATTATAATTATAATAGAAATGAATAGATATATAATAAAATAAAACATTCAATATTATGATTTAGAAAAACTATGCAGTTTATAAAAAAATTGTTATTTAAATAACCTACATAAACTGCTCAATTGTATTGCCATGTCCTCTAGAAAGGAAGACACAATACTCTTAATCTCCTTTTCAATACAATATGAGTTACAATTGTCTTTTCTTAAGGTTTTATATCAAACTCCATAATATTTTCTTTGGAATATGACATTACAAGTAGAAAGGTTATGAGGCACTAAAATACACAATGAAAGCGTGGTACCTCAAGAGTTTTTTTTAATAGTGTATGTATTTTTGTTACAAATATAAAAATCTACCCATACTCGCAATTCATTTTATTGGGTTAAAATCATCATCTAACAACAAAAATGCTCAAATTTGCTTAAATTTTTTTATCTCATCAAAAGATTAAAATCTTTAGAAACCTTTAGGTGCGCATCTTTGTGACAAAATTCTGAAACTATCTTAAAGACCATTGTTGATTCTAAACTTATGAATATCAATAACATACCCATAGGTTAACAAAACAAATAAAAATTTTGCACTAAAATAATAAAGACAAGCACAATTATTTGTAAATTGTAAAGCATATATATTTTTTAAATTTAATAGGTTATATAAGAATAATAAAAATATTTATAAGCTAAATTATGAATTTTATGTTGCATATTATTATCATTAACATTATTTGACACAAATACATTTTTCTTTCATTGTTTAAATATGATTTGTCAGAGAATCTATATACATTTCTAATTATAAATATGATCAGGATTTTCCAAGGTGTTAATTTCTATAAATATAGAATTTATTCTTCATTCCAATACAACCAAATGATCATATACAAATAGAGAAGAAAATTGATTTTTTACAATTTCATTAATTTGAAAATTTGCAGCTACTTAGAGCTTCAAGAACGTGTTAGAATAAGGTCATTATATAATGTGAAAGATTCAGAAGAAGAAAACAAAAAGATTGCAATAATTCAACCAAGGTAAATTATTTAAGTGATATTAGGGCCTATAATGGTCCTAATGTTGTCAAAGGGAGTAAATCTTATAACATAAAATATTATCTATTTGAATATGATGGGATTTGTGAAGATCCTTTTTTAATCCTCATAATAATGAATTGTATTACATTGTAATCATTCTTTTTGCCTCGTATTCAAAATAATTTATTAGCCAATAAATGATGGTTGTTATGATTGTAGCATATTAAAGATACTAAAATCTATAATAGCTCAACTTTTAAACAAATATAAAGATATAAATTGAAAAAAATAATATTTAAAAGAATCAATAAAAAGTCAAATATTAAGTAATCATTTTGTGTCTTTGCATCATGTGATAAAATAAAAATTAGAAATAATTATATGAAAAATTAAAGCAATTGTACATCGAAAATTAATCTTAATTATTAATAATACTGCTATAGAGATTTGATGGTCATTTTGATATCAGACAATGAATGAAAAGAACTAAAAATAAAAATAAGATGAGTCCAACCATATTCTGGAAATGTCAATTCAAAATTAGAACTTCAAGAAAATTGAAATGTGTAGTTTGGAAAAAGAATCAAGCAATTGCATAGGAAATAACCGCTTAATAGTGATTAAAAATCCAATCAATAGTGGGTAACTTTAGATTTTTGACTTTTGGGGCTTAAATTTTTTTAAATAGTACTCTTGTATAATTAAATTAATAACCAATTAAATAAATGAATCATAAATTATAAATTATAATGAAAAATAATGAAAAAAGAGTGGTGTTGATTATTTGACATGACTAAATAGTGACAAATTTATGGAAGTAGAATTATATTTATCCAAATAGATAATCAATGCTCACAGAATAAAATAATTCAAATTTTCTTCCATAGTCTATGTAAGTTAGACTATTTGTAATATTTTTATGAATGAAACTTTTAAAAGTTTTATATAATATATATAAGATGCTTGAATTAGTTAAATGTGACTTATACAAGTTATTTCATTGCTGTATCTAACAACAAAGAATAATTTAGCAAACGATTTTATTAGATTTAATGAAAAGTATATCATATTATTTTTTCAAAAAAAATTGTACAAAAATCTTAATTATTGGAATATTAACAATTCATTTTGTTTGCTATTAGTTAGTCAAATTATGTACATGGAGTTGAAACCAAATCAATTGTCTTTTCTTCTAAAAAATCTAATAATAAACTATTCTATACTCTAAAACTAAATAATGCCAACAATAATTTTATTATATTATATAGAAATCAATCATTTTGATTGCTATTGCATTTATAAGTTTTGGTATACTTTGACTATATTATAGAAATGAAAATTTTAAGACTTAGAAATAAATTCGGATTGTTGCCACTTTTGACCTTTTAGGGTCATTTTTCGGGGCAAATCAAAATTTTCCAATTTTTTAAAATGTGTTCATGTATATAATATACTAAAAATAAAATTCAGCTTTGTTATTATTTTATTATATAAAAAAACTAAAAAAATCAAGAATGTCATAGTTTTAGTTTTTTATTTATAGAAAACCTTTATATGAAAATAATATAAAATTCTTAAAGAATTTCATTACTCTATGTTGTTTTAAATTATAAATAATCATTTTAAAATTCAAAATTTATTAATAAAATATATAAATTTTATGAATTTAATTTAAATAATTTATAAAGAATGTTAGAAATTTAGATATTAAAATATAGAAATAATGTATAACCTCAGAAAAAAAATCTTTTTGAAATAATATTATATTATTTGGAAATAGCGGCAAAGTCTTTAATTTTTTAGACAATTTGTTTGAATCATTTATTAGATTCTATTTTTGTTTGAATTCATGTTTTTTTCTTATTTTAAATATTTGACCTTTTGTTTCTTTCATTAATGATATTTATGGAATAAAAGTTAAACTTGAATTGAAATATTGAACTTTGGCCAATGGTGATAGCGGGGAAAACAATTGTGTGTATGAATGTGTGTTTTTGTATTTATAATATTTTTTTTTTGTCAGCATCGACAAATTCTTTTTGAAGATAAATAATATATAAGAATTGACTAATATAAATTTGTTTATACTCATAATCAATTGTATTAGAATATTATAAAATATTTGGATGGTAAATCATTTAGAACAAATTAAAAAAAAACGATGGTTAATTATAGTTTGATTGGTTTTGGAATGCATTGATTGCAATGATAGGTGGATTGAACTCGTAGCACAAGCAAAAATTCTAAACATCACTTTACAAACAACTAAGAAAGAGTTTGTAGCATTTACTGAACAACAAGCAAAAGATTTTGTAACAACAACATTAGATTTCCGAAATCGAATGGACGCAAATGGACCTGTCAAATGCTCAGACCTTGACGCAGGACTGCAACTCTTAGTACAGTTCCAAGTAAGGCCTCTTTACATATTTGTTTTATCATTAACTTATAATAAACCTCATGTAACATTATTAATTCCGAAAAAACATTGCATCCAATAAATAGGTGCTTCTTGATAAATACCAATTCTAATCCTAATGATGTATTTTTATTTTTATCTATTTTTAATTATAATTTTAAAATATCAAAGGTTGTCAATCTTTCTTCTAATCCAGTGGAAAATATAAAGAATTCCGAAATTTTAGTGAATTATTGAAATTGCAAATTTATCTACTCTCCACATTAAATTCAAACCTTACAATATTATGAGGGATTTTGTTTTTTAATTATTATATTGAAAACATTTTTCATTCAAATTTTTACTACAAGTGTTTGTTTCTCATTCCCAAACTACATTCTTTGATAAAACATTCAAATTATTCTATGATAATAAAATTTAAATGAAAATTATGTTTTAAAATAGTTGATTCCATACAAAAATATAAGGCATTTTATTGCTTTTTTATACTTATTTGAAACTTTAATTAAGTTAAGTTCATGTAAAAATGTAACAACCTCATTGCTTTACTAAATCATTTGAAATTTTTGGGATTCATATAAAGTAAATAACTTTACATGGTAAAATTATACAACTATGAAACTATAACATCACAAAAAATATAAAATTTACAGTTTAAAAGGCCACATTGAAATAAGAAATAATGCTTAACTATATGGCTATTGAATTAGTCCTTAACCCCTAAAGTTCCATGACTATATTTTCATCAAGAACGCTCAAAAATTGCCATTTTCAGTACAAGTATCCAATTTTTGAAAAAAAGCTTTGTTTGACATATGTATCTGTAGAATCTTGGAGTATGCTAACTTGAAAACATGTGGTAAAAATTTCAAAAATTTCCACCACATGGATTGCAAGATGTAAGCATTTAAATTCACTGAAACCATTTTTTTGGCCCTGCAAAAAACAGGGCAGCAGCACTTCACAAGCTCACTTTTTGATGAAGAAATGTCCAAAATGATGGTTCTTCTTTGGATTCTTTTTCCTAGACAAGTTGGCTACATGCTTGAAATTTTTTATTCCATTTGGAATTGTACAACATATAGGAAAAAAATAGTAAGTAGAAAGAAGTAGAGAATGATTCAAAACATGAAATCATTCAAAACTTAATTATGGAATTATAAAATGCTAGTCCCAACGGTTGTAATGTTATAATAAACAATATATATTCTATGGTTTTATTTTTTTCAAAAAATACCGAAACTCGATTAAGGTAAAGGACTTCAAAGTTTAATTTAGAGTATAAAATTTATAATTGCCCGCAAACTAAAAATCTTCATAACATTTGACTCATTAATAAAAATGGGATGATTAAAAGCTTTTTGCTTATATATAACTCTAGAAAGCCAATTTCAAATTTTTGTTTTTTGAGAAAAGTGATTTTTTTTTATTTGCCCCAACTGTATAGTTACAAAAAAAAGTAACATATTAGGCCATAACTTTTGACTCATATTTCCAAATGTCATGAAATTTAGTGTATATGAAAAATACTCATTGTCACCACCTTTGGTTAAAATTTGAGCCAAAAATATAGAAATCTCCAATCACACATACCTGCCCAAAATTTCTATGTAGCCAAAAATTGCACGTTGGTCCTTTAAGGATTAAAGGCCAACCGGTATAGCTTTTCTTTTGGTATAGTTGTAAGAGTCAAGTGCAAGTTTCTTTGTATTTAAGGTTAATACTATGACATTTGCAAAATATTTTGTCTCTATTAATTTAATATAACGAACTCTTTTGACTTACTCAATAATTTTTAAATAGGTTATGCATTTCCATTATAATTGAAAGAATATGAATTTCCATTTTTCAATTGCAATAGGAATGAAGTTTGGAAGAATCCATACCATGCAAAAGAACAAGTTCTAGATTTGCATTGTATGGCATAAATTTGAAAATATTTTAATTTATTCTTTCACATTGTGGTAAAATAACTACTTTTAAAACTTTTCAATGAACATATATGACCATGGTTCCTAATATTAAATTTATTTGGTTTTAAGAGGTTATTGTTGACAATTGAAAGTCAAATTTTAGATTTTGTTCAGTATATGCATTTATGGCCCCTCAAAGTTTCCATTTATAGGACCTAAATTTCAATTTTGGAAAAAGACAAATAGATAGCTCAACGCAATAAGAGGCCAAATAAAGCATACTTGTTGTTATTTGAAAAAATAACAAGTTGAATCAAAATTCAAATGAAATTTAGGATATAAATTAAAAGACGAGTGAAATGAAAACCAACAATTCATTAATTATAATATAAGATTATTGTAACTAGCTAGAAAGACAAGTTTTTCCAATGACTTTTAAATGGAATATCATACAATTGTATTGTTTAAGAAAATCAACTTGTGTAAATTGGTGAAATTTATTGAGCCCTAATTTTAAAGATGTTTGTCTAATTCCAAGATACATATCTTAGTTTTTATCAATTATGCAATGTACAAAGCCACGTTTTTTCCTTATTAATTCAAAATTCAATAATGATAATATATTTTATATAAAAAAAAATTGTTTAGAAAAACAAATTCAATGTTTTTTGTACAATGAAAATATAATCTTCTGGCTCTAAAAGTCGTTGATGTATTTTGGTGAAAAAACATTTCAAATTCTTCTTTTGAAGAAATAAAGCTAAAATATTTGATTTGATTCTAAAATACTTTGGTATAATTAACTTTGAGATCTTTTCAATAATGTTCTTATATATGGTAATATGGATTTGTGAATCAAAAACCTCATCAAATTTAAAATGATCATCTTTGAATTCCAAAAACAAGCTTTTTTCAATTCATCCCAAGTCATGAAGTTTATTCTTTTGCAACTTTACTTAAAAATATGTATGTCGCATAATTTGTGTGAAAGGGTAATAGCACACTACAGTGCAAATAGTTTCATTATACACTCGAGGTGCATAGCATGATCAATTTGTACTAGTTCTTCATCAAAATTGCACTATCTGCTCTAAAATCAACTAACGCATATTTACTCTTCTTTTCCATAGATAATTCAAGACAAATTCATCCTCATAATATTATAAAATAAACGTTGAAAAATGAGTATTTTTAAAATCCTTAAAATTGAATCTAAGAATTCTGACCTTAAAAGTTGAATACAATTTTTTTTAAATGCAATTACTTCAATTGCAAAAAATTATCACAATAATTCTAATGAGATTTTTAAATTAGTGTGCATGATGCATTGTGACAAAGCATTTTTTGAATGTGAATTTTCCAGTTTTGAGCAATTGTTTAATTTTTTTAAATTTGAGCAATTTTTAATTTTTCTTTATTTGTAATAATCAAGTAGCCCAGGTGGCATTTTTCTTCAAAAAATTGTCTTCCACGTCAATTTCAATGTGCATTTATTGTGAACATTATTCAAATTTCTAAAAATAATGCATTTGTATTATTCTGCAAACATCCAAAACTGTTAAGTTGGTGACATAAGTTGATAATATTTATAAAAACTCAACAATAAGCGCTTTGTTTTTATGAATTGATTTTTTAATTCAAATTTTTTTTTCTTTAGTTTATACCATTAAATTCTAATTATAGTTATTCTTAAAAAAATTGTTTTATTTATTCAAGTCAATTTTGAGGAATAATTTTTGATGTGAAACAGAACTGTACTATTTAAAATGTAGGAAATTTGAAAAAATAAATTCTAAAAATTTTTACCTTGTAAAATTAGAGAATTAGCTCAAGAATTTAACCCTAAAGGACAGGCATTCGTTATTTGGTTGTATACAAATTTTGGGCAGGTATATGTGACTAGAAATTTCCATGTTTTAGGTTGAAATTTTAATAGAAGATGGGCGCAAGGAATATCTTTCATATGCACTAAATATGACATTTGGAAATTTGAGTCAAAAGTCATGGCCTAATATGTTACTTTTTTTCGTAACTGGGCAGTCCGGGAAAATAAAAAAATGGCACTTTTTTCCAAAAACGAAAATTTGAAATTGGTTTTCTAGAGTTGTATACAGGTAAAAAGCTTTGAATCATCTCATTTTGATCAATGAGCCAAAAGTTATGAAGATTTTAAGTTTGCGGGTTGTTATAGATTTTCTACTCTAAAATAAACTTTGAAGTCCTTTATCTTACTTAAGTTTCAATAATTTTTGAAAAAAATAAAATCATAGGATGTAGATTATTTATTACAACATTGCGACCATTGAGATTAGCATTTTTCAATTCCATAATGAAATTCTTGACAATTTAGTATTTTGAATCATTCTCTACTATTATCTACTTACTAATTTTTTCTTATATGTTGTACAATTCCAAATGAAGTGAAAATTTTCAAGCATGTAGCCAATTTATCTAGGAAAAAGAATCCAAAGAAGCATCATCATTTTGAACATTTCTTCATCGAAAAGTGAGCTTGTGAAGTGCTGCTGCCTTGTTTTTTGCAGGGCCAAAAAAATGGTTTCAGTGAATTCGAATGCTTGTATCTTGCAATCCATGCGTAGAAATTTCTGAAATTTTTACCATATGTTCTCAAGTCAGCATACTACTAGATCCTATGGTTCCATGTGTAATTTTTTTTTTTTCAAAAATTGGGTACATGTACTAAAAATGGCAGTTTTTGAGCGTTTTCGGTGAAAACAAAGTCATGGAACTTTAGGGGTTAAAACCTTTTTCATGGTTGAAAAACAATAAATTTTCTATTTGGAACATGATTTGCTATTTAAATTTGGAACATCATTTGATGTTCAAAATTAGAAGGCATGACTAAAACAAAATTAGTAGGCATGGCTAAAAAAATTTGGATGAAATAAAAACTCAGTATCATAAATTTTTTATATTATCATGAATAAAAGTGTAAAATTATTATCAACCATATGCCTTTCAACTACCTCAAGGGGCTAGACATTGATGATTATCATTTTTGCTTGGGCCCATGAGATTTGATGTTCTTTTTAACCAATATCAATAGTCCAAAATCACATAGATTGAGGGAATGGTTAAAGGCTTCTACCACTTAAGGGATTAATTTTAATAAGAAATGCCACAAAATGTTCACTTTGATTACTTAGTTTTGGAGCTTGGTTTTTCCAATCAATCAGATGTGCAAAAGTTTTAAAATTATAAAAAAGACCTTGAAGAATTTTAAGTTCTTTTTGCAATATAACAAATTTTGAGAAGACACTATTTACATATAAGTGCTTGAAAATGTTAGCAAAAAAATTATAAATATGTCTAAATTTGTAACTAGACTAAATTCATTAATTAATTGAATTGAAAGTTGACATGCAAAATATAATGTAAATGATTTTAAACACTCTTCTAACTTCAATTTTTCTTTTAATAAATAAAAATGAAACATATAAATATTCAATAAATTACCTTACAATTGTTAATTGTTGCAGGAGGATTTAGTTGGAATGTTAAAAACCAAAGATGATTTGGTTCTTGCACAAAAATTATTTGACATGCCTATCACTCCATATCCAGCTCTTTATGAGGTACTTTATCTTTTAATTTATAATACATCAATTTTTTTTTTATAAGTGCATTCTATTGACAAATTCTAAGTTTGCAAACAAATATAGGAGTTTTCATACTAATGTATTATGATATTATTTTAGTTATGAAGAATTTTATAATAATACGTCCATTTAAATTAATCATGGTTGTAAATTTTATCTTATAAATGATAATATTAGTTTTTTCTCCATTCATTTAATATCTTGATTAGTATAGATCATTTCATATCATATAAAAAAAATTGGAGTTATCATTATAAAAAATTTCAGTGCTCAAAAGGACGCAAGTTTTTTTTATTTTTGGCACCCTTGTGATGCAATTATAGAGAGAACAATTTATTTTTATTTTTTAAATAACATTATTTTTGGAAAAAAAATTTAAAATTTAAAAATTATTTAAAAGATGAAAATCTGACATGGCATTAATGTGGCACTAGTAGTGCCATGTCAGTATCCAAATATTTAGAAACTATATTTAAAATTTTTTTTTTTCCATAATTGCATCAGGAGGGTACAAACTCGTGGACCTTTCAAGGGCTAAATTTTTTTCTAATGAAAACAATTGGAGTCACGTCATTTTTACATTCATGAACTTATGAAATTCCAAGTGACGTATCAAAACAAGAGTGTCAAAGTAGAGGCCCTCCTAAAATATATTAAAGACATACAAAAATACTTTTTTCAATCAAACTACACTATAATTGTACCGTACAAACTACAAACTATACAAGCCAAAGTCTAATAAAAAGATTGAAGCAACAACTCATTTCTACTACTATTGGCCTTACAATCATGTTGCAACTATATAGGAAATTAATAAAAGAAAATTATAATGAACCTTCTAATATAATTTATTATCAATAGATTCATCTTATTTATTGTTGTTTTATTTAAGTTAAGATATAGGCAAAATGATGATTTATTTCATTTCAAAATTAAAATCATGTTTCAAATTTTGTATTTTTGAATCAAGCATATGAGACATATTTTTTAATTTAACCCCTAAAGGACTGGATTGCGTTTTTTGGACTTATAACTTTTTTGGGTAGGTACGTGTGACTAGAGATTTGCATATTTTGGGCTGAAATTTTAATAGAATGTGGGGGCTAGGAATATCTTTCATATGCACAAATTTCATGACATTTGGAAATATGAGTAAAAAATCATTGCATAATATGTTGGTTATTTCTCAACTCGGGCAATTTGGGCAGACCTGAAAAAAACACTTTTTTAAGAAATAAAAATTTGAAATTTGTTCTTCAGATTTATATGTACTCAAAAAGCTTTGAATCATTGCATTTCAGTAGTTGAGAAAAAAGTTATGAGGCTTTTTAGCTTGCGGGCAGTTATGGAATCCCTACACCAAAAAAAACTTTGAAGTCCTTTATTTTATTGAAATTTCAATATTTTTGAAAAAAAATAACACTATTGGATGTAGGTTGTTTATCAAAACAATTCAACCATTTGGATTGGAATTTTTTAATTTTTCAATTTATTTATTAACAATTTAGTACTTTGAATCATTCTCTACTTCTTTCTACTTACTATTTTTTTCTTGTATGTTGTACAACTCCAAATGATCTGAAATTTTTTATGTATGTAGCCAACTTGCTCTAAAGAATGAAACCAAAGAAGCACAACCATTTTGGATATTTTTTCATAATGATCTGACCTTGTGAAGTGCAGCTGCCCGGATTTTTGCAGTGGTCAAAAAAGGATTTTTGCCACTTCAAACGCTAATATCTTGCAATCTACATGGTGGAAATTTCTGAAATTTTTTCCACATATTCTCAAACTAGAATACTACAAGATCCTACGGTAACATGTGTCAAAAAAAATGATATTTTTCAAAAATTTGGTACTTGTGCTAGAAATGGCAGTTTTGGAGCATTTTTGGTGAGAACATAGTCAAGGAACTTTAGGGGTTAATATAAGATTAGTGATTTTTATACAACATTAGTGGATTATTTTGTTGGTAAGTATTTAAATTTTTTCTCACTGATGTAGTATATCAATTGAAGAACATACAACAAGAAGTTAGATTTTTTTCATTTAATTTTTTTTCATATTGTTAAATAAAATTACTTTAAAACTATTGTAGTAATTTTATGTTTAAAACCTCCTAAATACACACACATTATATATATAATGTTTAGTTGACAAAATTATACTCTACTTGAATGAATTATTATCAAAATTCACAAGCCTTCACCAAACATAAAACCCCTGAATCTTACTCAGTCTTACAATAGTGTAAATAGGTGTCAAATTGCACTAGTTACATACACTAAAAACAAATATACTGACATAGAAATATTTCCCATGAGAATAAGCTTTGTGTATATTGAATTATACAAAGTAGAAAGCTGTTCAAAAATTGAATATGCATATTTTATATTGAAGTTATTTTTTGAGGAATGTATTTTAGCATCACCCAATTATATCATATACAGTGCACTACAAGAAAACAAGTATTTTAGGATTGCAAAAATATGACTGGAGATGACTGACGACTGCTCACAGTCATATTCTTGGAGTCCAACACCTTGGTGAAAAATATGACTGCAAAATATGATTGGCAATCATATTTTGGCCTTGTACTTCGCAGGTGTATAGTATACATCCATTGGGAACGCCAAAGTACTTCATAGGGAACTACAAGAAACATATTTAGAGAACGGCGAGTCATATTTGCCAATCATATTTTAGTTGAGTCATACTTTGCAGTCATATCTCCCCGGTAGTGACATTTTTTTTGGAGAGGGGCAGCCAAAGGGAAATTTGGGTGGGCAGTCGTGTTTTTGCCTCAATCATATTTTGTAGTCATATTTTTTTATCAATCATATTTTGTAGTCGCATTTTTTTGGTAGTGATTTTTCTTTATCTGGGCAGCACAAGAAAAAGGTAGGCAATCTAAGATGATCCTTTTGTATTCCTTTGGGCATAAGTGTGACTTTATTTCGTGCCTTTTAATTTTGGTTTTTTTTTTGGTGTGTTGTATCCATTATACAATTGGCGTCCAATACCTTGGGGTAGCACATGTTTTCACTATAACTAATTAATTTAAATTTTTTGTAGGATTCACAAGGGATGTAGAAAAAATAAAGCAGATAACAATAGGAAACAGTTGATGGGTTCATTCTTGGCCCGTTGTACTGGAAGGGATGCCTTTTTTTTAGATGCCCTTTGGTAGGAACATGTTTATATTTTAATAAATATATTAAAAAAAAATTGTAGGACCTAGAAGGAAAGTAGGGAGGAATAAAGCAATTAACAACAAGAGACAGTTCAAATTTTATTTGAGGATTTACTGGGAAATTAGAGAGGAATTAAAGCCTAAAAACAAATTGCATCAAGGCAAGACCAAGCCTAAAAACCCAGGATGAAAACAAAGCTTGGCTTAATTCACCATTGGATCTTACTGTGAAGTTGATTGATTATATTGATTCATTATGATGGATGGTATAAATTGAGAGCTAGTTAGATTGGTTGAATCAAATTAGCTAATTAGAATCAAAGTGAAATCTAGTGCATGCATTTAAATTAATAATGTAAATTGAACTAATAATGTAAATTGAAATTATTTATCTTCTTTTGAAATTCAGCAATTCATCGCCTGGTTGGAATCAATGCAAACCTTGAGAAAAGATGTACACAAAATAGTGAAATTAGGTTGCCCCAGACTATAGTTGACCATGTCTGAAAGTGTAAGATATGAGAAATTAGTGTGGGGCAACCTAATTTCACTATTTTGTGTAGAGTTTAAATAAACCCTTAAGACTTGAGAAGATCTAATCCAAGAAGGAGAAAAACAAGTGTGAGGAAAATCCATATGCAAGTGGTCATGGAGCAAGAGTAAGTGAAGAGTGCAATTTGAGTTGAGAATAGAAGAGTTTGAAGTAGAAGTATAGATTCCAAGTTGCTATTTGAAGCTTTGGGCATAGTTAGAAGACTAATTGACTTCCTTATAGAATATAGAGGTTTGACTATGTATTAATAAAAAAAATTTATTGATTACAATACGCGTAGTTGACCAAATGAAGTTTTAAGGTTTTAAATATATACTTAGTTAGCACTTATGAGGCTTATGTCATTACAATTGTTTGATTCCTAGAATAATTAGAAATTAATTAGTAGTAATAGAAGTCAGAGATTGCAATTCAAAAATATTCCAAAAAATAGAAGAAAAATTTGAAAAAAATAATTTGGAGTTAGTCAAAAGGGAAAAGTAGAAAGAAGTAGGTTGAATTAAAAAAATAACAATGGCCATAGACAGAATTTATATACCTTGTTGTAAGAATTGTTATTTAAATTGTATATACAAAGACACCAAAAATGTGACAAAAATGGATCAATGCAACTTTAGGATACAATTACAATATGTGTATTGGAGAATGGGGATGTGGTCAAAATGGATTCCGAGACATGTTCTTAATGGATTCCGAGACATGTTATTTCTCTTCTTGTAATTCAAAATCACTTACTCTAGATAATTTTTAGAGGTTTTTGATAACACATCATAGTTTAAAAAATAAATAAAATTCAAGGAAGATAGAGTACGAAGAAATTGGATAGTCAACAACGTTAGTTTTATATTTTTGGATTAAAAAAATCAAAATTCATCCAATTCAAATTTAAAAGAACTTTAAAATTGAGGTGACATTTAAAATCCAATCTTAAAAATAAAAATTAATTTAGAAGAAAGTGGGCTAGACAGAAATGTTGGATGAAGTCTTGAAAAACAAATTAGAGTCAAAATTTTATACATCCATAATTTTTGCTAAAAATATCCCGTTATTAAAAAATTTACTATTTTAGAATAGGCATGCAATGTTCTATAATTTAAGCTAATAAATTTTTTGAATTTCTCAACTTGGATTTGGAAGTCTAGAATTTTGACTAGATCGGCCAAAACCATTCAAAACCTCTAATTTTTACAGTTTAAGTTAGCTTTTGTAAAGATCTGAACCACTTATACTCTTGCTTATATTTTATCATTTGAAAATATTTATTCATTGCTTAGAATGCCAATTGAACAACATTTAAATATCCAGCTTAGGATTCAAAGCTCACCAACAATGAACATGATTGTGCATGTTTTATTTCAAGGATATAGATAAAACCCTCACGTATGTCACGTATTGAAGTTTATTTCTTTTTAAAAAAAATTCTCAGCAATATTATACAAGCCACATTTATAGAAGGTATTTTTGTAAAGCCCTACAAAAGTCACAAAATTATTCATATGAAGATTGAAGCTTACTGTGGGCATGCACACAACTTATATTGAAATAAATAAATATTGTTTAAATGTTCCTACAAGGATATAGATTATAAAAGTATAATTTTTTTTTAGCTTCAAAGAACCTTTTAAATAGTGCCTCTATCAAATATTTTTGTTTTCGTATACTTTATGCATGAATGTAGATAATTTCATAGATGCATGGCATCTATTTGGATGTGCTTTTTTGGCCATAATTGTAGGTCCTTAAGGTCTTGCAACTTCTCCTCATGCATTTTGTGGAGTTTTAGTGTCATTATGTATCCACTTTGGATCAAATTTGGTTGTTAAATCAGCTTAATTGCTTGATATAGTCATATTTGGTCAATCGCAGAACTGATGTAAGTCCCATGACTAAAGTAAGCATATACATGACTAGAACAAGTCATATGACTAGAGTAAGTTATATGTATGACAAAATGACTAGGACAGTTATATATATGACAATATAACTAGGACAAGTCACATGACTAGAACTTTAAAACCCTAGCCGTCACTAGTTTAGGATTTTAAAATCCTAGCTGCCACTTATTTAGGGTTTGAAAACCCTAGCCGCCTTTTTTTTGTAGTTGCCTTCTCAAAGTGCAACATTTGGCTAGTTCTTTTCCTTTCTTCTCCTTCTTCTTTGTTTCTTGTTGCCTCCTAGATTTTGCTCCTTGTTGTTTTTTAGCTCATAGTTCTTGTTGCTTCCAAGTTTTTGTTTCTTATTAATACCTTTTAGATCTTGCTTCTTTTTGCTTCTTAATTCTTGCTTGTTGTTGCTTATTAGTTCTTTCTTCTTATTGCCTCTTAGTTCTTGCTCCTTGCTTGGAGTTTCTTTTTTTTGTTCCTTGCTTTTAATTTCTTTTTGTTGCTTCTTAGTTTTTGCTCCTTGCTTTTAGTTTCTCTTGTTGCCTCTTAGTTCTTGCTCCTTGCTTTTAGTTTCTTCTTATTACATCTTAGTTCTTGCTTCTAGTTTTCTTGTTGTTGCATCTTTATCCAAGCTTCTTATTGCTTCTTGTTGTATCTTAGTTCTTGCTTCTTTTTGCTATTTGTTGTAATTTCTTGTCTCTTGACTTGTGCTTTTTGTTACATCTTGCTTTTTGTTGCATCTTGGTGCATCTTATCTCTTGCTTGTTGTTACCTCTTAACACTTGCTACCTTTTGCTTCTTATTCCTTCTATCACCATTGTTATTCTTTCTTCTTGTTTATTTGCAATTTCTAAAGACATATTGCTTATGGCTTTTTCTTATTTTAAACTTGTGCTATGTATTTTGTGTTGCCTAAAATCTTTGAAGGTTGAGGTATATTGTTCATTCACTAAAAATTAACCTCCTTGATTGTACATGTAGGCACCAAGTTGGAATGAAGTTGTTGAAGGCTACTTGCAACACCAAAAATGCAACATCTTCACATTTTTGTAAGGAATATAGGTCCTATAAGTGTATGGAAATATGTATTCATAGAGTGTCAATGAGTGATATGTTTTATTTTAGTGACTAATAAATGGCTTTTGAAATGAGTGACATTCATTCTTGTATTTACTTTCTCTAATATGATTGTCTCTTGTGCATTTCAAAAACCATATGTAATTGTTTTTATTTGGATGGAGTCTTTTATTTAGCTACTGAACTATATTGATGCATGACTCTAATGCATCATGTCCATTTATAATGTATAAAAATCGTGATTGTAGTTCATGATAGAAGCTACTATAAATCTCAGTCACTCCAATTACAAACAATGGATACAAATGTAAGGAATGTGACTCTCACTTATCTAGAATGTCACTTGCTTGAGTCATATTACATAAAATATCTTGACCAAAATATGATTGGTTGTAATCACATAATACACACAATCATGTCAAAAAAATGACTCTATACTTTTAGAAATATAACTATACTCAATCATAAAATTACTATAGTAGTAACATTCCATATGAATTGTTATATTGGCCAAAAATATTACTCATAGCAGTCACATCAATAGAGAATATGAACCGCAAGACTCACATTCTATATAAGCAAAAGTATGATTCACTGTAGTCACATCCCACATCAACCAAAATATGACTCACTGCAATCATATGCCACGTCAACCAAAATATGGCTCACTACAGTCATATGCCACATCAACCAAAATATGACTCACTACAGTCATATTCCACGTCAGCCAAAAATATGACTCAACGGAGTCACATACTGCAAAATACATCTAAATATGGCTAAATGTACCCCCAACTTACATGACTGAAAAATATGACTCGTAAAATATGACTCGTCGGTAATGACTAGGCACAATCATATTGCCAATCATCTACATTGATTTTTGGCGAAGTCATATTTTCAGATTTTATGACTCAATGCAGTCATATTTTGCAGTCATACAACATCATATTTGTTGTAGTGGTGGAGTACCAATCAAAATGGCGTTTTTGAATTCATAGTGAAAAAAACTTTAGTGCTGCCAAATCTAACAGCTTCTTGAGAGATGAAAAATTTATATTTTACTTTGAAATTTTTGTCACAACATCATCTTTATGTTAATAACACATTTACCAAATTTCTAGGCCAAAAGATTCACCAAAAAAAAGATATTAAAAATCTACCAACATGTATTGCTTGAAAAAAGTTTCATTGCTACCAATTTTGATAGCCTCCCAAGGATTGAATTTTCAGCCTATGAGATAGTATCATTTTATGGGTAAAATTTTACATGGATGTTAAAAAACATTCTTACAACTACACATGTTGATAGAATTAGAATATCATTTTTTGTGTGAAAGATTTGACCTTGAAAATTTGTGAACATGTTATCAATATAGAGATGATTTTGCAAAAAAATTTCATGATAAACAAGCAATCTTTCAGCCCTTAGGAAGGTGCCAAAGTTGACAGTATTGAAATTGTTTTTCACAACTACACATGTTGTTTATTTTTGAATATCTTTCCTTGTATGAATCTTTTGAACTTCAAACTTAGCACACATGTGATCAATATAGATATAATTTCTTAGAAAAAAATTTATGGCAAAAAAAACACTTTCAACCCTTAGGAGGCTGTCAAAGTTGGCAGCAGTGAAATTTTTTTCCACAGCTACACATGTTGGTAGATTTTGAATGTCTTTTTTTTGGTGAAATTTTTTGCCTTGAAATTTAGTACATCTGTTGTTAACATAAAGATGATGTTTTGATCAAAGTTTCATGGTAAAAGACCAATATTCAGCTCTCGGGAGGCTGTCAAAGTTGGCAGCACTAAAATTTCTTTCAGTGCAAATTCAAAAACATCATTTTGATTGGTACCCCACTATATAGTACAAGGATAATTGCATATCCAAATTTATAAAGTCCCATCATGCACTCAAGGTGAATGGGAAGGCTAAATTTGCATTAATGTGCATCAAAAATATTTATATTTGCACAAAAACTTGCACTAGCATATCCACCTCTTTTTCCAATGGATAATCAAAGACAAGTCCATCCTTATGATTTGTATAAAAGGCACATTTAAAAATTAAAAAAAAAAAAGAAAAAAAAAGTACGCTTATTTGAAATTTAAAATCTAATTCAAGTTCTAAATTTCAAAACCAAATATAAAAATTCAATTTTGTTATAAAATAGCGTGATATTAAAAATATAGTCCTTTCAACTTTGAAGAACTATATTAAAAATTAGAAAGTACTTCAATAGGTTTCAATGAAATCTCTAAGTTCAGTATGTATAATGCAATATGACAAAGAACCTTATCTTAGTGTAAATTTCTCAATATCAAGAACTTGGAGATTTTGAATTTTAGGGGGGTGATAGTGTTCATGTAGTATAGGTAGACCTTCATTCTAAAAATGTGCAATTACCATGAACATTTTTAAGTTTATTAAAACACTGCTAAATAGTGCGCATGCATTGTGACAAAAAAAACTTGTGTATTCTAGCCTGCAAACATCTAAAGGTATGGATTGATTGTGGAATTCAAAATGAGCAAGCACTCAAGTTAAAGCAATATATAAAAGGCTAGAGTTCTTTCTTATTGTTTTTTTGAATAGTTTATATTTTCCTCCATATTTGTGTAATTTACAAATTTGGTCAATCAATCACAATTTTGACAAATGAAAATTTATTGAATTTTTATTTTAATCTCACATACATGTAATCATAAAAACTAAGTATGTGCTTCACACCCTTTATGAAATAGAATGTACAAGTCTGAATTTTCTTTTAACCATTTTGCCTTGTAATTCTTATATTTTATTACATCTAGAATTTTATTTTCTATGTTACCTATGAAATCAGAAAAAAAAATGATGATGATTCATCTTATTTGATTTGGCAAATGAAAGGAATACTAATAGAAGGCATTCTTTTGCAAATAAGAATGGTGTAACTTAAATAACTATAATAAAAAATAGCAATATCAAGTTAGAAGGTACTTATGAAAATAATCCATTGATAAATCCATAATATTTCAATTAATTATTTTTGTTATATTGTTGATACATTTCTCAAAATAATACACATATCTTACAAATGATAGCTTTTGATCAATGAAACACAAATTTATTTAAAAATATTAAGAAAATCTTAGACAAGGATTATTTTTTATAGGGCATCAATAAGAGATAGCTACCTTTTTCTTCAAGTATAAATCTTCTTTTGTCCAATTTGATTGCAATATTTTTTAATTATATGAATAAGATCTATTGAAAAAATTTAAAATATCTTCAAGTTCAAAATCATTGTGATTGGTTAGGTTGAGACTCAATTGAAAGGTGTAGCTATGATATATGATGTCTATGCGGCATTCTCAGCTGCTGTGAGTACCTCTGCAGCCACCTTGTGGGTTGAATTGGATATCAACAAATTAGTTGCCCTTGTTGAAGAGTTTGCTCTACGCATGAAGAAAATGAAGGCCCTCAAGTCTCAACAAACCTATGGCATCATGGAAGAAAAACTGAAGGGTTTCCAAGAATCTCTCCCCTTAATCCAGGTACTACTAATTTTTGCATTTTTAAAGTCTTGGAATGATATAATTTCTTTTTTTGAGTATTAATTATGTATTGGAAAATATATTTTTGATTAAATTTTTTTTTATAGAAAATAGACTTTAAATGTTTGATTGTAATCAAGAAATTAGAGGAGGTTTTTTCTCTTGAACTTTGAGGGGTCCTTAATAGAATACAATGAAGTTTTTCTTTTGTTTTTCTTTTGTTTTTCTTTTGTTTTTTTGGTAGTAATACTAAAAAAACGAAATATATTTCGTTCAATTTTTTTCCTATATTTTGAAGTTCTTATAATATATTTTTATAATTTAAAATTATAACTGAGGGCACATTATTTTTATCAAAATACGTAATTCAAAAGATAAATTAATAAAGTAAAGTAACTACAATTTGACTCCTCAAGGATAAATTTAATCATGAAAGAGTTGGAAATGATGTATTTTTAATCTCTAAAATTCCAAATGTCCTCTTATGATCTCAATTTTTGGAAAGATTATTCTAAAATTCTACTGAAGAATTAAAAAAGTTATAATAGATTCATGGAAATATTTTAATTAAAATTAGTGATTTTGTGCAAAAAATATGCCATCCTAAGTTCAAAATAGTCTACCTCTGGATAGCCAAAAACACCCCACAAAAACTAAAACTAAAAATTTTAAGATTCATGTTTCTAATAGATTATAATTGTATGTACATGGAAAGCTTTGATTCATTCCATTTGGATTGGTGAATTCAAAATTATGTCCAAAGCATCTTATTTTGCAGGACAATCATAGCACTTTCTAAGAAAATAATGTATTGGATTCATTTTTGAACTCAAATATTACAACATTATAAAATAAGTACTATATGGTTTTAGTTTGTTTGCTAGAATAATCTCACCACTGGGATTGAAGTGTCTTAGTTCTATTTTAGAAATTTAATACACAACTATTAGGATCAACAAAAATTAAATAAAAACTTAAAAGTTGAATTCTTTTGAAAAATTATTCTAAGAGAGACAAAAAAAACAAAAAACTAATTCATGTTTAAGATGACAAATTATCGAAGAATGGGCATGCATGCAAATCTTATTATGGCTCACATATAAACCTCAGAATAGATAAAATGGTCCACATGTAAATCTCATAATAACAAATTTTCCACTTTCTTAAAGTTTGTATAATTAAGGTGCCAAATTTTTAATTAAAACAAAAATAATTGAAAATTAAATTTTTCATTAATTTTGATAGCAACTGCCAACTATTTCTCCCGCTTTAACTAATTATTTTGCATGAAATGTTGACCGTGATAGTCAAATACAATATTAACAATTCAATTTTTCCTTCTATCTTGCAATCTTGCACTTATTTCTACTCAATACTCTTGTAAAAAATGAAAATCAAATTGTTGTTTTTGAATTTTTTTTCTAAGACTCTCAAGTCAATTTTTCAATAGAAATGTATTTTTTTCAAAATTGTAGCAAAATTTCTAGTCTTACAAAATTAGTTGTAGAAGGTGCATAAAACTCATTTTTTTCATTGTAAACACAAATATCTTACAATCTACAAAGCCAAAGCTTTGAAATTTCTATTACATGCGCTTATATTAGTTTAGTGCAAAATCCTATGATTGAACATGCATTCTTTTTGGAAAAGTTTGCTTTTTGAAACAATAATGGCCAGTATTCAGTGTTTTTTTATAAGGAAAAAAAGGAATTAGGGACTAATATGACGAAAATAAAAATATATATAATATTTGAACTTATTCAGTATTATTACTAATGAAATCTAAATTTATTTACTTATAATAACAGCAAAAGAAAACACAAATTGATTATGTGTAAGTTTTTTTTTTCTGAACAATCATGTGAAAGTTTTTATGCCCCCTCCCTTGTTTACTTGCTTAGTCTTTATTGTCACTCGCTTTCTTTTCCACTCATTATCTCTTCATTGTCCAACCTCTTGGCTTGGCCCTTTTGTACTTGGTGGATTTTTCTTAATGCTATAGATTTCCCATTTGTTCAAAAAATAAATAAATAAATAAATAAATAGTTTTATGTCAATTAAACTATTTCAAAAGTGTGTTTAAATATCAAATTATAAAGTTAAATTAATCCTATAAAAAAAATTAGTTAAACTAAATCATAGCTTAGTTGAAATAAAATAATTTAATATAAATTTATTTATTTTCAATTTTGAATCTTAAATTTTCTTCAAAATGATTTCAATTTAGAATTATTGAATTTCCAATCATTCTTGGATGAGCTAATTTACTGATTTATTGTCATTTACTGCTAGAATGCCAATAAAATAATATAAAAATTCGATACCCATTTTTTATAATTGCTTTTTTTGTAAAAAAATTTAAAGAAAAAGTCTTTTACAATATTCTTTTATCATCTTTCAAATCTTATATTTATATTAAAAAAAAAACATTTGGGAGGGATGTGCTAATTTCATATTCACCTACACAATTTTCTTCGTAAAGCTATAAATTAAAAAAGATTGTTTGTACATCAAGAATCTTTTTTATAGAATTTATAAAATGTAATATGGTATGAAAAAATGCAACTTTTTTCTTGATGTTAAGGTGAAGGAAGAACTAGCTTCCTTCAAATTAGTAGCCAATTTTTTTTTGAGAAAGAGAGAAAGATAAACTCAACTCAAAGAAAAAAACTGCTCAACTAGGTAGAAAACTAGCAAATGCCTAAAGGCAAAAATTTAAATAAATTTAACCCCTAAAACCCCATTGTCCCTTCGAGGGACAAATGGGATTTCAGATAGGTATCTACGGGTTGAGTTTTTGTCATGATTTTTTGAAATTTTGTTGAAGATAGAAAAATTGCTAAGCTTTGTGAAAAAATACTTTCTTTTTCAATCGGTGCCCGGAAAAAGAAGTTATGCCCATATAAGCTCAAAATAGGGGACGGGGGGCAGCAAAAAAAATTTGCAATTTATTACCATTTTTATTTTTATTTTTGATTCTTATAGATTATATTTTTGTCTATCTGGAAAGCTTTGATTCATTTTATTTGGATTTTTTATGAGAAAGGTATAGACAATCTTGTTTTGGGGGCACTTAGACCATCCTCCTAAAAATAATAACTTGTAGGATTCATTTCTGAATGCAATTTTAACAATTTAAAAAGAAAATAAGTCTGACAAGATTTAGTTTTTTTGCTAGAACAATCTCACTATTGGGATTAGTGCTTTTTAACTACATATAAAAGATGTTAATATTTTAGTTTTTCCTTCTATCTTGTATCTAATTCTACTTCTTTTAATAATGAAAATTAAGTTTTTATTTATTTATTTATTTTCCCTAGATTCTCAACTCAATTTTCTACTATAAAGATTTAAAGCTCAAAACTCTGTAGTGCAAATAATTTTCTTTTTAAATGTTCAAAGTTATAAAATCTAGTCCCACAATGTGCTGAAAAACTTGTTTTTTTACTTTAAATACAGATATCTTGCAATCTTTGCGGTCAAAAAACTCTGAATTTTTTTCTACATATTCTCATACTAGTTAAGTGTTAGATCCTATAGTTAGATGTGCAAAAAAAACATTTTTCAGTTTTTTAACTCTTTGCTATAAAAATGGCAGATTTGGGTGTTTTTGGCAAAAGAAGGCCTTGGGCCTTTAGGGGTTAACCAAGATTTGAAAAGACAACTTTAAAAGATCATTTGATAATAAATCCTACATTTTTATGATTTTTTCCTATTTTATGTTTTCCTGTTTTTTCCTATTTAATATGTTTTTCCAATAACAAATTTTAATATGGTCTATGGGAGCTCAATTTATTTTTTAAACACATAATAATTTATTCATGTACTACATTGTATAGATAGAAAATTTGAAGAGATAATCACTAGTATAATATTGACCACTGGGAACCTAAAGTTGGTCTTAGATATGGAGCCTTGTATCTAATTTGTTGTCAAGGTGTTTTTAGACTTGAGCCCCCAAAAAGTTTACATTTTCAATCATTTAAATACTAACCAACATGCAAAAATTTCACCTTGTAAACTATGAAAAATTGCAATATTATGATGAGGGAATATTTGACCATTCCAATTGAAAAACTCAAGTAGGTGTCAATTTAACCCCTAAAGGACCAAGGCCTTTTTTCTGCCAAAAAACTCTCAAAACTGCCATTTCTTGAGCAAAGAATAAAATACCTTGAAAATTGTTTTTTTTGCACATCTAACCGTAGGAGCTTATACCTAACTAGTTTGAGAATGTGTGGAAAAAATTTCAGAATTTTTGATTTCACAGATTGCAAGATATCTGTGTTTGAAGTGAAAAAAATAATTTTTTCAACACATTCCGGGACTAGATTTTTTGACTTTGAACATTTTTAACTCAACTTTTTTGCACTACAGAGTTTTGAGCTTTAAATCTTTCTAGTAGAGAATTGAGTTGAGAGTCTAGGAAAAAAACAAATTCAAAAAAACTTAATTTTCATTCTTAAAAAAATTGTTAAGTAGAAGATAGTACAAGATAGAAGGAAAATCTAAAATATTAATATCTTTTAGATGGAATTAAAATGCACTAATTCCAATGGTGAGATTGTTCTAGAACAAAAACTGAACCATGTGGAACTTTTTTTTTTGAAAAACTGCAAGAATTGCATTCCAAAATGAATCCTACAAGTTATTTTTTTCAAGAAGATGCTCTAATAGCCCGAAAAACAAGATTGTCCATAACTTTCTCATACAAAATCCAAATGAAATGAATCAAAGCTGCCCAAATAGATAAAAATAATATATAAGGAAAAAAATTAAAAAAAATTAATTCATTTTTTTGCAAAACTTTTTTGCTGCTCCTTCTCCCCTGTTTTAAGCTTATTTGGGCATAACTTTTGTTCCCGGGCACCAATTGAAAAAACAAATTATACTCCCACGAAGCTTATCGTTTTTTCTATCTCCAAGAAAAGTTTCGAAAAATCATGACAAAAATCCAACCCGTAGGTACCTGCCCAAATTCCCATTTGTTCCCCGAACGGACAATGGTCGTTTAGGGGTTAATGTGAACTGCTATTAATTGAATAGATAACACAATATGATAGCATGGAAAATAAAATCATGATTTCTTTGTTGAAACATTCATTTCCAGCTCATAAACCAAGAAAAGGTACTTATTAGCAAATAACAGTTTAGATTCTACATTAAGAAAATATTTAAAGGTGAAATTTGGTTGGTTGTATTTTACTCATCCAAAATGTAAATTTTAGATGGAAATCTAAAAGGGTAATTTTGTTCAACATTTTCAATTTTCAAATTTTCCAAGTGAGAGTCATAATGATGTTCTACTTCTATATGTTTAATCCATCATATGTTTAAGTGTTTCGAGACTTGATATTCACAATAATGTCATTCAATGTAAAATTTTTAAATAAATACAATTCTATTGTTGTATTTTTAAACATAGTTATTGTATATCAAAATTTGAGAACTACAGTATACAATTTCACAAATCAAATCCTTTGAAAATTTTCATACTTGTGAGAATCTATTGAATATGCAGAGGTATAATTTCAACAGAACATAATTTGACAAAATTTAGCAAAATGTTATATAGTATAATAATATATAGATACAAAAATACGATATCTTGTTCCTTTGGAGGTTTACAAATGCCTATCAATTTTATACATTTAACTTTCAAGCAGACCATCTAAAATATTATTTACATTATTTTTCTTAGGATTTGAAAAGTGAAGCTATGCGAAAGCGACATTGGGACAAACTCATAGATGCAACTGGAAAGTCATTTGATATGGACCCCAAAACTTTTACACTAGCCAACATCTTCAGAATGGAACTCCATAATTTTGCTGCAGAAATTGGGTGTGTGCATATATTTTCATAAAACTTTTATTTTAGTGCACAAGAATAAATCAATTTCTTTATCAAATTGATTATTATAAAGATTCCACAAATGAAACTATTGCATGTAGTCATTAATATGAGTTAAAGTGATTTTTCACTTAATAATTTACAATGAGCAGTAAAGGAATTGAATTGAAAATAAAAAATTTCACACATTGACAATCGCATGATTGGATTTTCACAATATACTAGAGTCGTTAATATAATGAATGATTTATTCCAGTCACAAAATTCATCCAATTTTTTTGAAATACTGGTCATTAGCAACTACTTTAGCCAAGTTAGGCAAACTGCAAATTCCTTAGTTAGGATCTAGGACATGATATCCACAATTGATAGGGTTATTATGTTTGAAATAAGATAATTTATAAAGCCTTGAAAGTCTTAGAAATATTTATCTGTTATCATTTGATCATTTCAAATGAATTGAAACCTTAAGAAAAAATAATGAAATCTTTTTTTTCATATTATTTTTATTATAATGAATCTACTATACAAATTATTATTGTTGTTAATTTTTACTACAAAATATTGATCAAAATCAATCAAAATCAAAAAATCCTAAGGATGATTTTTTTTCATGTGCATATTGAATTGGGTCATTCAAAAAAATCCTCAAATTTGAATTTCTCATGGATGTTATCTTTAAAATTATCCTACAAAATACCACTATGTTGTGGAGACATAACACTAGTCTTTGTTTAGTAAATTTCTTGTGTGAGATCACAAACAAAAAAAAATGATTTTCAAAAGAGAAGTCATTTTTCTGTTACAAGGGTAATTATTAACAATTGGTATTGTGAATTATGTAGAGAGATCACAAATGCTGCTACAAAAGAGCTAAATATTGAACAAGAATTAAAAAATATCAATGACGTTTGGAAAGTACAACAATTTGAAGTAGCCAGGTACGTCAAAGATGGTGTAGACAAAGGCTACGTGCTTCGGACAACAGAGTCAATTACATTCTTAGTTGAAGAAATGAGTTTGAACCTTCAAGGCATGACAAGCTCCCGTTTTGTACGAGCTTTTTTGGACGAAGTTAATTCGTGGGCAATGAGGTTGGGCAATATTGGATCAGTGATTGATGTTTGGATGCAGGTAAATTACTTGCATGCTTTACCATCACTATACATTGTGTTCTGGTTTTTTTATTACATGAGAATCTTATGACCGTGCGTCCCCTAGTTGCGTTCTTGGTACTATCAGAAGGTCTTTGTGAGGAGGGGTGAATGGACTTTGTTTTATGGTGTTCCAACTCACGACATAAAAGATATTGAATTTCAAAGTTTTATAAAATTCAAAAAATTATTTTTACTTTTATTTTATTATTATAGTGTAGCAAAGATGCAGGGCACACTAGTAAGCTAAAAAATATATATCCAAGTATGGTAAATGGTGTCTCTATCTAATACATTGAAAGGTATAGGATTTTGTAAGGCATGAAAGTGACATTCTATTCTCAATTGCATAGAAAAGAATCTTGTATTTGTATATAGAAGGATACTAACTAGCTTTCTTCATCTCAAACAATGCAAGGGTGGTGTATTACTTTTGAGGTACATCTTTTCTCTTTAGCTAAATGGAAATTTGAGAAAAGTGGTCTATAATGGTTTATAATGGGTTGAAGTAGAGGCAAAGTGAATGTGCATCCTTTGGAACACAATGTTGTGGACATGATTTCTAAGAAAAACATAACATATTTGTAAAGACTATGTATTGAAAAAACATGTTTGAATGGCCAAGTTGGGTATTTTTTACAATATATTGTTTACACACTTTCACTTAATAAAGTTCTATGATATTTAGTATACTAGAACCCTAAGAATGCAAAGAATGCCATAAATAAAATTTGTATTTTCTTTCATCAATTATTTACCTTTTCTATTTATACTATTTAAATACTCAAAGAAATTATCTAATTTTAGTAGGCATAAAAGCCATGTCATTTGCTCCCTAAAATTCTATCTCCAATGGTCTTGACTTTATAATTATGTGGATTATCTTTTATTTGAAGAGATCATTCTTTTTTATTTGATCTAATTGAATGCTCAAAGTCAAGTGTAATGGAGTTTTTCACTTTACCATATTTTTACCTATATTTATTACTTATTTATTGGTGAGGATTGGTTCATTTGATTCATCATAATTTTTGTTTTTTATGATCAATTAAAGTATTGGTTTGTTTGAGTCAAAATAATCATAAAACAAATCAATAATTCTATATACAAATCAAACCTTCTTATGATATCAATTAATAATTTCATTGTTTTGTAGTATTTAAAATATTTTTATAAAAAACAAAGCTCTTTACAAATTAAAATGATGAAAAGATGCTTGAAGGCTTTGGCAATCATTCAAAAAAGGATCAATGTTTTCTTGGTGCTAGAAATTCAAAATAATTCTAGGATTATAACTTAAAATCCAATACCATCATTATAAAATTGAATTTTCAATGTCTGCTTTTGACTTTTTCAATTATTATAGCATAATCAAACTGGACATATGATTAAATACATAAATGTATAGTTCTTTGTTGCATAAATAATCATAAAGTGACTAAAGTATAGAATTTAGTTAATTTACATTTTTTCAAATCTCAATTCAATGCCAATTGCTTTTTTCAAAAATCATTTTTAAAAATTATATTTAATGGATAATGTTTCATATTCAATTTATGTTTTCAATACTTTGTGAGTAATTCAAGTTTGAAAAAAAATGTTAGCTATAGGTACAACGTAAATGGATGTATCTTGAAAGTATATTTGGAGCTGAAGATATTAGACAACAACTTCCAGATGCAGCAAAGCGCTTTGATGTTATCGACAAAACATGGAAGAAAATAATGGGAGAAACAGTTAAACAACCAAATGTTGTGGAAGCTTGTGGAGTTGAAGGTCGTCTTGATACTTTTTGGATGTTGTTTAAAGCACTTGAGAATTGTCAAAAAAGCTTGAGCGAGTAAGATGCTTTTGTATTTATAGTTGATGAATGTTAAAAAAAATTATGTTTAAAAATAACTAGTATTATAGTTCATTATTATTCTTGATAATAAATCCAATATTTTTATTGAACAGATCTTCAAAAATAATATAAATCCTATGTAAGCTAGAAATAACAATGAATATGAATGAAAAAGAAGTGAAACTAAATTTTGCATCGATTTTCTATCAAATTATGATGTTATTTGAAAAAATAAATTTAAAAGAAAATAATGAACTTTTTCATTAAATAATGTATTGAAGATGAAAATGTAAGATTTTTTGTATTACCATTTTATTTTTTATTTTGGCAATATGAATATGTTTGATGTTTATTAAAATATATATAGTGATTCACAAAAGTAGTTGGCTACCTTAAAAATCACTCTCAAAAATTGAGAAATTAAAATTATAAAGTGAAATTAGGACATGTTGTCGTACAAAAGGGATTCTATCCTCATATGTAATTTCACTGAAATTAGACTATATTTAGACAATTTATTATTTGCCTAAATTTTTGATGGAAAAAAAACTTTTTGTGAGAAGTCAAAATGTCCCATTTTTTTATATAGGAAGAATGTACATCTTGACTAGATTCACATGTTACAAGTTTCATGAATTTGGGATTTTTATTAAGTGAGATTTAATTGATTGAAATTTGACCTCAAAATTTTGTTTTTTTTATTTTTCACTCCATAAATTGCAAAAAAAATACAACTACTTTTTTAAGCCAACTACTTTTGTGAGTCATTGTAGGCTTCCGAGAATATATTGGTAATTATTTGGACAAATTTTGATCATCTTTAAAAAAAAATATGTTATTTAAAATCATTTTCATTTGTCTCAGATTCCATTGGACTTGAAATTTAATAAATCAATAATTACAATTCTTGAAAAAAAAATCATAATATGAATTCTTTTATAATAAAAATCTTAAAAATTTCTATTGCCTTTATAAATTTCTCACACAAAATCCTATATAATATACAATTAGAATTGAAGCACTTGGATGATAGTTTAATAATATACATCAAAACAAAAAGTAATTGTCAGAATTTCAAAAAAATGAATCATAATTTTTTCTTTCATTTCATATTTAAATAATATATAGTACAATTTCATAGCCAAAACTTTAGTTCCCCCAAGCATATGTGTTACATATTCCTTTAAAAAAATGGTGAAAATTTTAAAACTATTAGAAAATGCAAAATCTTTGAAAGATAATTTTATAACAATTATAGAATGTATTTGAAAAATAGTTTTCTTATAAATTATAAGTTCTGTAATAATAAATCTAAATTGAGATATACTTAATTTATGAAATTCAGGACTTCAAGAAGATAATCTATTAGCATGATATTAGCCTAATAGTAGCCTAATATTAGTTCAAAAAAATAGTCTATTGGCCTAGTGTGTTATCATCTTGTCACTTAAATAGAAATTGTACTAAATCACTCAATTTTTAGATCTCTTAAGGATTTTTGAATGGATTAAGGGTTAAAAATTTAGACACAATTTAAGGCCAAAATGTGAGATTGAATAAAAAATCTAGAAACACAAAGATAGTTACACCATATGTTGTGATTCATCCCATGTAAAGTGTCAAATTTCATGGAAATTATAAAAATAACTCAAATAATTTACCGTATTTTTATGTTTATGAATTTTGATTTTATATAAACAAAGAATTACCAATTACTTTTGCAACTTTTCAAACGAGGGTGGAAATTCTTGAGGAGATAATTTAAAATCTATATTACTGTAAGTGTCAAAAAGTTTTTTAAGAAAAAAATTAAAAGTTTGGCTTTGTGCTTCTAAATCATTGTTTTCATGTATATACAGTAATGTAAAATTATTAGACTCCTTTCTAGATAAATTTGAAAAAGGACTAAATGTACCTTAGAAAGACTTTGAAGTGGAATTACAATATATTTGTAAGGTTGCAACTAGTCTTAATGAGATAAATTTCATTTTGTTTCTTGTCCAATTTTTATAGTTGTTTTATTGCATGTATTCATGATTAGCTTTTAATATTTGTAAGTCTACATTTCCTATTCTACACTTTTGATCTTTGAATTTATTCAAATATTGAATTTACAGGAATTGTTTTAGTTAATAATATGGGATGTTTTCTATTCTCTTAATTACTGGAAGTCTAAGAAAAAAACAAAAAAACTTTGAAGTTGAAATTTAAAAGACATCTCTAATTTTTTTAATTAAATACATATTGTGTGACACAATTTTATATATCACGTTCTTATAACACAATTTTTCATTCAAATATTCTTGCTAAATCCTGATGGCATTCCAACATCTTTTCAATAAAATTTTGAAGCTTGATGAAACACTTTGGATATTGCTACATTGTTGTAAACCTGTCCTAATGTATAGAATATAGAGAGTGAGTTTTACATTAAAGAAAAACAAAAAAAAATCATGGTTTTGAAATGTAAATTTTAGAGAAAATTTGCTTTTCAAATTCTAATAGGAAAGTTTCAAATTTTAAACATTATTTCCTATATCGATTAAAATCATAAATATAGATGAAGTATTTTATATATCTCAATATATAAGTTTGTAGTTTTGTTTAAAATGAGATGCCATTTATTATTTTAACCCATAAAGAACCAAACACCGTTTTTTGGCAACATAGCAATTTGGGGCAGCTCACTACAAACGGAGTTTCTATTTTATTTTTTGAAAATTTCATACAATATATGTCCAAGGAGTAGCTTTAAGGTCCAACAATCTTCATAACTTTTGACTACATGGTTAAAAAGTTATTGCATGATATGTAGTTTTCGTTATTTGGCGGGCAGCTCCAAAAACTTTTTTGTAAATCACTCTTTTGAAAAATGTAAAATTGGAAGTGGTTCTAAAGAAATATTCAGAAGTGGAAAAGCTTGAACCACTCCATTTTGTTTAATGAGATGAGAGTTATGAGGGATTCCAGTTTGTGGGTAGGTTTGGAATCCAAAGACTCCACACCTATTGGCAAACTAGAATCCCTCATAATTCTCATCTCATTAAACAAAATGGAGTGATTCAAGCTTTCCCACTTCTAAATATTTCTTTAGAACCACTTCCAACTTTTCATTTCTCAAAAAAATGATTTTTAAAGAAGTTTTTTGAACTGCCCGGGCCTCTTGCCGAGCAACAAAAACTATATATCATGCAATAACTTTTTAACCATGTAGTCAAAAGTTATGAAAAATGTTGGACCTTAAAGCTACTCCTTGGACACATGTGTGAAATTTTCAAAGAAAAATAAATAAAAACTCCATTTGTACTGAGCTGCCCTAAATCGCTATGTTGCCAAAAAATGATGTTTGGTCCTTTAGGGGTTAAAATTTCTAAAACAAACATATATAACTAGGGTTATTCACTTAACCCATTTTGCTTGTTACTTTAGAACACTAACTCATGATGCTTTTTTGTGTGACAGTTATTTAGATACAAAGCGGAATGCATTTCCACGTTTTTTTTTCATTTCGGATGATGAATTGTTATCTGTATTGGGCAATTCGGATCCTACATCGATTCAAGAGCACATGTTGAAATTATTTGACAATTGTGCAGCCTTGTCCTTTGGAGATAAGAATAAAACCGTAATTGGAATGAATTCCGCTGAGGGAGAGGCTTATGCTTATCGGCTCAAAGTTTCAACTGAAGGAGCTGTTGAAGTGTGGATGAAGTATGTTGAAATGGAGATGCGGCATACATTATTTGAAATCATGAAAGAAGGAACATACTATTATGCAAAGTCTATGAGGACAGATTGGATTACGGACAACTTAGGCATGGTGACTTTGGTGAGTTATACATTTAATCTGTTTTTTCAATTTTAAAAAATAATCTCATAAAATATTTATCTTCTTAGCATCTTTCAAAGCTTACATTTTTTAAAAATTAAATAATTCAGATCATTGTGCCAATCTTGCCCCTCACTTTAAGGTATCTAAACATAGAAAGCAACATTTTGTTCAAATCAAATTTATTTCATTTTTATTTCTCTAGATCTCTAGAAATGTGAATTGTATGAAATTTGGTCTATAAACATTGAATTTTATGGGAATGCTTTTCATTAGTACATTTAGAATAGAACTCTTAGTACAATTGTTGCAACATTTTGCAATGAAATTCTAAATGTTGCACAAGAAATAATATAGTATTTTTTGTCGTTGTTGACGTGGATTTTAAAGTCAAGAGTGCTTCCATATTTTGGATGATAATGTATAAAGATGAATGCAAGACTATCAAATTGTGACACCCAATTGTGACATTTATTTAATATAATAAGATTCATTTTTTTTTAAATTGGAAAAAAAGACTTTTTTGAATGTAAAATAGTTGAATTTTGTATAGTGCATTTTGAATTGGTAAAATACATGAATTTATGCATAAGCTTTTTCTTTAAATAATTGTGCTTTAAAAGTCTTTAAATATGCTAAAGTAATATGGTTTCAAATTTCGAGCTATGTCAAGATACCGTTTGATTTATTGACTTTGAAATACTCTCATTATTTTCATACCATACAGGCTGGAAGTACAATTTGGTGGACATGGGAAGTAGAAGATGCCTTCAGAAATGTTCGACTAGGTGACAAAAATGCAATGAAAACATTTAGCATTAAGCTCTCAAATCAACTTAATGATCTTGTTGCAATGGTGAGATCTGATTTGAGCAATTTGCAACGAAAGAAGGTAGTTTAATTATTTTTTGGGGGAATTTTCTTAAAGTTTCATTGTGTAAAAAATTAGATTCTAAAAATAGATATTAAGTATAAACTTCAGTATCATATTCTTCAAGTAGAATGCTAAAATACAATTAGAAATAGAAATTACATTCATAAAAAAACAAAAATATTATCTAGTCAACAATTAGTCAATAACATTATGAATGAAAGAAATATGTTAATTCTATTTATATCATTAAAATATAATTTTGCTTATTGTAGGTGAATGCTCTCATTATTATTGAAGTCCATGCTCGAGACATCATTGATACATTTGTTCGAGATAGCATCCTAGATCACCGTGAATTTGCTTGGGAGAGCCAACTACGATTTTATTGGGATCGTGAACCTGATGATGCAGTTATAAGGTTCTACTTTTGATAACAAACCATACAACAATATAGTTTTCATGTATAGTTACATTTAACGAATAAAAGCTTTTGTACAATTAAATATTTTTAATATTAGTAGTAGAATAGAATTATAAGTTATTGAAATTTGGAATTCTATGAAATCTTGCTCAAATTATTTTTAAATGCATATTTTTTTTAAATATATCATTTCAAACTACAAATGATATTTTCATTATTTTGCTACAATGAAATATAAATGGATACATTTTTCATTCTAAAATTTAATTGAATATTATCAAACAAATCTTACATTCAAAGAGCATTTACATTAAAAAGAACAGAGTTTTTTGCCATTTTTATAATAATAATTGCCAATTCTTCAAAATATTTAATCAACACACAATGAAGTTATGAGTATTTTCTTTCCTTGGAAATGCTTTTATTATAAAGGTTTCCCTACTAAAATATTGGAATAAAATTCAAGAAAAACTCTCAACATTGCCACTTTCTAGTGCATTGAGCAATTAAAAAAATTAAAAAAAATTCAATCACAATTTTTTTACTACACTACCATAGTAATTGAAGGAAAGATTCAATACTTTTGACTGTAAATTCAAGATTATAGCATTTGTAGATATAAAAGATACTTTTTAATCATGCCTCATAGGTTTAGTATACTTTGACTCCTTTTAGAATACTATTTCTTCACTATTTTTTAAAATTTATTTTCAAAATTGAATATTATATGATGTTAATTATACGCTTAAAAAACTTCAAAATTAAATTAGGAGTTTAGCAATCGGTGCCAAAGATATCTGTTATATTTGATTTTTTATTTTTTATTAGTTTTTTAAACAAATGGAAAGTACCATTGCATTAAAAAATCCGGAAGAACAGCAGCCAAGCCGAGGCTGGCAAATGAAGAGATAAGAGCAAAACAAAAAACAGAAAAAAAGGGAAAAACAAAGGAAGAAATAGGAACCAAAAGAATTATCTGAAAGAACAAATAGTAGGTCCCTTCCTACTCCAAACAATGGTCGATCCACTCCGGAAGGCTAACACAGGAGATTGGAGCCAAATACTATCAAACTTGGACCAAATGATATCATGTTGTTGGGGGTGTTGCCGAGAGTTAATCTGGGCCTTGAGTTGAGCTGCCCTGCCTGAGTCCAGAAGGAAATTCCATAATTTATCTTGTAGTAGACTTAGGGGCCAGGTGCTCCTTGAGAAAACAGTGTCAGTGTTGCGAGCAATTTAAATGAGCTACAAGGAGGAGCCTCTAAGTAAAGACCAAATGGTACGGAAGCTAGTCGAGAAGCTAGTGAATCAGCATAGAATAGTAGAACCAAAGATACACTAAATGGCATTGAACCCAATGTGAGGCCCCAAGGTAGGTTGAGATCCTGATATGTGGTGGATAATCGACTGAGCATAGTTCCATACCTCTTGGGCTTGTGGGCAGACAAAAAACCGGTATATAGGTGTTTCCTCAAGACCTAGTGTGCAACAGTTGCAATTGGTGTCAATGGCGGGGGCTATACAAGCTCTCCACGAGTGAATGGCAACAGCTTTGTGCCAAACAGACCACAAGAAAGTTGCGTCCTTAAGAGATCGAGCCTTGTGCCACATATCTTTCCAGTTGGGAGTGAAGGTGGGTGGAAGATGTCCAGCCCATTTTGACATGATGGTGGTCTTTGGCTGGGCATTCTGGATGATAAGAGAGCAACCTACAGATGTTGAGTATTCCATTAGTGATAGACCATTTCTCCATTGCCAACGCCCTGGGTCAAAGACCAGACCTTGTGTAATGCCATGAAATACAAAATAAGGGGCTCGATTTTGACTCTTGTGGATCTGCACCACCCTAATCCTTCGTGTGTATCCACAATATTCAACTTCATCATTGTTAGGCGAGTCAAATGAAAGTATCCTGGAGTTGTGATCTACAGTTGCTCTTTTGTTTCCTCAAGATAGAGAAAATGTATGTATTTCAGAATGATGGAGATTAAAGTTCAAACCATTAATCTGCCAAGTCATAATTGGGATTGGATCATCAAGTTGAGAAAATATCCCTATCCATTCTCCTTCTTGGGCTTGATCAAAGAAGGAAGTGAAGAGTACAATCCATAATTGGGGTGGGATTCTTGATTGTAAATAAAACCAATGATGGCGTTCAAGATTGGTAAGCAAAAATGAAGAAGATAGGTCTTCCCATGATTTAAAGTTGTGTAAGTCAGAATCCCATAAGTCACCTATGGTCCTTAGCCCTTGTTGGGCAAGTTCCCTAGCCCTAGCAATCGAGAAGTTAAAGTTAGCTCCAATGAAGCTTGTGGACCACCACAAGATGGTTGAGAGAACCTCGTCAGAGGTAGAGGGTGGTATGAGCTCAATCTTCTTCACAAGACATCGCCAAGCGGAGGTAATGCGATTCCATATCCTTGAGCCTCTTGAGATTGATGGTCTATGTACCATGAGCCATGCTTGAGAAGGATACCAATAGCCACTTTTAGGATGTGGTTTCATCTTATGGATGCAATAGCGAAGTAAAACCTTGAGGTTGGATATGTCTGGCTCGATGGCATAAAGAAGCCACTTGGCAAATAGGGGAGTAAGAGAAACCTTAGGATCTAATAGTTTGAGGCCGCCAACCATCTTTGGAAGACAACAGTCATCCCATGATACTCTTGCTCTAGCAGCATATTTAGTCCCACTCCATAAGAAATTCCTTAGATTGCTGCGTATAGTGTAAATAGCTTGCAGCAAGCCACTCCATATTGCAATGAAGTAGTAAAGTGTAGAGAGGAGGGTTGCATTTACCACCGTGGTACGACCAGCTAGAGATAGGCGTTGAGTGGTCCAATAAGTTAATTTCTTTGTAATTTTGTCCCCTTGAGGAAGTTGTCTATGTAGTAAGTTTCCAATGAGATTCCAAATGGAGCCCCGAGAAGCTTGGATAGCAAGCCAGGAGGGCCCAAATAAGGTCAAAGTTCTCCAGCCATGCCGGTTTTGGTCTAGATGAAAACCAATAGCCAATGCTCTTGGTCCAGTTCAATAGTAATCCAGAAGCTGAACCAAACCAATTGAGAAGGGATATAGTATTTCTCAAAACCACTTCTTCTTCTAGAATGGAAAAAACAGTATCATTGGCGTACTGAGACAGTAATTGCTTAAAGTCACTCTCTGGGAGTTGGATCTCTTTAATCCTCCTCAAGCGTTGTTCTGTATTGGCGGCCATATTGAGAGCTTTTCCTATGAGAAGAAATAGATATGGCACAAGCAGGCAACCTTGTCTAATACCACGCTGAATGGGAAATTGGTCTGTGGCCTTCGCATTTAATGACATGGTGGCAAAAGCGTCTTGAAGTACTATGGAGACTAGGGAGATGTTTGATTTTTTTTGGGTTACATATCTTTTGATCTTGTCACTCATTCAACCCTTTTGTTAATTTCCACAAAAGATGTAAGTATATACACCTTGCATAAAAGTTCCAAAAAGATCTATTCAAAATTATTGTTTTTAAAATCTAGACAAACCTTGGATGTTTGTCCTACAAAAAAATGTTCTTTAGGATTAATATTTCACAACCAAAAATCTTCAGATGAATTTTTAAAGGTTAATAAACTATAATATGAATGTGGTTAAAATTACATTCCTATTATGTGGTACATAAAAAGGTCAAAAATGTCCAAGTACTTGTTAGAAAGCATTTTTAATCAATCATTATAATTACATTTAGAATGATTAAAATAAAATGCAAAATCATCCAAATATTTGAATATTTAATGGTCAAAATGTATAAAAAATGATATTTAGTTTTAGTTTTTAAGGCTTTTCATATTTTGAAGAAATTTAACACTACAACATTTATGGCTTGTTTACTTTCCCTTTTTTATAAAACATGGTTTAGATAAATTGATCTTGTTTTTCATAGCACAATTAAAAAAGAAAAAATATGCTATTTTATTGAAAGAGAACAACTTTTGAACTGGTAGAAATTCAAATTTTGCCTAAGCTTGGAAAAATCCTTGAATTCTTTTGCTTATAAATTTCTTAGAAAGTAACTACAATGTAAAATGGGTAGCTTGGTTTTGAAGGGGTTAACAGACACTCAAACTTACCCAATATGTGGATGAATTTTGAAAAAATGCCAAAAACATAAAAACTATGAACATGACTACATTTATAATTATTTATACCAACGTTATGACTTCATTGTGACTTTAAATAATCATTATCAAATAGTCATACTATTTCATAACTATAAAGTGTTTTTTTAAATAAAAAAAATGAATCTATTGTCATGCTTCAATACCAAAGGCAATGTACGGGAGAATTTCGATACGGTTATGAATACATGGGCTTAAATGGACGCCTTGTCATTACTGCTTTAACGGATCGTTGTTACATGACTATCACCACCGCTCTCACTTACCGTTTAGGAGGTGCTCCTGCGGGTCCTGCTGGAACTGGAAAAACAGAGACTACAAAAGATCTTGCCAAATCAATGGCGTTACTTTGTGTTGTATTCAATTGTGGAGATGGGCTTGATTACAAGGTCTCTTAATTTCACATTTTAAAAAGTAAAAACCTATACAATAATTCGTCTTATTTTATTTTGTTTCATTTCATGCCATTTCATTAAAAAAAATTAAAGTACTATGTTAATTTACATAAAGTTTTCAAACCTTTGCAGGCCATGGGCTCTATCTTTTCGGGTCTTGTCCAATGTGGAGCCTGGGGTTGCTTTGATGAGTTCAATAGGATTGATGCAGAGGTATTGTCTGTGGTATCATCACAAATCAAACAAATCCAGGTAATAGCTTAGTCTTCTTGTCAAGATTGATTTCACCTTCACTACAATAAGATTGTTTTATTTCTCAGGAGGCAAAATCATAAACTCCAAAATTGTCGCTGGTTCCCATGGTTCACTGTACTGTTTCCCATCTATCAATGGATATTGTCCATGTGCTTAAAAGAAAAAAAAAATCATAAATTTCATGAGATTGATACTAAGATAACGTCTCGGACTAAAAATTAAAAATTTATTGCAGAATAACTTCTGTACTACCCGCTTGAAAATAGTCAAGCAACTTCCCGTCCCGCCTGCTGGCGTTTTAGTTGTGTTTGTATCCTTGTTTTCTTGCTCTTCCTAGGCCGTTTGCGGTTGGGTTCTTGTTTCCCTTTTTATTGCAGTAAAGATCTCTTTACTTGTATCAAAAAAATAAAAAAATAAAGTCAAAATGCATTTCAATTAACCACCCTCTCCCAAATTAAATGGAAAAAAATTTAAAAAATTTAAAAAATTTAGAGATATACTCAAAGACAAGTACAATATAATGTAGATTCTAAACATATACATAGAACAGATTTATGAATGTCCTATATTTTTTTAGCAACATTAGGGTGTCAAAAAATGTAAGAGTTTCAGGTTAATGAAAATTCTATCAGGATTGCAACACCCCATTTCAATTATCTCCCCTCCCAAATAAATGAAAACAACAAATAGGACACGCTCCCTCACTACTTACTCAAAAGAGTACATAGAATTGGCACAAAATCTACAACTGAGGCAACCTTTTTTATTTACTAATAGGCCTACACTGGTTATAATTAGCCCTTCAAAAAAAGGGCACTATCCAATTATTCCTTCCGTTTCAAAATGATCTTCTAGTTGGACAAATTGTTGTGGATTAAGGTTGAAAATAATGTTATTTCAACTTGTTTCTAAGTACTTCAAGGAAGTTGTTATCCATTTACAAAATCTTCAAAAACAAAAATGATCATTTTTGAGCGACCAGAATATTATTTTGAGACAAAACATTAAAAGAAACCAGAAGATCACTTAGAATAGAGCAAGTACAAAACAAGGCTACAAACCAGAGAATTTCAACTTCAAAAATTCATAACTAATTCCACAAAGCTCCAAAAAAAAAAATAAGAAATGACTTGGATTAGATGCTAATTCCATTTGCCTTTCACAAAAAATTTACTAAAAAGTATTTCAGTAAAGTTGAACCTCCCAAAATTTGCTTTGTAAACCTCCTACCTCAGTTGTTTTGAATGCCATGTACCCCTACTATCCTAGAGTTGCCACGTAATCAAAGAAATTCGGAAGCTGTTAACAAAAAATGATTCATTGAACTTGATTTGTACATACACATTATGAAATTATAATGCCACTTTGATGACAATTCCATATTTAAAGATAATTTTCTCTAAGTTTTAAGATTTGAATTATTTTAAATTTAAACTTTGAATAATAATATCAATGTATGATTGGAACATCATTCATCTAAGCAACTGTTATCACTACCATTTAAATTCAATCTTCATAATTATAAATATTTTTTTTCGGTTTTAATTGTAGTTTTTTGGGGGGGAGGGTATTTTCTATTTGACAAAAATTAACTACCTCTTTATGCCAAAAGCTAAAATTTGTTTGCATTTATCATGAAATTCCCTACTTTAAGGAAGGAATGAAGAATGGATTGAGGAAATTTACTTTTGAAGGAAAAGAAATAGCACTAGATCCAAGAACTGGCATATTTATCACAATGAATCCTGGCTATGCTGGTAGAACAGAGTTGCCTGATAATCTCAAGGCCCTTTTCCGCCCAGTGACGATGATAGTACCCGATTTACAACAAATTTGTGAAATCATGCTTTTCTCAGAAGGGTATGGTTCCAACGTAACTATTTAATAGTTTGTTGTTTAGTTTTGAATTTTTATAAATAATTTAATTTGTATCCATGTTAATTTTAATCAAGTAATATATGTATCTATACTTGTCATCATGTTAAAAGTAATGTAAATCTCATGTAAATCTTTGAGGCAAAATGACTGAAGGTCAAACAACCCACTATGGTCATAATTAGGAGTTAGCCCTCTTGCCATTGCTGAATTTCTTTATTTTTTTTTCACGTAAAGACAAGTGTGAGAAATAGCAAGAGCAATTGAAATCATATTTTTTTGACAAGTGTGAATTTATTATGAGTTCTTAAATTTTTTTTACCTATCATGGCCCAAAAGAGTAGGTAGACTATCCCAAACCAATAAAAAAAATATATCCATAATACTCATCTTACTCACCTACAACAGTCACATTATTTTCTAACATGGAAGGCCTTAAGAAAACACTTCCAACAATGAATTTACATTGAAAAGCTAGAAGTTCCTAATGAGGTCACTAATCACTGTAAGCTAAAACATTGATTCTAGCCCAAATCTCATTTATTGAAAAAATTCTTAATGGAATCATTTCCTAGGTGTCTACTATGGAGTTGATGAACTTTCGACCGCAATGGGTTGTATTATCTTAATGAGTGGACTACTTTGGTTGATGAACTAGTTTGAAAAGTATCTAAAAAATCTCAACAACAGTTAGCCTTTATTATATCAAATAATTGTGATACTTTCATTTGATATTCTTGCATGTCTAAATTTGATACATTAAAGTACAATATACAAAATAGTTAAAGATTTTAAAGATTTTAATATCATTATTCATGTAATACATTGCAGTTTTGAAACAGCTAAAGTATTGGCTAAAAAAATGACAGTGTTATATAAGTTATCCAGAGAGCAACTTTCAAAGCAATATCATTATGATTTTGGTCTACGAGCTTTAAAATCAGTGCTGGTCATGGCTGGTGCATTTAAACGAGGAGATCCTGATATGAGTGAGCAATTGGTACTCATGAGGGCCCTTCGAGATATGAATCTCCCAAAGTTTACTTTTGAAGATGTGCCCTTGTTTTTAGGCCTAACAAATGATCTTTTTCCTGGGATGGATTGTCCTCGTGTGCGATACCCTCGATTCAATGATGTTGTTGAAGAAGATTTAGCGGTAATACATTAATATTATTATGATTCATATTTTGAAATTAGTTTGAGGATCTATTTTTTAATGGAATATAGCAAAAGGCAACTCCTTTTTAAATCTGCTTCTAATTTCTTCATATGACTACTATAGATAATATGAGCAAACTGGAGTTACTCTAGATTGGGTCTTTGTTACAGTAGATGAGTCTTTGTCCTTCTAGGTGAGTTTCCTTTGTTTGGTTCTTGGACATAGATTTTCTTTGGCATTTGCTATGGGATTTTTATCTTCATATAAAAGTTCATAATCCTCCCCCCCTTAGGAAAAAATAAATGTTCTTGGTGGTTTCAGGAACATGGATACCTAGTTATGACAAATCCAACAGATCAAGTAGACAAAGTCATTCAATTATATGAGACAATGCTTACACGTCATACTACTATGGTAGTTGGTCCAACTGGTGGTGGAAAGACTGTCATTCTTGAAACTCTTTCAAGAGCACAAACAAAGATGGAATATCCTACAACTCTTTTTATAATCAATTCTAAAGCCCAACCTACACATGAACTCTATGGACTTATGGGTACTATTTTTCTATTAGACTACTAAAAAATAATAATAATAATAATAATGTAACTTCATTTTGAAACTATAGGTTTTGTAAATAGTCAAAGAATATTTTATAATTAATATCATAGTCATTACAAGCAAAACATATTGAATATGTGCCAAGTTGTCCAAATTTTTTAATACTATTAGCTTTTAGAAAAGCAAAAAATGTAATTTTAAAAAAATAATAATATTTTCAATAACTCAAGCCTAATTTATTTCTCATAAAGTTAATTTCAATAGGTTAGTAGAGAACTATCCAAAAAAACTCTTTGGTCTCTCAATTTTTTGATAACATTACAAAATTCTAGAAAATAGAAATAAAGTTGTCGATCTTTATTTATTTGAAACAAAAGGGCAAATCCATAGCATTGGAAGTAAAATTTTAAAATACAACCACCACAAGGGAATCTAGGTTAGGGGCCAAATAGAATGAGGTGACTAACCAATCTTTTAAAAGGGTTATGTTGAGACCAGGTGACACTCCTCTCATTCCCCCACAAAACAATGAAAAACAACTCCACTCAAATTTAAATTTATTCAAACTTTGTTGTAAGGAAATGGTTTTAACAATCTTGGTACAATACCATGACCATCCAACATGGCTATACTCTACTAGAATTTGTCAAATTTGATTAGTGACTTACTCTAATGACAAGTGCTCTGTTGAAATATGATGATGTAGTTACTAGCTATCTAGATTTGTTAAGGATAATCCCCCTACTAAGGATCTTGAAGCCAATTGACTATAGCAATGCACTACAAGAGAAAGGAATATTTTAATGATTTTTTAAGTATAGTCTTAGACATAAGATTATAAGTAATGACCTTTAAGAAGATTTTCAGTAAAATTTTACTAGAAATACATGTATTTTTCGTAATTTTTACTGAAAATCTCTTTAAAAATCATTACTTGTAATCTTATGTTTAGGACTACACTTCAAAATTTACTTAAAACATCCTTTCTCCTATAGTGATGGGATTGTTTTTTTGATGTGAAACAACTTGTCTCCAATTAGGAATTGATCCAACCCCTGTGGTTGTGGGAGTTAACCATTGTTATGAGTAGTGTGCTTCTATAAGCCCATAATGCCATATACTTTGAGAGTGTATACACAATCAAAACTTGTAACTTAGAGCATAAACTTTGCTTTTCCAAAATCACAAGGTTGGCAACTAACATTGACAGTTGCATTTGCTTTCTTCTTTAAACTGTTAATTGCCAATGCCTTATGATAAAGTTGCAAAATAAGGTTGACTTTTTGTGGGAGTGTTCCACATCCCACACTTCATTCCACTAAAATTGAAATTTGAAAAATAGACAGGCTTTGTGTACCAACCTCCATAGACTTAGACGTTAGTATGGGGCGGCTCACGCCACGGTTGTATGTTCATTACTTTACTAACTACTAACCACTAACTTCTTATCCTTCTCTAGGACACTTGCGGCTAGGGCGTTGTATTCTTTCCTTCTTGCAGTAAAGGTTTACCTTTATTTATGTAAGAAAAAATAGGATATCTAACCATTTTGACAATACAATGATTGGAGGGGGATGTTGATCCTAAAGAAATTTCTGGCCTTTTTTCATATTGTTGTCAATAAGACCCTTTTGGCCACTCCATCTAATCTGTTTGGAATCAAATACTAGTTTTTAAATTGGAGCATAGTAAGGTTGAGCCATCCATAATCGACCAATGACCCATACTTGACCTATATAGGTGCAGTTATTTTTTACCAAGGTTGCACCAATTTTTTTGAAGCTTAGAATGTGTTTTTTTTCCATTTCAAGATTGAAACTAATAAGTTCATGACACATGTTCCAAGCTGTGAGAAAGAAAGTAGGAAATAATGAGTAGGAAATAAGTTTATGAATGATAGGAATTGGAAAGAGTCTAGACACAAGCTATGGGTCCGGAGCACTTTTTGCCTCTCAAAATTTCCAATGTAATTTCAGTTCAAGCAATAAAAAATTTTCAATTTTTTTGCAATCCAAGTCATTTCTATTGATGCATCTCTGAAAATATTTTGTTTTGCTTGGCATTGCTCTAGATCATGTCGGAATTGTTTATTTAGTCAATTATAGGTGGCTCTACTTTATAAGAGTACCTCCAATGTCTTCTGACCGAGGATGGTATGAATGATGAGTGTTGACTCAATGTAGCTGCTCAAGATTCAATTGAGTGATTGAGTATGAAATAACATAGATGCACAAGGTTGAATTTGGTTTATAATTGCCTTGTCAAAGAGAGGGATGCAACCATAGGTCCGAGAGCTACAAATTATAGGGTAGAGTCATCTTATTGCATAAAAGTGTAAACCATTGGTTTGGGTCTCGATGTAGGGTGTATGCAAATTGTTTTGCTATCCCAGTAAGTTGTTGATGTAACATCACCCAATGTCAAAATAGGCCAAATTGTGTGCCAGCTTGTTGGTAGTTGACCATGCATTGTTTGAATGGGTCCCAAATATTGTTGTCTAGTATGACACCTTGATATAAAGATCCATTACTTGAACTTGAGAGAAAATAATCAATGGTGTGCTCATCCGTCTTCCACCAAAGGTTCATGGTCATCCATTCTTGAGATGTAATGGGGGTTCTAAAATTAAACATTTATAAAAGTGAAGTAATCCCTCCTAGTTGACCAGTTATGCTTATAAAAAAAATTCTATGAATGACCCTTGTACTAATAAATTTGATAAATGATCATTGGAATACAAAAAAGTGCAATTTGATCGAATGGTGAAGATCATTATTTTTTATATTCTTTAATAGTATCTTTCTTTATCTATGTGACAATCCTAGTAAATGAACCAAAATACCAAAGTAGCTATATTTTTGGCTACTAAGTTCCAAAATGGTATTAAAGTTCCAAAATGGTAAAATCAAAATCTAATTGGACTATTTATAATTAATACTTTTTTCTGGATTATATAAAAAATACAAGGAAAAAAATTGTCCTACTTACTTTATTTATAAATCTTGGATTGTTTGGAGGTATGATACAAAAGTTTTGGTAAATAAATCAAACTCCTTGGTCATTAGAGACAAAGATAGGACAAATGTTTTTTTTGCAATCACCCATGATATGAAATATGTATAGATAAAACTACTATCTTTAATGACAATCATGTAATTAAGATAAAATCAATACATCAAAATTTGTGTTGATAGACCCTGATACCCGTGATTGGACTGATGGTTTATTATCAAGTATATTTCGAGAAATTAATAAACCTTTACGACCTGGCCATGAAAATGATAGGTACTTCATATTGTCATTTTTTTAAATTAAATACACAATCTCAAACAAAATACCATATAAAAGTTGTAAGATATATTAATATTGTTCATTGACTCAATTTGGATTTTCATATTTTATATAGAATTTTTATAGATTTAGCTAATTGTAAGTGTCTTGGTGAATAAATGTGGATGCAGATATTACCTAGTTTTTGATGGTGACGTTGATGCACTCTGGGTAGAAGATATGAATAGTGTAATGGATGATAACAAACTTCTAACTCTCCCAAATGGAGAACGAATTCGTGTTCAAAATCACTGCAAGTTGTTGTTTGAGGTAGTTAACTTTCAATTAGTACTTATTAGAAATTCTATGTTTGAAATATAAATAATTCCCACATACATAAAAATACATAAAAATCTCATTTATACACGTAAACATACATATACATACATACATACATAATTTTTTTAAAGATGCAATTATGATATAAAACTACATAATTGCCTCATTAGGTGTATGATCTTCAATATGCTTCACCAGCTACAGTTAGTCGATGTGGGATGGTATTTGTGGACTCCAAAAATTTAGGCTACAAACCCTATATTTGGAAATGGTGTAATTCTCGAGATAAAGACAGGTAAAAACCATGAATTAGCCAAAAAAGATATCACTTAAATATAGTGTTTATTGAATAAGACTTGAAAAATATTTATTCAAGTATTTTTACAATTATTTGATGTTTGATTTAAACATTTTATTTTAGGCCAGAAGAAACGGAACTATTGAGAGATCACTTTAACAAGTATGTACCAGCATGTATAGATTTTGTTTTGGAGGGCCTCATCATGAATGAACTTACCAAACCACTACTTCAAACGATTCCCCTCACAAATCTCAATATGGCTAGGCAATTGTGCACTATGTTGGAAGTAATTTTATCAGGCGAAACAAAAATCAGACAAGCTCCAGTAAGATTTTTTTAGATCTTCAAAGGCTATCAATTTTTTCATTATTAACACTCACTTTAATCTCTCTCCCTATAAATATATTTAAAAATTCTAGGATTATAGTAGACATGAAAGTGAAATCAAAATTAAATTTTTTCACTATTGATCAACTTATCTAGTGATGGGAGTCAAACGACCTATATTATACAAATATTTTTTATATTAGTTATTATTATATTTTTTCTTTTAGATGTCAATACAAGTCTAAAATTAGATTAATTTAATTATTTTAAAATCTCTCTCTACATTTAGACATCTTGGCCTCTAATGATCCAAGGGCTCTTAGATGAAACTTATATGTGCTACAAAATATATTTCTTACAAATCTTTTTTGAAGTTTTCATCTAAAGAGATCATATTCTTGACTATCAAAAAATAACTCTACTTTTAAATTATTTTTCAAAAGGGAATTTATATAATATACATAACCACAAGTTTAAGCCTTGCTTGACACTTTTTTGAAAATATAACCTAAATTGTGCTTACTTTGCCAATTTATTAAGATCAAATTTAGTAATATTTTATCTTCCACAAAATAATTAATAAGATGTTCATACAATAATTTCAAATAAATTTCAAAGTAAAATGCTTCATAATTTACCAAGCATAAAATATATAGTTTCATCTTACATTGATTACCAAAAAAGACAACACATTTATCATAAAATTATAATGATTTCCCTCTAACAATAAAATTTTTATCACTTCCATGATTTTGTATTCATTGTATTCATCTCTTCTAAAAGAAAATTAGGCAATAGTAGTTTCTACTTATAATACATCCGTTCAAATCTAATCCAAATTGCTATAGTTTAAAAAAATTTGGAGTTTTTTTTTCAAAAACCAAAATGCCTTAAAAAGATTGGAAGCTATCATAAAATGTTTCAATGATCATTAGGATTTAAAGACCAAGTCTAAGAAAATATCATCAAATGGAAATTCATGAACATATGAGTAGGACAAGTTTTCTAGATTTTTAAAATCAAATGTTGCTAAAATAAACAAACTTTTGTTGTAAAACTCCAAATATTAGTAACAAAACTAAGTGCATTATTAGAGAGTTTACCTTGATCGATATTGCAATTTTTTGGATTGGATTCATGATCTAAGTTTTTTAACTACAAAACTCAAAAGGGGATTGAAAATCCAATTTGGAATTGGTGATGTTGAAGACTAAAAGACTTTATAATGTCTATATTTTGGTTTTTTGTCTTTCTATTTACATATGGTAGAACTTTACATTTTTAAAAATATTTTTCAATAAATTTAAATTGTGATCAAATACATATTCTTCAATTAAGTAGATATATTAAAGACTTCCATATCTAATGTATAATTATACATCAATATGGTAATGGTAATAAAAATATATGTTTTATTGACACATGAATGGTCAACTACTTAGAAACTAAATGGAACTTAGTAGTTATATCTACAAAAATTTATTCTATAAAAAATCAGATTTATATTTTATATTTATTTAATCTAATTTGATGAATATGCATGTGTACCAGGCTCTTGAAGCATTATTCATATATTGTGTAATATGGTCTATTGGTGGTAGCATTGTACAAACTACTGTTGTAAAAGATCGTAATCGGTTTGATGATTTTGTAAAGATGTTAGCTGGCTTAGGAACAAGTCCAAATCAACCACTTCCTCCAAATCAACTTCCAGCATCTCTTATATATGAATATCATTTTGATGTAAATGCTCTAATGTGGCGTTCATGGGAAGCCCTTGTGCCATCATATGAGGTTTACAATGACTTTTATAACTTTGAATATTTCAAACATGTTCTGTATGTATATATGTATATATGTATATATGTGTATATATATATATATATATATATATATATATATATGCATGCATATAGGTATATATATACTTGTCAAATAGTTATTTTAGGTGGAAGGTTCTACTCTGATATTTAGGATAAATTCCTATACAACGAGAATGTTTACAAAAAAATTGTATATTCTTAGAAGTACACTTTCAAAAAAATCAATAATTTCAAAAATGTGTATAATTATATAATACTTATCTTCATGTTACAATATAAAATATAAATCATATTAATCTTTGCCATTTTAGAACATTAAAATGAGATATATTTAAAAATAAATTGAAAATGATCAACTGAAAGAAATAACTCTAAATCTTGTCAACTATAAATACATTTAAATACACAAAGGATCTTTAAAAGTTGAATATGAGATTAATTTATATGTTTAGATATATTTTTAATCTCCAACAGTCAAGCTAAAACAATGTTAAAGTCCAATTGAAAACAACTTTAACCCCTAAAGGACCAAGGTGATTTTCCTACCAAAAAACATTCAAAACTGTCATTTCTATTGCAAAGAGAAAAGAGTTTAACAAATTGTTTTTTTTTTGCATATCCAACTGTAAGATCTTATACTTGACTAGTATATGAATATGCGGAAGAAATTTCAGAAACTTTGACCACGTAGATTGCAAGATATATACATTTAAAGTGAAGAAAACAAGTTTTTTTTCACCTTGCTTGACTAGATTTTTTGGCTTTGAATCTTTTTAGTTCAAATTTTTTGCTCTATTGATTTTGATTTTCTACTTATTTATGTTAAATATTTGAGTTAAGAATCTACCAAAAAAATTTAGAAAAAAAATCACTTAATTTTCACTCATTAAAAAATTGTTAAGTAGAGGTGGATTCAAGATTGAGGAAAAAACTAAATTGTTAATAGCTTTTACATGGAATTGAATCACAATAATTCCAATGGTGAGATTGTTCTAGCAAGAAACTCTAACCCTGTCTAACAATTTTTTTTGAAAAATACTAAAAATTGCATTCAACAATGAATTCTATAAGTTATTTTTTCAAGAAGATGCTTAGATTGCCCAAAAAACTAAGATTGTCCATAACTTTCTCATTATTAGTCCAAATTGAATGAAACAAAGCTTCACATGTAGACAAAAATATAATCTTTGAGTCAAAAAATTGAAAAAAAATTATTTTGACTTTTTGTGATTTTTTTGTGTTGCCCGCCAAATTCCATTTTTGCTTATTGTGCCATAACCTTTGCTCCGGGGCATCAATGAAGATAAAACTTATATATATTCACAAAGCTCTTGCAAAAATATACAACCTCAAAAAATCCCAAAAAATCTCACAAAAAATTGAGACAGTAGGAACCTGCCCGGACCCAAATTGTCCCCCGAGGGAACAACCGGTCCTTTAGGGGTTATACCAATAGTAGAAGCAATGTATCTCCAAGCAAGCCTAAAATCTTTATTTTTATTTATTTTAAAATGAATTGAATACTAGAACCTTTGTATATATTTTTGAATATATTCTTCTAAAATTTTAGAGTAGAATCTTCCACTGATTATAAAATAATTGTGTCCAAACTTCAAATTTTCATTATTTCTAGTTGTTCTTAAGATTGCTATAGCAAAAATTATGAGTATCCCAAAATTTGTTTAATTTAGTAAAATTGTTTGAACATGGGTTGAATGTACTTGGAAAGAAAAGAATTCATATTAATTTTTCAAGCAATACATAAAATGCCTTGTTGTTTTCATTTTAAAATTTTTAAAAGCAAATTAAAAAAGCAATTTTATATTATTTTTAATAATGCAATTAACGCTCTTTGTAACTTTCATTTCATTGGTTAAAATGGAATGGTTCAAAGATTTTCATAAAATCAATCCCTTCAATCAATTAATTACTTTATACAATATGTACATTTTTGGATGCTTGATGTGACACAATTTTTTTTCTAAACTTATTATTTTTGCAACATTTTTTAGAATGATATTATATAAGCTTCACACATTATAGAATGATGATTTAAAGATCTTTTCTAAAAGACATATACAACTATTCCAAAATATGAACTTTGTAAAGCCAATACAAATTTTCAAAAATTACAAAAAGCTTCTTTTGTCCTATAGAAATCAAAGCTATAAAAATGGTTTACTTTTATTCTTATAAGTACAAGGGCAATTCTTTTGGCCATTAGAACATTTATCGGTTAAATGTTACTTTGTGGACTTAATATGGCAAACTCTCATCAATGGGTAGTGAGGGGTGTGATATGGCTAGCTCATTTTAGTTGGACATCCCTCTCCAAAAAACTAAATTAAATACAAACTTCTTGACGTACCTTTGTATATGTCATCTATCATGCACTAGTAAATGACAAACAATATAGGATCCATATACAGTGACAAATGAAACTGAATACTAATTTGAAACGTTTTCATTCAAACAACCATACCATAAGCATCAATGGACAAAGTCCAAAAGTATATATACGAAAGTTGTAGCGTGCAACATACTAAACGTTACCATACAAGTTTGAAGAAAAAATTAGTTGTGCTTTGAAAGAAAACCAATTTCAAAGTTAGCCATGTCTAATACTCAATTTTGTTCAACATGATTTGAAATTACTTTATTTTTGTCAATTTTTTCTTAGAACTGTAAAAAAACTTTTTGTGCCTTGGCATGTTAGTATATATCATTTCAAATTGTTGTATGCTAAAATTGAAGGAAATTGACATTTATAGAATTTAAAATACCAGCAGTTTGATGAACATGCAAATGATGTTGGTTCTTGCAATATTGGAAGGGTTTTTTTAAATTAAAAGCGGGGAAGGCATTAGCCATTGTTGAGAGTATTTAGGTTGCCATATGGACCACTTTTACTTCTTAATGCCCTTGCATTTGAAATATTTGTTGAATTGGACATTCCATTCAATTTATATTTCATGGTTGTATAATGCGTTTTTAAATTCAAATTCTTTGTCTCAAAACTAGAGTTCATGATCACCTAATTGATCCAACAAATTCCCCAAAAATTAACTTAGCATTGTCAATATCATCACAAAATTGCCAAATTGATGAACGTCAGTGTAATTTTTGGCAATTTTCAAATTTTTTGACGATATTGATATTCATAATTTAATCTTTTGGAGATTTGGTGGATCAGTTATGTGCATCATGAATTCTAGTCTTTGGACAAAGAATTTGAATTTAAAAACGCATAATACAGCTATGAAATATAAATTGAATGCAATGTCCAATTCAACAAATATTCCAATTTATGCAAGGGCATTAAGAAGTAAAAGTGGTCCATATGGCAACCTATATACTCTCAATAATGGCTCATGCCATTCATGCTCTCAATTTCAAAAAAAAATTCAAATATTGCGAGAACTAACATCATTTACATCTTCATCAAACTATTGGTATTTTAAATTCTATAAATGTCAGTTTCCTCAACTTTAGCACACAACAATTTGAAATGGTATATACCAACATGCCAAGGCACAAAAAGTTTTTTTGGAGTTCTAAGAAAAAATTAACAAAAATAAAGTAATTTCAAATCATGTTGAACAAAAGTGAGTATTAGACATGGCTAACTTTGAAATTGATTTTCTTTCAAATCACAACTAATTTTTTCTTCAAACTTGTATGGTAACGTTTAGTATGTCGCACGCTACAACTTTTGTATATATACTTTTGGACTTTGTCCATTGATGCTTATGGTATGGTTGTTTGAATGAAAACGTTTCAAATTAGTACTCGGTTTTGTTTGTCACTATATGTATCCATATTTGTACATTTATTTATATTTGTATTTATTTACATATGCTATACATAAATCTATATTTATATTCAAATCCATATCCATATCATATCATAATTGTATTTGAATCCAGTGGATGTAGATCCTTGAATTTTTTTGCAAAATTAGAATCTTGTTTTTTTCGTTGGGTAGTATATTGGAATGAAAATTATTAAAAGATTTTAATTGTTTTAAAAGCTTTAGCTTTAAACAATAGTAAATATGTTAATTCAAATTTTTTAATGTTTTTGTTTAATTTCAAATTCTGATTTCCAACAAAATCATTAAAACAGCATTTACTTGCCACTGTAATTGATAAATTTGTAAAACTTTATTGATGGACATTTCATTTCTTTACAGCCTCCACCAGATGGAGCCTTTGCCAAAATATTGGTGCCTACTCTTGATACATGTCGATCTACATGGATTGTTGATACACTTGCGCAGGTTTGTCTTATTCACCATTGTCAAATTTTTTTTCTTCAATTATAGAGTTCATTTGACCATTTGATTTGATTTGCATATGATAGTAGAAATTGAAAATACTAGAATAGGTATTTATTGATATAATGGCTTGAACATGAATTGCAGCATGGCAAGTCAATATTATTTGTTGGTGAAAGTGGGACAGCCAAAACTGTTATTATTCAAAAGTATTTTAGTACATTGGATTCAGGAAAATTTCTTGTTCTCAATATGAATTTCAGTAGTCGTACAAACTCTCTTGATGTTCAAAAATCAATTGAAGATTCTGTAGAGAAGCGTACTAAGGTATTTTAATTTAATTGCAAAGTATAAAGTTCAAACATTTTATAAACACAAAAAAATGGATTCCATAAAACTTAATGAAAAACGTCTTTTGATCATGAATTTTCTTTTGTAGACGGACTATGGTCCTTCTCTTAATAGAAGAATGATTGTTTTTATGGATGATATGAACATGCCAAAAGTAGATACCTATGGAACACAACAACCAATTGCTATGCTTAAGCTTTTGGTAGAGAAGAGAGGAATTTATGACAGGGGGTATGAATATTTTACCAAATTTTAATTTATTGATTTAATATACAATCAAATTGATATTTTAAATGTAAATCAAATCAAATCAAATATAAAATATTTATAAAGATATGTATAGATATATCAAAACTGTAGTAAATTTTCAAATGATAGACACAAATATCTAAATATAATTTCCATATTATTCACTATAGGAAAGATTTAAATTGGAAAAGAATTTTAGATACACAATTTATATCTGCAATGGGCCGACCTGGAGGTGCACGTAATCCTGTTGATCCTAGATTCATTTCTCTCTTCAATGTTTTTGAAATTCAATTTCCAGCTGACTCTGCTCTTGCACATATTTATAGTGCAATTCTTGAAGCGCATATCCAAAAGCTTGGACCCGATCTAAAGGTTGCTATTTTTTATACATATATAAATTTTTTAATGATATTTAAAATTTTATCTTTCTAAATGGTCCTTTTGAATAAAATTAATTATTATATGAATAAAAGTGTCTTAAATCTATATCATATATTAATTGACAATTAATGTTGTCTTCTAGTTTATTTTGTTTGAAGTTTTGAATAACCAAATTACGGTAATTTAAAAATTCTGAAATATATTTCAATAGTTTTGAGACATTTTGAAGCTTTTAAGGCACCATTTTGGCTCATTACTATTGGATAGAGGTCTTTAGTAAGAATTATAAAGACTTGAGATGAAAATTTAAAGTTTTTTTTGTCATATTTAAAAAATGTAGTCTCAAATTGACATTTTTAATATTTTGGAATCATGGAAACTTGCACTTAGGCACCAATAAAAATATTTTTTTTGCAAAAGTTTGACATAATAATCAATAAATACTCGTATACTATCCCAAATAAAACATCACTTCAAATTAGAAAGGCCTAAATAAAATAATTGCAATTAAAAAAATATAATCAAAATTTTGTTTTGATATTCAACTTTAATTACAAGTTTTGGATCAGTATTATTGCAAAAAATATATAAAAATATATTTCATTTCTCTAATGCACTAAATTATAACCACATAATAAAAATGAAAATGTTTATTTTTTATAGTCTTCTATAAAAATGTTCATTCATTTTGAATTTGGAGGAGTACAAAAATGAATGGCATTCTGTATAATTTTTATAAAAGAAAGAGAACTAGTTTTACTCTATACGAAAAGTGCAAAATAATGATATCAATTAGGTATATATTAATTATAGTTCTACTCAAAAAGGCTCACTTCAATATGCATTTGAATTAAAAATAAATGCTTAACAATTGTTCAAAGCATTAATTTCAACAAATTACACTATTTTCATAAATTTTTAAAATAGGAAAAATGCAAATTTATCTATCAGTCTATAAAAACCTGTAGAAATGAAACCTTCTATAAACTTTCTTTTCAATTCTAAAGATAAATTTTCAATTTTTTTTTAAATTAATTTTTTTATAATTGTAGTATAGACAATGTAAATAAGAAATTTTAAAAGCATTTAGAAAATAAATCATAATCATGAAAACAGACTATTGTCTTTTGATAAAAGTATATTTCAAAAGTGAATTTTCAAAATTCAATTTGAAACTAATTGTTTGCCTTACAATACTACTCTTTAAATTTTTAAGTCATTTTCAAGATGTTTTGGATCTAGATTTTGTTAATTACAAAGAGCTGAAGCTTAGAGTAAGATGAGTCATTTTTAGGCAAAATTGACCACATGATCTTATAGAACGCCAAGTCTTTATGATCTCTATAAGTTTCAATTTAAGTCATAGGTTGCAAGACTATAACATAAAAGTGAAGGGTGCTTCAAGAAAATCAATGTTTTGGAGTAGCAAAAATTGGGCTTTTACTAGCTCTTTTGGTCACATAACATTTTAGAAAGTTGGAATCCTACATTCATTTGCAAGGTAACCAAGTTCCGTATACATGGAAATAAGTCTTGTATTCACTACAAGAAAATGGGGTGTTTTAAGTGAGTTTTTAAATATAGCCCTAGACATAAGGTTTTAAATAATGACCTTTAAAGCAATTTTAGCAAAATTTTACTAGAAATACATGTATTTCTAGTAAAATTTTGCTGAAAATTGCTTTAAAGGTCATTACTTAAAACCTTATGTCTAAGACTATACTTAAAAATACACTTAAAATATCCCATTCTCTTGTAGTAATTATTAGGACCAAAAATATGTGAAATAATAGTCTTATTAAATTTAAAAAATTATTTCATAATTGGAAGATTTGTAACAAAATTTAGAGCCACAATTTAAGATCAAACATAGTAGAGTAAAATATTACAAGAAAAGACACCCAATAAAAAAAAATTGAGACAAATCTAAAATCTGAATGCGAGATGTGTATTCTAGTGGCTCTTTCTACCCATAGACTAGGTAGAAGTAAAAAAAAGGGGGAGGACAATGCCGCTCAAGGTCTAACGTACCATTGGGCAATTCATTGAAAAAGAGCCATGAACGGTCTAGTTTAAGCGCAATTATGACCTTGTCTGCTCCATGCCTCCACCTCATTAGCTAGTGTTCCCCTATCTGATGATCCTTTTGCTACAACCCTAAACCACCCATACTTTAGAAATTCAATAGTGAATCTTCTTTAAAATAGCTAACTTAAGTTTCTTAAGGATGAGCCCAAGTTCAAGTGACCCTTTGCGTTTTTAGGTCTATAAATGGCCAATATAAAGACGGATTGATCTTTTTTGGATCACCCAAAAATTTAAAGGTTAATGTATAGATTTTATATTGATAAATTTTAAGATTAATAAACTTAAGGATTTTATTGGAATTTAAAATTGGTTCTAATTAATTGAAAAAACATGTTTAAAATTAATACTTTTGTCAAAATACACTTATTGCATAGTATGTATTCTACCATATCTTGCAAAACAAATACCATTGGATGCCAACCTATTCTAACAAGTAAATTTCAAAACAATGTAGTATTTGAGCCAAGAATTTGTTTTTGCCTCTTTTGCTAAAAATGCTATACATTATTCAAATCCATGGGAGGTAGCACCCTTTTATTATTTACCATACCAATTATTTTACTCAAAGACTCATAATCATAGCAAAATGTATAGCTATATTTTTATTATTATTATAAAATTTTGGAAATCATTGATGAGTTCACAAGAATATTGTGGAAACAACTACAAGTATTTACAAAGCTTGCTTTTTGAGCTCAAGAGCTATTAATAAAAACTAAGATTCCCTTGAAATGGTTTGCAAGTAAACTGTTCAAACCTGTATAGTACAAAAATCTCTTAGAAAAAATAAATTTAGTTCTATTGCGATATTTTCAAGGCTCCAATATCAATCCCTCCTTGGCTAATCTTGATTTATAGTGCAGATGTACAATTCATCAAATGGAGGCATAAAAATATACTATCGATAGAAGAAGTGTAATTATATAAAAAATAATCAAAAGATAAATGTAGAACATTAAAAGTTAGAAATTGTATTAATCCTTTTTTCTACCAAAAAACATTCAAAATTGCCATTTCTATAGCAAAGAGTTAAAAAAAGTTCAAATTGTTTTTTTTGTACATCTAAATTTGACATCTTATACCTAACTAGTATAAAAATTTGTGGGAAATTTTTTAGAATTTTTGGCTGCACAGATTGCAAGATACGTGCGTTTAAAGTGAAAAAAACAAGGTTTTTAGCACATTGCGAGACTGGATTTTTTGACTTTGAACATTTTTAGCTTAAAATGTTTGCACTACAAAGTTTTGAGCTTTAAATGTTTGTAGTGGAGAATTGAATTGAAAATCGAGTAAAAAAAAAAAATTCAAAAAAACTTAATTTTCATTATTAAAAAAATTATTAAGTAGAAGTAGGTACAAGATAGAAGGAAAATCTAAAATATTAATATCTTTTTATATGGAATTAAAAAGCATGAATTCCAATGATGAGATTTTTCTAGCAAAATAACAAAACCACATGAAACTTTTTTTATTTTTAAATTATAAAAATTGCATTCAGAAATGAATCCTACAAGTTATTTTTTTCAATAAGATGCTCTAAGTGCCCGAAAAACAAGATTGTCCATAACGTTCTCATAAAAATTCCAAATGAAATGAATCAAAGCTTTCTAGATAGATAGAAATATAATCTATAAGAAAAGCAAAAAATTTAAAAAATATACATTTTTTTTTGCTACCCCTCGAATACTGTTTTGAGCTTATTTGGGTATAACTTTTATTTCCAAGCACCGATTGAAAAAAAAATAATATTCCAATGAAGATTAGAAGTTTCTCTATCTTCAAAAAAAAAGTTTTGGAAAATCACAACAAAAATTCAGCCCGTAGGTACCTACCCAAAATCCCATTTGTCCTCCGAAGGGACAATGGGCTTGTAGGGGTTAAAAAATCTTTAATCACTAACTATGCATACAAGAAGTAGATAAAAATTATGCAATTCAGAATACAATTGGATCCAATTTTTCATATTTTATTTTTTGCATTTGTCCACAAAATCCACTACAATCTTTATTACAACACTAAAAACACTATGCATGAAGCAGAAGGCACTTAATCTAAAATGAGGCAAATACATTGAAGATGTCAAATATTTCTTGATACAAATGTGTATTGCAACTTGCAAAATCACTTATAGATTTGGTTTTACTTAATCTAATTTTTGACTTTGAAGCTTGAATTCTAATAAAAAAAAAACTATTAAGTTGAAGACCATATCAAATATTTCTACATATAGATTTAATTTCTAAATCATCAAAAATGCATTATTTGAGGGATTTAACATTTTAAAAGTTGTTGTTCCAGAATTATGATATAATAATTTATATTAACTCTAGAAAGACAAAAATCTTTTTCTAAAGCTTCTAAATAATGTTGACAATAACCAACCCCTAGACTTGAAGGAATTTTAAGGAAATTCCTTGAGATTGTTTCTTGCAAAGATGTTATTTTAGGTAAATTTTGGAAGATGCTACATATATTCTAATCCAATTGAATGATCATATGATCCATTTTGAGATCAATTACCTCCAAAACTTTCAAGTTTTATTATACAATTTAGTAAAAATTTAGGATTGAATATAAGATTTTGAAATTTTTTCTTCTACAAATTCTCTTACTTCATTTAAAAAAATCAAAAGTAATTGGAAATTTTTAAAATAAAATTCTAGTAGTTTTTGGATTTTGGATGAAAATTATAATGTATAAAATTCATAACAATGTAAATAAGTAATTTTTTCTACTACCAAAACCTTGATGTTGCCTTTTGGCTATAATTTTAATTCTTTTTTGTTATTTTTTTTCTTAAAATCAGTTGGTTTTTAAAAATTCCCAAAATTTTAGAAAAACTTCTTTTAAAAACCTTCACTTATATATTTATCTTATATTTAAATTAAATTATCTATAGATTTATAGATGCTTTTTTAATAAATATATTACTAATTAGTTATTAATATCATAGATTTATATTTATATTTATATTTTAATGAAATCAATTAATTAAAACATGTTTGATTTTTTATTTTTGAAAATCTAATTAATTAACTAATTAATCATTAATTTAATATGTTATAAATGAAAATTTAATAAAGTAGTTATAAAACATAATTTTTATTATGTATAACAACATTGTTTCAAATGTGATTAAAATGAATAATTGTCACTTGAAATTTAAACATAGTAAGATAAAAAAATTAATAATATATTTTATACTACTATAGGACTTGACAACACCAATTACCCAGATCACATTAAGCTTGTACAATTATATCATTGAGAAATTACCTCCAACACCTTCAAGATTTCATTACATTTTTAATCTACGTGATCTAAGCCGAATATATGAAGGTTTGACTTTTTCAACAATAGACAAAGTAAAGACAGTTGGCCAAATGATACGTTTGTGGCGTAATGAGTGCCTTCGTATTTTTTATGATCGCCTCATTAATGATGGTGATAGGAAAATTGTTGAGGTAGTTGAATACATCTACCCTTATATATTTTGTACATTCACAAAATTATTCTTCAAAAAATAAACAAGTTGTATTAGATTTATCAATTTTATATCTATATTATACAAGTCCTTTTATTTATAATAATATCCATGCTATCATTTAGGATCAACTTGAAATCGTGGTGCGTTCAAAATTTGAATCAATAGCAGAGGAAGTTTTGGCAAATCCAATTATCTTTGGAGATTATAGAAATGTATTGAAACCTACAGAACCAAGACTTTATGAAGATATGGGTAATTTTGAAGATACTGTGAGGCCCTTAATGGAAGAAGTTTTAGAAGAATACAATCTTGTAAATAAACAAATGAATCTTGTCATGTTCAGAGATGCTCTAGAACACCTCACTCGTATTCATCGTATTATGCGAGTTTCTCAGGTAAAAAAGTACTTCTATAGACATCAAGTGACCAAAACTCTTGAACATTCTATAATGTTGGTTCAATCAAAATAATTTGAAGATGAAATTGAATTTTTAAGGATTCTATCTTAATTCAATGTTATTAATCTCTAGCAAGTGGTCATTTACAATGATTGTAAAAAAACTTTGAGTAATATTCACATTTGATTTCTTAAATTATCATATGACAAAATTTGAATGTTTAGCCATATATTTATGTTTTTTGATGGCACACTATTTTATATAAATATAATAAATCTAAATTAAAAAAAATTGAGCAAAAAATAATGTTATTTCATTTCATTCGCATTAATGAAAAAACTCAATTGTATAGGGAAATGCTTTACTTGTGGGAGTTGGAGGTAGTGGAAAAAAAAGCTTATCCAATATAGGAGCTTTTGCTGCTGGATGTGTAATTTTTCAAATTACATTAGCTCGAGGCTATGATGAAGAAGCATTTCGAGAAGACTTAAAAACATTATATACAAAGTTAGGGGTAGAAAATAAAGCCGTGGTATTTTTGTTTACCGATGCTCATGTTGCTAATGAAGGGTTCCTTGAACTCATTAATAATATGCTTACTTCTGGAATGGTACCAGCTCTTTTTAAAGAAGATGAAAAAGATGGCATGATAAATCAGGTGAACAAATTGTATCTTATATGTATAACAACTAAAGGTTTTAAATAGATCCATTTAAACTCAACTAGTTGACATGTGAGAATCAAAATTTAAATACGTAGTAGAAAATCAGCCAACTAATAAAATACTTTGAACAAGTAATTAGACTATCAACAAAAACTAATTCAATTTTTGTTTTTGTTTTCTACATAGCTAATGAGATTGTAAATTTTTTATGATGTAGGTACGAGATGCCGCTGCGGCATCTGGCATTGTCGATACAAAAGAAAATGTATGGGGCTATTTTATCAATCGATGTCGTAGCAACCTCCACATCACACTTGCCATGTCTCCAGTTGGAGATACCCTTCGGACTCGTTGCCGAAACTTTCCTGGATTAGTTAATAATTGTGTGATTGATTGGCTTACGCCGTGGCCGGAAGAAGCTCTATTATCTGTTTGTACTATATTTTTAGCTGAAGTTGATATTCAACAAGAATTTCAGCAACCAATTCTTGATCACATTGTTCTTGTGCACATGTCGGTATGCAATGTTAGTCCCAAATTCACTCAAGAAACTCGACGTACCAATTATGTGACACCCAAAAATTTTCTTGATTTTATCATGACATATCGCACATTATTAAAGCAAAAAAGGCAAAACAATACTGATCAAGTGAATCGGCTTAATGGTGGGCTACAAAAGCTCATCCAAGCTAAAGTAGAAGTTGCCACTTTGCAGGTTTTATATTTAAAAAATTCCAATTAAATTATTTGCTTTTTTCATAAATGATGTTCAAAGAAGGAAGACAATTTTTAATACATTAGCTTTTCATTGTAACAGGAAACCTTAGCAGAGGCTAAAATTGTGGTAGATGCAAAGACCAAAGAATGTAATGCGCTAATAGAAGTGATTAGGTACTACTTATCAATTAATTGCAAATGTGCATGTGTATGCTAAATGTTTTTAATTTGATTGAGGTACATTATATTTTCTACTTAAGTTTGAGAATATGAAATTTGGATGTTTTGCAGCAAAAACACAGAAATTGTGGTAACCAAACAGACCATTGCTCAAGATAAAGGCGTAGAATTGTCCAAACAAAGTGCACAAATAGCAATTGAGAAAGCTGAAGCAGAAGTCGCATTGATTGATGCCCTTCCTGCTTTAGAAGCAGCTGCAGAAGCTTTAAATAGCTTAAAAAAAGATGAAATCACTGAAATTCGATCCTTTGCAAAGCCTAACATTTATGTTCAAAAGGTTAGTGTTTGATACAACATTATATGTACTTGTAATTTTATAAACTATGTAATTTATAAACTATATAGAAGATGTCAAAATCAAAAAAAAATTAAAAAAAAAAAATCAAATGAATGAAGGCGTTTCTATTTACTAAACAATTAAGCAAACTTATTAGGTTTGTGAATGCGTGTGTATCCTTAAACGAGTAGCAGATGTTTCATGGAAGGGTGCAAAAGGAATGATGGCTGATAGCAATTTCTTAAAAAGTTTGATAGAATTTGATAAAGATAACATCACGGAGAAACAAGTATATTTTAGAAGCTTATGATATTTACAATCAATCTGCAAACCTAAATATATACATTAATATAGAGAGAGACATACACATATTAGAATACAAGACTAATGTTTTTGCTTAAATTTTAAATCTTAAAACCTCTCCTAGAAAATTCTATTTAGCATGTTGATTATATTTTAACACAATTGTTAGTTGTTACATATATAATCAAGAAAAATGTAAAATTAATCATTGTTTTTCCAAGTATATTGAAATTAGTATATTTTGTTGCAAAATAAACATGCACATTTTCATTAAATGTTAGTATGATTTATGCTATCTATATATCAATGACTATGATGTAATATTCCTTATATAGATGAAAGGTTTGAGGGAGTATTTTAAAGATCCCAATATGAGTTTAGAAGTTTTACAAACCATATCTCAAGCAGCCGCGGGATTGCTTCGATGGATTTTGGCAATGGTGAATTATTATGGAATCTTGAAAATTGTTGCTCCTAAGCGCAATGCTGTAATGGCTGCAGAAAAAATGTTAAGTATTGCAAAAGTTGAACTGGATAAGATTCAAGAAGAGGTATTAATTCCATTTATTATATATAAGATTGACAGTTCTCAAAAAAATATTCCTATGCTTTTGGTATAATTATTTATTCATATTTGGAATATTGTTAATGTTAGGTTGAAAATTTGAATGCTCGATTAGAATCGCTAAATAAAGAATTTGAAATCGCAAATGGAGAACAAATTGCACTAAAAACAAATGCAGATTTGATGGAAAAAAGATTAGATGCAGCTTCTCGGCTTATAGCTGGACTTGGTAGTGAACATTCTCGATGGTCAAAAGAGTTGGAAGATCTAGCAATTGCACGTGTCAAACTATTAGGAGATTGTTTGGTGGCTTCAAGTTTCTTAAGGTACATTGATTTATTACATGCTTTGATGTAATCTTAATTGAAATTAAGGAAAAATTTAATTATTATTTTTTCCATAATTATCATTTAAAGATATAAATATTACCCACATATAATTGTCCTTAAAATATTTTTAGACTTAATAAACTATGTGGAATATGTTGCAGCTATTGCGGTGGTTTTACTATAGATTATAGGAACTTGTTAATTCAAACTACATGGCACAAGGATTTACTTGAACACCAAGTTCCAGTAACGGATCCTCTAGTTTTAGAAAACCTTCTTTCAAGTGAAGTTGAAATTAGTACATGGAATAGTCAAGGACTTCCGTCTAATGATCTTTCCATCCAAAATGGAATCCTTACAACAAAAGGCTCACGATTTCCCCTTTGCATTGATCCGCAACTTCAAGTAAGGAATCAAAACTTGCATTGCTTTTAAAACTAACTATGTAAAGAACAAATTTTGTAATATATAATCTATGAATGCCTAATATTTTTTGATGATTAAATCATGACATGAAAAGGCAATCAATTGGATAAAAAAGAAAGAAGGCAAAATGTTAGAAGGTCGAGTAAGAACTTTCAATGATTCGGACTTCCTCAAACAAATGGAGTTGGCAATCCAATATGGTTTTCCATTTATGCTTGAAAATGTTGATGAATACATTGACCCTGTCATTGATCCTATTCTTGAAAAAATAACTACTTCTGGAGCAGGAGGAAGAAAAACTGTAAAACTTGGTGACAAAGACATTGAATGGGTAGTCTTTCTTCCATCATCTATATTACGATGAATAGTCTATAATGAAAATTTATATATATATATATATATATATATATACATATGTTTATTATAACACTATATGCTTAATATTGAACCATTTTCTAACATCTTAAAAGTTCAAATTATTGATATTGTGCTAAAAATATTTATAAATGTTTTGAATTTGTAGTTTTGTCTTTATGTTTTAGATGACAATATAATTCAATTTGATTGAAATAATATTAAATTTTAAACTTTAAATGTAGGATGAAAATTTTCGACTTTATTTAATTAGTAAGCTACCCAATCCAGAGTATGGACCAGAAATTTCTGGAAAAACACTTATTATTAATTATTGTGTTACAGAGCAAGGCCTTCAATCTCAACTTTTAAATGCAATTGTATGCAAAATTCTATGAAATGTGAAAAAATTCAAATTTAAAAAAAAATGCATTCAATACAATATAACATTAGTACAATAGACTATAGTATTGCTCTACTAATTTGTATCTTAATGATTGTAAACTTTGTCATTATAAATCTGTGTCAGGTGGGCCATGAAAGACCAGACTTGGAGGAATTGAGAGAAAACTTGGTTAATGATACGGGTGAAAATAAAGCATTGTTAAAACAATTAGAAGATACTTTACTACGAGTAAGCATTTTATATTTGTTGATCTTTCATGTTTTTACTTTCTTTGCTTAAATGCCATATAATTAAAAAAAAACATACTCACATTTCTTTGAACATATTCTTAAATGTAAACTATTCTTTATCATATTTTGTAATTATGATTATAGGAACTTAGTGCTGCAACGGGAAATATTCTTGATAATCATGAATTAATTGCTACACTTGAAATTACAAAGTCAAAAGCAGGAGAAATAGCTGAGAAGTTAGATATGGCTTGCGAAACATCTATTGAAATTGACACTGTTAGTGTCTTATTTAAAAGAATAATCCAATACACTAAACATAACAAATATATTATTATCATAGAAGAATACATTTTGTTTTACTTTGAAATATAAAATTGTATAGATAGTGAATGTTTATAAAGAAAAATCGAACCTTATCTTTTATTAAATTTATCATTTATCAAATTAAAGTTTCATTATGTTTGACACATATTAGATAATAAATAGATTTTGAAAAAAATAGTAAAACAAAGTTTTGGAAATTATTACTAAGAATATAATTAAATGATAATTTGAAAGTTTCTAAGCATTTTGAAAATATTGCAAAATAATTGATAAATATTATTAGTCTTAAATTATAATCAATAAGTAAGATAAGTATAGACTACATGAAACAAACTTTTGTTACATATTATGCAAACAAAGAATTCAAATTTTAATTTTCATAATGTATTTTTTTTAAAGTACATCTAGAAGAGCATTTAATGAAATATAGTTTAATTTTTTTGAGAAGTTTTTATGGAAAGATTTGATTTATTTAATACAATTTAATTCAATGCAGCTTCGTGCTCGTTATTTTCCAGCAGCCAAACGAGGTGCTATCTTGTTTTTTGTTCTAAGTGACCTCTCAGCTATCAACAATATGTATGAGTATTCTCTTAATTCATTTTTAGAAGTTTTCAACATCTCTCTTGCAACAAGCCAAAAGGCCATCACTCTTGATGGACGCTTACGCAACATTATTGATGCTTTAACATATGATGTTTACAATTATACATGCACAGGCCTCTTTGAAAAGCACAAGCTTATGTTGTCCTTCCAAGTTACAATTCGGATATTAGATGGGGATGGAAAGCTTAACCAAATATATTTGGATTTTTTCCTCAAGGGCAATCTTTCTTTAGAGAAAGCAGAAAAGCTCAATCCATATCATGATTGGTTTCCAGAGCAAGGGTGGCAAGACATGGTTCGCATGTTGGAATTAAATGATGTATTTGTAGAATTGGGAGTGCATTTTGAAACAAATGAAAAAGAATGGCAAGCTTGGTGAGGGAACCTCAAATCATTTAATCTTGCTTCTTTATATATGCAATTTATTAGATCGATAATAAGATTAAATTTTTATTATTTAAATAATAATTAGTATGCACATGTATATGTTATTTAATTTTTAATTTTAAAAATATTAAAATTGGATATAATTAATAAATTATTTTCTATTTTGCAATGATACATAGGTATGATGCTCCTTGTCCAGAAATGATGCCTATGCCTGGAGGATTTTCAGATAAACTCAATACATTTGAATCATTACTAGTTTTACGATGTTTTCGTATAGACAGAATTACAGTTGCACTCACAGTATGTGCTCTTTATAAGTTTCAAACAACTTATATTTTAATGTATTTAAATTTTGTTTGTTGCCTCAATGATTTGTAACTGAAATTTTGTTAATTAAAAATACAACTACTAAAATTGTATGAACTTGGAAGCCCTAAACCAACTAGGGATGATACAAATAGAACTAGAATTTCAAGCAATAATTATTATATCTTTAGGTAATAGAAACAAAATTTTAAAACCAGGAACGAAGAGTGGTAGGTGTCAAAAACTATATACATTTATATATATATATATATATATATATATATATATATATATATATTATAATAATAATAAAATACAAATTCTTTGAAAATTTTCCATTTTGTAATGTAAATGACATACACAAGGCAAATTTGGTTGAGAGTAATGCATGAAAGGTAGTCAATATTTGAAAATAACTTTGAATTCAAAAATAGTTAACAACAAGTATGCATCTCAAAAGTTAGAAGTAGTCCAATAGCATCATCTCTTTAGTTAATGGCATTGTTAATGAAATCGGGTAAAAAAATTGAATCATAAAACAAATGATTCTTAATTTATTAGACATGGCAAACGTATATAGAAAATAAAAAAATTCACTATTGACATGTCTATCAAGACACTCTTTCAAAACAAGCTTGTGTATGTCATTTACATTACAAAATGTGTATGTCATTTACATTATCTTCATCCATATTTTTTAAAAACATCTAAGGAGTTTCTTCCTTTTGAATGAAGATATCTTCCTTAATATTGATTATAAAAATTGCATAAAAATTAGAGCGTTGGAACTAGAGTGCATTTGTTTTTTATAAATTTTTTACTATGAAATAAATTAAATTTACTACAATTCCAAAGTTTATAAACTCATTCATATGCATATTCATATAAAAAAAATTAATATGCTTTTTCCTTCCAGACATATATAATTGAAATGATGGGAGAAAAATATGTCATGCCACCAGTACTGAATTACAAGGTCATTCATCGTCAAAGTTCATCAGTGACACCTATTGTCTTTATTCTTAGTCCAGGAGCTGACCCTGCTTTTGATGTTTTCAATCTTGGTGAAGAAATGGGATTTAAGCCTGGACAAAAATTAAAATATATGGCTCTTGGACAAGGTAAATTTTAGAATTTTGATAAAATTTAAATAAAAACTTATCTTATTTTTATATATGAGTTTATTTTATTAAAAATATAATAAGTTGTATATTGATATTTTACCATTACAACTTTTGACATGTGCGTGACAATACTATAAAACAAGGTATGGGGCCTAAAGCCGCAGAACAATTAGATCAAGGATCAACAAGAGGATTGTGGGTGATGCTTCAAAATTGCCATTTGCTCCCTTCTTGGTTGAAGACCTTGGAAAAAATTCTGGAAAAAATAGTAAAACCACACAATGATTTTCGATTATGGTTAACAACTGAACCAACGTCAACATTTCCATTAGGAATATTGCAACGAAGCCTAAAAGTAGTAACTGAGCCTCCAAATGGACTTAATCTTAATTTGCAATCGTCATATGCAAAAATTACAGAAGAAAATTTAGCTGAATGTCCTCACTTTGCTTATCGAGCCCAGGTGAATTTGTTATTCATATTTATGCTTGTTATTAAAATATTAAATTTTGAAATTTTTGACCTCCATACAAATTAAAATTAACATCTCAATTTTTCTATATACCAAAACATTAGACAAAGATGCTTATGGTCATTTTCTTGAAAGATGACCAAATTTTTCTATGAGATTATCTTTTTTCAAAAGAAGGGTGCTTGTAGCCAACAACTTTCTAAAATATTAAGTAATTAAGAAAATCAGTAAATTATTTTACATCACCAATAATTTAAAAAAACAACTAAAATATTGTATACTTGAAAAGTATTAAAATTCAAAAAATATTATAAGTACAAAAAGTTTTCATTGTTTAGTGCATTGAAGAATAAACTTGAAAAAAACAAGTTCTTAGAAATTCAATTACGTAATAATTTGATTAGGCTACTATGATAAGATCTAGATTTTTCAAAACTTTGACTAATCTATATTGTAAAATTACAGCATTTGAGGTTAGAAAGAATATTTTTGGGAACCAAATGACAAAGTTAATAGTCTTTGATGACTCTGAGAGTTTTAACAAGATTTTTGCTCCAAAAGTATAAGTTTTATTAATAAAAATTCGAATTTGTAAAAATTGCATATCATCTCAAATTGGTTACATAAAGTGACAAATGAAACTGAGTCTTAATCTGAAACAATTCATTCAAACAACCATACTATAAGCATCAATGGACAAAGTCCAAAAGTATATATACAAAAGTTCTAGTGTGCAACATATTAAACATTACCATATAAGTTTGAAGAAAAAATTAGTTGTGATTTGAAAGAAAATCAATTTCAAAGTTAGCCATGTCTAATACTCAGTTCTGTTCAACATGATTTGAAATTACTTTATTTTTGTTAACTTTTTCTTAGAACTCCAAAAAAACATTTTGTGCCTTGGCATGTTGGTATATATAATTTCAAATTGTTGTGTGCTAAAGTTGAGGGAATTGAAAATTTATAGAATTTAAAATACCAATAGTTTGATGAAGATGTAAATGATGTTAGTTCTCGCAATATTTGAATTTTTTTTTGAAATTGAAAGCATGAATGGCATTAGCCATTGTTGAGAGTATATAGGTTGCCATATGGACCACTTTTACTTCTTAATGCCCTTGCATAAATTGGAATATTTGTTGAATTGGACATTGCATTCATTTATATTTCATAGCTGTATAATGCATTTTTAAATTCAAATTCTTTTTCCAAAGGCTAGAGTTCATGATGCACATAATTGATCCAACAAATCCCCAAAAGATTAAATTATGAATATCAATATCGTCAAAAAATTGAAAATTGCCAAAAATTACACTGACGTTCATCAATTTGGCAATTTTGTGATGATATTGACAATGCTAATTTATTTTTGGGGGGATTTGTTGGATCAATCACGTGCATCATGAACTCTAGCCTTTGGACAAAGAATTTGAATTTAAAAATGCATTATACAGCCATGAAATATAAATTGAATGCAATGTCCAATTCAACAAATATTCCAATTTATGCAAGGCCATTAAGAAGTAAAAGTGGTTCATATTGCGACCTATATACTCTCAACAATGTCTAATGCCATTTATGCTCTCAATTTCAGAACACCCTTCCAATATTGCAAGAACCAACATCATTTGCATGTTCATCAAACTGCTGGTATTTTAAATTCTATAAATGTCAATTTCCTTCAATTTTAGCATACAACAATTTGAAATTATATATACCAACATGCCAAGGCATAAACATTTTTTTGGAGTTCTAAGAACAAATTGACAAAAATAAAGTAATATCAAATCATGTTGAACAAAATTGAGTATTAGACATGGCTAACTTTGAAATTGATTTTCTTTCAAGTCACAACTAATTTTTCCTTCAAACTTCTATGGTAACGTTTAGTATGTTGCATACTTCAACTTTCATATATACACTTTTGGACTTTGTCCATTGATGCTTGTGGTATGGTTGTTTGAATGAAAACATTTCAGATTAGTACTCAGTTTTGTTTGTCACTGTAGTTGCCAAATTTTAGAAGTGAAAAATGGAATTGGCCCAAGCAACCAAAGTTACCCGCCTTGCCTTGAAAAACTTTGGATTGTCTTTTAATCTGAGTAATGAAAGGCAAATTTATTGAATTTCTGTAAAAGAGATGGATGTTATACTAAGCTGTGTCAAACTTTCAAAAAGCCATCCATTCAAAATTGATTCATGGGAACCTATTCAAATTTCCAATTGCTTATTTCACAAACATTTATCTTTTAAGAATCAAAACTTAGTGCATGGTTGCAAATTGACAAATTGAACCAAACTTTTAAGAAAATAATTCTAATACTATATAATCTAAAGAAAAAATCAATAAAATTATTTATTTTGTTAATAAGAATAGCATTCAACCTTAGAATTAAAAAAATCAAGGTATTAGAATACTAACAATGGAAATAAATTAAATTAGTAAAAAATTATCAATTTTTGTTGAAATAAATAAATTTTTATTTTAATATTTCATTTGAAAATATGGTCCTCCAAAATATATCAACCAATATCATTACTTTCAATATATCTTGTAGGTTTTTGTTGTGGCATTCTTCCATGCAGTTGTTCAAGAACGTCGAAAGTACGGAAAACTTGGATGGAATGTTGCATATGATTTTAATGAAACGGATCTACGTATTAGGTAAAAAGATTATTTAATCTTCATTTAAAAACATATAATTTTTAATAATAATTTTATTTAGAAAATTTCCATAGTTTTTGGTTTTATTTATGATTTATATAATCATATTCCATTTCATTTTTTTCAGTTTAGCATTGATATCAACATATTTGAAAAAAGCTTTTGATAATAAAGATGACCAAATTCCTTGGGGCACCTTGCGGTATTTGATTGGTGAAGCCATGTATGGAGGACGTGTCTCCGATTCTTTTGATCGTCGCATCCTTACAACCTACCTAGAGGAATATCTTGGTGACTTTTTATTTGATAAGTTTCATCCATTCATGTTTTATGCTGCCCCAGATGAATCCATTGTTTATAAACTTCCAGGATCTGGACATCGTGATATATACACTGATTACATTAGTGAAATGCCTATTGTTCAATCTCCTGAAGTGTTTGGTCTTCATCCTAATGCTGATATTAGTTACTATTCAAGTACAACTAAAACTCTTTGGCGTGACCTAGTAAGTTTGCAACCACGGGCAAGTGGTGGTGGCGATGGTGTTCGTAGAGAAGACATCGTTGATAGAATTGCTATCGATCTTCTTGCCAAAATTCCACCAACATTTGATTTTCCGGTTTTGAAAAAGAAATTTGGAATACCAACACCTGTACAAGTAAGAAGTGTTCTTTAAAATTTAGCTACAAAGAGTCTAATTTAAAACAAAAATTAGAGATTATTTTATTTAATTAAAAATTCATATTCATCAAATTGTATATAGATCATGCAATTACAATTGATTTCATATACAATATAATTGTATATATTAAAAATTCAAAAATTTATTGTATGGGATAATAGGTGGTGTTATTGCAAGAAATAGAGAGGTTTAACCGATTATTAGAAAACATGGGAAATAGTTTATTTCAACTTCGAAGAGCCTTAGCTGGTATTCCTAGTTGATTCAATATTTGTTATATCTTGTTATTTATTAGAAACCAATGCAACAAATTATCCTATACAAAGATATTGCATATAATTAAACCACCAAACTCATGTGTATTATTTAGGTGAAATTGGTATGAGCAAAGACCTTGATGATTTATCAACAGCCCTCTTCAATGGAGAATTACCTGCAATGTGGCGTAGAATAACTTCACAAGTAACAAAACTTGTCTTCATAAAATTAAAAAAGTGATGTATTGAAAAAAATTATAAAAATATATATATGTGTACTTATACTAGATTTAATTGTAAAGAGTGTGCAATAGGAGCCCGAATTTGAGAAAAATAGAAGACAAAACTCCTTAAAACAACCAAATTGGTTATAAATTAATGGAGTTTGGTGTTGTTTTTCTTTTGTACTATTCTTGGTTAATCCTTCCTCTAACACCCCTTCTACAAAGTGGAGTTTACATTGTACAATTAATTCTATTTTCACACGTTATATACAAAATTAAAATAAATTGAATCAAAACTATATTTGTGATTTATTTTGTGTTAAATAGACGGAAAAGATGTTGCCTGCATGGATGACTTGGTTTGAAAGACGCTACAAACAATACAGTGATTGGGGTGAGATTGGCGAACCCAAAGTAATGTGGATGTCAGGACTTCAAATTCCAGAGACTTTCATTGCTGCCCTTGTTCAAAGTACTTGTCGTGCCAAAGGTTGGCCTCTCGATAGATCCACAGTTTACACACAAGTCACTCCCTACATGACGATTGACGAGGTTCATGAAAAGCCAAAAGAAGGTTGTTATATCACGGGACTTTATCTTGAAGGTGCATCTTGGAATGAAGAAAAACTCATGCTGAGGGTGCAGGTACAAACAAAAATATGATTCATTTTTGAAAAATAAGGAGATGTTTGCGGAAGTAGTTTCTATCACAATTAGTAGAATTCCACACTGAAAAAATCATTCTAGATGATAGTTTTGTGTTAAATTTGAGAGCTTATTTTAAACAAAATTGTATTCAAATAGGCATTATTTTAAGTACAAAAGCATCACGTGGGATGGTTTTTTTGGTGCGGATTTCTACAAGTGTATAAACCTCAAAAGTAATTTGCATAAAGATGCTAAGTAATCACAAAAAACACTTTTGATTTTGAATAAAACTTCAAATGAAATTAAGCAAACTATATACATAACCCAATTAAATTTTGTTTATAAAACACATTATTGCATCTTTTATTGTAACTTTCTTTAATATTTTTATCTTACATTAATTAGGATCCCAAAATTTTGGTAGTTGAACTACCTATACTCCACATCATTCCTATTGAAGGAAGCAAATTAAAATTAACAAATACATTTAGAACTCCCGTTTATGTAACACAAGCACGCCGAAATGCTATGGGCGTTGGCCTTATTTTTGAAGCTGACATTGCAACAACAGTCCATCCATCTCATTGGGTATTACAAGGAGTTTCATTATGTCTCAATATTGATCAATGACTTGCATCATGAAAGTATTGATAGTATCTTCATTTCTAAGGTAACTTGATAAATTAATTCTTTATTTCTATTTCATTTTATATTTAAAAAATATAATCCGATTGGTACCCTACTATAGAGATGTAATCTAAGTATATGGTAATCTAATTGAATAATTGAAATTCTCAAAAATATTTGTGCAATTTTTTAATGCAGCTTGAAAGTACAAAAAAAAGCTTCAACAATCTACATGGTTCAAAATAAAAGTGACAAGAATTTTTGTATTTACTTATCATCTTTGTGATTGATGATAAACAAGATATTAAGGGCATGATGCATATAGTTTTGTAAATTCAATATTCTTGATTCAACAATTATAGAACAATAAAATGATTCCAAGTTTATTTCAAATATTCTTTAATGTCATGATAAAAGAGTTTTGACATGATAATTATGCAAGGATAGAAATCTTATGGTCGAAATATGTATTATATAAGTGTACTATTATTTTGCAATCCAATATGAAATTCGACATTGTTTAAAGTATATATAGAGTTTATACAAAGGATTTAAAAATAGATGTACATTATTAATGTTTTGAAAAAAGTTTATTAATGAAAATAGATAATGAAATTATCACATTATATTGCAACAAGATATATTCAAAAGCAACAAATCAAAAAATATATAATACAATAATAAATTTGAGGATTTTGAATGTATGACTATAATACAGTGACATATAAAATTTGATTTCCTAACTTGATGCTGAATTTGATTTATATAAGTTTCCATCATTCGTACGGACACATTTTCTTTTGTACTATATTATTTTTTTTAAAGTTTAGAATACAATTTTTTTTGTGTTGTAAAATGATGTCTATTTAATATTGATTTCAATACATGCATGATTATTATCCAAGGTAAAATCAAACATTCTAGCCTGTACATTACTTAGACAAATATTACTTTTGAATATGTTAGAGTATTTTTGTATAGAAAAAAAAAAAAAATAGAGTGAACCAATATACTTAATAGGATGAAAATTTACACTCACTTCCAAACAAATATGCAAAAATTAAATCCCCTGAAAATTATGCACAATAACAAATCAATGAAAAATTTCAAGAAATGTTATATCAAGTGACTAGGGTCAGCTTCTTCCGCTGACCATTTAATTGATTTTGGAAATAAGGTTTGAAATATGCTAAAAATAAAAAACTCTTTAACCTCTAAAAGCCCAAGGCATTTTCTGGCTCCAAAATCACTAAAAACTACCATTTCTGTTGCGGTCACTCAAGAAACCAAAAAGAATTTTTTCCTTAGAATCTAACCATATGATCTTATATTTCACTTGTTTTAGATTATGTGGTAAGAATTTTATGAAGTTTGACCGTACGGATTGGAAGAAGTTTTTTTGAACTGTAGCTTGTAATTTTAGATGACTTTGACAACCATTTGTGGATTTTTTTTGCACTACACACCATTGGGTTAAGTTTTTTTATATTGAAAATTTAAGTTGAGAGTTGTGGAAAAAAAATTCAGGATGTCAAAACCTGATTTTCACATATAAAAAAACTGTTAAGTAGAAATAGGTCCAAAATTGAATGAAACACTAAATTGTTAATAGCTCTTAGTTGGAATTAAAACGTCATAACTTCAACGGTGGGATTGTTCTTGCAAACAAACTTAACCTTTTCAAAACATAAAAATTCAAAAAATTCAAAAATTGCATTTAAAAACAAATTCTATAAGGTTTTTTTTTTGAAGATGCTATCATGCTTGATTGCCCAAAAAATAAGATTGTCTATAACTTTTTCATTCTGAGTCCAAATAGAATGAATCAAATTTTCAAATGTAGACAAAAACATGATCTTTAAGATTAAAAAAATTAAAAAAAAATACAATTTTTTATAGTTTTTTTTTCCTGCCTGGCGAGTTGTTTTTTTGACTTCGGGTGGCATAACTTCTGCTCCCGGGCACCAATTGAAAAAAAATTATATTTTTTAGAATGCTAATGTGATTTCCTATCTTCCAAAAAAGTTTCAAAAATTCAGGCCAGAATTTTAGGTCACACAAGCTTGTCCAAAATTCCAAGTGTCCTCCAAGGGGACTTTGGATCTTTAGGGACTAAAATTCATTTTTCTATATAACAAAAACAATTGTTATAAAATTTTAAATCTAATTTTAGAAATATATTTTGCTACACTTACCCATATAAAATATTGCAGTTACATAAATATTTGTAATTTTTGAAAGTAGAATATAAATACAAAAAATAAATTAAAATTTGGTCTTTTTTCTAATGTTAGAATGCATTTTTTTTTTCAATCAAAGTCTGCTTTTTTTTTAAAATTGAAGGTCAAGTCATACAAATACAAATGGTTTTGTTCACTTTTGAAAATAGTGAACTTGTTAGAAAGAAATGGCAAGTAAGTGGAGGCTCTCTTTTGAGTGGATAGTGAGGCTGAGGTGCATTTCAACTAATGCACACCCTCCATCCACTCAAAAGACCCCCACTAAAAAAAATTAAAAAAAAATTATTACCCGCCTCCCCCATTTTTGTGATTAAAATTTTAAAAGAAATAAAAAATTCATTACCTCCCCCCTCTCCCATTTTGTGACTAATTTTTTTTTTTATTATCCCCCCACCCCCTCTTCCTATTTAAATTTGAGGGAGCACTTCACAACTCCAAACACTATGGGATATGTCCATTTGACCATATTCCGTATCCCGTATCTATATATATTATATATATATATATATATATATATATATATATATATATAATTGTATAGTACGGTATCCCATATCATATCACAAAATATTCCAGTATCCATGTCTATATCCATACTAGTATTCATATTAATATTTGTATTCATATCAATATTCTTATTTCTTATTTTTTTAAATCAACAGTGTTGGAGAGGGGAGAGGGATTTTTTTCTTTAATCAATGGCTTGTGCATTTTTACACTTAAGATTAGAGGGGGTTCAGTTAATTACCATCCACTTTAAAGATAGCCTACACAAATTTGTGTAGGCTGTCTTTTGAGTGGGTAGTGACGTTGTTAGAAACAAATGGCAACTTCAATTTTAACTCTTTAAGAGTAAATGAGTAGGATTTTTGCAACCAAAAAATCTATTTTGTTTCAAGTTGACAATTTTTAGTATTGAGGAGTTTCAAAATTGAGTTCATTGAATGGAAAAAGGTTATGATAAGTCTAATATTATGTATCACCTTATTGCAAATTTTATTGTCTCCTGCACTTCAAAAACATTATATAAGCCTATGGCTTTTGTAACATTGTATAAGCCTTTAAAAATTCTTCTTCCTGGAATCCCATATCTTAGTGGGAGGTATATCTCCCTAAATATATGGAGTTAGTTCAAATAACTCATGACATCTTTAATCTATATTTATAGCTATATATTCCATATTTTCAACCATTTGATTTCTAAGGCAAGGATTGTACAAATTGTCTATCTAAATCCAACACTCTTTTGTTCTCTTCTCTTTTGTGATGGTGCAACACACTACAATAAATAGGTATATAAATGACTGTTCAAAATGACTCAAAATTGATTCTAGGCAATCATTTTGGACATATTTGACTAAAGAATGACTCAAGCCTTCTGGAATTACTGTGGACAAGTCTTTTATACATGATTGCAATGTTTATTATCACCATCCATTTTTTCTTTGGATGAGCATTGAATGAGAAAGTTTGAGGTGAACATTCAAAAATCATTTTGCAGTCAATCAAGAATCATTTCAGATCTATCTTTTTTCTAGATATTTGAGTTTAAGATCTACCAATTTTCTAAATTTAGAATTTCAAATCTACCATTTTTTTAGATATTTGAATTTCAGATCTACTATTCTTTTAGATTTTAGAATTTCAAATTTACCTTTTTTCTAGATTTCAAAATTCCAGATCTACCTTATTCTTAGATTTCAAAAACTTAAATATTGGTATATAATGGATTTCATTGATTTAGAAAACCTTACAATATCATAGATTTTAAAATTTCTGAAATTTTAAATACTTGTAGATTTATGTAGATTATAGAATCTACAAATCGTAGAAATCTTAGAATTAAATAAAAAAAATCATTGTATAAGACTACAACAACTTACAAGTCTTATATGCCCAACCTAATGGTATCCTTGACAATTGGTGTGGGACAATTGATATAAGACAAATGGAAATGAACTTTGGATGCAACTTGGAAAACAACTAGAAAACAATTAAAAAACAACTAGTGTATGATTTAAAAGCGACTAGGAAACGACTAGCTTGAGCACTATTAAAAAGATCAGTTTTTTTGTTGATTTAAATATAAGAAAACCTAATTTTTAGTGATGTTAGAAGAAAACGTTAATTTCTGGTGAAACATGACCAAGTCAGAGAAGCTTTGGCCATGAAATCCAAAATTTTGGGTGATGTTCCTAGAAACCAACCAATGCCACAGTGAAAACGAATTGATGACATTGAGGACATGCATGCTATATGAAGGACATTTTGGAAAATAATACAGCATTGTCTGCAATGTCATGAACAACACGTAGCTGCCATGTGGACAAATGCAATTGGTTTGACTTTTTTAAACAGACTCTGGGTAGAGTCTGAACATGGACCATATTTAAAAACAAGAGACCACGGGGAGTTCCTTCCTTGATTGCAAGAAAGAAAGAGTCACTTAAAGATGAAGAAGCTTCGGAACGACTAAAATCTTAACTAACCCTTGAATGCCGACGAGGACGTTCTGCGTCCTTTGAATGATAAAGAATCTTTCCCTACAAGATAGAAGTGCAACTTTTCATCCTCGGTATTAGGAGTAAGAAGGAAAGATCTTCAACAGTTCTTTGACTTCCAATGAATGTATTAGGCTTTTTCAAAGTAGATGATGTCACATGGAATCACAATACATGATTTCCATGGCTACCGGTCCGTCCTTCAATTGCGAAGCAATTTTTGAATAATGAATTATAGAAAATGGAAAAGCCATGGACCTATGGAGGCCACTTACGGTCTTCTTTGACATTCTGTGAGTTGTAAATTGAACTATAAATGTCAAACAAGGCACACTATAGTAGTTTCCAGTGAAATCATAAAACTTATCTAAATTTACTATTATAGTTCAATTTACAACTACAGTGACAAACAAAACTGAGTACTCTTACAAAACATTTTCATCCAAACAACCACACCATAAGCATCAATGGACAAAGTCCAAAAGTGTATATATGAAAGTTGAAGTATGCGACATACTAAACGTTACCATAGAAGTTTGAAGGAAAAATTAGTTGTGGTTTGAAAGAAAATCCATTTCAAAGTTAGCCATGTCTAATACTCAGTTTTGTTCAACATGATTTGAAATTACTTTATTTTTGTCAATTTTTTCTTAGAACTCTGAAAAAACTTTTTGTACCTTGGCATGTTGGTATACATCATTTCAGATTGTTGTATGCAAAAATTGAAGGAAATTGACATTTATAGAATTTAAAATATCAACAGTTTGATGAACATGCAAATGATGTTGGTTCTTGCAATGTTTGAATTTTTTTTTGGAATTGAGAGCATGGATGGCATTAGCCATTGTTGAGAGTGTATAGGTTGCAATATAGACCACTTTTACTTCTTAATGCCCTTGCATTTGAAATATTTGTTGAATTGGACATTGCATTCAATTTATATTTCATAGTTAGATAATGCATTTTTAAATTCAATTTCTTTGTCCAAAGACTAGAGTTCATGGTGCACACAATAGATCCAACAAATCCCCAAAAAATTAAATTATTAATATCAATATCGTCAAAAAATTGAAAACTGCCAAAAATTACACTGACGTACATCAATTTGGCAATTTTTGATGATATTGACAATGATAATTCAATTTTTGGGGATTTGTTGGATCTATTGTGTGCATCATGAACTCCAGTCTTTGGACAAAGAAATTGAATTTAAAAATGCATTATCTAACTATGAAATATAAATTGAATGCAATGTCCAATTCAACAAATATTTCAAATGCAAGGGCATTAAGAAGTAACAATGGTCCATATTGCAACCTATACACTCTCAACAATGGCTAATGCCATCCATGCTCTCAATTCCAAAAAAAAATTCAAACATTGCAAGAACCAACATTATTTGCATGTTCATCAAACTGTTGATATTTTAAATTCTATAAATGTCAATTTCCTTCAATTTTTGCATACAACAATCTGAAATGATGTATACCAACATGCCAAGGCACAAAAAGTTTTTTCAGAGTTCTAAGAAAAAATTGACAAAAATAAAGTAATTTCAAATCATGTTGAACAAAACTGAGTATTAGACATGGCTAACTTTGAAATGGATTTTCTTTCAAACCACAACTAATTTTTCCTTCAAACTTCTATGGTAACGTTTAGTATGTTGCATACTTCAACTTTCATATATACACTTTTGGACTTTGTCCATTGATGCTTATGATATGGTTGTTTGAATGAAAACGTTTTGTAAGAGTACTCAGTTTCGTTTGTCATTGTATATCTTCTCTGACATTCTATCATTTTTGTGAGTTGTAAATTGAACTATAATATTACATTCAGATAAGTTTTATGAGTTCGCTGGAAACTACTATAGTGTGCCTTGTTTGGTTGCCACAACCGAAATAAAAGTAAAAATATTTCTAAATTTTTCAACATTTTGAAAATTTATACCTTTTATGCACAAAGGAATGCAAGGGCTTTGTTGCCATTTGGGAGGTTGCGTTCTTAATACAAATAGAAGCTCTATGTACAAAAGAGTGCGAGGGCTTTGTTTCATGGCGTTTGGACATACAATATGAAAGTTATGTTTTCCAAAATAAAGGATAATTTAGTTCAATTTTTTAATTCATAAAAACTTTAAAATTCAATAACTTCCACACTGTAGGTCCAAACACCACGAACCAAAGTCCTTGCATCCCTTGTTGCCAAAAGCTTTCCAACAACAACATCAATGTTGTTGTATGCCTTTTGCTTTCTTAGATTTCAACAAAATGAACATATAAAACAAACAAACAAACAAACCACAAAAATAATCATCCTAATTTAAGGTATATTGTATAGATTGTAAGCGGACAACTTCATAAAACATGAAAGAGTGGAATTAGGTTGCCCCTCACTAATTTCATCACATTCAACAATATATAAATACTTACAATAACTGTGCAAGAATGTACCACTTTTTATTTAGGTATTGTTGGAATTGGGACTCATGAAAATCCATGCGTACAAATAGAAATATTAGTAGCACTAGTGTGCCATGTTTGTTGTTGCTACAACCAAAATAGAAGTGAATTTTTTTCTTAGCTTTATAATTTTAAATTTTTTTAAATTTTTTTAAATTCAATATCAAATTTATGCACAGAGGACTGCAAGGGCTATGTTACTGTCTAAGAGCATGCAATGTGAAAGTTATGGTTTTTCCGAAATAATATAAATTTACTCATAAATTTTATTTAAAAAATTCATAAATCTCACATTATAGGTTCAAACGCTATAAAGTGGCACAAATACAAAGCTCTATGTACAAAAGAGTGCGAAGGTTTTGTTTTAATATAAGATGTAGATTTTCGGTTCTTTTTGAAGGCTAAAAAAACAATTTTCTTGTAATAAGGCAATGTAATTATCAAGGCAACATAATTTCAATCAATTATCATACAAAAGTGGAATTTAATAGGCTTGAGTTCACCTTTAGTAATTTTCAGTCTGAAAAGTTGAATTGTAATATTACAAATTCAAATTAGAAATATTATGGATCACATAAGAAAAGAAAACACAACAATTTTACTTATATATTGAACAATTATAAGGTATGTACACCCATAATCAACACTCTATAAAGTGAGACATCTATATTTGGCCCAAAAAGCTTCAATTTTTCCTAGATATAGACTAAATATTGATGATATAAGATGTACAATAAGGTCTACTTCATTTACAAACTGCCAATGTGAGCCATTCCAATTTAATTGCATAATATAGGGAAAAAAACAAAAAATTTGTCTTACATAATTAAAATCCAATTCTTATGCCATTCCAATGAAGCATAAAAAAGTCAGTTTAAGAATGAAAAATTCCATTTTTGATGAATTTTTGAAGTCAATTTTTATGGTCTTATGAAATTTTTTATTGAAAACAATTGGTGACGAATTTTTAAATTTGATTGCATAGATATGTAGGGAATATCTACATGCACATGTTTCATATTTAAAAACACCCAATTAAGTAATAAAAATATAAATACCTAGTAAAGGCTCAATGAGGCATCATATGATCAAACTTTGTGAAATAGACATCTCTATATTTTAATTAGATTTCGTCAAAGTAATTATACCATAATGCTCAAATGTACAAAATTAGTTACTACATGAGGGAAAAATAAAAAAATTTAATTATAATAAAGAGATCTATCTAATTTTTACAAAATTTGGGCATGTCACTTCATTGAAATCTCTAAAGGAAGAATTGAAAGACTTTTTGGAAGATGCTTGCGAAAAGAAAGATGTGCGTAGAGATGTTTTCTACATATATCCACAACTGAATTTTAAAAATTTAGCACCAATTTTTTTCAATAAAATGTTATGTAAATCCATGAAAATGGATTCAACAATTTACCAAAAATGGAATTTTGCTTTTCTGAAACTGAAATTTTGCACATGAAAACTTATAAATTATTCATTTGGAGTCCAAATAATGCAGTCTAAAGTTTGTTGGAATTCTATTTACTTTCCAATACGATTCATTAAAAGCAAATATTTAATCCCTAATGCCCAAGGCCTTTTTGCAACTTCTAGGAATTAGCTCTAATTTGAATAAAGGCCAACATTTTGATAAGTTGTATCAATGTTTTTTGAATTGTAACCGTACAAATTCAAACTAGACAAGTTAGAGATCATATAGGAAAACAAAACACAATAATATCACTCACAGATTGAAAGATTATAAGGGTTTGATCATGAGGGTGTTAAAATCTGTGAAAGTGATTTGAAGTCTTCAATTCCTTATTTACATGTCCAATCTAAAAAAGTTGATCACTAAAGAAATTTTAGATTAAAGAATATAATATGCATAATCCCAATCAATTTATGGCTTCTCAAAATCTCTTCTACAAATTTTTTAAATGAATTTATAATGTGAATTTTTCTCTAAGATCTAGTGTATTTGAGGCTCATTTCTAAGAGCCTTCAACACTATAGAAAGTCAAGATTGCAATAGACTTCCTTGCACAAAATCTTGAATTGAAAGATCATAATCACACATTTTCAATATTGGATTTTTGAAGATAAAACTAGACTTCAAAAATATTTTTTCAAAAATGTAAACTATTAAAAGTAGCAACTTGGTTAGGTTTTATTAAATTTCAAAGTATTGTCCATACCAAAATTTGGTGCCTTGGGCATTTAGGGATTAATAATAATAACAATGCTTTATAATTTGTAATGATTATAGGTGTATATTCTTTATTGTTTTATCTTGACGGTATTAAAATGACGAAAATGATTAGAAGTCAATTAATTTTTTTTTTAAGTGTCAAATATAAAACTTAGATTATGTAAAACATACAAAATTTACAGATATAATATGAATAACCACAATCAATTTATAAGTTTTCAAAGTTTTACCTAAAATTTCTTTTAAAGTATGAATTTCTAACATACAAATTGATAAAATAATTTCCTTCCAAGATCTAATGTATTTAAGGATCATTTCTAAGAGCCCTTAACCCCTAAAATCCCATTGTCCCTACGGGGGACAAAATGGATTTTGGGCAGGTTCCTATGAGCTCAATTTTTAATGAAACTTTTTGAAACTTTCCCATAAGATAGAAAAACTTATTAGCTTTTGGGGAATGTAATTTTTATTTCAATCGGTGCCCGGGAGCAAAAGTTATGCCCAAATAAGCTCAAAACAGGGGAGAAGGGGCAGCAAAAAAATTTTGCAAAAAATTTAATTTAATTTTTTTAATTTTTTTTCCTTATAGATTATATTTTTGCCTATTTGAGAAGCTTTGATTCATTTCATTTGGACTTTTTATGAGAAAGTTATGGACAATCTTGTTTTTCGGGCAATGAGAGCATCTTCTTGAAAAAAACTTTTTCTTTCACTTTGAATGCTGATATCTTTCAATCCGTACGGTCAAACATCACAAAATTTTTACTACATGATCTGTAAAAAGTGTAGTATAAGATTGTACGGTTATTTTCTAAAAAAAAATAATTTTTCTCATCTTTTAGATGAACGCAACAAAAGTAGCAGTTTTGAGTGATTTTTGACAGAAAAATGGCCTTGGGACTTTAGGGGTTAATATAAGAAAATCATAATTTGCAATGGACACCCCTATACAAAATCTTGAATTGAAAAATTGTGAACATTCCTTTTCAATATGATGTTTTAGATGATGATAAAAATAGACTTTTGAAGGTATTCACCTAAAAAAGAGTACAAAATTAATGAACAGTATTTTGGTAAGATTTTTTATTAATCTCAGAAAAAATCCTACACCAAAATGTGATGCTTTGGAGATTTAGGGGCATTTGGAGGTGGGAATGTTTGATTGAAATATGATTATGAATGTTTTTTGTATTGGTATTATATTGCCTATATCCTCTAACTTCTACATGAATTAGGTTGCATATTTTGAATGATGAATGTATTATAACATTCAAACTTGTGACATCTGTTAGATTTGGCATGATTGCTTTGAATGATGAATGGGTTCTAATATTCTAAAACTTGTAATCACAAAGTTTCGAGAAATGCTCATCAATAGTGTGCAAAAATTGAAATCCTTGCTTCAAATTATAAGCTACAAGTTGCTTCAAATTACAAAGTGGTCAAAGCCTCGTAAAAGATTAAAAGATGAGAATTGAAAAGTTTGTATGAATGTTTATAACATATTTAGGCAAATAAATTTTGAAATTCACCACTTTCAATTTTAAATCAACTATCAAGTAAAATCATAAAATTCAATTAAGTAATATCATCACTAATAGAGTTTTGTTTTTTGAAATTGAAATTCAATAGGCTTACTTGAGATTGTGTAAGAATGCAATGGTGTAGAAATGCATAAGATTGTGTTTGAAAATGGGTGTTTGTAAAGGGGACAAGGAGCGTTTGAAATTTGTGCTGCTGTCTTATAAAATAAAACGGAAACATCACCCAGTTAGCACGCCAACGTGGAATTTGCGCTCTTTTCACATCTCCTCCTCCGCCATTCCTCAAACCTATTATGAAACTCTGGCTATGGCAGATACGCTTGTTGTCGCCTTATTCTCTCCCGCTCTAGTCTCGTAATCTTCGTTTGCATGTCCTCATATTGTCGGATCTTCCAATTCACAAATGATCAATATTTCTTTCACATTCGTTTTGGTGCTAAATTGACTCGCAGTCATCTTTTTGCAAGATGGCCATGCCCGCTTGGGTTTATTTAACCTCCAAGAGAATCAACACGAGATTCCGCAGGGTTTGTCGATGTTTGAATGTGTACAACGCAGTTAATATGCCAAGGCTGTAGTCTGGATCTTAGTTGGTTAGAATGTATCCCGGTTGGAATTGGACGTAGAAATTTTCGAATTTGCTGTACACGTCATGTGTGCCATTGAAATTTTCACAGAATTTACTAAAAGTTCCAAAAGCCATGGGAATTTTTTATTCATCCAATTGAGCTCATTTCACCCACGCAACCTTCAATGTCAATGTAACATTCATTGTTCAGTACCATGGTAATTAAAGTTAGAGGAAATTGTTCACTTCCTTATATGTGCAAATAATTGCTTGATGACAAATATAGTTTCTAGTACACCATTCAAAAGTCATGAGCACCAGCAAAGAATTTTATAAAACTTCCACAACCATTTCCAAGCGTGAATTTGTATCAGAAACGTCACAATTTTCAGAACCGGCATATACAAGTATATGCCAGTTAGATATCCTTTTAACTAAACAAGACACAAATCAGAGCGTCAAGGCAATTTATCCTCACCTCCACTATTTAATCTTAGAAAGCCTAAATGAATGAACTTACTGAAGATTTGAAAACATAACATAAAATTGAATAACACACCTGAGCAAGAGATTAAGAAGATCTCATGGATGCCAAAAGAAACATGGGGTGCCAAGAGAAACAATTCGTAACTTGAATCAATGTTATAAACTACCACGACTGAGTTCATCAACTCAGGAATTAAGCTACTATTCTATTTGACTCAAATTCTTACAACCAACAACTGCATTAGCTCCAGCTCGGATAGCTCAGATTCTTCAATTCTATCCGTCTTCACACACTATAGGAACAACACCTTGGTCCAATTCTTACTCTCTTGATACTTTTACTTTTCATTTGTTTCTTTACTTTTTGCTTATACCTTCCTTTGTTTCTCTTTTTTGTATTTTCTTTTACATTACCTTTTACTTTTATTACTTCCTATATAATGATATGAGAGGACAACAAATTGATTTTCTTCATATTCACTTCTACTACTAGGAATAGTCTTAGAACACCTTCTACTGCTCTGACTCTTGTTTACTTACATAACTGTCTAAAAGTAGGTTTGCAAGCATAATGGGAACAAAACGGAAATATGGCAAATTCTCTATGGAAGCACTTCCCCAAAAAGTGTTAGAAAAAAGAGTTAAACAAGAAAGATGGGACCCCCACTTGGAATTCATTCCTATAAAAGGGCTAGAAAAAAGAGTCAAACAAGAGAGATGGGGATCCAACTTGGGATCCATTTTGGAGGAAGAGATAGAAAGCCTTGCCCAATCAATTCCAAATTTTCCTCAAGTTATGGATGAACAACATAATATCAAGGAGAATTTTGAAACGGACATCATGTATTATGAAGAAATCAAGACTTGTCAATTTCTAATGTTCAGTGATGTCATGAAATCTCTTTACCTTCGCCTCCTATATCATTTGAATGATTTGGTTGAGAAGAAAAAAATAGTGTTGTCCCAAAAAGAGCTAAAGAACATTAATTTCAACAAAGGATGGTTACTCCTCCAATTTCCTTTACAATTGAAGATTGTCATAATTGCCTATATTGAGGAATTGGAAATCAAAGGATATCCAACTACAAATAATATGAATGAAGTTATTCAAGAAGAAATGATGTTGTCTTATAATGGAGGACTCATTTCGCCTGCACAAAGTTTGTTCACTCAACTTTTCCAAAAACAAAAGAATTATAAGCATAAAATGACTAGTAGAGGGAGGAAAATAGAAAGAAGTAGCACAAGTCTTTTGGATGTCATAGAGAACCGCTTAAAGCCAAAGTGGAGTACACAAATGGTAGAAGTATTGAAAGACGTTCGACAACGGATTAATATGGGTCAAATGCCTACAGGATTTCAACATTGCAAAACCACTCTTCTTGCGCAAATATTTTGGCTTGAATATGGCTTAAAGGCAAAAGAAAAAGATACAAAACTTTTGTCTTTGACACAGTATCTTGAGACATGTGATTGCATGAAACATCTGCTGATTTGTTGAGTTTTATAGTACTCATGTTTCTTCTTTTTCGAAGTACTTTAAAATTAGAAAAAAAAAATTAATTTAATAAAAATATGTACAATGTATACACCTATAAGATGAAGGTGACCACTAAAGGAAAACCTTAGAAAAATCCTCTAAGTAGGAGAACTAGAAAAGTGCCAAGTCTCAAGAAAATAGATACTTTGGTGTTTAGATTAATAAAAGAATAGGCAAAAAAGCAAATAAAGGAATAAAAAATTGGTCATTTGTAGAAACTCTACAAAGATGGCCATTCTCAAAAAATCACCAATATAATTTTTTACATGTTTTGAAATGCAAGTAGAAAGCCAAGCTCACTTTGTGGACTTCTACACAATATATAATTGATTATTTTTAGAAGTCCTTTGACAAGTAGCTAAAAGTGTACTACAAGACCATTTTGTCTAAATTTCAAGACTAAATTTGTTTCTTTGGATATGACTTTCTTAAATAAAAAAATTGGCATGTGTGGCAGAAATTGGGGGCTCTTCTTAGACAGTAAAACACTTTTTCTAAAATTATTAAAAATTAGACAAGGCGTATAATAGTCATGAGTATCTTGCCTATGAATTTTGAGTCATTTAGAGCCAAAACGCAAAAGCTATGGCTAAAAAAAGATTAGCTAGAGAAGTGTGACAAAAATTTAGTACAAGTATTTTGTACAATCACCCAAACTTGCATGAAGAATAAAAAAAAATAAACCAAATCCGGTATTATAGTGACTTTCCAAAATATATGTTTGAAATTCCATACTTAAGTTCAGAAGGTAGAAATGAATTAGAGGTGGAACGACTAAAACTGAAATCAAGTTGCCTTCTACATTGTAATCATACCATGGAGTTGATATGATTTTAGTTTCAACTTTGGAACAAAGCTACAATCACTTTTGTTCTTATATAAGATTTTAATTGACTTTTATTTAGATAATAAACTCAAAATTTTTAATACTTTCTAATCTTTTTTAAATTATGTGTGTAATTTCATTTCAAATTTGATCCAATAGAATAAGTTTTTTTATTGTACAAATAAATTTTGTTGACTGAAAAGATACATAAAAATGCATTGCAATTGAACAATTGTCACATGTAATAACTTCACACTTATTATATCAAAAAATGAAATTGTATGGTGATTTTACAATAATGTTTTTGGTATCTTTTGAATGTACAATGTCCGAAGATATTCAATGTCATTATATATTTTTTTCAAAACAATGAAACTCCATGTTACTACTTAAACATAAAAGATCAATCAATTCCCAACCTTTGCCAAATTTGAGATGTCCATCCATGAGAAGCATCTTGTCAAGTATAAATTCTAAAAGTTGTTAAGAGTGTTTTTTGCTATAGATCAAACTTTATGAATGATTGTAATGGAATTAAACAAGTGTGTTTATTGTAAATATATATAAAAAATTAGAAAAGTCAAGTCGCAAATTCCAAATATTTAGCCATCTTTAGCCATTGAAGACTTTAAGGCCATATTACCATGTGCCTTTAAAATAGGCCAAAACCTTTAGAACTTGAACAATTTTTATTTATTTTCAAAAAGATTAGAAGGAATGTACCATTAGGATCTTTTTGTTTATAATGAATGTGAACACCTTAAAAAATTTCATGTTTTTTTTTGTTATTTTAAATATTGAATTAAAATTTTTATTTGGAATAGCGTTAAAGTGGACAATATTGTTCATTAAAGCTAGGCATGTCTAATTGTCTATATAAGAAATTTTTACATTAGTAGTGAAATTTGTGTTTCATTGAAACAAAAGAAAATTGACAATGTATACAAAAAATATTGAACATTTTGGGGGAAAGAAGTTGAAATTTTTGGTGGAGATTGCAAATGTATTGGCAAAAAATTGAGAAGTAATTTCAAGATAATCCCTTACAATAATGGGCATATTGTCCATTTCCATAAATTCTTTGAGATGGCAACCATCCTGTTGGTTGGTTAAAATTTTTAGTCTATGATGGAACCAAATTTTGTGAGCTATAACATGCATTATATTGGACCAAAAAAATAGTCCTAAGCTGGACTTTAATCCTTAAAAGCCATTTGATGGCCTAGTAGGCAAAAGAACGGAGAGATAAAAAATCTCCTTCAAGTGGGGCATGGGTCTTGCTTCTTGTCTAAATCGTTGTGTGGTCATAGCATATAAAGTTGATCAATGAATGTTTAGTCACTTTAGTACTTTGACTTTGTAGTCGAAAAGTAGTGTTTGCTTGGGTTTTTGGCAAGTCATATAGGTCAAAACATTCTTAAGAAATTCTAAAGCCACTTTTGTTAAAGATTTATTTGAAACCAAGCTTGAGGAGTTAGCTTATTTTGTTTTTTAAAGGTCAATTTGGACTTAAATGGTATAATGCTATTGGATTCATAAGAATAGTTGTTTCATTCTGCCTTTTTTCTTCAAAGAATGGATTTGAAAGATGAGTCAAAAATTGAAAAAAGGAAGCTCAGAAAAGGGCAACAAGATGAAAATGGTCTCTTAAGTCATTAGGGATTACAGCAGGATATTATTTTGTACACAAAAATGTTTGTCATTACCACTTAAACTTCAAGGTTCACAAAAATATTGAACTCTAAGTTTTCATAATGGTCATTTGGAGATGGATGCATTCTTAACTTTGTATCAAGTTAATTTAGAAGGCTACAATAGTAACCATTTCCTACATGCTTTGCGTCCATAGTAGGCGATGTATTGTTTCTACGGAAAAAGCTTGCTAAAATGGTATAAATTGGGCACACACTACATGCGACAAAATTAAGCTTTTATTTTTCTTCCAATAGAAATCGAAGTGGAACTTTTGAGGATACCAAAGTCCATTTTGATTTGAATCTAAAAAACATATTAAAAAATGACTAGTATCAAGTGTATAGCATATCCAATTGAAGCAATTTTCTTGCATTTTTCATATCTTTCTATCCACACAAAAGATTTGAAAAACAATTTGTTTTTTCAAAGTTTGAGAAGTACTATAGGTTTGGTATATAGCTCACTAACTATATCTTATACATTGAATCATACATTCATCTATTTATATAACATTATTTGGTGATAATACTTTCTCATATTCCTATTCATGAATTTGAAGGAGCATTATTCATTCCTTGAATTCATCACAAGAATAACTTTGAAAAGTGACTATCCTTGTAGCGATCCTAGGTGATAAATCAAAATAATAGGTGGGATAAAAATGACATGTATCAATATGATACTAGTGCTATAGCCAAAATAAAAATAAATGCAATTTTCTAATTTTTAAACTAAATATAACTTTAAAATTTAATATCTTTTGCATTGTAGGTCCATTAGCCACAGAGAAAAGCTCGTCCTTACTGAGGGCTTTCTAACAGTACCAACCAAGCACACAGCTAGGGGAGGCACAGTCCGGGAGATCTTACCATTCTCATCATATCAAACAAACAAAACAAACAATTTATCTTAAGGTATGATTAAAGTGTAATTATCCATTACCTTAAGACAGGCTATTGTTTTGTTTTGTTTTGTTTTGTTTTATTTGTTTGTTACATTGAGATCCCTCGGATTGTAGGCCTCTTGGTTGCATGCTTGATATTGTCAGAAAGCCCTCGGCAAGGAGGGGTGCACAGGCTTGAATTTGTGGCGTTTAGACCCACAGGGTGAAAGTGATTGAATTTTGAAGTTTTTCATATGAATAAAAAATAAAAAAATAACTTTTACTTTTGGGTTTGGTTGTGGCAACGGCACAGGGCACATTAGTTAACCCCAAAATGACCAAAGAGCCCACTTTGGTCTTTTTGAGCATTTGGTCAAGCTCCATTGACTTCATAATTTAAAATTTTGCGTGAATTTTCATAGAATGGATGCTACTCATCGTAATCTGCATGTAAAGTTTTGTTTTATGTCATTATGATGAATATTGCAAAAATTAAAAGGATGTTTTCAATTCCAATGTCAAACTAGATAGCAAAAAATATATTAAAAAAAATATGAATTATTTTATAGGGATTGTATAAATTGATACCTACTCAAAAACATTTGAACCATTGAATTTCAAATAACTGGATAAAATTTATGGGGTCGTCTTTTCTTCTCAATTTTGAGAATTTTCAAATAAAAAAAACAAATGATATTATTTTTTTAATAGAAAATTCTTACCATTAAGATTAATAATTCTCAAATTCTTCTAAGAGTTATTAGCAAATTATTTTTATTTAATAACATATTCTATTTTACAATTTAAAAAAAAATGAATATGAATTTTTTTTTGGATAAATTCTTTTATATGTTTTTTCAACCTGTTTCCCATCTTATTCATTAAAATGCACAAATTATAGAACAAATATGTGTGTTTTTTTAAATGTTGAAAGACAAAACTTCACCTATTTGAAGGGCTAGAAAAGCCTACATTTTGAAGTTCAGGCACATTGAAATTGCAATGGGTGTGAATATTCATTCTAAAATTTTGGAACAATGTACTTGAATAAGTTAACCAAAACATTCTACAATTGGATGTTTTTTAAATAAATATTTATCAAGATTTGGACCTTGCTTTGGAAAAGAGCATTTAAAAGCAATTTGGGGCCTCTAAATATGAATGAACTATAGGGATTAATTTATCTCATTTTGTGCCTATAAGTTCAATATTTGAATAGTGGATACAAAAATTTACTATTTTATCCACATAAGTTGCATTAATATTAGTGTTACTTGGATAGTATTTTGATAACAGGTGTCTTCATAGTAATTTTCTATTAATTTTGAACTGAAGTTATTTCAAGGCATATAATCTGCCATATTTAAATTCCCAAGGTTTTTATTTATGAAATTTTATTATCAATGAAGTCTTGAAATTATGACTTCATTCAAGATGTAATTATTGAAGAAATCTCAAAACGTATAATGCCACAAATTTTTAATTTACTTTTCTTGATTTAAAACTCAATATAATTATAGCAAGTTTTGGGCATATTGCATTGATTTTGTTTTTCATTGCTTGAACCACTTTAGATTGTTTGACTCTCGGGGGTAGTGAACGGGCGGAGTAGCAATATAGGTGCGAACAAATGATAGGGTATTTTAAAATCATTAGGTCAAAAAATTATAAAAGAGTTTAGAGTAATATAGGGTATAGAAAATGGCTTTGGACGTCTTTAAAGTACGATAGGGTATGGAATCATAGGCCGCATTAGAAAATGTAGTAGTACTAAAATACCCCCCTTTATATTAAAAATTTTGGCCAAAAGTATGAAATTGCTACTTTCTCAGCTACTTTGAAAGTGGCATATTGGTGAGGATAAAAAAATTACATTTGCTATTACTAAGAGCATAATATTGTACTATAGGAAATATACTTTTGTTCATTTACTTCTCTCGGATTCCTACAATAATTTAACTACTTTTACAACTAAGTTATACACTGTATACAGCACAAAATTTAATGTTTGACTACTGTAAATACTTTTTCTTACAGCATACACTGCATGTCCTGCTGGATTGAACTTAGGATAAGTTGAATTGGGCAATCTGGATGCTGTATGGTTTAGGGTTTCCACAGTTCAATCTGCCTCACCTGAATTCGACCGTTGCTGGAGTTCGTTGCGTGTGCATCGTTGAGTTTGCTTTGGCCGAGGTGTTTAGGTTTAGGGTTGGTTCGGTGGGGGCATCCCAGAACAGCCCTCGTTGCGGTTTGGGGCGAATCTGCGTTTTGCGTGTAGGATTTAGCTTTCAGGGTTTAGGCTGTCTTTCTCTTGCGTACTGGATCTAGATGTGGTTTTGGGTGTAACGACAAATTCTCTGTGTTCAAGGTTGGATGTAACGACAAATTCTCTGTATTCAAGGTAGGATTTATGATGGCGCTCAATTTCAAAATTAGACTCTACTCAGTGGAAGCTGATGTTGGGCGGCCGAAGCTGCTAAGTCCCTTTTTTTGCCACTCGGGCGACACTTATGCGGAATTGCATACGCGCGTGGAGAACGGGAGATGTGTGGAGTGGCCCTTCCTCTTTTGGAACTTTCAAGATGAGTGTTGAATATGGAAGACCCTTAGGTGCTGGCATTTTTGAGTCATGAGGAAACCATGACCTTCCTCCCACGTCTCGCAGCGGCGTGTACCGAATGGCGTGATACAGTGCACAGACTCACATAGTTTGTTGCATTGCGACTTGCAATGGCGGACTTTGAGCAGGTCAAGAGGAGAGCAATCTCTTGGCAAACTTCACGAGCTCGTTCCAAGGATGTGTCACTCCTGTTCTCACTGTATGAGCGTGCCTTTTTTCTTCTTTCTTGTTCATGGGTAGCACGTCATGGATGAGAAACTGCGTTCTGCACCTCTGAAGGACCTCTCTGCTATAGAGTTGCAGACTCTCCGCAACATTTTGCAAGATGGTTGGGGCCGTGCAAAGATTCAAGTCCCTTGTAGAGCAAAAGTGCAACCCAACAGTCGCAATTGGATTACACCGTCCCACCAACCTCTGTGACCAGGTATGAAATATAGGAAATATCCAACTCTACAGTACAACCTCAAAGTCTGCAATTATGAGTTTGATCACCATAATTTGAATGGTGAGCGATGTATCAATTAGTATTTATGTTTACTGTATGAGAGCTGCATGAATAGCCTTCTTGGCCAATGTTGCTTTGAGGTTAGCCATTCCCTTACCTCTGGAAGCTTTAGCATGCATGTATGTATGATAGCTTTGTCATAGTTTGGGTTGGTTTCTATGAAATGCATTCTATGAGTCAAAAAGCGTGACATCACGGAGGTCTCCAATTCGGTTTTAGGGTTTCACTCTCCTTTTGCATTTGCTCTTCAAGTGTGGCCATGTGTGCTTGTGAAGTTGTGAACCCATTTTTTTCTTTGACATTTCCATTGATGCAAGTGTGTTTGCTGCAATACAGGTGCAGGGGATTTTGAGCAAAGGTTATAGTAGTACATGTTACCATCTAGACCTTAAACCTTAGTTTTGTTCATGGTTGCATGATACGCACATTTTGGTCCCACTCATTGTGTTTGTAAACACAATGAGAACATTATATTTCTTACTACATCATTGTGCACAAAAACTTTGTTGTGTGTCCTAATATGACTGATATCATACTATAGTAAGCTTGTCAATTCTAGCAGAATACATTCAAATGCTTTTTGGTGACACTATAAACACTTGCAAGCTCTAAGATTAGGTTTAATTCTATGAGATATTAGGTGAAGCTTGACTCGAAAAACATTTTACAATAAAAGCTTTCTTCCGGCAAATTTGGTTGTAACTTGAATTGTCATTGGCCATGCTGCATTATATATTTTAAGAATTTTTTTGAAACCAAACTAGCCCATTTGATGTAAGCCAAAAACTATAGTAGAATTTTTTTTTCAATCTAATTTACCATATCATTTATTCATAGAAAATTGGAATTATAAGTAATGCAAGCCCCTTCTCTATTAACCCAAACTAGAAAATTACATAATTACAGCATGTCCAAAAAAAATGAAAAAAAATGAATACCCCTCTATAAAATAGTGGTTGGTCGCACCTATATCCTTATTTTTTTAAGGCACTGACCCCCCCGAGATTTGACTACTTAGAGCATCATCATCGCTGGCTTGCTAGACAGGCACACTAGACATGGCTTTAGCGTGCCTCCCCGGGTATGCAACTTCCATATTATATGGCCCTGATTATAATCACTTATAATGCATTTTAGTCCAATCTCAAAGGATTTAATTTGTTTTAACGTAGAAAATTCTTGTAGCCCTTTTAACAAGGAATTCAAAAATGTAATTATATAAATGAAATGAATAGTTTTGAGGACAATAATAGCATTAAAAACCTAATTATATGAGTTTTTTTAATACATGTATCATAGAACAAGCTACCCAACTTTTGGGGCTTTTTAATAAAATTTTAATTTTAATCGGAGGGAACTTTTTGTAAGGATTTTTAAAAACTATGCATAAGTGTTCCAATTCTTTATATATATTGTGAATTTTTTTCCTAATATGTATAGAACCCAACATTTTCTACATTTAGTTTTTTTTTAATTTGGTCTTCACCCAACTTTTTGGTCTTTTTAATTTGATATAATTTTTACAAAAGCTGTCTTCTAAGCCTTTTTAATGCCGATGACCCCCGCATGTAATACAAGAGTTGCGTACCCGGGCATGCCTCCTGGGGAGCCAATGTTGCGTGGCTTCACAAATGGCCTACAACAATGTAGCACCAAGATTCATCAAACCACAAAATACAAGAATCCAAGAATTTGCATTTAAATTTGGGCACTCTCATAGGCTTTGATGCCACTCACTTGCTTTGCTAACATCATGCCTCGATACGTTCACAAAAGTTGCCAACCTTGGGATATAACTATGGTACTAGGAGTCAACAAAAAGCAAGCCACACCCAAGCCCCACCATTTTACAGTGTGCTCTTCAAATTCTAAAGTGGCTGGTCATTTTTCCCTATGAAGCGTGCTTGCCGTGGGGCAATAAAACAACTAGGCACGCTCAACTGGCAAATTGAGCCCCCTTGGCAAGTTGGAGTGGGGATGCTCTTATAATCACAATCAAGATTCATGTATGCTTCTAATCAAAGATATAAGACATGTTATTTTATTTTTAGTTCACAAGATTTGTAGCCTTCAAATATAGTGGTGTTTTGAGGCGTAGAATTGCTTTAAACTATTCTTCCCCATAGCAAGGCCAAAGGCTTCAATCTTTATTTATGTTTTAACCTCTAAGAACCCTAATTTAATTAATTATAGACTATTGTCTAGTCCAGAGTTAATATCACATTTACAAGTAAATGATAAAGATATGATGTCCATATAGTCCAAATGTAGACTCCTTGAGTTAAAATGGATCAAAATCATCATGTTGAAATTTTTAAAAAATTTAAAAATAGACAAGTATTGGTTGCCAGTCGATACATTTTTAATTACATAGAATGTCCTTAGTTTGTGGATTTGTCTATAATTAATCAAATTGGGATTTAAAGTCAGAAGAGTCCCCTTGGAGGACTTTTAAAGGTTTGGGTTGGTACCTATGATCCCAAGTTTTGGCAAGATTTTTTGAAACTTTTCTTCAAGGTAGAAAAATTGGTTAGCTTTGTACTAGGAATATAATTTTTATTTTAATTGGTGCCCGGGAGCAAAATTTAGGCTACAAAAGTCAAAAGTAGGCAAGGGCATGCAACAAAAATAAATGCAAAAATTGAAATAATTAAAAAAAAAATGAATTTTTTATATACTATATTTTATCTATGTGGAAAGATTTCATTCATTTCATTTTGATAAGTGATGTCAAAGTTATGAAGCTTCTTATTTTGTGGGCAATCTTTGCAAATTTTTGAAAAAATAATGTACTAGATCCATTTATGAATTCAAAATTAACAATTTTTTAACAATTAACAATTAACAATTAACAATTTAAAAAAAATACAAATGATATAGTTTCTTTCTAGAACAATCTCACCATTGGGATTAATATGTTTGAATTCTATTTTAGAATTATCAACAATTTATTTTTTCCTTCTATCTTGTACTTGCTTTGACTTTATAATTTCATAAAGAATGAAATTCCAAGGAAGGAGGGAGACGAATTTTTTTTCATGAACTTTCCACTTAATTCTTCAATATACAAACATTCAAACTCACAATTGGTAGTACAAAAAGTTTAAGTTAAAAATATTCAAAGCCTTATAATCTAATCAAGTTATAACAAAATGCTTATGTCTTGTGATTGATAAGGTCAAAAAATTTGCAATTTCTTCCAAACATTTTCATTCTAGTCTAATACAAGATACTATCATCAATACCTTAAATCAGGCTGTTTGTTTGTTTGTTTGTTTGTTTGTTTGTTTGTTTGTTTGTTTGTTTGTTTGTTTGTTTGTTTGTTTGTTTGTTTGTTTGTTTGTTTGTTTGTTTGTTTGTTTGTTTGTTTGTTTGTTTGTTTGTTTGTTTGTTTGTTTGTTTGTTTTGTTTTGTTTTGTTTTGTTTTGTTTTGTTTGTAACATGGACAACTTCCTGACCATGCGTCCCCCGGCTGTGTGCTTGGTACCGTCGGAAAGCTCTTGCCGAGGAGGGGTGCACCGGCTTGGTTTCGTGGCATTTGGAGCGGTGGTACAAAAGTTATTGAATTTCAAAGTATTTATTGATTAAAAAATTAGAAAATCACTTTTACTTTGATTTTGGTGGCGTTCTTGGTACTGGGAGTGGAACCAGAAGTAGATGAAAATTGGGCCAACGGCACAGGGTTACACTAGTTGGATATGAAAAAAACAAGATTTTTTTGTTATTTGCATTGAAAATGGCAATTTTGAATGGTTTTTGACAATAAAATGGCCTTGGGATTTTCATAATTAATGAATTCGACTTCTAAACCTTTTAGTCAATTTATTCAAAAAGCATCTCCTTTTAAACATTTAAAATAAAATTTTCCATCAATTGCAAGAATACAAAGCTTAAACTTCAAATGCAAGTTTTTCTTTGCCTTTTCAAAAGGTGAAGTTTTGTGTTTCATTAAAAACTTTAACAAAAGATGTGTATATCTTGTAAATTGTGCATTTTGAAAATATGTGAGTATATATATAATGGAGGATAAATCTAGTAAAAAAATTGCATATTCATCATTGTTATTATTAAGAAGAAGATGAAACAAGAACTTAATTAGTTTGCTAATAACTTTGACATGTAATTAAAAGTATGATTCTTAGTCAAGTTTAAATTGAGACTTAAATTAAAACTTTGACATTCAAACCATGACCTAATTCATTTCTTAATGATGAACATTAAACAACTAGCAATTGTTTGTTTTTTGGATTTTTTTGGGAACAATTTTGTAAATATGTTCAACTTTGTATGATCTTAACTTAATATATACAAAGTTGGGTACACTTCCAAATCTCTATTGCCTTCAACTGTAATTTTATTTTCAAATTTCTAGAGTAGGTTAATTTGCAATCTTGACTAAAGTGACAAGACTATTTAAATCCTACTTTTCAAAATTATGGATGAAATTTAAGTATTAATCCAAATACATGTAGGTTCATCCAAATTTGATGATATCATCTTATTTTGAAAAATACGTAATTGGATTTTGGCATTTTTTGTCTGTTCAGAAATGAAGAATATTTTTTAATAAATTCCATTTACAACTCAACAAAATACCACTATAAAAATCTTTGTCCAAGGCAAATACACAAAAGGAAACAAATGTATGCTTATGAGGTTGTTTCTTGATTATTTGCATTACCATTGGCCACACTCTCCACCTAGTCTATAGTTGGTAGAAAGAAAGTAAAGACCCAAGGTAACCAATTTTATTTCCATCTCATTAAGAAATTTGTGTTCTTCTGTTACAAAAAGTCATAAAGTAAACATGTATGATTCTTACTTTTTCAAGCCTTGTTAGGACCGCGTTTTTTCATGAAAAGGTGCAATTGCAAAACATATCAGCCCTAACTAGCTCACAAAGAATCTTGCCAGTAAAAGTCAACTTTTATGTCCTATCGGATTTTTGATTAATTTTTTATTTTATTTCACTGTATTTGCACATCTGCAAAAAGTCAAACGGCCCTCCACAGGGCCCAAATTTTCTCTAATGGCTATCATTGATGAAGGAAGAAGGCTTAATCCCTAAAGTTTTTTCATGCTTAGAGGCCCAAAACTGCTTTAAAATACTCATCCCGGAGCATGGCTAAAATCTTCATCTATCTTTATTTTTAAACAAATCCAACCACAGGATCCTTTGGTTTATTGTTCAAGTACTGTGTCCTAAAATTTAATAGTAAATATTCCTACTAATTGCAAGTTCAATGTGCCTAAACTTTACAATGTAGGATTTTCTAGCCCTTCCAAAAGGTGGCGTTTTGTCTTGCAATATTAAAAATCAAACAAACATATATCCTATAATTTGTGCATTTAATTCACTATGCTGGAAAATGGATTGAAAATATATTTAAAAGAAATTAACCCAAATATGCTTTCTTATTTCATCTTAAAAAAATTTATAAAGTGGAAGGTGGTACTAAATGAAAGAAAAAACTGAACTGCTAATCATTTTTATAAAAAGTTGTAAATTGATAATCCCAATGGTGAGAATGTTTTAGTAAACAAACAGTATCCTCTTTTCTTGTTTATGTTCAAATTTTTTTCATAATTGAGTGCAATAGACAACTTTATATATATGTTTTTTCTACCTTCATTGCATGCAAATGATAACCCATCATAACTTCCACCTCATTATTTGGAACTGAATGGTTCAAATGTTTTTGAGTAGGTATCAATTTCTAAATCCAAAAAAAGTTATGAATATTTTTTTAGAATGTATTTTTTGTAGCCCAATTTGACAATGAAACCAAAAAAGTCCTTCCAACGTTTGCAATATTTATTGGAATGACGTGAACCAAAGCTTCACATATAGATTAGGATGATTAGCATCCATTCTAAAAATTTCATGCAAAAATATCCAAATTATGAAGTCAATAAAGTGGGCTCTTTGGCCCTTTAGGATTTTAAGGCACAGTTTGTAGACCTCCTACTATACATGTTTGTTTAGTTGCTTGGGTGGATCACTTAGTACATTTTAGAAACAAAATGTGGCATAATAGAGATAGTTTTTTTTTTGTTTGAGATAAATTTTATGAAAAATTTATAAATAAATTACGGAAGATTCAAAGTGACAAATCCATTATAAGTAGTGCAAGTAGCCCACAAATTTGGGCCATTAGAATTTTGTACATGTAATTTAGGGGCTAAAGATTTGGATCCTATGTATTGTACATGTGTGTACAGGTGGTTGCACAGCTAGATTAGAGCTAAATTGGATGAAATACGGGGTCAATGGCTGAAACTCTGTGGATGAAATTGCAATGACTTTGAATTGTGAGTTAGGGTTCTGAACTTGATTGTTGCGGTGTCAAGCATTCTTCCTTATGTTGATTTAGTTTTTGCAAGTGTTTGCACATTTGAAGCAGTTTGAAGTAGGGCTAATAACTTAGGATTTTAGGGTGGCTAAAGTAATTTGTGTGCATTGATGTCCAAGAACTTTGATGCCACTAAGACCAAGAGTTGTTGGCCACGACTGCTTGTGGCTAGGGCAATTTTTTTTTGCCTTACAAGCGTGCTGCTGCTGAGATTGAAAACTATTGGGAGTTCTTTCTGGGACAAATAACCTCTTCTTCTTATTGCAACCATTGCATGTTGGATTCAATTGATTTGAATTGATAATTTGTACTTGAATTCATACTTTGAAATTGAATTCATAAAGGTTTACTTATAGGTTTGATGGGCCGGAGATAGGTTTAGGGTAATCACAAGATGAAGAAGACTGAATTTGGTCTAGCACCTTAGGAGTGTGAAATATGCTCATAGATTGTGATTCCATGTTACTCAAGAACACAAGGAAGCAGATGCAGCATTGCAATTCTCAGCTTCTCTTTGGAGGTGTACTCAGGTAGCTCGATGACCTCCAGTCGATTCAACACTGGGGTTGGCATGTTTTGCATTCTGTTTGCCGTTGCTGGAAACACCACTTTTGACACATTAAAGGGTACATTTAAGTAACTAATCGGAGTCAAAGAAATTCCATAACATTCTTGACATGATCACCTCCTCAGCTCATTGGATGCTCTTAGGGGGAATCAGGATATGCAACATTCAAGCAACTCCTGACATTCCTTTCTTTGATGCACTTACACTTCTATGTTCAATTCAACATTTGAAAGCAAACTCCTTGAGTCATCATGGTCCACAAGAATTTCAAAAATCTTTTTCATGAACACAATTACCAAGAGTGTCGAGGCATCTCCTCGAGAATGGTACGAGTTCATGAACAATTAGTCAGGTCTTTGTTCTGCTCTAGGGTCAGGTCTTCCAATAAGCAGAGGCCGCGCATCTGCACCTGTCTTGTCAATCTCGTTTAGCAACATGACAACGTTGTTCACACCCACTCTCTGGCATAGGCAACACCTAAGTTTCATCAAAAAGTTGCAAGCAAGAAAAGGATTTTAGGGTTTAGGGTTTAGCTACAATCTCATGAGTATTTTAGTAGTTTTCAGTAGATCACATGGACTTTCTTTTGTTAATTGCACCAACACAGTCATGCAATGTTCAGCACTGCTTCCAGTGATTTAAAACTTGGCATAATTTGATTTAATATTTCAATGTGAATTGGTTGTTTTATAACCTTGTGTTTTTGAACACATATAAATGATAGTTTTATGCAAGCCCAATTTTTGTTGTTCGCAAACCGTATTGTTTTTCTTTGTTACTTCATGTTTGTCAAGGTAGGAGGTCCATAAAACTAAAACTAAATTTGAGGAGGTGAAAGTTCTTGAAATCTTTTTCAATAAATTGCCTTGAAAGGTAAATGAAATAGACATCTAACCCAAATTGTTTCACATGTTCAAAGGTATGTGGAAGTAGTTATCAACTGTTGAAGTTGAAATAGCATTATTATACCCTTGTATGTTTGAACTACAAATACCTCTCCATTATTTTCCAATACACATGATTGTGTTGAACTTTGGTCACACATTGTTTGAAAATGGCATGAAAATAGGCAGAAAAATAGGTTGAATTCCAAGTATGTTTCTTTGTACTTTTTTTTAACACTTTTGCTTTCACCTTACATTTCAATTTACTTTTTTTCTTTATAAAGAATATAGCCTACAAAAAACTCCATTGATATAGGCAATATAAGTAATGATAGAATGCCATAATATAGGTCATTTTTTCAAATTAAATAATTATAGAGAACCTTTTATTTCTAACTTGGAGGTAAATAGCCCCCCTAAAAATACCCATCGTTGCACATGGTACTCAAAATATACATAGAGTTACCTACCTTAGTATGGTTGCTTGCAATAATGCCAAGTAATAAACAAATAATTAAATGAACAACTAATAAGTAAGTATAAAAATCTACTAACAATATTGAATGAGCTATCAAGGCAAGCATTAATTAAATATAAATCCAAGAATTGAATGTTTTCAAGAATTATCTTCGAGGTAGTTATAAAAACAAAATAAATTAATTCTACAAATGCATAAATACCAAAAAATGGGCCAAATGGTGAAAATGTGAGCTAATGTTAAAAATTGAATAGATTAATTTTTATGAAATTCTCACGTGCACCTTCAAATATCAAGATCTTTGTCATTTGTAATATGAAGGGCTAAATTCATTGACATGTAGGTGGGAGGGGTAAAGAGGTGCTTTTTGTAAAAAAGTTTATTGCCGTTTTTCATCAATCCTCAAAGGTTTTGAGATATTTGAAGCAAGGGGGAGTTTAAAGAAAAAACAAAATAACCGAATTCACACACCAAAACTTCAGACCTCAATTAATCCCTAAAGTTCCTTCATTATGCATTACAAAAAAATTCAACCCTCTGGAGGACTGCTCCAAAGTGACAAACAAGCTATTTCAAAGCTTGGTCTATCATTTTCGAAAAGAGCCGCAATGAGCAGTGGTTGACTGCTCACCAAAACAATCAGATTTTGCGATTTAAAAAAATAACAATAATAATAATAAAAAATTAAAAGATTTTTGTTATTATTATTATTATTATTATTACTATTATTTATTTTTTAACAAATTTTAAACTCTTAAAACTCGGTTCTTGTGACACTGCCACTGTAATTTCAAATGGGCAAGAATAGGGAAAAAATGATTTTTTCAGCCCAAAAAAAACAAATTTTAGAGTACCTTGGAGGGTTGTGGAGCAGCTTGAAATTTTATCTAATGGTTTTCACCAAGAATGCTCCAAAAAGGTCATCTCTAGTACAAGTACCAAATTTTAGAAAAAAAACATTTTTGGATACATGTAACCCTAGGATCTTGTAGAACATTGATTTGAGAAGATGTAGGAGAATTTTCAAAATTTTCCACCATGTAGATTGCAAGATATTTGCATTTGAATTGGAAAAATTATTAGCCTTGCAAAAGAATGGGAAGCTACACTTCATAAGGTCACATTTGCATGAAAAATGGTCCAAAATGGTGGTGCTTCTTTGGATTCATTTTTCAAGGCAAGTTGACAACATGCTTGCAAAATTTCAGATCATTTAGAAATGTAAAACATATAGGAAAAAAATAGTAAGTAGAAAAAAGTAGATAATAATCTAAATGCTAAATCTTTAAGAATTTAAACTATGTATTTGAAAAATGCCAATTCCAATAGTTGTAATGTTGTATTAAACAGTCTACATCTTAAGATTATTTTTTTCCAAAAGTACTGAAAATTGAGTTAAATAAAGGGCTTCAAAATTTATTTTAGAGTAGAGAACCATAATTGGCCGCTAACTAAAACTAATCACAGCTTTCATCTCATTGATCAAAATGGAATGATTCAATGCTTTCCACTCATATGTGAATCTAGAAAATCAATTCCAATTTTTTGCTTTTGAAAAAAGTGTTTTTTTCTTATCATATCCAAACTGCCCATTCACAAAATCATTTTTGAAATATAGAGATATCTATTTTATAAGGTTTGATCAGACAAGACCTTAAATTGATTTTTTCATAATATGTAGATCATATTTTTGATACTTAATAGGGTATTTTCTTAACATGAAAGATGTGTGTATGGATGTTTCTTATATAACTATGCAATCAAATTAAAAAAATTCATCACCAATGTTTTTCAATCAACTATTGTGTAAAACCATGAATATTACATGAAACAATTCACCAATAATGGAGTTTTGGTTATTTGAAACTCAAATTTGGTATCTTTGAATGGTATGCCCAAAGAATTGAATAATAATTGTGCAAGACAAAAAATGCCAATTGTAATCTAAATTATGCAAAATTCTTTGGAATGGCACAATGGGCAATTTGTAAGATTAATGTACACTATGACTTGTGTAACTAAAGGAAGTACACAGAAGTACATTTTGTCATTTTGCTTTTTTATTGCTCCAACAATGTACAAATAGTATACATTTCAGGAGGTAGACACATTTGGGGACCACTGCATTCCAATTTCTAAAATTCATAACTAATTCCAAAAAGGTCCAGAAAATATGAACTGATTTGGATTAGATGCCAACTCCATTTGTCTTTCAATGAAAAGTTACTGAAAAATATTTCAACAAGTTTAGCTTGAGCCCCAAATTCATTTCCATCTCTTAAATCGGGGCACTTTGTAGACCTCCTACCTCAGTGCTTTTACTGACCTTCAACTGCAATAACTGTACAATGTCTATTGTCATCAACTCTAAAGAAGAACCTCCACAATGATGTAAACTGAGCTTACAGCAGTAGTGACCAACAGTGGTCAACAATCAAAATGTCAGCAAGGCACTTGGAACAACAAATCAACAATGCATTTCACAACAGCGTCGTAAGTGTAAAAAAGACAGATACTCTCACAATAGATTCACAGCTAGACAGTGTCCTATTCATACGAAGTGATTCCCCGTGGCATGAAACAAGTAAACCACATGTGACATGAATGTACTAATTACACAAAGTTGTATGCTAATCAGGAGAAACGCATTTCGGAAATTGGACATTCAAGGAAGCGTTATAACTAAATTAGTCACATCTTTATAGAAAGGAGGAGATTGGGTGCAGGCATCACCCTAGGAGCCTCCAAATGCCCTGTTCTCCACAAACAATCAGCAACAGTACGAATTCCCTTCACTCAATTCTTTTTCGGACCTTCACATTCTGTTGCCCAATTCTTGCACAGCCCTGACGCTCAACACTCCAAGTTTCCGAATAGATCGAGTGTCTAGTTTTCTAACTCTTGCAGTTAAAACATCATTACTAACAGCAATGTGAGCAAACGACCAATTCCTGAGAAACGATTTCGGGACACTCTCGATCATCGATCCTGCACTAAACAATTCAATGCTCTACATCCTGCATAAGTCCAGCAATCTCTGCCCAAACACAGCAATTAGACAAACCTGCGAGCACCGGAATACACGAGAGTATCCACCAAGCTAACAACATTGATCTAGGCCAAGATATTATGCACAAGTGGCGGAACTAGAAACTTCGGATCGGGCTACAGAGTATGCAAGCCCATAGACTTTCACGTGCTCTGCCTCAATAACGACACAACTCCGAGCATATTTCCGTTTGGATGCACGTAAGGTGTACACCGAGCAAGCAGAATTGCAACCGCCTAAAAGACTACCTGCTTCCAGTACATAAAGTCCAGGGGTGACACATACCGTAAACCACTCGCGGGACTTCTCCCGTTCATTCTGCGGGGAAGTTTCTGCGTCGTAATGCCCGCGTAATCGGGATTACGAATTTTTCATCCGGCTCCAATTTTTATCATCCGGGTTTTCATTGAATTTTGCTTGTGCTTTACGTCGGGCAATACCTTATCGTCGGGCATTGCCCTATACATATATTGGATTGAAATTTCGGGCAGCTTAACACAGATAAAATGAAAGCTCACCTGCTGATAGAGGCCTGGGAAATTCTAACTGAAGAAAATGCAAGACGACCACAGATGAGATACTAAAGGTCGCTTCAGTCTTCCAATTTGTTAACACGGCATATTTAAAGAGAAGGACACTTTTCCAATCGACCCCTCTGGAACCTCATCTATTCATGTCCTAGTTTTAGAGCTCTGTGCATTTAATTCGTTGTCACAATTTAATAAGACCGTTTTTTTAGCTATTCTTTGGACGAAATCTGAAAAAAACTGCTTTGTGAGGGGGATGAATGATTCATGGGGAATTCACTCTTATAGTGACTACAGAGCATACTACAATTCGATTGGCCGGATAAACTTCAACGAAGCAACACCGTTGCAAGCTGACGGTCCCTGCAGCTCACATTTTCAGCAAGCACTCAATAATCCACATACTTAGACATTAGTAGTCTTCACAGGGTGCCTACAATAGAATTTCTATTGATGTTTGAGAGACTGTGGACAGTTGGAGTTGGGTGCAGAAACTGTCAAATTTGCAAGCAATTTCTGTGCACGTCATGTGCACCATTGAAATTTTTCACAGAATTTGCTAAAAGTGCCGAAATCCATGGGCACTTTTTATTCAGCCATTTGAGCGCATTCCACCCACACAGCTTCAATGTAACATCCATTGTGCATTATTTATCATGGTAATTAAAGCTAGAGGATGCAATTGGTTGTCCACCTCCTTATTTTTGCAATATTTTCTTGATAACAACTACAGTAAAGTTTCTGGTGTCACAGTAAAGCTTCAAAAGTCACGAGCACCAGCTGCAAAGAATTCGGTAAAACTCCCACGACCAATTTCCAAGCGTGAACTTGTATCAGAAACGCCACAACTTTCAGAGCTGGCGTCTACCAAGTGAAACTGACCACACATCGATCCTCCTAACTGAACACCAATCGGAGCGTCAAGGCAATTTATCCCCACCTCCACTATTTAATCTCAGAAAGCCTAAACGAATGAACTTACTGGAGATTCGGAAACATAACATAAAAGTAACGTGCCTGAGTGAGCAAGAGATTAAGAAAATCACACCGGTGTAATTAATACAAGAGGAACAGTACCCAACTTGGATCAAATTATAAACTATCACGACTGAGTTCATCAACTGGGGGAAGCTGCTATTCTATCTGGCTCAAATTCTTAAAAACAGCAACTGCATTAGCTTCAGCTGGGATTCTTCAATTTGGCATGTCTCCCTTGTCATTCACAGAACATAGGAACAAACAGCCATGGTCCAATTTTTGCTTTCTTGATACTTTTACTTTCTACTTTCAACTTCTCTTTCCTTCCGTCTTTCTTGTACTTTCTTCTACATTATCTTTTACTTTTATGAATTCCTATATACTGATATGAGGACAACAAATTGGTTTTCTTCATATTCACTCCTAATATTAGGAATAGTCTTAGGACACTTCTATTGGTTTGACTCTTGTTTATCTACACGACCATTTAGAAGTGGTCTAGCAAGCAAAATGGGAACAAAAAGAGGCAAACAAGAGAGATGAGACCCCCATTTGGAAAGCAAAATGGAAACAAAAAGAAAATATTGTGAACTTCCTATAGAAGCACTTCCCCAAAAAGTGCTTGAAAAAAAAGCAAACAAGAGAGATGGGAACCTCACTTGGAATCCATTCTAGAAGAAGAGATAGAAACCTTGCAATGTCAATTCCAAAGTTTCCTCAAGTTATGGGTGAACAATATAACATCAAGGAAACTTTTGAAACAAGCATGCTTTCTTATAAAGAAATCAAGACTTGTCAATTTCTAATGTTGAATGATATTATGAAATCTCTTTACCTCTGCTTCCTATATCATTTGAATGATTTGTTTGAGAAGAAAAAAAATGTGTTATCCCAAAAAGAGCTAAAGAACATTAATTTCAACAAAGGATGGTTACTCCTTCAATTTCCTTTACAATTGAAGATTGTCATAATTGCCCATATTGAGGAGTTGAAAATCAAAGGATATCCAACTATAGAGAATATGAATGAAGTTATTCAAGAAGAGATGATGTTGTATTATAATGGAGGACTCATTTTGTCCGCACAAAGTTTGTTCACTCAAGTTTTCCATAAAACAAAGGAATTATAAGCATAAAATGACCAGTAGAGGGTAGAAAATCAAAGAAAGTAGCAAAAGTCTTTTGGATGTTGTCGAGAATCATTTATTCCCTAAAGTTCCATGACTATGTTTTCACCAAAAACGCTCAAAAATTGCCATTCTCAGTACACGTACCCAATTTTTGAAAAAAAACTTATTTTGACTTATATAATCGTAGGATCTTATAGTATGCTGACTTCAAAAGATATGGTAAAAATTTCAGAAATTTCCACCGCCTGGATTGCAAGATACAAGCACTCAAATTCCCTGAAACCATTTTTTTGGCCCTGCAAAAATAAGGACAGCAGCACTTCACAAGCTCACTTTTCAATGAAAAAATGTCCAAGATGATGGTTCTTTTTTAGATTTTTTTTCCTACATAAGTTGTCTACATGCTTTAAAATTTTCATTTCATTTGGAATTGTACAAACATACAGGAGAAAATTAGTAAGTAGATAGTAGCAGAGAATGATTCAAAATACTAAATTGTCAAGAATTTAATTATGGATTTGAAAATGCCAATTCCAATGGTTACAATGTTGTAATAAATAATCTACATCCTAGGATTTTTTTTTTCAAAAAGTATTGAAAATTGAGTAAGATAAAGGACTTCAAAGTTTATTTTAGTGTAGAAAATCTATAACTGCCTGCAAACTCAAAATCTTCATAACTTTTGACTCATTGATCAAATGGGATGATTCAAAGCTTTTTACATATATACAACTCTAGAAAACCAATTTCAAATTTTGGAAAAAGTGATTTTTTTTATCTGCCCGGACTCCCCAATTACAAAAAAAAATAACATATTAGGCCATAGCTTTTTATTCACATTTCCAAATGTCATAAAATTTAGTGCATATAAAAGATATTCCTTGTGCCCACCTTTTATTAAAATTTGGGCCAAAATATAAAAATCTCTAATCACACTTACCTGCCCAAAATTTCTATACAACCAAAAAATGCATCCCGGTCCTTTAGGGATTAAAGGCAATGTGGAGTAAAAAAATGGTAGAAGTATTGAAAGATGTTCGACAACGGACCAACATGGGTTAAATGCTTATAGGATCTCAACATTGCAAAACCACTCTTCTTGCACAAAGATTCTGGCTTGAATATGGCTTGAAGAAGAAAGAAGAAGATACTGAACTTGTGGGTTTGAAAGAGTATCTTGAGACTTGCATAAAGAATAAGAAGATATATACCAAATCCAATATTGTAGTGACCTTCCAAAATATTAAAGATTTGTATTTGAAATTCCGTGCTCAAGTTTCAAAGGCGAAAATGATTCACAGTGGAACAACTCAAAATCAAATCAAGTTGCCTTCTATACTATAATTATTTCTTATAGTTTAAACTGATTTTATTTTCAACTTTGGAACAAACCTACAATTATTTTTGTTCTAGTGTAAGATTTTCATTGAATTTTATTTTGAAATCGAATTAAAAAAAATTTAAGTTTTGAGCCTTTTTTGCATTGTTTTGCTAACTGGAACATCTCAAACTTGATCTAATAGAAAGAATATTACTACTTATGGAAATTTCATTGACAAAAGGGGTATTTAAAAATTGCATTGCAATTGAATAATTATCACATGTAATAACTTCACATTTACTAAATAAAAAAATAAAATTGTATGGATATTTTACTATAATATTTTTTATATGTTTGGAGTATATAATGTTTGAAAATACTCAATGTCATTATGAGTTTGCGGTTTTTTATTTCAAAACAATGAAACTCCATATTACTACTTTAAAACATGAAAAGATCAATTAATTCCCATCTTTACCAAGTTTGAGATGTTGCCCTTGGAAAGGCATATTTTCATGTTTAATTTCCAAAAGCTAATAAGAATGTGCTTTTGCTATGGATCAAACTTGATTATTGATCATAATGGAATTGAATTGTTGTATTTATTATTATTAGATATATAGTCTTAAATTCCACATAAAATCATCTTTAATCTTTGAATTCAAGGCTTTAAGGCCATATTATCGTGGACCTTTAAAGTGGAGCAAAATACTTAGAACTTGAGCAATTTTCATTTATTTTTGAAAATACTAGAAAAAATATATAATAGGATCTCATATAGTTCATTAGTTTAGAAAATTATGAACTATATTCATATTTAATATAGTTTCTAATATTGATTTCTATAATAGGATCTCATATAGTTGATTGATTTTTGGATAATATTTCCTAAACCAATGAAATCTATTAAATCGGAATTTCTATCCAAATCAACAAATCACTTTCCAAATCAATCAAAAAGTGAATCAACTTTATGCAACAGAAAAACTGGATTTTCTAGTAGTATAGGAAATGATTAAGAAACAACTAGTGTGCAACTAGAAAGCGACTAGAAAGCAATAGTAAACAACTATGGTCATTTTAAAATTGCAGTCTTTTTCTAGTTGTTTTCTAGTCATTTTTTGCAACTATAGATTGACTTCTTTGCGGCTAAAACAATGTATCAATGTTGTAAAACAACAACATAAAACAATTAAGATAGATTTGGTGCTAATAAAGAAGATTACAGTCGCAGGATAGTTGTATAGGACACTAGTTGTATAGTGGCCAGTTGTGTCATACACGGGTTTTTTTCTAGTGTAAAGTAGGCTAGCTTGCAATCTTGACTAGAGTGACAAGGCTATTTAAATCCATGAATATGTAGAAATAGATGAAACTTCAAGTATTAATCTAAATGTGTAGGCTCATCTAAATTTGATCATATCATCTAATTTTATAAAAAAATAAATGGTTGAATTTTGGCATTTTTAACCATTCAAAATTGAAGAATATTTTCAGTGTATTCTAATTTCCTCCCACTAAAATGCAACAAAAAACCACCACAAATAAATCCCTATCCAAAGGAAGTACACAAAAAGGAACAAATGAGGTTGTTTCTCCATTCACTGCTTGAAAATTAGATGAGACTTTTTACCTAGTCTATAGGTGGAAGAAAGAAGGAAAAGACCTAAAGCAACCAATTCTATTCCCATTCCTATAAGAATTTATCTTATTGTATAGTCAAGAGTTATAATTGATTTATTTGTATTGATTAGCCTTTTGGAGGAAAATTCAATGAAATTTTTTAATTTCAAAATAGTTTTCTTTGAATTTTCAATAAATATTTGAAGTAGAAAGTAGTAGCTAACTATTAGTATTCCAAAACATGTACTAAAAATCATTCTTCAAAAAGAATTTTTGACAATTAAATTAATTCATGAGAGCTCTTTACTCTTGACATTCTAAAGTGAAGGAGAGTATTTGTGCTCACTTGTAATCTAATGTCTCCTTAAATATCTCAAAGCTACAGTATTATTTGAATGCTTTTGTCCAATCCCACAAATATTTCTTTAATGAGAAAATATTTACTTGCAGGCAAATTCTAACCACAAGATTCTCTTGTGTATTTTCAAATGCTATTTTCTGATCTAAAAATCCATCAAAAGAACAAAAATGACCATTAACTCGTTAATTCAAAAGTACAAAGCTTATCCATGTTCCTCAACTTTCCACCAAAACTTAGCATTAATTTGTATGTTGCACTCCTTCACTTCTTTAACCCCTAAATTCCCAAGGCCATTCTTCTGTCAAACCACTTAAAATTGCCATTTCTATTGCATTCATCCAAGGAAGCAGGAAAATGTTTTAATAAAAATCTAACAATAGGATCTTGTACTTCTCTTGTCTAAGATCATGTGGTAAAAAAATCATCAAATTTAACTGTACGGATTGGAAGATATTTAGAGTCAGACAAAAAGTTCTTTTTCAAGAACATGCTTAGATTGCCCGAAAAACAAGATTGTCCATAACTTTTTCATCACTAGTCCAAATAGAATGAATCAAAGTTTCACATGTAGACAAAAATATAATATTTTTGGAAAAAAATTTAAGAAATTTTTTTGACTTTTTGTGATTTTTTTGGGCTACCCGCCGACCTATGTTTTCGGCTTTTTGTGCCATAACTTTTGCTTCCGGGCACCGATTGAAAGAAAAATTATATTCCCAAAAAGCTTATGTATTTTCCTAGATTCACAAAAGAATTTAGAAAATTATGATGAATATTGAGATTGTATGAGCCTACCCAAAGTTGCATTGTGGCCTCCGTAGGACCAATGGGACTTTAGGGGTTAAATGCACATTTGAAATTGAAACACTTTGAATCATTGAAGCCAACATTAGAAAAAGATTCTTTATGGCATTTGATCCCAAGACACTTAGTTCCTTGTGTTCTTTATAATGCAAGCATGGAAGAACTTTGGCTTTTTATGATGATATATGTGTTGTACTACGTTACAAAAATTAAGTTGTTGACATAATGTACTCTAAATTAATCTTTGTGATTTACAAATGACTTATAACCCCTAAAAGCTCCAACATCCACTAGATGGATGATGAATAGTTTGAAGAGCTTATTGTAGGAGCTATACAAAACAAATCAAGTACTTTTAAATATGTTGGAAAAACAATTTGACTTTTCATCACTGACATGCCATTAGCTTGGTTACTAGATGTTTGATGATTCTTGGGCAAGCTTTGGAATCAAAACTTGCAAAAATGAAGATCTTATATATGTTTAGATTTTTCAAAATTCTTCATGTACAAATGGATGGTCCATTACTTGGAGAGTGCATGGAACTTCTGAGTGTCTAGAAATTTGCAAATTCATGTTGTACTTTCGCCTTCAAAGTGATTTTTTTTTTTTTTTTTGAAATAAGTATGTTGAAGAAACACACTGCAAGGGGTTGTGTTGCAAGTACGGAGGCTTTGATTTCACACAAGGTCATGAACATGCTGCCGCCAAGTATTGAACCTGCAACCACGCCATTTAGAAGGGATGCCTCTCCACCATCATCCGGTAGTTTAGGGTCGTCTCGGACCGCTTCAAATTGATTTTGATTCTCTTTGCTTCAATTCGTTGCAAATTGGAAACAATCCACAAGGGTGATACGCAAATGGAGCCCTCAAACGCCTATGTAGAGTTCTACTGATTATTTGAGTCCTCATGCGAAGTATCCGAAGCTATTGAAAGGTCATTTTGAAGCAGAAGAAGAAGAAGTTGATCCTTTTTTATGTCGGCTCAAATTGAAGGTTCATTTGTTTGAGGTTCTATTTGTGATCGACAATTTTTACCTTGAACTAATAAAACTCAAAGCTAAGTCATAGTAAGAGTTCAAAAAAATCATCTTGCTTTCATTCAAATTTAAAAACCAGATATTGTATGTGGTGTGAAGTTGTTGCATTTGGCTCTCTTCCTCACTTGTCAAAGGAAATTAGTAGTAAGATAAGAAAACGGCCTCAAATGGATCAAATAAGCAAGCAATTGAAATGTATAGTTCCTATTAGTAAACTAAGTTTTATTTTTTACTTCTTTTGAAACAAATGAAATGGCCATTATTAAACAATGGAAGGTTTTCTTGGCTCTTGTTGGAAGTCAAATGGAGATTTTAGATTCTTTTAGTACCTAGTTTTGAAATCAGTACAAATAAATTAAGAAATAACTTCATTATGACCATTATTGAGAGGAAAGATGTCAAAGATAGATATCTCTAGATGGTGGATTTTTGCACTTATGCACTAGAATTAGACAAATCTCCTTGAATGACTAGTACACTAGAATTAAACAACTCCCAAATTAAGACAAGTATGTTGAAACTTAGAGTTAGATAACTTCAAGTAGAAGATCAAGATTTTGATAAGGGATAATTTAGAGAATTATAACTAGGATGGTTCTAGATAGAAAGATGAAGGTAAAAAAGAAATCTTATTCTACTTTATAGACTAATAGTCTTTAATGATAGTCTCTATTATATAAAATGGAGCTTAGGGTGGAGGAGCTTCTTCTAGGAGATTGATCTCTTTGTAGTTGAGTGATTGAGCCTATTATGAAATATTTTTGTTTTTAAATACATTTTGTATTCTTCATTAGAATTTTTTGTGGAAGGATTATAACAAGATTTTTTGAAATTTTTCTTCAAGAAGAAAACTAATTAGCTTTCTTGGAATACAAAATATTTGAGAAAATATTTCAATCGGTACCCATGAGCAAATATTGTGCCATAATAAGTCCATAAAAGGTTAGGCATGCAACCCAAAAAACAAAAGATTTTGAAATAATTTAAAAAAAGTACCAGAGCTTACATATTATAATTTGCCTACTTAGAAAGATTTGATTCATTCCATTTGGATGTAAAAATTATGAAGCTTTTTATTTTACTGAGAGTTTTATCAAATTCCTGAAAAATAATGTATTGGATCCGTTTATGAACTTAATTTTGGCAATTTTATAAAAAAAATTGTGCACAATTTAGTTTGCTTTCAAAAACAATCTCACCGTTGGGAACTTGGGATTAGTGTGTTTCAGTTCCTTTTTATATTCGAGCTATATTTATAATTTATTTTTTCCTTCTATCACGTACTGTCTTACTTTGACTTAACAATTTTGTAAAGAAGGAAATCCAAAGGGGGGGAATATTTCCCCCAAATTCTCAACGCAATTCTTTACTATAAAAAAATTAAAATTTGCAATCTTTAGTATAAAATTTTTAAGAAAATTCAAAATTTAATAATCTCATCAAACTAAGAACAAAAAGAATATTTTCTTCATTTTAAACACTTATATTTTGTGATTGATAAAATCCAAGTTTTTGGAATCTCATACTAGTCTAATGCAAGATTCTATGGTTGGATATGCAAAAAAAAAAATTATCTAAATTTTTGTTTTTGTATTGAAAATGATAGATTTGAAGGTATTTTTATAAAAAAAAATGACCTGAGGACTTTGGAGGTTAATTGAAAGTAATATCTAATTTTGGATTCATCCCAAGGGAATATTATGCATGCAAATGAAATAATCACATTTATGCTAGAATATTGGGATGGCACTTAAAGATAATATTATATATATTCATATTCAAGTTAAATTATAGTTAAAGTTATAATTAAATTATACGATTTTTTGTCTTTGGTCTTAGTGAAGATTGGTTTTTGGTCATATTTTGTATTGTACCTGGCTATTAGGGTTGGTACTTCATGCAAAATAATTAATGAAGTCAAGAAAATTTGTTTGACAAATGCTTTCAAAATTAATAAAATTTTCAAGTTTTCAAATATATGTGACTTGCATCTGGCTGCTATGTCCATCTGAATCCTATATACCTTTATAAGCCACTTAATAATTAATTCTTAAAGAGAAAGCAAGTGCCTTATAGAAGTTGGGAGGTAGGAAGTACAGTAATCCACGTGGGTATATAATATATAACATGAATTAAAGAGTTCAACCACTCATAGTGAAGTCAAATTAAGGTAATAGTTGTTTTAATTTATAAATAAAATTTAAAGTTCAAACATGTTAATTTTCTTTTAGAGATTCCAAATCACAAATGGACTTTTGGAGGTGAAATTTAACTTTATTTCCTATATTTTTTTAAACTAATTCCGTTTTGAAAAAAAATAAATTTATAATGCTTAAAGTTTCGATTTGAACACAATTACTTTATTTCTTTTTTGAGCCCCCACCTTGCTTCAATATCTTGTAACCTTTCAAAACTGATGAATAACAATGAACTTCATTGTAAGAAGGACCTCTTTGCCATTCCTTCTCACAACACATGTGACAATGAAGTTAGCCCTTCTTATCATGAAAGAGAAATATCTTAATAATTGATGGTGCATGTCATACTTTAAGCATACTGTAGTTAGATTTTAGGTTACTTTTTAGCCAATTGGTTGATTGGGCTGTTAACTTGTGGTTTTTGTCAATTGGTAAGGTAGTATTACTGGTGAGCAATTGGAAGTTACCAATCGGGAGTGAAATCGGGTGAATTGGGATCTTAAAGGTTGGGCCGATTGGTAGTTAGGGTGCTTTGGCTGGGTACTTAGGCTGTGATTTCCGATCAGTGAGTTCAGTTGACCTTCAAGCGAAGTAGGCACTCCTTCCGATTGTAGGAAGTAAAACAATTGTGATTGTATGTTTTGTAACTTTTGCCTTTTGAATATAGTGAGGTGTTTTGCAATTGTGTGTGTAACTGTGTATGTGGGATGATGTGTGTGTGTATTTGAAGTATGGATGTGTGATTGAAGATTGAATGGTGTGGAATTAAATCCTTCCAACTCGTATCAATGGCTACCGGTTAAGACTTTATCATAATTCAGCCGGGGCCGGCTTTAATGATGGAGCGGGGGAGGTGTAATAATAAAAATAAAAAAATAAAAAAACAAAACAAAACAAAAAATAATAATAATAATAATAATAATAATAATAATAATAATAATAATATCAATAAATATTTAGAAGTTTAGTATAAGTAAAAACAAAATAAAGGCAAAAATATGATAAAAAAATAAAAATAAAAAATAAAAATAAAAACTAAGGAAAGAAAAACATGATAATAATAATACTAAGAGTGATAGTAATTAGTGGGAATGGTTATAAAAGAAAGAGGTAAATTGATATATTAAGAAATATGAGCAAGAGAAAAAACAGTGTGCCGAGAGATGAATGCAAGTATCGCTGTAAACCAATTGGAGTGGATAAAATGCACAAGTCAAATTGGTGAGAAGCAATCGGAGTTGCAGTTGAAGTGCAGCGAGGAGAATAGGAAGCAATCGGTGAAGGAGAAAGCTAGGCTGGACAGTAAATCAAGTCCTATGGATTTAAGGATGGAGCATAATTAGTGTAAAGATTAAAGTCACCAACGATTGGATATTGATAAGTGGTACTAAAACTGTGAACTATCGATATGATAAAAAGGGTTAATGAAACTTAAAATCATGCAATTGGAAACCTTTGGGTTATAGAAATTCTGATTAAAGATAATTTACCTCCTAGAGATCGAATTCTACCCTAGGAATTTATTTTGAAATAGAAATAAAAATCCCTCACATACAAATTTGTAATTTTTGCAATCAAGCAAGTGCTTAGGCCATCACCAATGCTAATTTATAAGCATTAAAATGTGAACATGTGAGCCTTGGGCATATATATAAGTAGATATTCTACAACCATTGAAGGTATTTATAATATAAACACCTATAATATAGATATCTAATACATAATTACACTACAATCATGGAGGTTTTTATAATATAGACACTTACAATATAGGCTCACATAATGCAAAAAAATGCAAAAAAATGAAGCTTTTTGAAGTAAGTACCAATTTCAATGGCTCTCTCACTCTCTCATACAACACTTTTCTGTATGACATTTCATTTTGTAATTCTCACCTTATTATCATTATGGTGCACCACGTCTTAAAGTTTCTTATAACTACAAATTATTTTGCATTGAAGGTACATGACCATATTGTGAATAATATGCAAAAGGTAGCCAATATAGTTATGCTTGCGTACATCTATTCTAATCTCAACTTTTCAACAAACTTGTTCAATTAACAATTAATCATTGTAAATAGGAAGGTTCATCCAACCATCCACATTGACATATACTCCCAACTGTCAATGACCATAATCAATAATTCAATAATTTTACATTGATATTTATCAAAACATAATTTTCAACACCAACAACCCATCCATGGCAAAATCAAATTCACAATGTACTTCATACTACGTATACTTGCAAACACTATCATATATCTTTAGGGTCTCACCTTGACTATAGATAATTGCATTGCCCCTTTCTTTGTTGCCCCTTCCACTTTTGCTCCGCTTCCTACAATGTATGTTTAGAAAAACAATATTAGCATCCAAGGTAAAAAACACTTTCTTTGGCTCTTTTTCAAACAATATTAGCGTACGGGATTGTAAGATTTTTTACCCTTTTAGCCCCTAAAGGACCATTTGTCCCCTTGAGGTATAATTTGGATCCGGATAGGTTTCTACTGTTTCATTTTTTAGTGATTTTTTTGTAAAATTTTGAGGTTCTGTATATTTGCAAGTGCTTTGTGAATATATAGTTTTTATTTTTAATTGATGCCCAAGAGCAAAAGTTATGGCACAATAAGAAAAAATGAAGTTCGGCAGGCAGTACAAAAAAAAAATCACAAAAAGTCAAAATAAATTTTTTCAATTTTTTTCTCAAAGATTGTAGGATTTTCCATTTTGAATGCAATTTAAAGAATTAAAAAATATATATTAAATAGAGTTATTTTTTTTTGCTAGAACAATCTCACCATTGTAATTATTGAAATTTAATTCCATCTAAAAGCTGTTAACAATTTAGTTTTTCTTTTCAATCTTGAACCCACCTCTACTTAAGAATTTTTTAAATGGGTGAAAATTAAGTGATTTTTTTCCTAAATCTTTTTGTAGATTTTCTGAATTCAACTATTTAACATTAAAAAGTAGAAAATCAAAATCAGTACTGCAAAATATTGGAATAAAAAGATTCAAAGCCAAAAATCTAGTCAAGTAAGATGCCAAAAAACTTGTTTTCTTCACTTTAAATGCATGTCTTGCAATCTACATGGTCAAAGTTTCTAAAATTTCTTCCACGTGTTTATATACTAGTCATGTACAAGATTTTATAGTTGGATATGCAAAAAAAAGAAAAATTTAAAGCTCTTTGCAATAGAATGACAGTTTTGAGTGCTTTTTGATAAGAAAATCACCTTGATCCTTTAGGAGTTAACTTGAAATATTAGACTATAAGTTTTATAAGCAAAAGATCTTTATAATAGAAAATTGGAAGAACTGAATTGAGAATTTAGTATCTAGGAAAAAATTCATTCTTTAAGAAATTTTCAAGTAGAAATAGGTACATGATGAAAAAAACCTAAATCATTAAAGATTGTAAGAAGAAAATTGAAACATGTCAATCAACAATGAGATTGTTTTAACAAACAACATAAACTATATAGACTTTTTTGTCATAAATTATAAAAATCGAATTTTTACAATTATTTTTATAAGTTACTTTTTAAAAAGATGTTTTTTTGCCTTCAAAATAAGACTCTTCCATAGATAAGAGCATGTTTTATGAAAAATTAATTTTTAAGAGAATTATTTTGAATCTTGGAGAGTTTGTTTTTGGTTTTGGTTTCATTTAGTAGAGATTTTTGTTTTAAAACTAAAGTAATCAATTTCCTTCTTAATCCCAACAATAATCCCAAACCCTACTTTTTGACCCATTTCTAATCTATAGATAATTCAATTAGAGTGAAATCCATTCACCTTTTGAGATATTGATGGACTTTCATCTTTTGGATTCCTACTTTTCAAAAAATAATTTTGACAAATCTAAGGACACTAAAAGGTGCCTACTACCCTTTCACTTTGAACATTTAAAAAAACTTAATTAATGCTTGCCTTCATAGTTGGGTATGGGACCTCCAAAGGTCTCAAAATTTGTATCTAAGATATATAGTACTTTTCTAATCCTTCTTTAATGTATTTATGAATGTAATTTACTACATAGTACTTATAAACAACCATCATAGTGCAATAATTGTACAAGGATATTCTATAACATCACTAAAAGAGGGTTAAATTAAAGAAGTCTTCTTTCAACTTTTTTGGGTGATTTGAACCCATGAAGCATTACATTACAAAAATCTCTATCTAATAATTATTGATAGATTTATTTATTTTAACCCCTAAAGGACCAACATGTGTTTTTTGGCTATATAGAAATTTTGGGCAGGTACGTGTGATTAGAGATTTCTATATTTTTAACCCAAATTGTAATAGAAGGTAGGGACTAGGAATATCTTTCAAATGCACTAAATTTCATGACATTTGGAAATACAAGTCAAAAATTATGGCCTAATATGTTACTTTTTTTGTAATTGGGCAAACCGGGCAAATCAGAAAAAAAATACTTTTTTCAAAACAAAAATTTGACATTGGTTTTCTAGAGTTATATATCAATGGACAACTTTGAATCATTCCATTTTGATCAATGAATCAAAAGTTATGAGGATTTTCTACTCGTAAAATAAACTTTGAAGTCCTTTATCTTACTTAGTTTTCAATATTTTTTGAGAAGAATGAAATCATAAAATGTAGATTGTCTATTACAACATTGCAACCATTGGGATTGGCATTTTTCAATTCCGTAATTAAAAGCTTAACAATTTAGTATTTTGAATCATTCTACTTTCTATTTTTTTCCTATATATTGTACAATTTTAAATGATGTAAAATTTCTCAAGCATGTAGCCAACTTGATTTGAGTAATGATTCCAAAGAGTTACCACCATTTTGGACATTTTTTCATACAAATGTGACCTTGTGAAGTGCAGCTGCCCAATTTTTCGTAGGGAAAAAAAAGGGTTTTTTGTCAATTCAAATGCTAATATCTTACAATCCACATGGTGAAAATTTCTGAAATTTTTTCCACATCTCTTTTAGCCAATGTACTATAAGATCCTATGATTACATATGTCAAAAAAAAATTCCAAAAATTTGGTGCTTGTTCTAAAATGGCAATTTTTGAGTTTTTTGGGTGAAAACATAGTCATCGAACTTTAGAGATTAAATTACAAGGTTTGATGGATGCTAAAGATGAATTATTTTTCAAGATCTTTTGTTAAAAATACTACTCCATTTTAAAAAGAAAAAATTTTCAAAATTTTTGGCATTTATTATTAGAATTAATTTTCATTATTCTTGTCCTATAGATAGTGTAATCACACTACTATCATGCTTACATTTTTATTAGCTAATACAAAATGTAATATTAGCTACCAACTAAATTAGTCTTCAAATGAAATAAAGAAAAAATTTCTTTAATTCATATTTCAATCATCAAAGTTATTCAACATTTTAGTTTATAAAATATCTTGATTGTTGGAAGCAACTCTTTAACATTATTAAACAAGTTATGAAGTTATTGGTTCCTAAATGATAAAGTTCGTATCCTTTATTTTTTTCAAAAGTTTATCGTAAAAGCTATACAATATTGATGATGTGCATCAACATATGTTTATACAACAATTTTGTCTATACTCCATGTAGAAGAAGAATAATGACCTCATTAGATGATATTTGGGGGTCTTGGAGGGCCGTTTCAGGCCTGTTCCCTGATCTGCCCAGATTCAATGAACGCCAGTACGGGTGTGTCAGAATTTTTTATTTTCAAAAAAAAAAAAAATTTACCAAAATATCATTTTAAGCAATTTTTTTTCCTTTTTTTTCCTTTTTTTTTTTTTTCAAAAAACGACGTGGCAGTCGCTCGACCACGTCAACCAGCTGCTGCTGCTGTGTTCCTGCAGTCTGGGAACGCAACAGACAGCAGGGGAACTCAGAGCCTTCTAAGACCCCCGAATCTCATCTAATGATTTAAAAACTATCCATTTAATATAATAAGTTTGTTCCAAGGAAGACAATCAAATAGGAAATTTCTATGCTAAATTCATCCTTAATTAGGTAACACAACTTAAAAATACACAATCTCTCATTTGAAAATATTCAAGTAAGCTCAATGATGAAATAATTGATATTCACTCACAAACTAAACCAATTGGAAATAGTTTTTTAAAAGAAAACATTCAAGTTAAACATTTCCAACTTGAACTAACATAACATCAATGACACATTTCTCTCATGAATTAACTACTAATCATTCCTTCAAACACCCAAGCCCTTACTGGCACTAGATAACATTTTTCAAATTTGAAACTACTCATTTTTCTAATCAAAATTCACTCATGAATATAGCACAAACATTAACCAAATAATTTTTCACTTGCCTCCACTTGGCAATAACATTCAATTAATTCAAATAGTATTCAACATTCCAATTTGAAAATCATCATTCACACAACAACAACACTGCACACACAAACTGGAATTCAGCAATTGCAATTACTTATTTTTATAAGTTTTGTATTTGGATTTATAGCTCATTCTTTCATTGCCCTTTAGTCAATTTCACAACGACAAGCATCCATATACATCACAAAAGGACCAACTAGGTTGAATATATTATTGTATTTAATCAAATTCTTTTGATGAACAAATGATCATATTACAATTTTCTCATTCACTTGATTAAAAGTTTGATTAAAAGTTTAACACTTCCACCAACTAGCATTTCCATCATTCCAAATCCATCATCAAATTCTACACACTCCTTCTCACACACTAACACACATCACATAACACAAAAAAAAGAAATAATACAGCCAGTTGGGGCTGGGACTTGCACTTGCCATTCACAAAGTAGGTGCCAATCAAGTGGAACTTCCTAAACTAATAGGCACTCACAAGCGGTTATCTACCAACTTTCCAACTTGGCAATCTAACTGCACAACAAAAAATCCAATTAGAACACACAAGCTGCCAACTAGAACTTTAATTAAGACCGCTAACAATCCCAATAATTGGACTAATGGCAACTCACTACACCAATACACTTACTTTGACTTTGCAATGCACAAGCAAAAACTGTCCTACAAATAATAAATAACACATTAATTACCAATTTGAACAACAAAAGAAGAATTAGGTTCCCAATTACCAATAAAAAGAACACCCAAAATACACCAAAAATGAAAAAATAAAATCCAACTAAAAACTTTATATTCTACTAGTATGGGCATGTGGCTAGCTTAGTTGTTTGATGATTTGTGATTTAGGTACAAAGTTTAGAATTAGATTATATAGGAATAGAAAATGAAAACTTGTAACAACCAAAAAAATTTATGACTCAATTCTTCTCAAGCAGTAAATTATTTTGCCCTAAAAATTTCACATTTCATATTTCCCTTCAATTAGGTTCTTGTTGCCTTGTTGGAATTGAACCAATGAAGCTGTGAGTTTATAAAGACTAAAATTGAATTACTACAGCCTCTTATATCATAGCTCGTTTAGTTATTCTATAAGTATAATGACTTAACCCCTAAAGGTTTTTGACTATGTTTTTACCAAAACCGCTCCAATACTGCCATTTCTAATACAAGTATCAAATTTTAGAAAAAAAACATTTTTGAACACATGTAACCATAGAATCTTGTATTACACTGGTTTAAGAAGATGTGGAAAAAATTTCAAAATTTTCCACCATGTAGATTGCAAGATAATAGCGTTTGAATTGACAAAAATCCTTTATTAATCACTGCAAAAATCCGGGCAGCTGCCCTTTACAAGATCACATTTTTATGACAAAATGTCCAAAATGGTGGTTACTCTTTGGATTCATTCTTCAAGGCAAGTTGGCTACATGCTTGAAAATTTTCAGATCATTTGGAATTGTACAATATATAGGAAAAAAATAGTAAATAGGAAGACGTAGAGAATGATTCAAAATACTAAATTGTCAAGAATTTAATTATGGAATTGAAATTTGCCAATCCCAACAGTTGTAATGTTGTAATAAACAATACACACCCAATGTTTTTTGTTTTATTCAAAAATATTGAAAATTGAGTTAGAGAAAGGACTTCAAAATTTATTTTAGAGTAGAGATTCCATAACTATCCTCCACCTAAGAATCCTCATAAATTTTGACTCGTTAATCCAAATGGAATGATTCAAAGCTTTCCAAGTATATATAAATCTATAAAACCAATTTCAAATTTTCATTTTTCAAAAAAGAATTTTTTAAAGAATTTTTTTGAGCTGCCCGGGCTGCTCGCCAAGCGCAGAAAATTACATATCATGCAATAACTTTTTACCCATAAAGTCAAAAGTTATGAAAATTGTTGGACCTTGAAGCTACTCCTCGGACACATCTTGTGTGAAAATTTCAAAGAAAAAATTAAAATTTCCATTTGTAGTAAACTGCCCAAAACTACTATGTTGCCAAAAAATGGTGTTTGGTCCTTTAGGGATTAATAAGGGCATAATATTCTTCATAATGATAGCATCGTATACATTTTTGAAGTTCATGCAAAAAATATTTTATTCTATTAACATAGATTCTTTAATTCTCTTTAATAAAATTTATTTATTATGTTTTATTAAATACCTAATACTTATGAAGTAGCTAACAACCTACTCAAACTTCTTCACATTCATAACAAATAAAACTCTTTTCCAATCAAGATTGTATCAATCTTATGATCAATCTTTATTGAACAGATAAACTTGTCCTTGTTCAAATGAAATTCCTCTGGAACAAGATCATCAAAAGATGAGGTCTCAATGATCAATGTTCATTCATATTATAACCTATCTGATAACTCACTGTAGTTATCACCTTGAAAAGTAGTTGCAGAATCACGCACTGCAAATATTTATTGTAAACAACAAAAGAGGTGATGTCATGCGACTTGCACACCCCAAACCCAGATTCGAACTTGCGAACAAAATGTTCTCCGCAAGAAGTGCAGGCATTATGTGCTTGCGCTCATCTCTAGACTAAACTGCTTGCTGGATGAGCGACAGCAAATCGCCGACATGCTTTGAAGTTGTCTGGAAACTCTTCTTCTCTCCTACTACGAGAGCTTCAGTGCAGAGTTCTATCGACGTGGAAATGTAGTAAGGGAGCTAAAGTTGTATTCCCGGTCGCTTGCGGATTAGTTTTCACTGACTTGAAAGGACAAAGAGAGAGCTGGCATCGGTCCAGCTAGGGTGCCATACCCTAGATTGGTACAAAGGTGGTTGTTGTATGGACTGTGGTGCTTGCATCGAAGCGTTGCGCCTTAAAAGTCGTTGTTTTCGCTTTCTGTAATTTCTTATTAATTCAGGTGGTTCTAGTTTCTGCAAGTTAAAGGCTCTGATTGCTGGGTTGGAGTCAGTGCTGCTGCGGAAAGTGGAACCATTCCGTGCTTTCGCCTTGATTTGTGTTGTTGTCTGTAATTTGTTTTCTACAGTTAATCTCATTTGTAAGAAAGAGTCAGTCGTACAGTGAAAATTCTTCGTTCGCATTTGAAAAAGTAACACAGACAAGAAGAATTATTCTTCTGTCCCATATCTCAAACTCTCACAGCGGTGGTTCATCACGTGGTTCAAGATGAGCCTCCCTTGGGATTGTAAAGTATTGAGCGTCCGTGACTACTTAAAAAACATAATAATGTGATGGTGAGTTAACCGGTGCAGAGAATTCAGGAGGTGATGGAGGTTCGAGGCGATACTAATCTTGAAACTTGATTACGTGTGTGCCCTGAACAATCCCGTAACCAATGTGAACAGTGTGCAAAAGTTTAGGGTTACTAGGTTGAGCAGATCTTGCTTACTCGTCACTCCGGAATCCCATGTGATCTCTGTACGTACGCAGGTCACTTGCGACCAACTGCGTTCGATCAGAAACTTTCAGCTGATCATGCACGTGAGACTCGTGAAATCTGTGAAGTTTTGGAACTTGAAATCGGTTGCATAAATCAGTACGTACTTACTTGGTCGGTTTCCACATGATTGATATATAAAAATAACAGTGATTCAGTGATTCAGTGACTGTTGCCTTGATGTACTGTAGAAATTGTACAGTACATGTGCTCTGGCTTTATCGCAACAACTGACCAGACTAGCAAGCTATTCCACGTTCTGCTCGATCTATTTAACTATATTGTACGTACTTCGGTGCTATAGTTCAGACATTGTCGACCGCATGTTAGCTAGTCCTGAGCGATAGCCGATCAGTTATTCGAAACGGATAGTTACGTTTCAATCAAGAAACTTATTAGCTGCCGTACGCGCCGGCTTCAGTTGCTGGCGTGGTTATTGACGACTTCATCGATTGTATCTTCTTTTCCGGTGCAAACGAAAGAAAGTCCCATGGCTCGCAAATGAAAGAGTGCAGATCAATTAATCCTGAAGCAGGAGGATCTCAATTTATGGTATTCTAGTTTTCTATCTGAATGCTTGAAAAGGTCAACATTCGAAAACTTAATTGCACATATTTTCATAGAAACGTACTCATACCTATCCGCTTGGGTTGGTGTTCCCTCAAGCCCTGAACAGCAATTCGTTCCAGAAGTGAGACCGTTGTTCTATGGTACTATTGTGTTTGAATGACATCTTTTTTCTTTGAAAAGTGACGGTGGATTCTTAAAAGAAAAGGAGGGGACAAACAATCAGTCCGGCTCATGCGGCCGGGTCAACCTGGGAATGAGACTGAATTGTGCTTGACATCTTAATCCATCGACAATTTAATGCGCGCCATAGCAGACCGTAAGCCCGTAACTACTCGTTTTTTTGTTTTTGTTTTGACACAAATTCATGAAACGGAATTTCATTGCACAGTAAAAGTACAAACTACGTGTTTCAATTGTCAATGCAGCAGACAGGGAAGATGATATAGTACTGTAGTAGGTCGGAAGAGCGTACTTTAATAAGGTCCTATTGCCATTGTGTCAGCTTTGCATGTGGAGGACTGAAGAAGCTATAGTTTTTTTTCGATGTGTCAGAAACTAGATCTACAGATTTGTCAATAATTTTTGTAAAGGACAGTTGCCATTAGAGCGGTCAGTGTTCTATGCTGCAGAGCCCAGTGCTCGAGTGCGCAGAGCATCCCCACTGCAAAGACGGGATCACGGGAACAGGGACAGTATGGAGATTTTGAAGTGGATCGAGGCGGACCTCATTCCGTTCCAGGGCCTTCTAAAGCAATTGGCCCAGTGCAAAGCCGTCAATCCAAACCTCAAATGGGCTTTTCATTATAAAAAGGAGAGGAAAAGATTTTACATTAAAAAAGCTTTTTTATGCAAAAAAGTGGAGTTCTCGTTTATTGGCATACATAAAAAAGCTTGAAAAGGTATGACAATTATGATTTTTCTTAGGTATTGTGAGACAACTTGCAACCTCTTCAAATTCAGCCAAATTGTTGGGCTAGGGATAGTGGGCCGGGAATAAAGAGAGACCGATGCCGATTGCATTGGAACGTGTTTTTTTAGTTGCCTTGTCATTATGCTATTGGTGTAGTGGATTCCGGTTGGATTGGAATTGCTCTAGTGCATATTGAGTTTTGTTCATAGAACATATTATTTTGGAATGAAGGGGACGAGGTTTTGCATTGACAAAAATTGGCGACCATAAATTTGAGGATTTTGAGCAGCTTGCATTGAAAAGTGAGTTAGTGACAGAGTTGTCCGATCGTCCAATTCTGTCTGATATGACAACTCTGGTTAGTGAGTCCATGTTTTAGTGTGCCATAATCCCATCAGAGCCTCTTGAAGCACGGTTGCTTATTATACTAGTTAATTATGAAGAACATCAATATCATTAACTTGGAGATATTTCACAAGCCAAAAAATTGTATTAGATGTCTTTACAAAGGTCTAATTCTAGGCCCCAAAAGAACAAGTATAGTTTCTGTAGATGCCGAAAAACATATCACATGTCCAATTTGGAGAATTTTTCCAAAAGTTATTGGCCTCCAAAGTTTGCAGCCAGTCACCGCAGATTCGTCCGATTCATCCGTAAACAATAAAATTCTGTCCGATATGATAACCGTGTAAAACACTTGTACTATTTTCTGTCACACATTGCATAATGATTAGTTTTTTGGCTATAACTCCTGTGTTTTGATTCCAAATGACTCAAAATTCATAAACAAAGTACTTATGACTATTATATACCTTGTCTAATTTTTTGGAATTTTTTTAAAATGTTTTACTATTTAATAATAGCCCCTGATATTTTGTCACACTTGCCAATTTTGGGATTTTTAGTACTAATATTTAGTACCCAAAATAACAAATTTAGAGCTGAAATTTAGAAAAGATGATCTTCTAGTAGATGGTCAATTTTGTTAAAATGGCGGTATTCCATGTGCCATTTTCAAACCGCAATGGTCTAAACCGCAAAGTGACACCTAGGATTAATATAGATTTCAGAAATCTAAAATAGTTATAGATTTCAAAAACCTAGGGCTAATGTAGATTTTAAACCGCATGGCCTGAAAAATCTGGGACCTTTGTAGATTTCAAATATCTTGAACCAATATAGATTCTAGAAATCTAGAACATCAATAGATTTTAGACCATTTTAGACCGCACGGTCTAAACTCTAAACTGTTAAAAGTACCAAGCTAATAGAATACTGCTATTTTAATGAAATTGACCATGTAAACTGATAGCTACAATCCAAAGCAATCCTAAAAATACTTAATTTTATATGGTAGAGAAGTCCACAAAGTGAGCTTCATTCAGCTTGCATTTTGAAACATACAAAACATATTTTTGGTGGTTCCTTTGCCAGTGAACAATCATCTTCTATAGAGTTGTTAAAAATGGCCAATTTTTATTTTATTTATTAAAAATTTTATCCTATTTTAACTAATTTAAACATCAAAATATCTATTTTCTTGAATTTTGGCACTTTTCTAGTTCCTCTACTTAGAAAAGTTTCCTAGGCTTTTTTTTTGGTAGTTACCTTCATTTCAAGTGTATACATTAGCCAAATTTTAAAATTATTTTTCTAATTTTAAAATACTCCAGAAACAATTATTAGTACTTATCATAGTATAATAACGAAAAAATTAATAGTACTAATAATCCATATCGTTGTGCCACATCATCCAACTACTGCAGCTGCGTTCCTAAAGTCTAGAAATGCAAGGGTGCTTGCAGTTTCCAAGGCCCTCGAATCCCTTCTAATGTCAAACCACCAAAGTAATGGAATATTACCAATTTAATGAAATTGACATTTGAGCATCCATAATCTTCTTTAAGATAAATGACACACAAATCTAGTTTTGGAGGCAGTTTAATGTAGAAGACTAGCTTTGTTACTCCACCTTTTCAGCAATAGAGACCTTATCACCCTAATTGAACATGTATCGCCTCCACATGTCCATTGTGAGAGCATTTGTCTTCCAACCAAGAGAGCTAATTTATAAGCTCATTATCTTTAATTGTATGACATACTTTCTTTAATCTAAGTTCCCTGAAGCAAATTTGTTGGCCTTCAAATGTCGAATGGCTTGGCCAATTTCTAAAGGGCCAATTCACTTTTTGATTATTGCAAGGTTATGGGAAGGGGGCTCTTACCCATATGGACCCTGAAACAAATATTCGATCAACTTCTAGGTTTGGAGTATGAATGCAAATGTTTTGAACTCCTAAAAGATGGAACCTATGCATTACAGAAAATTGCAGGCCTTTAGAGGGCCACTCTAGAGTGACCCAACCAATCTATTACTTGAAAGTAGGCATGTAGCCACAGTGAGTAGTCAAAGTGTGTGAATTTTGGGAAGGATGTCAGGACTCACTAATGTGAGAGTAGTACAAGGCTGATTAACTGGGTACTTAATCAAATTCATTCAAATTAACCAAAATGAAGTGGATTTTGATGCAAATTGTCAAAAAATTTAGAAACACTAGTGATTTCATACTAGCTTTGTAAGCCAAAAAGTTTAGTGAATTTGAAGTTGAAAAGGGAAGATATTTATACAAGTGGGATAGTAGTAGGTACAACAATCCATGTGGGATATGTAGATTAGAACTAATAAGAGCACAACCACTCATAGTTAAGTAAAAAGCAAAAATTGCGTTAAAAGTTGAATTTTAGACCTCATTTAGAATAATTTTTTTCAAATATCTTTGAACTACAAAAATGTGTAGAATCTATGTAGTTTTCATCTCCAAAATCCGTTTGAGGTTTAGAGCTTTCAACAAAAAATTATGGACAAAATTCTTACAGGGGTTGGAAGCAAAATTTTCTTTGACATTTAAACACCCTTTTAGAAATTTGTCCATAACTTTTTGTTGGAAGCTCTAACCTCAAACAAATTTTTGGAGATGAAAACTACATAGATCCTATACATTTTTGTAGTTCAAAGATTTTTTAAAAAAAAATTCTACTATGCCTAAATGGGGTTTGAAATTTGACTTTTAACGCAATTCTTGAATTTGAACAATGAGTGATCTCTTTTCAAAATATCCCATACTCCTTTGAGATTTCACCATGGACAATTGATTTTTCTGTATAAACAACCTCTTCACCCTTCATTTTCAAATTGTCAATGAATTATGACTATCACATTGCCATTAAAAAAGATCTTGATAGTAGATGTCATTGGACTAATTTCGACATTTGATTTTTTTTCAGAAACTTGGTTAGGGTACAAGGTGTGCAATAATCAGGGTTAAGGTGCATTATAATACCTAAACCCTTATTATTTAATGCCTTGTACTTGGATATTGAACCATTGACACATTCAAAGTCGCAGTGCAAGGTGAACGACTATAGGGGAAAAAACAATCCTTTATCCAATTTAAATGTTATTGTAAGGTCATTTCAACTGCTTTGGAGCAGTCCACTTGAGGCCTGAGATTTTCTGTAATGGACCATGGAGTCAAATATAAAAGTTTTTCACTCTATATCTTCCTTTTTTTTTGCTCTTCATAAATGAAATGTTTGGTTTTATTTTTCAGTAATAAAATCACATGTCTAATATTTGTCATAAAATTTTCAATTTTTTTGCCAAAAGTTTAGATTATGATGAAGTTTTGAAGTTTAATTGAAGAAAATTCATATCAAATATTGACACAGGAAAATTTTCAAGGTTCTTTGTAGGCACTATAATAGAAATCCCCTCCGAGAATTTGTTTTTTTGCCTTTTTTTCCAATCCACAAGGAATGTAGCTCTCACAAGGAATTTTGTGCATTTTAAAGGGGATATTTTTGCATTTTTTAGTGATGTCCCCACCTCCAAATCTATTGAATTTGTGAAATTTAATAAACCAGAATGTAGATTTATGGCTCCAAAATCTAAATTTAATGTAGATTTTAGCCTGTATAATGAGTTCAATTCATAGGCTTGAAAGCTAAAATTTGACGAAATATAGATTATGAATTTCCAATCTTATTGATTTGTACATTTCAGAATTCTGGAATTTGTACATTTCAGGTTTGCACATTTAAAAAAAATTTAGATTTGTAAATTGTACAAACTTTAGAAAAGTTAGATTATTGTGAAATCAATGGAATTCATTGCTTTGGAGATTTTTTGACAACTTACAATTCCTATGTGTCCAACCTCACCATATCCTTGACAATTGATACGAAGCAATTGCATCTTCTAAAATCTACTAAATATTAGGTGGAAACAACATTAACATGTAAGATGTATATAAAGTCTACCAATTTGAATTAATATGTACACAAGGAATTTGTAGAGAATTTATAAAAATACTTGTATAGAAAATCCATGATTTTCTTCTGTATAGGAGTTCTTTGAAGATCCCTCCATGGTAACAATAGAACACAAGGAAACATGCAAAACTAGGAGAAACTTGCAGGGAAAAACTGTAGAATTTCCAAATTAGTCGGAGGGAATTCCAAGAGAGTCCGCTGTGTAATTAAGTTCAAAAAATCTAAAATTTTCAAAATAGAAGTACATTATAGTGTAGAATGTTGTGATGTAAAGAAAATTTTCATGTCATTCCATATTTAGAAATATGGTTATAAATCCTCAACTTCAACTTTACTAAAATGCTTATTTTAAAAAAAAATTCAAAATTTCTTAGTGGTGCAAATACAAAACTTCAGAAGCTTCATTTTGTTATATTTTCCCAAAAACAAAAGAATTTTCTTTTAAATGTCAAAATCAAGTCTTAAAGAAAAATTAAAAAAAGCTCAAAGTATTTAAACACATTGGCTAGTGTACCATTTTTTCAATAAACTACCCCATGTAAAATTAAAAAAACAACTAAAATGTTTTGAACTTAATTCAATGATGTGGATATAGCATTAAAAAAGTTGCACACACAAAATATATAAAATCACCCATTCTTTAATATGCACGAAGCTTGAATGCTTGATTGACCATCGAAAGGATATTTGTCCAAAGCACACAAATGTTGAAATGTCCTCAACGTCCTTCTAGGGTTAAAGATTGTCTATGAATTGAATCCCAGTTTGGTATTGCAATCGGTCTTAAACTTTCGGAAGCAAGAAGGCCAAAGGATAATGTGGTGGACAAAAAGAGTCCTACGAAAAAAATTCAGTGATACTCTCATGTACTCCGTATGACAGAGGAATGCTCATGCATGTTCATCCAATGAATTGATAAATGCATGCCTGGTGTTAGGCCAGTCGTTTGACTCGTCAGGATGTTCACTAAACAACATTGGATCCTGTTGACCACACCGTACAAAGTGTCATGCAATATCTCTATTCGTAATTTGGTGAGATCGAATCACTTAAATAGTTTTCGTGAGACAACAGCAAACTTACTACGGTATACATGCTAAACTCCGATTCTGTATTTCGTTAGACATGCAAGCATCAATCATTTGCAGTTTGGCTCTTTGTGGTGAAGGCTCTCTTGGTATTGTGGATTGAGAAGGTAGGTAGCTAGTGATTGCTCGCAGAGAGTAGCCAAAGTGACGTTATCGATCTTGGACTGCATGCCGAATTCGAATAGCTGCAATAGCTAATTGTATATCATATTATTTGTAGAATCAAATCGAACTTCCCTAGGGAATCAAATGATCAATGGCATCAATTTATTTGGACTGGTACTAGCTAGTACCATATCTTATTCCTGCATCCAGTTGTGATCCGGCTCAAGCGAAACACGTTCAACGTTAACGAGGTGTTCTGCTCGGGCAGCTTCCACCGGCCCAAGTGGCCAATTTGTCTCTCAGCCTCTCCCACGCTGAACCGTCCGCGTGAACCGGACTGATTGTTTCCTCCTTTCTGTTTCGTAAAAAAACGTTACTTCAGGAAAAAAAACAAAAAAACACATAAACCAAAATGTACACCAGTCGTAGTGTTTTGTTCAGATGTATGTTTGGTTTACGGAATATCGCCAGTTTAACGAAATTGACGTACGTTGGATTCATCATTCATGTATTCTTTTTACTATTATGCACTTGTACTTTGCACCCATTAGATAATCTGTTGGTTTAACAAATATAAGAAAATATATACACGTCAAATTTCTGTTAATTTTCTTTAGTTTTGGCAAAGCTGCATTCTACCGTAGTCCTTGAAGTGAGTTCTGAACTACTGATTGACCGCTTCTTTGAAGCAGTCAATGTGGTTACCTTACGACCCTCGATTTAGAATCCTGTCCTGTTTGCTTAAAAAGAAACTGCAATCTTCAAACTCCAGGTCAGGAAATGTTGTATCAACTATCAAACTCATTTTGACGAAAGCCAGCTGTTTGACCGAAGTATGGTATTAGGAGAGTAACGGTACGAGGGGACCTTGAATTGTATTCACCGAATGAAACTAAAAATGTAAATAGGTCCCCTCTTACTGTATCGACTCATAAACTACATCAAGATTGTTCATTAATATTTGTTAGTACGTTGTAAGTGTGTAAAATGGAATTGAATGCCCTGGTTGGGAAGACACCATTTAAGACGCTCACATTTACAGGTAATCATAGTAATTCAATTAAACTAATTGCAAGAACATCAATTTCGTTAAATTAGCGATATTCGCACACGTACAGCCAAAAGTTTTCACATAAATCTTCTTAAATATCTAATATCAGGTCAAAAAGTAGGACAGGTGTGGATTTTGGGTTCAGGTGTCGCGTCCGGTCTGAACCGTGCCAAATATTGCAATATCGCCAATTTAACGAAATTGATGTTTCTTGTGATGACGTTTCACAATACAAATTGCTTCATGACTTTTAAATCAGTTTTCAAGTTTCCGTTCCTCATTTGATTAAAGTCTAATGCAAGTCAATTATAATTATATTTATGATATTAGAGAGTATATAAATCTAATTTCAAATGTACACATAATATTGCATGGTTTCAAAATGTAACACTTCAAGTACGTATAGAGTTTTATTCAACACTTCTGTATACAGATACAAATATATTCACCATTTGCACAAAAGTACTGTAAAGTTGAGCACTTGTGCTGCGGTCCATTTATTTGAAAACAAAACAAAACAAAGTTGTGCTGCAAAGTCTCAACGATCAGTTTTAATTCCATTTAAGAGCATAATTAAGTACTGTACATTATGTCCAACATCTGCATACTTAGTAGTGAAGGGTTGCTGCAAGGTCTGAATTTCCATTCCATTTCCTACCATAAGTAGGATACATTCCTCAGCACCTATTGATTTCTAGTTGAGCTTGTCGTTACTGAGAGCCTAGCACAAGCAATGTGAAATATACTGCAGTCAATTCAGTGGTTCCTATCAACATGTTTCGAAGAGTACTGAGAACGAAATGTTTAGGGTCCCGTAATTCGCAAAACACCTGATCGAAAGCAGGATTCGAGGATCTGATCTGCAGGATTCGATGATCTCTTCATCGACCGTCATATTGCTGTTTCAGAAACCAGCGATCAAATGTTGGTGCACCACATCCCCAGTCAGAACTAGTAAGTTACGTACTGCTCCAACCGGCCTAATATTCGATACTGCGCTAAAGGTAAGTTGTGGGGACTCCCGCTCTCCAGTCCACAACGTGATTGGCAAGTCTACAGATCAGCAGTATGTAGTACCTGCGCGTAGTACTGCAACTTACAGGTTCCATCCGAAACTCGCTCGCTGGCTAGAGAGGGAAATAATTCCACTTCTTTTAGGAATCGGCGTACATGAAGAGTCCATTCATGGGCCACGTCTCACCTCTCTAGTTGAATTTATAAAGCGAGTAACTATAGGTAAATATCATCGGGCAAAATGGTTCGCTTCTGGACCGACCGCAAGTGGCGTGCACCAAGGAAGGCGCGTCGTTGGAGACGGACGCGCTTTAATTTGCACTACAGCGAATCAAGCGATCGATACGTAACCATAAAGGCGGTAGTAGCAATGATGTCGAGCAAATGGCTGGCATCATGAGCGCACTTCTGTGCTGGCAACGGTTTGTCTTATTTGCTGTTTGGTGTTTCCCCATGGAACCGACGTCACTAGCGGATTTTTATTTTTATTAGCAAATTTCGCACTCACTGACAGGTTTGATCCTGTCAGAATCCGTCGCTCCAGAATTGCGCCAGTGCTATGATGGCTTCTGGAAGGTACTGTTCTCCATAAAAAAACGCTGGACGACACCCTGTCGTTCGATCTCTCGAAATCAGAGTCGCAGAGTCGCAGGGCTTCTATAGGGTGATGGCTCCTGGAGTCCTGGTGTAAGGCCTGCGCTTTGTACTTGAATCTTGCAATCGAAATCCTTCAATTGCGCCAAGAATAAAATAAAGTAAAATCCGAGTTCTAAAGTCTCAGGCCCATTGGTCAAGGGCTCCATGGTTCATTGGTTCTTCACGGAGTAATAGGCTGCAACGAGTCGGCGTCTTGGCGTTATTAATAAGTTAAAGGAATTCTCTCGTGTTCCTTCCAGATTCCCATGTACATTCAATGGGTAATCGCTGCGTTGACTTATCCGTACCGTCGAGGGGATAAGCCAAGAAAGCACCGGATTGCGAGGCGCGTTTCGTGAGGAGATGACTACTGCAACTGGAGTCTGGAGAGTTCCAGAATATTACTTTAGTGGGCGCAGCCCATGGAATTTAATGTGCCCTATACGGACTACCGTTATCAATAAGCTAGATAGGACCTTTTTTACTTACTAGGTTGGCTACATGAACTGAAATGATGAAGCAGATTGCTTTGACTTACTGGTGAGCGGCTAATTTAGTGCGATTTGCGCTGCTCCGAGCCCTAGTCCAAGCATGGGCGAATGTTGCAAGAGTCTGCCAAGAGCCAGTCCAGTTTAGAGCTCCTCCAACGGTGCAGTAAATTTCAATTTCGTTAAATTGGCGATATTCTCACAGCCTAAAATTGTGATATAAATCTTCTCCAAAAAGCCTAATTCTAGGCCACAAACTAGGACAGGCCTAGATTTTGGGTTTAGGCCGGCGCGGCCTGAACCGTGCCAATACGGAGTATTGGCACATAGCCAATTTAACGATACTAACGTTGGCTTTACCGATTTTTTTAAATTTTATTTTATCTTTGAAACAAATGGATAGCTGTACCGATTTCAGGACTCTAGCTAGCCTAGCTTGCAAAATCCTAGTCTTTCTCTTGGCCAAAGAGAAATAACTGTAAATTTGGAACCATTTGCGTTGGTGTGTATCGTCATCCAGCGTTTTATTTGGAACAGTAACTGTCAAGTGGTCCGACTGCGTTGGCTAAAATTTGAGGGACCTAACTGGACAGGCTCAGACCTGGCAGACGGACCGATGCTCAGTATATCGTTCAAGAAAACGCTGCCGTCATCCACTCAGGTAGATATCCTACCATGACTGTTGGTTACGTGGATGGGCCAATGGGATTGGAGTGTCAGCTGCTACATGGCAGTCAGTCAGGGTGGCGGAGAAATTTGTTGTGTATTAACAAACTGAAGATCTCATTGGAAGTCAGCTAAGTTTAAGACTTCAGTTTCCCATTCTCGAAAATGCTGGAGTTACTCTCATAATTGTGGGGCATACAACATAGCAGTGCAGCAGTGCCGATGATACACCTTGGAGGTACTGTAGATGGTTATTACTTTTGACCCTGGAGAAAGAAGATTCACGTTGTGCCCCATTCGGTAACAAACCTGCAAATCATGCAGCAGTAATCCGAGTTCTGACAACCTGAATGTGTGGCTGGCAACTTGAAGCTGCTGCACACAAAAGCCTGTAAGTTAGAGCATCCAGACATGACGCAAGCAGTCTCCCATTGGTATGCTCACTGTAACGTGATACGATTACTTGGAAAGACCCGATTTACATAACCAGATCCATATTTCTTAAGGAATACTTAGGATTCACGTGACAACATGAACGCTTTAATGTTAAAAAATAATAGAAACAGAGTCAAAGATTGTGGCCAAGGTGGCTTGCATGCTCTTCTGCTCTTTACAGATGACTGCCAGACAGATGAGGAGCTGCACTGCTTTATCTTTTAGTCGAGCACTTCGTGACGTCGGAAAAGTACTGTAAAGTGGTTTGGAGGTGGACTTCCCCGTCAGCATTACTGCTAACCGGGTTGTATTTTATTTCGCTCCCTTTGCAATTGAACGAGTGTCAATTTGAGCAAATTAGAAATGAAAAAAATGTAACTTGCACGAGTAGCAACACTTCACGCAATATTCCATAAACTAAAAATTGTCACATCTGTTCTCAAAGGTCTAAATTCAAATTTCAAATCAGAAATTAGGACAGTTATAGATTTTCGTTTCAGGCCGCACTGCCTGAACCACGCCAAAGTAATGGAATATCGCCAGTATTTCGAAGTTGACGTTACTTCAAAAGAAATAATTGGAAAAGGGTACAAAACAATAAGATTCTACTAGATTACAATAGTGCGACTTCGATAAATTAGTGTCACGCGCAATAATAAGCCAGTAATATCAGAGTAGCTAGTTATCGCTCCAGTGTCGAGGATGTTCTGAAGCAGCACTGCGACAGGTTTGATTTCTGCGCGTGGGAATTCGTGCGTTATGACGGCTGAAAATGACATAATTCAAGAACGCCAATGTCTGAGGATAAATATTTGTGCTTTTATCCTCAGACTCGAAGTGTACCATCGACCACTTGTACGCTCTCAAAAATGTACGTGCGAGGTAGTACACCATAATTTTGTACTAACTTGAACAAGCTCACGACTGGTTGGCTCGCCGCTGGCGTATCAGTTGTACCCAGAACATAACGCGCGCTAACCCACCTTGATCTTATATCCCCCTAGTTCCCAGAGACGCGAATTAGCAGCTAACACGTTTCGATTTCAATTCTCAGCTACAAAACCCAAAGCGCGTGATCGTTGGTATGTTTTCGTCCAGACCCCAGACAATCAAACTCAATAGGCCACCCACTACATCGATCCAGGTAAGGTACCATTACAACACAAAGTTAGCAATTGCAAATAGAATCCCCAAACCCAGAACACTGGACACGTTTACCCCCGAGCAGGAAGAAGGCCCATCCCCTCCGATCCTCTCGATCGCGAGGTTTCATGCATGGATCATCCAAACTCAAAGAGCCCTTCCGTAGATCGGATTGAAAAGGGGAAAAGATACAGAGAGCTGTGCAGACTGTGAGCGAGGGACGGGACGTCGATATGTCCACATAGTCGGCCTCCCTCACAGCCCGGGCAGCTCTCCATGTCAACACCCTTGGTTGCGCGCCGCAAGCTAGCCAACCAGCTTTCCAAAGCCATGATATATCACACACGGGCTAGCTCCAGACCGAAGTCCGTGACCGAAGTCCGTGCAGGAAACAAGACGAGACCATGGACCGTGAACGCCACACGCGATCGAGATAAGCAAGCCTGCGGCCGAGAGCTGGCTGCGAGAAGTACGAGAAGAAGTTGGATCATGGTGCTAAGCTTCAGAGGAGCGCCTGCGAAAGTGCGTGTGTAGTGATGAGCTAGGGAGGAATGTTATAAAGACGAGTCATGAGGGAGGAATGTATATAGGGAGGGGCCTTCACAGACGTCAGCCTGCTAGCCCACCACCGCCTGCTCTAGACTACTCTACTCTACTCTATTACCGCCCTGTCCGCCCTACTCTCTGGACTCGATTTAGTGTGGAGTGTGTTTACTATACTTCGACCATCCTATTTCAGCTGTTGCCGCCCCTTCAAACCTGGGGATCCCCAACTCTGGGGACTCACATTATTGATTCAGTCAACTTAAAAGGTAGTTTAAGTTGACACGCCACAGCCACACTAAATAGAATGAAGAATGTACTCTCCAGTCTCTACATTAAAGAGGTCTTCATTCTTGACATTTTCAACTTAAAAGGTAGTTTTATTATTTTTATATAAGACATCACACTTATAAATAGAATGATGAATGTACTCTCAATCTTGAAGCTTTTTTTGGTTCTTTGACACAAATAAAGGTTAACCTTTATTGCAATAAAGAGATAATACAAACCCTAGTTGCAAGTGGCATTGGAACATTGGGATGAAAGGCCAAAACAACAATTAGTATACACCACAAAGGAGCACTCACATTGGCGTGCTCGTACTAAGGCAGTTTGAACACAAAACCAACTTGGAGCCAAGAAAGTGCCTATATCTTGGCAGGCTGTCCACCATCTCTATTTTTGAGGCTTTTAAATTGGGGCATTTTCAAGTTTTGGAGATTTGAATGGCTTTGAGATACAATCCTCTAACTTTTGTGGCATATATTATTGATTTAGTCAATTTGAAAGGTAGTTTTATTAACATGTCCTACTATATGGAATGAAGAATGTTCTCTCTATCTTTGGAAGAATCTACACAAAATAGGTTTGCTTGATTTGGATGTTTTCAAGCTACGGATATTCTAGTGGCTTTGGAATATGGCCCTTGATTTTTGAGGTATATACAATATATTCCATCAACTTAAAGGTATATAAGGTATATAAAGTAGTTTTATTTACGCACCATACTAAAGAGAATGAAGAATGTACTGTTTTTAGTTTTTATCTTCAACACTCTTAAAGCTTTGGGGATTGGGATGTTTTCAAACTATGGCGATTTCAATGGCTTTAGAATCTGAATCTCTACTTTTATGGCTAACATTATTGATTTTGTTAACTTTAATCCTTAAAGGACCAAACACCATTTTTTGGCAACATAGCAATTTTAGGCAGTTCACTACAAACGGAGTTTTTATTTTTTTTCTTTGAAAATTTCACAAAACATGTGCCCAAGGAGTAGCTTTAAGGCCCAACAATTTTCATAACTTTTGACTCTATGGTTAAAAAGTTATTGCATAATATGTTATTTTCATTGGTCGGCGGGCAGCTCAAAAAACTTCTTTAAAAATGACTTTGAAAAAAAAAAAATCTGAAATTGGTTCTTTAGATTTATATAAATGTGAAAAGCTTTGAATCATTTACTCTAGATCTATGAGTCAAAAGTTATGAGGATTTAAGTTTGTGGGGTAGGTATGGAGTCTTTCAAAACCATACCTACTCACAAACTTAAAATCCTCATAACTTTTGACTCATAGATCCAAATTGAATGATTCAAAGCTTCACACTTCTATATAAATCTAAAGAACCAATTTCAGATTTTTATTTTTTTTTAAAGTCATTTTTAAAGAAGTTTTTTGAGCTATCCGAGCTGCCCGCCGACCATTGAAAATCACATATCATGCAATAACTTTTTAATTTCATAGTCCAAAGTTATGAAAATTGTTGGGCCTTAAAGCTACTCCTTGGGCACATGTTGTGTAAAATTTTCAAAGAAAAAAAATAAAAATTCCATTCGTAGTAAGCTACCCAAAACTGCTATGTTACCAAAAAACACAGATTGGTCCTTTAGGGGTTAAATAGCTATATTTAACAACCATATTGAATTGCTTAACCCCTACAAGCTCGAGGAGTCCACTTTGGGCTTTTTGAGAATTTGGTCATGTTCTATTGACCTTATAATTGAAAAATTTTGCATGATTTTTTTAGAATGGATGCTACTCGTAATAAGCAGTATGTGAAGCTTTGTTTCATGTCATTCCAATATAAATTGCAAAAATAAGAAGGGATTTTTTTATTTGAATGTCAAATTGAGAAGCAACAAATATATTTTCAAACAATATTAATTAATAGATTGAAACCTACTCAAAAAGAGTCGAACCAACTACTTCCGATTAATGAAGTGAAAGTTATGGCAATTTTATTTTATTAATAATGAAGGTAGAAAAAATATACAAAATCATCTTTTGCTCTCAATTTTGAAAAAATTTCAAATCAAAATCAAAGATATTAGTTGTTTACCAAAACATTCTCAATTTCTCACCATTGGAATTAAAGTTTTCCAAATTCTTTTAAAAACTATTAGCATAGTAGTTTTATCTTTCATTCAATAGCACCTTCTCCACATTACAATTTTTTCAAAACAAATATAATGTATTTTCACTTTTTTGGTTAAACATTAGAGGAAATTTCAGGCCTCCAGAGGGCTGCTCCACGGCCCTCCGAGGTACCCTGGAATTTGGTTTTTTTTTGCTAAAAAACTCGTTTTTCCCCTATTTCTGCCCTGCTAAAACTGCAACAGCAGTGGTGCAAGAACCAAAAATTCCGAATAAAAATTTATTAAAATAAAAAAATAAAAAAAAATCACGCAAGCTGATTGCTCACCGCAACAGTCAGCTCGGTGTGACAGACCAAGCTTTTAATAGCTTGGTTTGTCACATTCTAGTAGCCCTGTAGAGGGTTCAATTTTTCTCTAATGAATTTATATATATATTTTCAATCCATTTTCCAATATATTGAAAAAATGTGCAAGTTATAAGACATACGTTTTTGTTTTTTCTAATAATGTTGAAAGATAAAACTTCCTCTTCCTCTAAAAAAAGCCTACATATTGAAGTTTAGGTACATTAAACTTGCAATTGGTGGGGATATTTACACTAAAGTTTGGTACAATGTACTTGAATAAATCGCCAAAGGATCTTACAGCTGGATTTGTTAAAACATATATATATATATATATATATATATATATATATATATATATATATATATATATATATATATATATATATATATATATATATATATATATTGATGAAGATTTTGAACTTGCATTAGGAATGATTGAATGAGTATTTTAAAAGCAATTTTAGGCTTCTAAATATATAACAAATTTAGGAGCTAGTGAGGTACTCCAATGGCTTTGGAATATAGACTACATTCATAGTGCAAGACATACATATACAATTATATTTTTACATGATCATTTGAAACAAATTTTATAACAAAATTTTATAATTATATATAGGGCTTAAAACACAATAGAACTTTAGGAGTCAAACTTATAACAATTGTTGGAAAAAATACTTGCTAAAGTTAATCCACAAAGTAAGCTTTATATACATGCATTATGAACGTGGAAAATATGCATTTTGATTACAATGGTTTTTTTCATGAACGTGTCTTCATTGAATTATTGCATATCAAAGTTATTTGTTTATTTTCATAAGTAGTATCCTATTTATACAAAAGAACATTGTCAAACAACATTTTTATTGAAATTTTCACTATTTTAGTTTTCCTACATTGGAAATTATTCTATACAAACATAATCTTTTTTAAAGTTTTAAGTTTTCCAAAAAAAAAATGGGAATAAATGCGACAAATTCAAAAACATTTTTTGCAATTATCCATAGACAGAACTTTCCAAAAGGACCTTTCAAGGATTAAATTCTAAAAAATGTCAATTTTTTTTTAATAGCACTATCACAAAACAACGATGAAACAACAAGTATTGAAACCAAGTAGAACAGATAAATTTGTAATATCTACTGCAATTTCAAACTACAAGATCTTGTATTTCATTTATATGTGTATTTTTCCATCAATTTTTGAGTGGATTTTTAGCATCCCTAAGATAACAATATTCAAAAAAATGCTATAACCTTTTCCAATCTTTCTTAAAGATGAATATTCAACTTTGAAATTGTAAGAAAAATTACACATATTTTATAATTTGAAGACCTTGATATTATGACAAAGAATTGAATTAAAAATCTATAAACAAGCATCAAGAGAAAAAACTTGATTTTCTTCCATTAAATAATTATTATGTAAAAAGAATTAAAAGATGATAGAAGAGCAAATTATTAGTAACATTACATAGAATTTAAACATACCAATTTCAATGATGAGGATGTTTTAACAAACCACATAAATTCTACATATGCATTTAAATTTTTGTTTTAAAATGAAAATTTGAGTTTTGAAATGAACTTTATATACTATCTTTTTAATAGAAAAATTACTCATATTGCTTATGTCTCACTACTAATATTAAAAATGCTGTTTTCTTAGTGTTTTCTTTACTAATTGATTTTAGTGTGCTATAAGTTTTTATTCTCCATAAATATTTTTATTAATTGTATGTTTACAACCCCCTTTTTTAATAGTATTGATATCTATGATCTTGGTAAAATATTTATGAAGAAGAAAGTTTGTAGTATTTTAAAATCAATTAGCATGAATACTACTAAATATCATCATTAGTGTAATTATAATGGAATGAAGAAAGATTTTCATGTAGAAGTAGATCTACATTATTCTAAAATAAATTTTTAAATTTTCAGTAAATTTATTTTACTGCCCATATGTCTAGAGAAATTTAAAAATACAGTAGTTTCTAATTATCATTGAAAGTCATTTGTATTTTGAACTGGCTACATATAAAAAAACTCTTCATTCTACGTAATAGTATCTAGAGAACAAAATCAAAAATTGCATTCTGGGAACTTGCTCCCCAATGCAAAATCTATATTGGTAAATGAAATGCTTGGAGGGGGCCGTGGTGTATTACTAATAATTTAGTATTTTGTGTCATGATGAGTTGTCTTCCACTTCAATATTTTAAATGAATATTATTATTTTTTGTTCCCCAATTATGGAGAGAATCTTCTAAATTTATTTTTCCACATAAAGTTATTTGATGTTGTCCAGGTACAAACTACTCATTGGCCTTAAAATGAAATGATGTACACTAAAATTGATAAATAGTGTTGGGTGATAATTAGTATTATTCCCTGTTTTTTATCCCCAACACTATTTTCCAACTTATGTGTAAATTGTATTGGGGTACTTAATTCCCGCCGTCAAACTTTGGCCCTTCCCTGGGAAACAAAAATTTCACCGCCGATGCTTGTTGAGGAATTGCTGCTTCCCAATTCCCGACTGCGGTTGCGAAGGCGACGGGTTGGAAAGGAGGCGGTTTGGGCAAGAGGTGGGCTGGGCAAGAGGTGGGCTGGGCAAAAGGCGGGCTGGGCAAGAGGTGGGCTAGATTGGAGATAGAGAATTGGAAGAGAGGCGGGCTGAGAAGGGAGAAGGGGGCGGTCTAGGTTGGAGGTGGAGAGTTGGAAGAGAGGCGGGTTGTGAAGGCAGAGAGTTGGAAGATAGGCGGAGAGTTGGGGGGCAGGTGGAGAGTTGGGAGAAAGGTGGGCTGGAGGGTCGGATTGATTTTCATGGCACAGAGAGATTTTCCAAGGGATACCAAATTTTACTATAGAGCTAAAATAGTGTTGGAATGGGTAAATAATGTTTTAATACTAATCTTGCAAATTACAATTAGTGTTAGGTGGGACAATTAGTGTTAGGTGGGACAATTAGTGTAGCCAACACTGTTTACCAATTTTTAGTGTAGTGAATGTTATAAACTTAATGTACAATGGGAGGACAAAAGTATCGTCGCCCCTTTTTGTTCCCACATAAATGCCCCCATTTTTAAATACTATTTTTTATAATTCATTGGTAATTCTTGGATCATTGCATTTCTACTTAGTCCCAATCATGCATACCAAATTTCAACTTTAAGAAAGCAAAACTCCATTTTTGGTGAAATTTTAAAGTCCATTTTCATGGTTTTACATAACATTTTATCGAAAACGATTAATGATGAATTTTTAAAATCAATTGTAGAGATATGTAGGAATATCCATATGCACATCCTATCTTCAACAAATATTTCCAAAAAAAATTCACAACTCCTTCTATAAAAAATTCAATATTGGGATGACAATGTCCTAAATTTGGAAAATAGATATATTTTTATTGTAATTAGATTTTGGCAAGGCAATTGTACCATCATGCTCAAATGTACAGAATTAGTTACAATGTAATAGTAAAATAGCAAAGTCTTATTATAATTAAAAAAATATTTGTTTTTCAAAATTAGGACATTGTCTCCCCAACATTGAATTTTTTATAGAGGGAGCTGTGAAACTTTTTTGGAAATGCTTATTGAAGGAAAAATGTGCGTATGAATATTTCCTACATATCTCCACAATTGAATTAAAAAAATTCATCATGAATTGTTTTCAATAGAATATTATGTAAAACCATGAAAATAGACCTTAAAAATTCACCAAAAATGGAGTTTTGCATTTTTGAAGTTGAAATTTAGTATGCATGATTGGGACTAAGTAGGAATGCAATGATCCAAGAATTACAAAAGAATTATAAAAAATAGTGTTTGAAAATGGGAGCATTTGGCACCAAGATCCGACATACTTGGAACTTTGCCCTCTCTGTTCTCTACTTGGCTTTACAGATCCTGCCAGTGGTGGGTAGCTGGTTGGCACTTACATGGCAACAATGTATTCTTGGCTCCAAGCTGCCCAGCTGGTTGAGAAGAGGAACCACTATGTGATCTCTCTTTAGAGGTTCAATTATTTGGTCTGCTTGGCTTGATAGAAATGCCATTTGTTTCAACAACGATGCTTGGCCGACTCAGAAATTGGAACAAGTGTTATGGGAGGCGTTTATTGATCATGCACGAGCGGCCTGGTTTAAGTCTACTAAGCTTTGTGCGCTATATCCTGACAAAGTGGGCGTCTTTCTCATGAGATTTGACAATACGTGGCTCCAAACGGATTTCTTTGGCAAGAGATCCCACCTTCAAATGGCTTAGAACATGAATCATCTGAAGTTGGGGGCTTTTAACTAAGCTATGGATGTTAAGTTCTACTGGTAGTTAGTGGTGGCTAGAGCTGTGGGCTTTTAGGTTTGGCTCTGCCTCTAGCCTCTCTCTTCTTGCTTGTTGCCTCTTTCCATGCTTCTCTTGCATCAGACTTCCAAAAAAAAAGAAAAAAAAGGAAGGTTTAAACTAGTGCTAAAAATGTTTTAGAAAATGAAAATATTGCCGCCAAGGGTGCTCCCTCTGATTCTGTGTACTGTTTCCCCTTATCAATGGAAATTGTTCATGTGCTTCAAAAAACAAATAAAAAATGGGAGCATTTGTGTGGGAACAAAAGGGGGGTGACAATACTTTTGTCCCCCCATTGTACATGAAAAAAACTTTAATTGGACATTGATCATCAAATAGAGGATAATATATTTAACTTGATTTCCATTTACAAAAAAATTCAATCCAAGTTCATATTAAAAGAAACAACAATATAAGGAAAATAATAAATGACAAAAAAAGAAAGATTTTTTATATTTCAAATAAATAAATATAGTTTCAGAAATCTAATGACATGTCATTTTTATTCCATTTCAAGTCTTACTGAAGCTGACTAATACCAAATATTTTATTTTTTAACTTTAGATACAAATGATATCATGCAAATATACTTATATTTGTCTTTGATAACTGCACTTCCAAAATGAAATCTATATGGAAAAGACACTAGTAGAAAAATTGAAACTTTGGTTACAAAGACTGTACAGTCTGGTACTGTAATCTTACAACCGGACAGTTTGAGCCATCCACATTTTTCTTACAATGTGCAATATAATTGGTATATCTTGGTAAGCATAATTAATACTCAATCCTCATGCATTCCCGATCAAGCATATAAAATTTCAGTTTCAAAAAAGAAAAATCAGTTATATGACATGGATCAAATAGAAAAATTTAATTATAATGAAGAGATATCTATTTCACAATACTTGGACATTGTCACTCCAACATTGAACTCTTCCTAGATTACATTTTGTTACTTAATGGGGTGTTTTTTAGTTTGAAAGATGTGCATATGGATGTTCTCCACATATCTATGCAATTGATTTAAAAAAATTCATCACCAATTGTTCTCAATAAAATATTATGTAAAACTATGAAAATTGGCTTCTTTTTCTATGCTAAGCAAAAATCTTTGAGTGGTTCAAATTGTCCGGTTGTAAGATTATAGTACCTGACTGTACAACTGCTTATGGAATATAACTTAATTCCAAAACTACTGTACTATATCTTTGTCAAAAGAGTCTAATTGGAAAGGAAAATTACATTTAAGCAAAGGTGATTTTTTTTGTGGATAAATGTGCCTATAATTCAAGAGAGTTTAAGACTCTTAACCTCAAAATGACCCTATAATTTCTTGAGCTTCTAGGAATGCGCTCTAAATTAAACAAAAAGCCAGATTTTTTATAAACTATATCAATTCTTTCTAAATTGTAACCGTTTAAAATCAAACTAGACATGTCAGAGATCACATTAGAAATGAAAATATAACAATATATCTTATGGATTGAAAGATTATAATGTTTGATCATGAGGTTGTTAAGACTATGAAGGTGATTTGAAATCTTTTTAATTCTCTTTTCACATGTCAAATCTAAAAAGTTGGTCACCAAAAAAATAGGAGGTTAAAGGGTCTAACATGCATAATTCCAATCAATTTATGACTTTTCAAAATCTACTCTACAATTTTTTTAAATGAATTCTAATGTGATTTTTTTCAAAGATCTAGTGTATTGAGGCTCATTCCTAAAAGCCTTGAGCACTAAAGAAAACCAAAATTGCAATGAACACCCATGCACAAAATCTTGAGTAAAAAATTCATAATCAATCATTTTCAAAATCAGATTTTTGAAGCTAAAACTAAATTTTAAAAAAAAATTTCAAAAATATAAACTATTAAAAATAATAGTTTGTTAAGGTTTTATTTAACTTCAAAAATTGGTCGAGGACACAATCTGTCCTCGGGATCATTTTAGAGAGTAAGGCCTAATTTGATAAGACTTACAACCATTTAATTATAAAATGAAAAGTCTCAAAACCTTAAAAAATGACATTTTTGACTATACAATCTAGTGCCCTATGCCTTGAAAATACCTTAATTAAAGATTCCCTAAAAGACACCCAAATCAAATTTTGACCAATGTTTACAATTCTCTAGTTTAAATTTCAAATGGTTTTTGATGAAAAATAGGTTTTGGGATTTTAGGATTAAAAGAGTGATTGTTTTATGAACAAAAATGTAATAGAAGGATATAATTTTTAACTACCATTTTTAATGCAAACAACCAATATTTTAAACATTTATTTATCTTGCACTAGACTAATATGAAAACATTTAGAAAAATTTCAAAAAAATTGACCATATCAATCACATGATATAAGTGTTTAAAGTAAAAAATAGCAAGTTTTTAAATATTTTTTATACTGAAGAATTGAATTGAGGGCTTGGAAAATTAAAAAATATGCAAACATGATTTCAATTTTGAAAAACTTGCTAAGTCAAAGTAGATATGAAATAAAAGAAAACGTAATGTTTGATAATTCTAAGATGGAATTGGGATATACTAATTCCAATAGTGAGATTGTTCTAGAAAGCAAACTAAGCCATGTGCAACTTAGTTTTTGAATTTCTTAAAATTGAGTTCATAAACAACTTTAATACATTATTTTTTCAAAAATTTGCTAAGATTGCCCTCAAAACGAGAAGCTTCATAACTCTTTCACATCAGTTATCCAAATGAAATGAAACAAATCTCTTGATATAGACAAAATATATAACTTGTAAAATTCAAAAATTCAAAAAAATTAATTTCATATTGCATGTCCTTGCTAGTTCTGAGCTTATAGTGGCATAACCTTGCTACCGGGCACCAATTGAAAAATAAATCATATTCCTATAAGCTGGTTTGTTTTCCTATCTTGAAAAAAAATTTCAAAAAATATAGTTCCCAAAAAGTGAGACCATAGGTACCTATTCAAACCTTCAAGAGTCCCTGGGGAGACTCTTAGGACTTTGGGGGTTAAAGCTTCAATATCAATATCTATCAAAACAAGTATTTAGGATTCTTTAGTTTACAATAACAACAAAAAATCATAACTCAATGAAATTCGACATGCATTAGTAAAAAGACATTACATATATTGTGAATTTTAAAAAATGATCTAATTGTCAAGTTATTTATTAGATAATCTGATTTATTGTTAATAATTAACTTTGTTTAAAACTTTTTAGGCTTGTCTTGAAGACAAATAAACTTCCTATTATATCGACTTCATGATTATTATTTTGTGTTAACTCTATAAGGACCGTGCGGACGAGAGTGATTTGGTGGATGACTTCACTAGAAAAAGAGAATATATCAAAGGGGACCGCGTCCTTATAGGATTAAATACTATTGCCTATCAAAACTTATGTGGAAATTGTTCAAATATATATACCTAATAGATGAACAAAAGCTTCATCCTATATGTGGTGAAATAATTCGTGGTTTAAAAAAAGTTATTTTCGTCTTTGAATATTGCTTGATTTTTTTAATTTTCTTTGTAGTTTCAATTAATTATTGGACAATTATTTTTCCAACAGTTTCGATAAAGAATTTTTGAAATATTTTTCCGATGAAGTTGTTGTTCCAACAGTTTCATGATATGCTAGAAAAACAACTTAAGAATTTATTAAGAAAATTTAGTGGAAATAAATTAATAGTTCTTTATTGAAAGGAATAACAAAATAGATGGAAATATAGACAAAGTAAAAAAAAATATGTTGCAAATTATCCTGACGTGGAGTTAAAAATTGCCAATTTCAATGACAAGAATGTCACAGGAAACAATCAACAACATATAAAATTTTATTTTTCCTCAAAATTGCTAGAAGCCTAACACGAGCTCTCTACATTTTCAAGGTAATCCACACAAAAAATCCATGTGGTAGGAAAAAATATGATTCCAACTAATAAAATGAGCTAGGATAAACATTAGATTATCTTAGTGGCAAAAATGATACAAATTCAATCAAAATATAGGTAATTAACCAACAAATGCCCAAAGGGTCTCATCCCTCTAAAATCACTTCCAAATTGTTGTTTTGAAATGAAAGTGCAATTGTTTTTAGATTTAAAAAAAAAATCTAACTACATTATCTTATTTATCACTATCAAATTAGCCCTGAAAGGACCAAGCTACGTTTTTTGGCAACATAGCAATTTTAAGCAGCCCACTACAGATGGAGTTTATATTTTTTTTCTTTGAAAATTTTACACAACATGTGCCCAAGGAGTAGCTTTAAGGCCCAACAACTTTTGTAACTTTTGACTACATAGTTAAAAAATTATTACATGATATGTGATTTTCTTTGAACTTTGGGCAGTTCGGGTAGTTCAAAAAATTTCTTTAAAAATGACTTTTTTTTAAAATAAAATTTTTAAATTGGTTCTTTAGATTATATATATAGTAAACTTGCCAATCACCGCATAGATGAATTTCAAATCCTTCTCTACAATATTTTAGAAACTTGCAAATTTTAAAACTTGGCACAATTATCAATTGCCATGTTAAGATGCATTTTCAAAAAATAGAGTGCGTAAAGGTTTCATCTTGCAAATTTCATTCCAACTCAAAGAAGGCAAACCTAAAATCTTGGTAAAAAAACTTTGCTTCCCTTCATCACATAGTATGGTGAGCAAGTATATTTTTGTGTGGTGATTGAGAAGTTTGCTAAGTCGTGAATGGAAAGCTGCCTGTGTGGTGTTTGGAAATGTGCGGGAAATGGAAGGTTTATTGTACATGGAATACTTTGAATCATTCAATTTTAATCTATGAGTCAAAAGTTATAAGGAGTTTTAATTTGCGGGAAGTTATGGTTTTCAAAGACTCCATACCTACCCTCAAACTTAAAATCATCATAACTTTTGACTCATATATTGAAATTGAATGATTCAAAGTTTTCCATGTATATATAAATCTAAAGAACCAATTAAAATTTTTTATTTTTTAATATAGTCATTTTTAAAGAATTTATTTGAGCTTCCCAAACTGCCCAAAGTTCAAAGAAAATCACATATCATGTAATAACTTTTTAACTACCCTAGTCAAAAGTTACAAAAATTGTTGGGCCTTAAAGCTACTCCTTGGGCACATGTTGTGTAAAATTTTCAAAGAAATAAAATAAAAACTCCATTTGTAGTGAGCTGCCCAAAATCACTATGTTGCCAAAAAATGCAGCTTGGTTCTGTAGGGGTTAGTCTACCTTCAAATTTAACCCCTAAAGTCCCAAGGCCATTTTTCCATCAAAAACACTCAAAACTGCCATTTCTACTGCAAAGAGCAAAAAACTTAAATTTTTTTTTTTTTTGCATATCCAACTGTAGGATCTTATACTAGACTAGTACAAAAATGTGTGGAATTTTTTCAAAACCTTGACCATGTAGATTGCAAGATTTTTGCAATTGAAGTGAAAAAAAACAAGTTTTTTAGCACCTTGCTTGATTAGATTTTATGGCTTTAAATTTCTTAATTCAAAATTTTTGAACTATTGATTTTGATTTTATAAATTTTTACATTGAACAACTGAGTTGAGAATCTAAGATAAAAAATTCAACAAAAAAACACTTCATTTTCACTCATTAAACAACTATTAAGCAGAAGTAAGTTCTAGATTGGAAGGAAAACTAAATCGTTAATAGCTCTAAGGTGGAATTAAAACACAATAATTCCAATAGTGAGATTGTTCTAATAAAAAAATTTAATCCTATCTTGTAGTTTATTTTGAAAAATTGTAAAAATTGCGTTCGAAAATGAATTCTATAAATTATTTTTTCAAGAAGATATTTAGATTGCCCAAAAAACAAGATTGTTCATAATTTTCTCATCACTAGTCTAAATAGAATGAGTCAAACCTTCAAATCTAGACAACAAAATAACTTTTGTTGCCGGGCGCCGATTGGAAATAAGACTATAGTTCCAGAAAGCTAATGTGATTTCCAATCTTCCAAAAAAGTTTCAAAAAATCAAGTCAAAAATTGAAATCACGCAAGCCTACCCGAAATTCCAAGGGTCCCACGTAGAGTCCCAAATAGATTTTGAGATATTTCCAATCAAATTTTAGATTTTGAAAAAAGAAAAGCTTTTTTTCCAAGGCATAATGACTTCAGGGGCCCATATCTCTTATTCTCACAAAAAAAGAGTTTGTCATTTTTGACCAAATGAAATTTTGAATAGTTAAGAACATGCATGCCAATTTTCTTGGAGTTACCTTGATTGGCTAATAGCACCTAAAAGAAGCATGTTCTATACTTCAACACCTAAAAAATGGCCTTAATCCCTCAAAGTTTCTGTAGATGTCGAAAAACATCTCATATGTCCAATTTGGATAATTTTTGCAAAAGTTATTGGCCTCCAAAGTTTGCAGCCAGTCAACCCTGATTCCGTCCGATTCGTCCGATTCTATCCGATATGACAACTCTGCTGCTAATCCCACTCAAACTTCACATCAAATTTTACCATACAATGAACACTCTTGTAATTGACACATCCCAGTTTTAGCATATACTGTAAACACAATACATATTATAATTTCCAATTAGGCTCACAGATAATACTTCCAAACTTCAACCAAGCAGATGAGGCACATGCACATCACTCACATTATATTCACTTGGCCTAAAAATATATCATATTAATCCAAATTGGTGGGCAAGTCACCATTATTATTTGAACATTCATTTCCATAGTTTGTTCTTCATATATAACATCTCACCAACTTAACACTTAAACTCTTCCACCATCACCCCAATCACTCAGTACATCATAACTAATTTGTAACTATGATTCCACACTCAGTCCAAACTAATCACCCAATCTCTCGTCTCATTACACACCACAAATTCCCAACATAGACATGGTTATGCTTTCCAACACAAATTTCTCTCCAATTTAATTTCACAAATCAGCTTTCCTATTCGGTCTAAAAAATTTTCACTACCATTTCAACATTTAAGAACTCCATTTCTCTTCCACAAATTCTTCCACTTTCCTATCCCCAACTTGGACATCTATACTTCATTACATCACACTTGAATATCGTGGATCATCTTCAAGATTCTGCAAGTACATTCACAGCACACATACATCAAGCAATCAACTTGAAACACACAAAAGAAAACTACACAATTTGACTAGCTAGATACGCACTAACATGTTCTAAAACAACGGGTGAAGACAAATGAGAACAAACACCTCTTAATAGAAAATTCAAACAAACGGTTACCAAATTGGAGAAGACGGCCTAATTACTTCCAACAACCCAAATTGGAACTTACATACAACCAACCATAACAACTCCCACATCCACTTATAACTCGGCTTTGACCTCTGGATCATTTCCAACTAGGTTAGACTCCCCCTATAGATGAACTTGGTCATCAAAATCCGAATTGAAAATCTACAAATAGTCAACAGGAAACCTGATTGGAATATTACTTTAATTTCTTATAAAACTGAATCCAATAGCTGAACTCTCAACTTGGTAAAATACCTACAAAACGACCAAATTGGAACATAATAACCAGACAAACTGCCTAAATAGAACAAAATATACCAAAAATTCACTTAAAATTTACAAAAAAATAAATCAAAATCAATTATCTATAGTTCCTAACAATCTGCTTATAATATCAATTGTTAAATTTCAAAAATTGACGCATATAATTTTATTTTTTAATTTTGTAGGATCTAATTTGGCTTTTTTCTCCTTGGTTAAATTTAAAAATGTATACAAATTTGAGAGAATTTTTTATTTATCAAAATTTTCAATTAAAAAATACTAAAATGCCTTCCATTCTCATACAATTTTTTTAGGGGGGGACAAAAAAGCATTCTTCATCTTTTTATAATATTTCTTCTATAAAAGCTGTGTTTCTTGCCTATGAAGTTGATCATCCAAAATTGTTATAAAGGATGATTGCACAAAACACTTGTACTATTTTCTGTCACACGTTGTGTGTTTATTAGTTTTTTGGCCATAACTTTTGCATTTTGACTCCAAATGACTCAAAATTCACAGACAAGGTACTTATGACTATTATACGCCTTATCTAATTTTGGGAATTTAGATTTTTGTTTTACTATTTAATAATAGCCCCCAATTTTGTGTCACACTTACCAATTTGGGGGGATTTAGTACTATTTAGTATCCCAAAAAACAAATTTGAAGCTGAAATTTAGAGGAGATGGTTTTCTAGTAGACTTATGGCTACAAAGGAATTCTAAAAATACTTAATTTTATATGGTGTAGAAGTCTATAATATGAGCTTAATTCAACTTCCATTTTGAAACATATAAGACAAATTTTTAGTGGTTCTTGTGGTGAATGACCATTTCCATAGAGTTGTTAAAAATGGCTAATTTTTTTTTTTTGTTTGTTTGTTTTTTTATTTTAAATTTTATCATGTTTTAAACTTATTTAAACATCAAAATATCTATTTTCTTGAATTTTGGCACTTTTCTAGTTCTCCTAATTTAGAGAATTTTCCTAGGCTTTTCCTTTGGTGGTAACCTTCGTTTCAAAGGTGTATACACTAGCTATATTTTTTTAAATCATTTTTCTAATTTTTAAACCACTCTAGAAAAAATCATGAATATTGTTGCAAAATGCAACAAATAGTACAAGTGCTTCGTGCAATCACCTTAATCTAAAAATCCAATAGTGAATATTTTCCACAATTAATTCCATGCATACTAGACAAAGTAGTCTTTACTTTTGTACGATTAAAATGAAAAATTTCAAGCACATCTATGTACAAAAATATATCAAAGTGGAACAATTCAATGAAAGCCTCCATTGTCAAAAAATTGCTAGGCCTTAAAGGATTGAATGAACACTTCGAAGATTCAAAACCACAACTTTTCAAGAAGCTGAAAAGTTGAGATATTTCATACTTCAAAGGTGTCCATTCAAGGTGAGTTTAGTGGTTAGGATAAGCTACTATATATTTCCAACTCCGAAAATTTGTAAAATATTCCTTGAATATTGGAATAACCTCATCAAATTTTTTTGATCATTCAACCTTTGAGGGAGTGGAACCAGAAAAAGTCTCTCTTTTAAGTGGTACTCTATAGGTTTCCCTCTCCAAGACAATCCACAATGAGCGTGTTCTTGGAGTGTTTGACTTTGAAAAGTCCCCCAAGGGAGAGTTTTTGTCCAAGTTTTTGTCGAAAGTTTTTTTCAGCTATGAAAGGATAGCTTGATAAACTACATGGGAAAAATATGAAAATTTCAAAAAAATAAAATGGGGAGGAGTCCAGGCAGCCCCAGGAGTTGAGCTATGACCAAAAATGGTTGATAGGGCATTTACGGGTTAAGAAAAGAAAGATATTCAAGAATCACACCGAAATAGCAACTAGAGGAAGTTAACTGCCACATAAAACTTTACTTTGAGTGACGTGATTTGATATGGTTTTTATGTGCTCTGAATGAAACGGTCTGATATTTGTATGTGTCCTTAGCCTAGTTGTTGCATCACTGCACACAAATAAACCTGAACTTGTAGGATAAGCAAAATAATAACAGGTGGTATGGATTCCCAAAGATCAAATTAACGATTAGCTCATTAAGTCTGGCTTGCTGCATATCAAATCCTGCGGGCAAAAATGGACTATGATCCACCGCCCTATATGCACAAAAGACAGGATATGGTTGATGCACTCCCCTTGTATTCTGGATAGTAATCTAACAAATCCTTAACCAAGTTTGATTGACCAATCATCAGCAATGCGCACATTTGGAAGTCTAAGAATCAAGGCGCTCGAATGAGCGCCCTGTATTAATGAAGGAGCTCCAATGTCGGTTTGAATCCACCTTTGCTCGGACTCCACAACTGCGTGCTTACCAGTGACAAGATCTTTAGCTCGAACACCCATAAAAACAATGCGCTCAACAAGGCAAGAGGATGTAAACTTCTTCGGATTCGACTTGGAGGGTGCCAAGTTAGTAGACGTAAGTTTTCCTTTCGCAAACTTGAAGCGTCTATGGATGAAGGCACCCTGTTCAAACTCGTAGCTTTTGCCATCATCAATGTATAGCTCGCCTTCAGCCTCGTATTTGGAATTTAATGCCACCACCTGGTTGCAACATCAGCTGTTAATTTCTTCTTAAAATCAAAGGGAGCAGAAAACTATCTGTAACTTACAAGCATATCAAGCCATCATCGAAGAAAACATAATGCTCAAGTAGCCGGTACAAGCCACTCTCTAAAAGGTCCACAGTTTATTAGCTCTGGACCGAAGGGGAGGAAGCTTTGCATCGATAGAAGCTACAGTGAGAAAGCGAGACAGGGACAGGGCCTCATGTAGCGCAGCGTAGCTGCAGCTTCTATTTAGAGTATGATACACTATTTTTTGTACAATTACTGCAAATTCAAACACCATGTATTAGAGTCCCTATCAATGGATAAGATTACAAAACACCGTTTAGTGAGCTTTGGATCTTGCGTTGGCAGCTTGCTTACTGGCTGACTATTTACTCAAAAGCTATTTGACGACGGACACCGAAAATACAATATTTAACAAAAATAGGTCCATTCACTTTTTGGCAAGCCAAATCATGGATGACACTAGACAGAAAAAAGGTATAGCAATAGGAACATACCAAGGTGTAAGGGTCATTCTGCATTTGAGAGGAGCTCCGACGATGTCTTAGCTTTTTAGGAATGATGGAGCCTGCACGCTGGTACACTGGTATGCCAGTTTCTAGAGTCACTGGAATCTCCACTTCTTGTCCCCCTGGAAATGTGACCCCTGATCTAACATCATACCATGTTTCATTGCCAGGGAAATAAACCATCTCAGACTTCGCTCCCTGCCATCCACACCAGTCACCACCTCAATCACTTGAGCAGCGAGATCATAATGCGCAAGTCCGTAGAAAACCATTGCTTGATATATGCTACATCTCTTGAATAGTCAAACTGCTTCCATTGCAGATATTTCTTTTAGATAGACACAGTTGAAAACAAGACAAATCAACTTTGATTTATGTACAGTAAACGATCAGATATTCAAGGTAGAGATCAAGTCTATAATGCCATAAGGTTGTAGCCACCCGTTACCTCAGAGTAAACTCCATGTACTAAGAGGCTTGGTCCAAGGAGGAACTCATCATCCCTTGCGAAAGTAGCTTCATCCTCAGGGAACTCCATCCACAATGGCCGCACAAGAGGAATACCTGTCACGCTGGCTTCCTTAAATAATGTGTAAACATAAGGTAATATCTGGTAACGCGCGCTGATTGCCTGCCGCATGTAAGCTGTGTATGGTTCCCTGCATGTCACCATTCGTTAGTCACAGATGTCCACGCTGCAATGTAAGGTTTACTTCGTACTTGAGATTGGCGATGGCATCATAAAACTTCCTAGGAAACGAAAACAGGAAAAGAAATATTAAAGCAATTTGCAAAACAGCGCCCAACAAATTATGAAAGACTCACCCGAAAAGCCAAGGCTCCCTGCGCTTTGTGTCTAGATGACCATGGCCCCGAAAGAAGGGATAGTAAGTACCCAACTGGTACCACCTTGTCAGCAACTCGGGGTCTGGGTTTCCGAAGAAGCCACCTACATCGGCACCTGCAACAAAAGGGGAAAAGGAATGGACCATTAGATTCAACGCAACATGTTCCGTCCATGCCCAGGTCCTTGCACAGAGCCTGACTTTAACCCCTACAGGCCATGAAGGCCCCCATAGAGCTTCGACATTCTTGACAGTTTTGTCTAATAGAAGATGAAGTCAACTAGCAAATTTCAAGTAGAAAACCCTCAGAAAATTTTATGGTCTATTTTAAACTAATTATTGATCTTGTAACTGAGCACTCCAGCGAAGAAAGTGTGCTGATGAAGGAAATTTAGCTTAGTGCTATTTATACTATGTAATTTCTAATTCATCTTGGCATTCAAAATAAGAAAAAATCATAAAGGGGGGCAATCCACAGTCTGCACACGTGGAATTTTCAATAATCTAATCTATTGAGGGAACGATTAGATTATTGAGGGACTTCATTTTGATATCTTTTACAATATCCGAACAAAGACTTTGCAATAACAAACTACAAATAAAGAGGTGAAAATGATTTACAGAAGTGAGAAAAAATGCAAACACCATGTGATGCTTAAGGGTAATCAATACTCAGCAACGAGGAGCGATTAAGAAGGACATGGTAATCACTGCGACCAAAAACTTAGAAACATAGAAACCAATACAAGAGTATAATATACAAATTCTGGTACTTGGAAACTCACCAGCATTTGCAATACCCGTTACTCCAAGTGCCAACAGCATTGGCACTGAGACACGAACGTGTCTCCAATCCGCGGTATTGTCTCCAGTCCATATCGCACCTACTTTCTGAGTGCCAGCGAAGAAGGCTCGTGACAATACAAAGGGTCGATCTTTACCTCCTCCTCGATTCAGAAGACCTTGTACAGATCCCATATGGAAATAGTAGCCGTAGGCATTATGGAGGTCACGGTGCTCCACACTACCATAATGAATTGCATCTTTTGGCATCGTTGCCTAACCCGAACACCAAAAAACCCCAAACGTTAACTCTGAAACGACGGGCTGGTCACCGTGGAAATCATCCGTTTAGATACCGTGTGTTAACATGCATAAAAAAAAATCCAAAAGCACTCATTGGAGGTCAAACTAGTGTGCAAGACCTCCCTTTTCGCACAAAATTCCAAGGATGAACAACTGCAGTTCTGTTTTAAATGGAAGGATCCTCTATCGGCCATCATCCATCGGCCACTTTCCGGCCTCCACGTCCTTACAGGTTTTATCGTTGCGCACGAATACTACGGAGCTGACCTCCCCCCGCCCTCCTTCATATACGTCCTCCACATTGCACAAAATTGCCATTTATGAACAGGAAAGTAGAGGTAGTGGTAGGAAGTAGTAGAACAAAAAGGTGAAGAAAGTAGTACCTCAGGGCCATTGAACACAGAGGGCTCATTCATGTCGTTCCATATGTACAAAATAGGGGTTGATCCCACGTAATAACTAACGGAAAATTTGGTTGCCCACCAGGACCGAACATCAGGGCTGAGCATATCAAGATACGAAGATGACCCCGGCCAACACCAACCATCAAAGTCTCGTCCATTCACGTCTTTCACGTAATGACCAAGGGAGGTGGCCTCTTTATGCAGAGGAAAATTCTCATCTCTCTTCACATGAGGATCCACAATTGTCACCATATGACGACCCTTTGCCGCAATTTTGTTCTGCATTTCTTTGGGATTAGGGAACAAGTTCCGGTCCCAAGTAAAATACTTCTTGCCATCAGTATGCTCGATGTCAAGCCAGATAGTGTCATATGGGATATCGTGCTCATCAAATGAAGCGTCTACCCCTGACACATCAGCCTCATCCTTGTAGTTCCACCTACACTGATGGTAAGCCGTAGAAAAGAGCTGTGGAATTGTTGATGTTCCCGTCACAGAACAATACTGTTCAACCACATTTTTGGGACTTGGACCAACAAATACAAAAGCATCAAAAACTCCGCTCTCCACTATCCAATGGGTATCAACACGTTTCGAATCCATTTCTCCAGTCGAATGCTTAACCAAGTTGCTTTCATCACCCACCTCTTCAATACCCATTTGCTCCCAACCCGGTGCAAGAACGTCTATTTGCATCTCAGCAGCATTTAGTAGAAAGAAACCAGTAGTTCGCTTCTTGCTGTGAGAGAGCATCACAGGGATAGAACCATATAACCCAAATGGTGATTCGTCCAAATACTCAAACACGTCCAGGTTGAAGAGTCGGTAAGGCTCGGAGTTAATGTTAGGCCCCTTTGTAGGTTTGAGACCAAAGCTGGTCGCGCGCTCAGGGATACCATACACATGATCTGATCCATGAAAGGAGACGTCAAAGCTTACAGTTTGTGGTCCATAGGGTCTTTTGTCAGTGTGGGTGCGGAAAGGGTCTTCCCAGTCATCGCCCTCTTTCTTTACTTGCAAGTGTTGAATGTCGAAAAGGTTCCGGCTATTGATGGAGAGGACAAGATCATCTCCTCGTTTCACTTGAACCTGTGAAGTCATAATGTAACAATGAGCAGAAAAGACTTGAAATGCGCTACACCGAGGCAGAATAAAAGCAGCAATCATCCCAAAAGGGCAACCTAAAATCAAAGCACAAAAAGAGCAAGGTAGCCATTGAGACTATCGAGAAATTCCTGAACGAATACGCAAATTCGTCAAACCCATAATTTCACCTGTCATAACGCAATAGACTAATACCGAAGTCTATATCATACCACGCCTGGGTCGTTTCTGGGTGTTTGGAATCGCTAGGGTAGTTTTACTGCGTGGAATTACTAGATCCTTCTAGTACATTCAAAAAATAGAAGTAATATATCACTATATTCAATCCGATGTTCATCGCTTCCATGTATGATCCTATGCATAGCACGCCCTTCCAAATAATTCCAGGTCGGTGCATAGCACAGGTGTTTATAACGAAATATAATTAACTCGCAAATGAACATCATGCGATTCTAATCAATCCAGGAGTCTCACATAAATATGGCTGTGCCGGATCATCTCGTAATGCGACGTGAAAAATTCCAATAGCCAGTTAGTGATCTTAACTTTGGATTACTCTCAGATTTCACTAACCCCTTGCTGTGTGATTGCACCCTAGTTTGAAGAGAGCTGCGAAAATTAACCCCACAGGCAATTCAGACCACCTAGTGACAAAAGGTAATTCCTAAAAACAACCACATATTCGTCAAAATGGCAGCTTTCAGTGAAATTGACAAAGTTTCAATCGCCCCACTGAAACCTCAGATCTATACCAGTCCTACTTTTAAAGCTATGAGCATTTAAAAGTCCCATTTTCGGCACTCTGGAACACGAATAATCCCACATACACCACATACACGAATCTGACCACGGTTCTAACCCTAAATGAACGGTGTATGCTAATCTATTAGGAGAGTCGCGCGAAATGTACAACACCCAGCTGAAGTAATCAATGCCGATCAATTGAATCTCATAACCTAACCCTAATTCCTTTTTTAAAACAGTCAGATGTTTGAGGCTTCGAGCAATACAAAACCCAAATGACCACATTGTGCATCTGCTCATCATCAACTTCCTCTCCGATCGCAAAGACAGACAGAGGTCACGATCACTGACCTGAAACGGCTTATGCTGAATCGTAACCTCATGCCCACTCAGCTGGACGACCGAGGCGCCCTTCTTCTCCACAACGCGGCTGAGCTTGAGCCGCTTCTGCTCGAACTCCGCGACCACCACATCCGGCACCTCGAACCTCTTCCGCGTCGCCTTCTCTTCCAGAACCCTAATCCTCACAATCCCATCCCTGTAAGCTGAGAGCTCCAAGGCCAATGCCTCCTCTTCAACCCCGGCAGGAATCAATCGCGCCGTGAGGCGCCCCTCTCCGCTCACCTTCACCTCCCGCGCCTCGATCTCTCGGCCTCCCTCTCCGCGAGCCCACGCCGCCGCTCGCTCCCGCACGTCTTTGCAGAATTTGGACTGATGGCACTTGCGGAACTCCGCTTCCTTGAATGCTGAACCAAATACTGCGAGGGAAAGGAAAATCAACAAGAGGCAAGAGAGCCTCCTCCCCGTTGGGGCCATCGCGGTGATCCTCAATCGGAACTCAAAACCCTCGCGGTATCAAACCTTGCGGCACTCCTGAGGGAGCTTCAGTCGTAGTCCGCCATAGCCACGGTCTCCCAAAGTCTCTCGTCACGGACTCAGGCTAGCTTAGATTTGTACCTAGGTCGGAGATCTGGACAAATGGTAGATTTCGAACCCTCCACGACTGCTCGCAATACAGTATTGGGATTCTGAGAACTGTAGAGTTTCGCTGCACTAATAATGAAATTTCGTCAGTTCAAAAATAATGAAATAATGAAATAATGAAATTTAGTGTTTGCATGTAATTGCGAACTTTCACTCTAAATTGCAGCAATTTGGGTAATTTTACTAATACTAAAATGGTAAATAAATTTGAACCGAGGTATTCACTTTGTGCAAAATTCGTATCCAACATCAACACTATTTGTCAACTACATGAAAAATAGAATGAGATACATAGTAGTATAAATAACACTACCCTACGTGAAGGTCTGATTCAATCATAAATTAAATATTTTTTGAAATGTCTAAATGTTTGGAATATTACAAGTGAAATGCTTGAAATGTTGCAGAAATTTTTTCATTCATATTGCCTAAATTTTTGAATATTTCTGAAAACCTACATCATGCTTTAAGCCTCGCATGACAAGTTTTCCAAAACAAGAAAACCTAGAAGTTGTTGAAAACAAAAAATTTGAACACCAAAATGCTAAAACATTAACTACCAATAGTTCCAACTATTTGAAATCCCATGCGAGGAAAAACAAGAAACTATTTCGACACTCAAGTGCCGAATCAGACTTCACGTACAATATAGGTACTACAATTCTAAATTTTATTATTAGTGTAGCTCTGCAAAGAAAATTATTTTTGGTGAAATATAGGGTTGTTGTTTCGTTGAACAAATTGCATGTTTGCCTTGCTTTGAACCACTTGAGACATTCCAAGGGATTCTTGTTATAAAAATACATTGAGCCCCATGTATACAACTTGCTATTTTAATTTTCAATCAACCACAAGTCTTTTGGTGTCCAAGAGCAAAAAAAAAATTCATTATTGTGAATTCAATTAACCAACTTATGTGTAGAAAAAGAATGATTTTTGCCATATCAAAGTGAGCATTTTGGCAAGATTAAGTATTAATTGTTTACTTTTCATTCTATAAATGTTAGAGAGGGCTTATTTGCAATATTATTGGTGATGCCTTTAATTACAAGACAAAATGCTCAATATTGTAGCCTAGGAAGTAGGTCCAACAGAAAATAATCATGAAAAGGTGAAGTCAAAGTTTTCTAAACATCAAGTGACATTTAAGTCAAATAATGTTGAAAATTTATTCCGATTGACAACCTTTACATCAGAAGTGGTTTGGTCAATTTTTAGAGTGACCTTTAGGTTTTCTATAGTATAGCTAATTTACATTGAAAACCACAAATAATACAAAAAACTAATTGAACGACTACCCTATACAAAAATAAGGTGATATAATTATTAATGATGTAGACATAGACATTATCACTAATAAGAGTTTACTTAAGATGATGAAATATTTTTCAAATATTCCCATAGAATGTATTAAGATAGCCTATGTTTGCATTCTATAGAATATCTTTAAAGTATGTTTATTTTGTTATAGGATGCCCCTAAAATAATTGTTTTACCTTATGTTGTATCAAGGAACTAAGGGTGAACATCCCCTATCAAGGAACCAATGCCTCATCTTATCAAGACCTAATTTGTAGCCAACAAGAATCAAGGCAAATCTTTTACATAATAGAATATATTATATATAATGTCACATAGCAAATCTTAAGCATTTCAAGGTAGTATCAATATAAAACCTTATAGTACTAGGTAAATAATAGCTAAACAATTAGAAAAGTGATGTCAAACTCCAAGTATCCATTTGCAAAAGCGCAATTGTATGATGCGATGTATCTAAATATTTTGAAAAAGAAGTTGTTCCAAAAATCCAAACTAAAGGCTGAACTTTACTTGTGCCCATCTCAAAAAACAATATAATCCAATGTAAAGTAGTTGAGGATGCACAAAATATCTACAATTGATGCTAATAGCTATCTATGTTATAGATCCAATAGTTCAATAAAAAAATAGCAAAAGTCACAAATTAGTGAGTAAAACCAAATTGATTATCAAGCAAACTATGTCTTAAAAGATACTACAAAATCAAGAGACTTTTGCCATTCATGTGTCAAATTCAATCCTTGAAGCTCAAGAGTCGCACAAAAAAAATCATTACACCATCTGAAGTAAATTGTCACAACAAAAGAAATTAGAAGTGGCAGAGAAGGCGTTTCACTATTTTTCACCCTTCCTGCCATGGCTCATAAGGAGCCTAGTGGAATAATGGCTCCTATTTTGTCTCCGGGATGACAGAATGCATCCACCATTGTTGGCGGTTTTATCCCGGGTAGTTACTCCAGTGGGTAACTCGGCAGGTAACTCGGCAAGTAACTCCATAGCATGGGCTGGGCCACAGTGTTTCGGTGGGTTTGGCTACGTCCCATGATGCAAGGGGGATCACCATGGCATAGCTCCTTCACCTATGCGGCATGCATCATGGGACATGGACTCAGTTTTTCGACGTCGGTTTAGGCAAAGAGTTAGTGGGTACTGTTTCGGCCTTGATTTTTGCGTCGGGTTTTATTATGGTGTTATCTTTTGTGTCGGGTTTAGGGAGCTTTAGGATCTAGCCGGCCCTGGGTGGTTTGCAGGGATTTGGGTTCACTTCTCCTCCGTTGTTTCAGTTTTGCTTCCACTAAATTGGGTTTTAGTTTTAGGGTTTAGGGGGTTTAGAGCGCTCAGTGTTCCAACGACGATGACCGTAGAGCTCCGTAATGTGTCCATAATAGGGTAATTGTGTATTGTGTATGTGCACGTTACTACGGGGATTGTGGACTAGAATCGGCTTAGTTTTAGGGCTGCCATGATGTGCATAGATTTCTTCTCAATTGCGGTTTTAGTGTGCATCACAGCAGGTTGTGTGTGGCGGTTTTAGGGTTTGGGTGGCTCTACTTTGTACTTTACGATATCATAGGAGAATATTTTCACACACAGCAATTTCAGGCAACCTGACCAGCTAGTGTTGCTGTCAGTTTAGGTCTCTTGCTTGCATCCATACAGTCAAGCTGCCCAGCAGTTGCTTCCGACCAGACAGCCTCCATAGTCAATTTGGGAGGTAGTGTTTTCTGGGATGATTTGTACGGGGATATCGTATATGTTTAAGTTTTAAATTTTATTTAGATCAATGGATAAAACTTGACAAAATACTATTAGAAAGCATATTTTTGGTTAAAGATATTTCAAAATTGTGATTTTTTGGTGTTCAAGAAAGAAGAAAAGTTTAGAAATGATTTTCTAAAAGTTTATAATATAGCCGTCCAATCATTTTAAAACTTTTGGTGAAGCTAATTACTTTAAACTTTTAGTTTGTGCCAAAAAAGCAAGAGCCTTATAAAGTTATAATACATATGACTGTCTAAAAACTTCATGTAACAAAGTTTACCTCAAAGCTTAAGTAAACAAATGCAATTGGATTCATTATGTAGTCTATTTTTATAATCAATTATTTTATTTAAAAAAATTAAAAATTGAAAACTTGGCAACTTCTAAAAGAAGGGAAACGACTTGAAATCTGTCTTATGGATTATTTGGGACTTAAAATGAATAAAAATATGAACACTAAGACACTTTGAATTTTTTATCTATATAATATAATTAAAATTATATATTGAAAAATATAACATAATTTTTTATCCTATTGTAAATTATAAATTAACCCCTAAAGTCCCATTGTCCCTACGGGGGACAAAATGGATTTTGGGTAGGTTCCTATGAGCTCAATTTTTAATGAATTTTTTTGAAACTTTCCCATAAGATAGAAAAACTTACTAGCTTTTTGGGAATGTAATTTTTATTTCAATCGGTGCATGATAGCAAAAGTTATGCCCAAATAAGCTCAAAACAGGGGAGAGGGGGCAGCAAAAAAATTTTGCAGAAAATTTAATTTAATTTCTTTAATTTTTTTTCCTTATAGATTATATTTTTGCCTATTTGGGAAGCTTTGATTCATTTCATTTGGACTTTTTATGAGAAAGTTATGGACAATCTTGTTTTTCGGGCAATTAGAGCATTTTCTTGAAAAAAACTTTTTCTTTCACTTTGAATGCTGAAATCTTTCAATCCGTACGGTCAAACATCACAAAAATTTTACTACATGATCTGTAAAAAGTGTAGTATAAGATCCTACGGTTAATTTCTAAAAAAAAATATTTTTTCTGATCTTTTAGATGAATGCAACAAAAGTAGCAGTTTTGAGTGATTTTTGACGGAAACACGGCCTTGGGACTTTAGGGGTTAATATCAAATAATACATTTGGTTGCAAGGATATAAGTGATCTTCAATATTGTAGATAGACTTGGATCCAAATTTTAAAAAATCAAGTTCAATAATATAAGTTTGTTCCAGGGAGGCAATTTAAATAGCAATGCTTCTAAATTAATCCTATTCGGTCAATGCAACCAAAAAAAAGAAGAGAAATGTTCTTTTACCGCACAAGCATGCCTCACACAAAATTCCAAAATTCTTCCTCTCTACTCTTAATGGCCACAAGGATAAAGTTAATCTCCCAAATTAATTCTTATTTCATTTCTTTATCTTCCTTCAAGCTTTTATCACCATATTCTTTATTCTTTTAATCTTTTTCTTTAATAATTATTTATTCCAAATTGGCTTCACAACAGGCAGCCTTAATCTCCTAATCAACTTTGTTGTTTCTAGACTGACTAACCAAATTAATCTTTATGTCTTCAGCCTGAACAAATCCATTTGACTTCTCACTCTTTGTTCCAATGTTAAGCCTTTATGCTCCAATTTGGGTTTAATAACTTGCAGGGTACTTTCAAATAATTCATTTGACACCAAAATTTGCACTTCTTTTTCTCCAACTTCAAATCATTTACATTTATTTTTTCATCATACATGCATGATTAAGAAAATTCTTCTCCTATTTGCTCTTTTAATACTTACAATGCTTTTAAAGTACAAAGATAAAATTCCGACTTAAGTTAATCCAATTTGACTCTCTTAAGTTTGCAATTGATAATCCTATTAGGCTTGATCCCATCACACATCACAGAAGCACATACAGGATCCTGACTCTACAACTTCCAACTAGGACCAAAGACAATAACAATAGTCACTCACTGTCTTACCAAATTGATATCAACTGAGCTCTCCACCAAATATCCTTGCACACAATAGATTCAAAATACACTTCCAATTTGAGTTAAAACAATGTTCTATCATACACAATTATTATAGCCATATAATTAAATACTTGCAAAAGAAATTTATCCAAGATGAAATTTAATATAATGATTCTACAACAATTTCCTATTTAGACAGCATTGCATTCACCAACAAGCAAGACTCCAATTAGACTTTCCAGTTTTATACAAAAACATCATACACAACTACATTTATAATATTATCCAATTTGGTAAACGTTGTATTTCATTACATCATTCATTTCATTAGAGTTTACAAATTAAACTTATGCACAATCCAGTTCATTCCAAATTTTCTTCACATCAACTAAATTCAAAACCACTTCTACTTACTGCTCCACATTCTTCATCACTCTACACATTTGATAATTCTCATCCAATTAGGTCTAACTTTCACCGCCATGCTCATCGTTTGGATTAGAGTTAGATAAGTTTGAACTGGCTAGGGGGAAGCTCGATCGGCGACGGTCCGTAAACCTTGGATCTCAGATCTACTCTGCTTCTCAATTCATTTCTTGAATTTGGATGTTCTCTTCCCGGATCTTTCAATGTGTTAGCTGTGGATTCAAGTCGTTTGAAGTTTAGTGCCCCCATTGATACGTACAGCGCCCGATTTAGATTTTTTTTTTAAAGTTACGGAGTGTAGAGAAATACCTTGGTAGGACGGTTGGGAGCTCAACGATGATCGTAGGAGGAGTTATATTGCCAATTTCTTGCAGATCTTCTATATTATCAAGATCGTCGTTAGCTTCTAGTTGAGTGGAGCGAACAAAATCGATTTGTGCACCCCAAGGGGGTACGGTTGGTGGTCTCAGATCTGAAACTGAGCCACTCTGACCTTTCTGGTTTGCTTACATTATCTTTTCCGAACCGTACCTTTCTGCAGCCTGGCATTTGCTGTGTTTGTATTTTCTTAAGCTTATTACTTAGTGTTAGTGATGGCGTCGTACCATGACGTAACGAGAGGGGGTGGGCTCTACTCTGGAGATTACTACTGAAACATGCATTGTCAACACGCCAGGAATCTGGCCAGGGAACATGTCATTCACGGAGTAAGGATCACCAACTAGATGCAGACCAAGTCGCCCCCTCCACCTCGACATAGGGACAATATCGGTGATCACCAAACTAGATTTACAGACTACCCCTACAAACACACAGATCCATCCAGCTATAACTCGGTTAAGGAAAACCTAGGCGTTTCTAGTACGAAGCTGAATCCGTTTGCTGCCGTTGAAGGTGAAGTCCTTCCCCCAAATTTGCAACGCATCTGGGCGGGACTTCTTATATAAAACCACCAGTATTCTCCCAATCTGCTATAGACCTCAATGAGCTGTCGCAGGAGATACGTCTCCTTCAAGAGCACATGGTGATCGTTCAGTTTTGTAGGAGGCGCCTTGCCAGAAGCGGCCACACAAGCTTGGCTGGACGACCTTGGGAATCTTCTTCTTCCGCACAGTATCCTACTACACAAGCTCGCAGGAAAGGGCTATCACTACTTGAAATTCAACTATGCAGCGGCGGTCGATAAAGCTATTAATCTTCAACTACACAACTTTACAAGAGGTGAAGCAATTTATCAGCACTGGATACCAACATTTAATTCTACTTTTCCCACCGGTATTTGTCACCTGTGCTGGCTCACACTTGATGATCTCCCTCTGGAACTCATCCCATTTTTGGAATCTATTGCCAGTAAGCTTGGTCGGGTCTTGGCTACCAATATTCCCAATCCAGCATTCAGTCCACACCAATTCTATGTGAATTTAGAATAGAATCAGGGGCGGACTTCATGTATTTGAATCAAAGCTAGAGGAAGATGCATCATCGGCATTCATGTAATCTACGAGGACCCTCGCCTCAGCTGCTTCATTTGTCGTGCAACTTTACACCCAGCCTCCGACTGCCCACACAAAAAACCTATTGATATAGGAGGAAACCTTAGGGCTAGTTATGGCATGTCTCCTCAAGGTACTCATGCACATGAAGTCCCATCGGCAACTAGTTCTAACAATCGACGTTTCCCAATCCCTAGCTACCAGTCCAAGGCATCATCGAACCGCAGATACAATTGTCATGGGAGCATGTACATGCACCACCCTCAAATTCCTCGCCCTTCCCCGCCGTTGCCGGATGAAGATGGTTTTATCCCTGTCATGCGTCGATGATAGGGTCGAGGCCGCAGAGCAGCTACGCCTGCAAGTTCCAGCCACTACTGAGCCCGCAGGGTCTCGAATGAAAGACGAAGGGAGGAACGGGAGGATTGGGACAAGGAACAGCAACAGAGATCAGTGGCACCTCCACATCTTGATTGAGGGCGGGAGCAGCAAGACAACGTAGAGGTACTCCCAAACTTTAACCTTGTAGATTACAGCTTCATGGATTAGTCAAGGATCGACCCTCCTCTAAACGGTCAAATGCGAGATCCTCAACTCCGTCCACTAGGGAACTCAAGCAGATTGCCTTCTCAGTGCTTACCATCTCCCCCGACCCTTAGGTCTAGTGACCACCTTCTCCACATCATGGATTTAGATAGGATTGAACCCATAGCATAACCCATTCGATCGCTCAGTTGAGCAATTATTCCCTTGCCTTCCAACTCTCTACATACCCCAACCCTCCCTAACCTTACTACACACTCCAACACTCCAGCTTCTCACACCTCTATCTCTAGACCTTTAATCTCTCCCCCTCGTCTCTCCACCTTACTTGTTGTCAGTGACCTAAATCCCCAAGATTATCATACCTTCGTATCCAATACGTATGTCAATCCAATCTATTAGATATCTGACCCAATCCTTCAGGCACCTGACCCAATCCATCAGGTATTTGATCCAATCCATCAGATATCCAAGATCCCTGAACCCCAACAACCTAGCCTGTCTATGCAACATGTCTCCATAGCTAACAACCCTAACCATAGTAACCTTATCCAGTCCAATTTACAAAATGCTCTAGCAGTGGACAACCCTAGTATTAGCAACCTCACCCACTTTATCCCGCCACTTGACACAAGCTTTGACATTGACATGTTTTCTGATGCCTTACCTAGCTTCCCCGATAATGTGATTCAGCCACACCCTTCTTCCTCATCAGCAGATAGCGGAACGTCTTTGGCAATCAAAGTATTCCATCAGATCAATGGAGCTTTGCCGCAATGGTCAGTTAACGATATCATCACTTCGGCACCTCCTTCGGCTGGCGAGTTCTTGATACGACAGATGAAAGCGTTGGCAAGGCAACAAAATGGAGCCATTCAATCGGAAAACCCGCAAGTACATCTTGACATGTCCATAGTTGACAGCCCACTCATTTCTTGGAGTTATAGATAGAATCTTTCTTCAGATCATGCAAGGAGCACTGGAAAAACTCCAGATCCACGCAACTTATGAAGATTAGGATTCTATCTCAGAATGTCAGGGGCTTGAATGACCCCACAGCCATAGATAATTTACGCCATTATATCTCAAAGAAACCTGTTGATTTTCTATTCCTCCAAAAACACAAACTTAGAGGTCAAGGCGCCTTGAATCTTGGAAGGTCACTGTGGCGACAAGCTACAACGTTTTGCACAGAGGCCAAAGTGGGCTACACCACAGATGGGAGGAATACTGGCAAAGGTGGTGTAGCTTCGCTGATTGCGCCAAAATGGGCGAAACTCATCTTATAGTCTAGATCCCTTTTTGGAGGAAAGGTACAATGGTTTATTCTCAGTCACATTCCTGGAGGTGACCTTGGTTTTATAAATGTTTATGCTCCTCACGAGCCCCATCCTTGCAGGATACTATGGGAGACCATGACGAGGGATCTATCTAATATGTGTAGATGGATTCTCCTTGGTGATTTCAACATGGTTGAACGCCGTGCGGACAAGTCCAACTCATGTGGGAAATCTACGCCTGCAAATGAGAGACTTCTCTTCAATGGATTGAAAGAGTCTCTACAAGTGGCGGAATATCCACTTACTCCTCCGTCCCTTCTCTTCTCCTGGGACAATGCAAGGCACGATGATAGCCAAATTATGGCCCGCCTTGACAGGTGTTATGTCTTCCCAGAATCCGCTATTAGCCAAAGGAAAATCTTGGAATACAAGATACGAGTGGACAACACCAGATTGGACCACTCGCCTGTGTCACTAGTTCTAGAGCTAGCAAGCCCTCTAACTTGCCCAAGTAGATGGGTGATGTCTTCTTTATATCTTGAAGAAGTAGATTCGTCGATTCGTGAATTATGGGCAACGACTCCAGCAAGTCACACGGTTCTACCAGGGCTTCTGCATCAAATGGGCTTGTAGTAACAAAGAATTTGAGGAAGGCCTTTGCTCAAACTTGGATTAGAGGACCAGCCTGCTTCAGAGCTTGCCACTTTGCCCACAACTACAATAGGAGGTTGATGCTATTAAGTTGAACTTGGCTGATTTTGAGAACCGCAAGATCAAGGGACGCAAGATAGGTCTCGTGCCAAATGGAGGCTTTATGGTGACAAGCTTTTTGCGGAATTTTTTAAGGCGGTGCAAGAGACCCCTACCACATCCTCAATTACAGAATTGAAAGACGATCAAGGTGCCCTTAGGTTTGAGAGAAAGGAACTTGACTGTATTTGTCTCAAGTTCTATAAAAAACTTTACTCACAGGAGGCTCACAGCAAAGAGTCCACTACAGATAGCAATGCCATCCTCTCATGTGTAACAGAGAAATTCTCCCCAGAGATGGCCCAATTGCTTGATCGCTTGTTATTGGAAGAGGAACTGCATCAGGTGTTGATATTGATGGCAAAGGGATGTAGTCTAGGGCCAGATGGAGTTTCAACCAATTTTTTCTGCCGCTTTTGGGACTTAATTGGCACGGACTTTTTCATGATGGTTCAAAGCTCAATAGCCCAAGGCCCCCTCCCATCTGGTATGACTTTGGGAACAATTGCCCATATTTTTAAAGAATGATGGTAATCATGCAGCTTTATCAAACTAGAGACCTATTACTTTATTAAATGTGTCTTATAAAATAGTGGCAAAAGCTCTCCAGATCAGACTCCAAAGCCTTCTTAGAGAGGTAGTTAGCCCTGAGCAATCGGCCTTCCTACCATCACATCACATACTAAGCAATATCCTATTGCAATATGAGACAATTGAATGGGCTAGAGAGTCTAATTAAGACCTGATTTTTCTTAAACTTGACTTCACCAAAGCCTATGATGTGGTCTCATGGGACTTTTTATTCCAAGTGATGTAAAAGTTAGGAATTCCAGCCTCCTTCTCTCATCTTGTATTGATGCTTCTGAGAGATGCCTCTGCCACGGTGTTGCTTAACGGGAAGGCCACCTCCTCTTTCCCCATTCAGCGGGGTATGAGACAAGGGTGCCCCTTGGTACCCTACCTTTTCTTTCTTGTTGGAGAAGCACTAAATATGGCTGCCGCCCAGGAACAATACCAAGGAAGAATTCACGCCATTTGTCTTCCTGAGAGTGATCTCCAACAATTAGTGTCTCAGTATGCTGATGACACAGGGCTCTCAGTTATAGGATAAGAAGAAGACTTACGCAACACAATCTCCCTACTGAATAGATTTGGATCTACGTCTAGCCTAATCATAAACTGGACCAAGAGTGTTGGCTATTGGTTCTCTAAGCTACCAAAGCCAGCTTGGCTTGATCAATTTGGCCTCACTTGGGCTCCCCAAGGTTTGATAACCAAGCTATTGGGGGCCCCTTTTGGCATCACGTTGGAGACCCATGACATTGATAGTTTCTTCCAACAAAAGATATCCAAGAAACTCACTTATTGGAGCATGCAACGCTTATCGTTAGTTGGACATGCTACTATGGTCAATGCAGTTCTCCTCTCAACCTTATACTACTTCATAGCCATTTGGAGTGGTTCTATCAATGCGATTAGATCTATTTGTGGGAGCCTACAAAAATATATATGGAGTGGCTCTGAGCACACAATACGTATAAGAGTAAACTGGGATGATTGTTGCCTTCCCAAGTTGGTTGGTGGGCTAAAACTACTTGACTCGGAGGTATCCTTGGCTGCCTTGCTCGCCAAATGGATTCTCTTTGCCATAGAACCAGGCATATCTAACCTCAAGATTCTTCTTAGGTATAGGATTAACAAGATGAAGCCCAGCCCGACACAAGGCTATTGGTTCCCATCACAAGCATGGCTCATGGTATTGGGACACTCTGTCACCCGTGGCTCTAGAGTATGGAACAGAATTACAGCGGCATGGAGAAGGTTCACCAAATTTATTGAGCCCTCCCTGCCTACCAATACGGATGAGGTCCTCTCCACAAGCATTTGGTGGTCGACCTATTATATTAGGGCTAATTTCCACTTTGACATAGATCTTTCCAGACTACTAGCAAAGAATGGTTTGATGACAATTGCTGATCTATGGGATACTAGGACCAAGGACTTCTGACATTGGCACGAGATTTGTTCTTTTTTCTAGCTTTTTGAGATAGAGTAGCTTCCATGGTTTTATTTAATCTCTAGCATCCCTATTGAGTGGAGAGTCATGCACTCATGCTCACTAGACAATTTAGCCTAGTCCATCTAGGTGACTGGATGGGCATATTTAGTCAAGTTGAAGATACAACTCCATCTTTGGTTTGGAAGTTTTATGGGCCTGGTGCGGGAGAGTGTCAACCTGAGACACAATTGCTCACATTGTCAGGGGAATCCACTAGGGCAATGGTGGGCTTGAACTCCAGACAACTCTCTTTACTGCCGCATGCTAATACAGAAACTATTCACTCCGGGTACGTCCGTAGAATTAGGATTCTTGAAATCTAGAAGAGTTGCAACCGCAAGCCGGAACTTTTCTACTCATGAGTGATACAGTTCCAAGTCTATGATCCTCGGCGTTGGTCTTGGAATAATGGGAAGCCGCCTCTATCCTAAACGACTTCATATAGTAGACAACTTCTTATCTAAGAACGACAACCAAAGAGACCCATCCCATCTAAGTGGACAGGTATCTTTCCACCTACATTTGAACTAGATTGGAAAGACGTTTGGCACAAGGCCAGATCCCCAAAAGAGGCGGCCTTCATGTGGTCCGTGTGGCACAACACGGTGGCGGTTCACTCTTGGCAAGCACGAATTCAACCGAGCCTGGACGTCCGATGCAATTGTTGTTCTTCAGGAGATGACGAAACCCCTTTACATAGATTCTATCAGTGCCCCCAAGCCCTTGAGACATGGGAATATGAGCAATCCATTCTCCACCACTTACTAGGAGAACAACCAGTGCTTGGACTACATGTCCGTTTTGACCATACCTTATGTATTTTTGGCTCAACTCTTCCTCGTAGGTTTCTTAGTGTGAGAACCATTTGGTCCCTCTTATGTGGCTCTTCCCTCTGGCTCATCCGGATTGCCCGCAATCACAAAGTTTTTTCGCAAAACTTGTGGCCAAGGGATTTGGTGCAACAAGCCCTTTGGAATGCCTTATTAGACGCAGGATGTGCTACCCAACTGAAGGCAAGGACTGCCGCCAGACAAAGACCTCATCAAGCTAGTCTTATCTACATCAAGTTTGACAAGATCTAGTTTAGATCCCAACTCCTCACTTCTCGGGATGGTGACTCTATTAGATGGCATAGGAATGGTCCTACTCTTTGTCAATTCTTGTAGTTTCCTTTTGCTTTTCAGGTTCCGGTGGATTTTTTTCTCTTTGCTCATTTTCTCTTCATTTGACCAGCCTTTGGGCTTGGCTATTCTTTGTACTTGTTTTTTATTTAATGCAGTGCGTCTCCCATTTGTTCAAAAAAAAAAAAAAAAAACACTAAAAGAAGTAAGCAACTGCAAAAATTACCAAATTACCAAATTACCAAATTTGGAAGTATATATAGTTTCTCCCAATTTTCCTTCTACTATTAGACTTTAGGTGTAGGATCTTCAACTGACAAATGTATAACTTTACACAAATTTAATGCAAATTATAGTTTCTCTTTCATAATGATCTTCTTTTTATTTCCCCAACCTTGTATATACAATAATGTTTGTACTACCAAAGTTGTTATTTTGTCATTATATCATATAAACCTTTTTTTTTTTTTTTTTAGTTCTCTTTTTTTTTCCCTCCGTCCCAAAATGATCTTCCTATTGGCCTTCATTTTTTGTCCCAAAATGATCTTCCTGTTGCACTTTGTAAGTTGCAAATTGGTCAAGTTTAACTTTTTGTTATTCTCTTGGACTAGCAAAACAACTCCAAGCGGTAGTTCCCCTCCATCCATGCAATCACCAATCAAAAGACAAATAAAATGGTTGAAAGGATCAATAAACACTTTATGTTTTTATGTTTTGCATCTCTTTGAATATTGCCTAATTGAAAGAGATGAAGTTTTGGGAGGTGAAATAGATGTCTACATATGGTCTTTGGCTTATATTAACTATCCACAAAATGATGACCTCACACTCAACAATTAAATAACCACCGGTGATCCTTGAAAATACCCAAAAAAATCCACTTCTAAATAATCCAAAACTGCCCTTTAAAAAGGGCTTCAAAACTCAAAGTTTCATGGACAATAGGAATGCACTAAAGTCCACATATAGTGCAAAACAGGCTTTAAAAATGTTATTTTTAGCCTTAATCCGGAACATTTTGTCTCACAAGAAGATCATTTTGGGACGGAGGTAGTATGATTTTTTACTAAGATATTTCAGAACCTGCACATAGAAGTTGATTAGTAAAATTAAAGTACATCTAATTAAGGATTGTAATTAAGTTTGCAAAACATAATATTAACTATAGAATCATTCACTTTATTTGATTCAATTCTAAAACAAGGATATCATTTAGACAAGTGATGTCTACAATAAGGTTATTAGTTTACATAACATTGATGACACAATTTCAATGGTGGACTATTGTTAATTTATTATTATCCCCGATATTATCAAAAAAATAAATTATAATGTCAAGATAAAGACAAAGTTAAATAATATACATAAATTTTGAATCGACTATACGATTGCCAATTCTACAAGCATAGATAACATTAAGATCATGATCTTATCAATTTGGGTGCACTTATTTTAGATTAAATGACCAATTAACAAAAGTACGCAATTATGCATATTACAAAGTTATTTGGTTGAGATGGAGATTGACATTAGAAGAAGAATAAGGCCTAAAGAAGGCTGCCAATTTACAAATAGCTGGGAATAATGGCCAAAAAAGAAAAAGAAAAAATTTCAAAAAGAAACTCTACAAACTGCAAGGCCTAAATTGCGCTAGAATATTTAGTTATATAATTGAAAAAAGTGGAAAAAGTGGAAAAAAATTAATGTTATAATAAATCCAAAAAAATTCTAAAATTTGACATGGCCAAAAAATTGCTAATTACGTCAAATTGTGATGAATTGAGTTATTATTTGATTATTTGATTATTTTATTTGAATTTTGAATTTTTTATTGTTCTTTGAAATACAAAATATTATGACCAACATCATTATTGTTCACATCTTGTTCACACCTTAGAAATCTTCTTTAGGTAGCCCTTTGAAGGTCTCTTTATTATTGTAATGAGGTTTTTAATCCATAATGTTTCTTCAATGTAAAGCCCAAATGTCCTTGATTCAAAAGTATAATTTAGTAATTAAACACATTCAATAATAGTCTTGAGCCTTTCTACTCTAAAAAGTTATGTATTCCATAAACCCATCAAAGAAGGTTTAGAAGAATTCACAACGTCTTTGATTACAAGCAGCGATCCCTAAACTGCTTTTGCATTATTCGTTTGGAGGCTATACCCGTGTGTGTAGGGAGGGCTTATTTTGCGACAGGATATTTCCGTGGTAGAACCGGTCTGATAAATTTGAAAAGAAATTGTAGAATTGTTGATAAAAAAGAATTTCTTGGTGAAGTAAGATTTGCGATGCGCCGGATAATTGAGTAGATCACGGGTGGCTACATTCTCTGATTTCCTACAGCTCCAGTAGCTAAATATTGAAGGAACGTGTGAAAGAAATGGTTAATTAATTATTTGTAAGAAAAGCCATGCACAAATGGACAGTTGAAAATGTTCTAAAATGCTCAATGTTTTGAATAGTTTTGGTGCTTTTCATTGCAATAGATGTCATACATTGAGATTTGAGAAATGAGAACTCAAAATTGCCACTAACTTGGGAATTGAACCCAACTTGCAAAATGCAAGACTACCCAATTGTAGGTTAGTGTTCTACACACAAAATGAACAAATCACATTAGAGTACAAGTTAGACAAATCTAGTAATATAAATCATAGAAGACTCCCCGTCTCCTACAACTTCACGATGCCCACCATCTTCTGCTCCAGCTTGTACAAGTGTGCAATTGAAAGCAACTCCTTCCAAAAATGTTGAATCTCAAGGTAACTCCAGAAGTTGAGATGCAAAGCCAGCATAATCTCATGAAAACTAAGGATTTCAAAAGTAGAGGATTTTGCATGAGCCGGCTGAAGATTAGATATCCCCATGCCAACCAACTTTAATTGCAGTCTTCCAAGAATTTATGGCCTCTTTGTACGGGAAATTGTCCAAGGAATAATACTTTTGCCCAAACATCCACACCACCAAAGGCAAGTGCTTGCCCAACCGGTTCCTTTGATAAGACTTCAGAAATTTGAGCGTAGAGAAGTAGCGCTCATCCTCTATAGAACCAAATACTAAACAACAGCCAATAAAATCAAATTTCCTAAGTGCCGTGACTCAGAAAGGTTTCTACAGAGCTTGATAACTGGATTGACATGGTAGGGCGGGGCACAAGCAGAGTCAGCATTTGCTTTTATAGTAACCTTGAACAACCCCCGCTGGTTGTCTAACTTAGAAGCGGAGAGCATCTCAGGGGCTGTATAAGGCATTCCTCCATCGTCCAAAGCTAGCCTTCCATTGACAAGCTTTGTGTGGCAATAAAATTCTTGAGAACTGCCAAGTGTTGTGGAAAGCTCTTGTCAGCCCCATCCTGCTTCTAGTATTGGGGGTAAATGATGCCAAAAGCATCAAGTAGTTCTTGTTGTGGAAATCTCTTATCCAACTCATCACATAGTGATTGAGCTATCTCTGTAGAATAGAAGCCACAGACCACAAAACTGATTAGAAAGACCACAGTATTACAGCTGTAACATTAGCAATGAATACCATCAACATGAACAAGTAGACCATTAAACAAAAGTTCAAACAAACCAACCACTTCATCCTAAATCTGCACTTCATCCGAGCCCAGAGTCCCAGACCTACAAAACTCAACAACAACCGCTACCTAAGAGCACAAATTGGTCTACAAACAACTAAGTCTACGCTAGAAACTTCATAGCACCAGAAATGAGAAGAACCACCGGAAATCTGAAGTACAAACCTGCCAAAATCGACAGCAACTACAATGCATAGAAGTGACAGAACAAAAAGCGCGTCGCCAAAAAAAATGGAGAAGGTAATCCTAAACCAACACCAGAAATGAAAGAACAACAGAGAACGCGTAGCCAAAAAAAATGGAAAAGGTAATCAGAAACCTGCACCAAAATTAAAAGAACAAGAGACAACGCGTAGCTAAAAAAAATGGAGAAAGTAATTAAAAACTTACATCGCAAACAAAACACGGAGAAGGTAACCAGAAACCTCCACCACCAGAATAATTTCCCAACCTGCACAAGCATCATAGGCAAAGCAATAGCCACCATCATCTAAGTACAAAATGCGATGATAGAAAAAGGCAAGGCAAAACCGGCAGTTCCAGACCAGGCCAACTAAGAATGGACATCACATACTACAAATATGTTATTGAAAAGTACAAACATTACATACCTTAAAAAAGAAAGGAAAATGGAAACACTAACCTGAAAATTGGCGCTCGACATTGTCCTAAACACAGTTGTATTTCTCCTCTGTGACAAAAATATCTTGCCCTGTTTGCTTGTCAATGCAACGGGCAAACACAGCAATAATGCCACAATTGAACACCAGATGGAAAATGCCGCTGTCACCCTCTAATTCCCACCACTCCAAAGGAATGTCGGCACTCTTCAATTTCACAAGCTCATTGTACCGAGAGAATTCCAACGTATTGTACAATGAAGCCTTGTCAATGAACATCTTGGCTAACTCATCTTGGCAAAGCTTGATGGATTGCATGAAGTCACAAATAAATTTATCACGTGCTTGGGTCAGCTTTATCAATGCATGAACAACATTCAACAAAGGTATGAAGCACGCCAGAGAGAGGAGGACCTCTACACCGGCTAGAAAGTTGTTTCCGGTAGCGGCAGCATTCCCTTTTTGCCTGATGGATTGTGGGTGCTTTATTCCCACCCTTAGAATAAAGTGTACACAAGTCCAGGTTCTAGTTTTTGTCGTAGTTAAATCTCTATTGGGTGCTAATATGTATAATCCAATTGCGCCTTCCAAGCAATGGATCTTTTGATGTTGTTCCTAGTGTTAGCTTTGTCCACTTCTAATTGATATAAAATCCAAAAGATGTTAGTATTGTTCAGATGGTTTTTACTATGACCGATTAACAATCAAACTTTGAATTGGTATTAGCCTAGAAGCAAAAAAATGGAATGGTTTAATGGATAGGGTTTGGTTTACCCTTTCCAAATGGTGAAGAAAGTTGAAGTTAACCTAAATTCCTAACGGATAATTGGGGCTAAAGTTATTTTTAATTAATCTCTTTTGAGGAATTTTTGATAAATTCTTACTCTTACTAATAAAAGATAAATTCAACTTGCTTCTAAACTAAATAGTTTTACCTTAGAGAGGTTACTTCTATACTTGTTGTGGTAAAATATAATTACTTTTGACTTCTTGATGTAAGGTAATTTACTAATGAATTTTGACCGTGTCGATTCATCAAAATTCTTATGTAATTCTTTTTTACCTTAAGTTCCTAATTTTTTACTTCTTAGTTAATTGATTTTACTGATGAATTTTGATCGGGTTGGTTCATCAAAATTCTTATGTAATTTCTTTTTCTTTTTCTTTTTTACTTCTAATGTGAACTGGTTTTACTATTGATATTTGATTTTTATCTTAAAGGTAAAATAAAAGTACTTTTGACTTCCTTGGTAAAAGTTAACTTACGGTTGAATTTTGACCGTTTTCCGGTTCACCAAAATTCTTCTGTAATTTCTTTTTTACTTTGGAAATTTGGAAACTACTTCTACTTTGATCTTTGGTTATTATTTTTTACTTTAAATTCTAATAACCTAAGAGAAGTTCTTATTAGTTAACTCTAATTTTTTCCTTTCTACTTTTACTTCTATTTTCTACTCAAGATAAAGGTTGGGAATTTCTAGTATGGTAAATATTTGGAAATTATGTTAAATTCTTACTACTTTGAGTTACTTTTCTATTGTAAATTTTAAACTCCTTGATAAATTGGTTTTGGATAATTCTTTCTAATTTGTTTCCAAGTTCTACCTTAACTCAATTCTTTATCTTTTGGAATTTTTATCTTATTCCTAGTTGCAATTATTTCCTAGAAGCTATTCAAATTTCCTATCTAATTCTAAGTTCCAATTCCTATTTCTTGTGGTTCCTTATGTTCTAAATTGCATTCCAACTTCCTAATTTCAATATGTTAATCCTAATTAACAATCCTAATTTTATTCACTAATTTGCACAATTAAATAACAAAACAATAAAAGAAAGGATTTTTAAGAACTTATTCCCAAAATTGTGGATTCAATGATGCCCTCCTCGTTTACCGTCATCGTGATCTTGTTGTAGTCGAAATTGGCGTCCATGTTGTCTTTTCTTTTCTTTTTTTCAATATGGAAAAGAAATGATTCTTTTTGTATTTTCTTTCTTTTCTTATGGAGATATTTTGTAGAATCAAATCTAATCAAATCTAATCCCAACGTTGGGAGATATTTCGAAAGAAATCCAATCCAATCTAACAATAAATTCTTGACTAATTCTATTGGAACCAACCAAATTCTAAAACAAAGTTTGTCTAACTTCTTCCAACTAATAACTAACTCCTAGCATCTTCCAAAGTCAACTATTCCCTTGTTTTGTCTTATCTATTTGTCTTATAAGAAGATCTAACTAAATCTAAGGAAATTTCAAATTCTAATGGTTGGCTTACAACCCACTCAACCCACTTGAGTCACATATACTTTCTTCATGAAACATGTTTTTTCTCATTTCATTGTTGAGCTTGAGCAACTGGAGTGACAGAGAGCTTGAACTTTGAGATTTTCAAGTCTGGAATTGGGCTGAGGATGAACTGATTTGGTTTGGAAATGAATTGGGGTGCTGAACTCGCAACTGCAGAGCTGGACCGAGTGGTGGGGAGGCTGGGAGTGATGGGAGGCTGGGTCAACCGAGAGTTGACTCCCCTTGAGATGGCCTGATTGCCTTGTATTAAGCTTCCGTGTGCTGGACCAAACCTAGCTTGTAATCTAAATTTTTGGGAAATTTAATCCTCTCCTGAGGTTTTGACTCTTTGTTTTTCAATCACAACTTCAAAAATCAGCCCTTCTTTGGTCCCTGGTTTCTCCCTTTCTCTCAATGATTCGTAACTTTGGAATTTCTGTGAACACTAGATGAAACTAATCAGTCAAAATACTCTATGGATCTGATCTCCCTAAGTTTTTTCAACTATCACTAAGAATTTCCTATTCCCGGTTGCAGTTTCAAATTCTAAGCTTGGTGTTCAAAAATCTTCTAAAATTCCGAATGGGGCCTTTGGGGCATCATCCCTTATTTGGTCTATTTGATATGGATGTATGTGGGCAAAAGGCGATTTGATGTGAGCTTAATTTTAGCTCGCTGTAATGGCTCTAGGCTGCCTTTGCCGTATGGCCTGCCAGTGTTCTAAATCGGCCTTGCCGGGGTCCTTGGAGGCCCTGTTTGGAGCTTGGGGAGTTCAGGGCGGTACTTGGGCCGGTACTGGGGTATCGCTGCTAGCTGGCTCCGGCCTTTGCTAAAATGATTTTTGAATTTTTTAAACCAAAACCAAGGCGGTGGTTGCCAAAATGGATATTCCAAATCCCAACTTGGGTCTCCGTATGGGAACCCCTTAACCCCTAAAGGACCGAGGTGATTTTCATACCAAAAACCATTCAAAACTGTCATTTCTATTGCAAAGAGAAAAGAGTTTAAAAAATTGTTTTTTTTGCATATCCAACCATAAGATCTTATACTTGACTAGTATATGAATATGTGGAAGAAATTTCAGAAACTTTGATCACGTAGATTGCAAGATATATGCATTTAAAGTGAAGAAAACAAGTTTTTTTCCACCTTGCTTCACTAGGTTTTTTGGCTTTGAATCTTTTTAGTTCAAATTTTTTGCACTATTGATTTCGATTTTCTACTTACTTATGTTAAGTAGTTGAGTTGAGAATCTAACAAAAAAATTTAGGAAAAAAAGCACTTAATTTTCACTCATTAAAAAATTGTTAAGTAGAAGTGGGTATAAGATTGAAGAAAAATCTAAATTGTTAATAGCTTTTAGATGGAATTGAATCACAATAATCCCAACGGTGAGATTGTTCTAGCAAAAAAATCTAACCTTGTATAACAACAAAAATTGAAAAATTTGAAAAATTGCATTCTAAAATGAATTCTACAACTCATTTTGTCAAGAAGATGCTTAGATTGCCCAAAAAACTAAGATTTTCCATAACTTTCTCATTATTAGTCCAAATTGAATGAAACAAAGCTTCACATGTAGACAAAAATATAATCTTTGAGGAAAAAATTTGAAAAAAAATTATTTTGACTTTTTGTGATTTTTTTTGGGCTGCCCGCAAAATTCCAATTTTACTTATTGTACCATAACTTTTGCTCCCGGGCATCAATTAAAATAAAAATTATATATTTGCAAAGATCTTGCAAAAATACACAACCTCTAAAAATCCCAAAAAATATTACTAAAAATTGAGATTGAAGGAACCTGCTCGGACCCAAATTGTCCCCCGAGGGGACAACCGGTCATTTAGGGGTTAACTTAATAAAAAACATGGAAAATTCAAACTAGGTGCGAAGCTTCGCTGTCCGGGGGTTTAGGCCCAAAATTCTAGGAAGTTTGTCTAAGTTTTGGATAATAAATGCAATAAAAAGAGGACTTTAATAGGCGATAGCTTCGTTGTATTAGAGGTTTTATCCTCAAATTCTGGAACAATTTTGTAAGAGTTCCGTTACACGTGAGACTGCAAGAGTTTTGGATCAAACCCAAAATCTCTTTAAAGACTTAAAAACAATACTGTAGACCACGTATTCCTTTGGCAAGACCCTAGGGGGATTTTCTCAAACCAACGGTTGGAAATCCCACACCAAAGCTTCGTAGGAATAAAGTAGTGAACAAGGACTTTTCAAACACAATAACTCAAGCTCCAAGGTATTTGAACTAACGGCAGAGCCAGGATTCAGTTCAAATATTCTTGGTGTTAGTACTCAAAGTATTCTCCAGAATAATTCAAGCGCAAGGTTAACAAGCTTTCCAAAGGGACCCCAACGTCCTTTGGAATGGGCTCAACATAAGGGGTAATAGAGAAATCAAGGAACAAATATCACTCCAAATCACAATTTAAACAAGTTTTGGCAAATTGCCAAAATTTCAACAACGTGGCCGCGTTTTGGCGAGAGCTTACAAAATGAAAAGGGGTGTGAAGTGAGGGGAGGAGGAGGCCTTATATACTTGCTCAAGGCCTCACCTTTTGCCTCAATTTCCTAATTCTACTTCCTAGGTAATTTCAAATTTATTAATTAAAATTCCACACTACTGCTGTGATCATTCTAACTTTTGGAGAAATGCTCCAAACTCTAAACCAATTGAGCCATAGTCTTCAGAAGATCCAAATTAGCCCTATTGACCCCTTAACCCTTATTTCTAGGCCGTTTTGTATGTAAAAATCAACATTCAACATATCGCTTAAAAGGGTAAAAATCCAATTGTTGGAGATAATTTTATCTTCAAATTCTGATTGGCCAAGGTTGTTGAGGAGGTCCAAGATAGTAAGAAAAGAGTCCAAGTTGACTCCCATCAGAATTCGGGAGCTCTTGGTGTGTCGGTCAACGTAACGAATCTTTTAAAATCCATTAAAATTCTGTTAGCGCCGCCAGTTTTGGTACTTGTTGGGGTCGGAATGTGATGGAATTTGGTCGGGCACTTTGTTTGCATTAAACATTCTATCCTAATTTTTATTGGGATTTTACTGCCACTTTGGGATTTTCTAGGAATTTCCCAATGCGTAAAAATACGATTGACTTCCCAGGGAGTCATTTCCGCAATTTGGAAAATTACGAAACTTTTTGGACAACTTCTAGGAAGTTTTCAAATGCCATGTGCAAACTTACAACTTTATTTGCACTAATCTAAGGCATATGTGATTTACAACCTTTCAGTTTAATTTCCACCCGAGGAAGAAATCATTCTCAATATAAGTTAATTCCCTCCCGGGAGGAGGAATCATTCTTGATCAACGAGATCTAGCCCTCTAGCTTCCTCATTGCGCCCCTAGTAGGTTTCTTGGTCAAAACCTCCATTCTTAGCCCGCGGATTGCTTGTAATCTCGGTTTATGATTTTACCTACACTGGTACATGATTTCTTTTCTATCCTAAGTATTTCACATGCCCTCCCAAAGTTTATTTCTAGGTGGTTTTGAGGTTTGGCCATCAAGCTTAATTCCACTTGAACCGTCAAATGTTCTCTGAATTGCTTAAATAGACTTAATATTAGCTCATAGTAGTAGTTAGAGTGGTTTTGGGTTTTTTGGTCAAACCATATCTCATTTGTAGGGATTTCCCCCAAGTATCACGTGAACATACTCATATTATCTTTTTAACCCTACTTAACCCTAAATATGAGCAAAAAGCAAAAAAAAGAAAATTTTGAGGTTCAAGTGCTAACTTGGAGGCTCACATGGATGCGACCATGTCCAGCCCCATCTTCACCAGAAAAGTCTTGTATTCAGTGAAAACTCTGAGCGTTGGACTCCTTATAGAAATCCAATGTGTTTTAACATTCCGTAACATTTTTTTGGCCTTAGTTTCCATGAGATCAACTAGCTTCTGTAGCTCAGAGTGCCGCTTATGGCTGCGACAAAAGTATCCGTAAATAGACTAGAAGAGTCTTTCCAAACGAGAAACAAGTGGATAGTTAGACAAAGTCTTGACCACCAGGTTTATACTGTGACTAGCACAGCTAGCACCAATGACAAAAGGGGTCCATTTCTCACGAATCTGGGTAGTGAGACCCTTCTTCGGTCCCTGAAACGTATTGACCCCATTGGCACCAAAACAGACAAGTTTCGACGCTATGTCCTGTCGACTTAGCCCTCCCTCACCCATCAACAAGTACATAATCTCATTTGTTAGGTGATCCACGGTTCCTCCATTGGACACACACGACAAATGCAGTAAGTGCGGGACCCTCTCTTAAGAGTCCATTGCGTAGACATGCACACCAAGCCAAGAAGTATTGTCAATTGCTGTAACCTCATCTGCACTAATGGAAATGATACGCGCAGACTGCACTACGGCCTTTAGAGTTGCCAAAACACTCACATGAAGATGCTCGCTCATCTCCCAACCACTACTCTCAAACCAATGCTTTTGGGGTAAATTCTTCACCTTAAGGTGATGCAACAAACACTGTTCACATTCGTAATCACACATGGGACGACCATGACTTAAAACTTGGAACAAAGTAGAGAATTGTACTCCCTTGCGTTTGAATTCACCCTCCAGGCCGGCAACGAGTTGATTTGCCACGCTTCCAACTCTCTTGCGACCACCCCAAAGTTTGCAGTACTGTAGATGTTTGCAATCGAGCTTGGTAAAGGTGTCACCCTTCTTAAGGGGAGGGAAACGTACTCCATCCTCCATGCACGTCCTCTTCCCTTTATGCTTCTCCAAACTGTCCCCCTTGGGGACAATCACCTTCCGTCTTCCACTGATTGCGCTGCAGCTTTGGCAAACAACTCCAGTCAAGTCGCCATTGGCGTTGAACTCATCCCCCGCCCATGCAAATTTGCACGGCCCACACTCCCAAGTCCCCATAGCAGTGACAGTATAGGATAATTTCACAAGTGAAATGATGAAGCGCATGACAGAAGGCAAAGAAACGCAAGTGACAATGACATCGATAGCACTCACAGCAGGGTTTTTTCAAGGCATAGAAGGTTGCCAATTCGCAAGTTGCAATGTTCACAGATGCAATCTCCAACAACTTGAATGAGGAATTCAATTACAGCCTCCATTTCAACAATGCAATGAATGCCAGAGTCCAGCGATCGAGGATCTCCAAAATTTCAGAGCATCCAAAAATTGGTGCTTGCAATTGCAGACAGCGGCGACGCTCCAACATTCAAAGCGGCAATCAAAAAGATTTGAAACTCCAAAAAACAATGATGACTCAATCACAATTTTAGATTTGACAGTCCCTCCAAACTCAAGGCATTGATCTCAAGATGAGGTAGTGCAGCAGAGCGCACCATGAGTCCACTCCAAGACAACAACAAAATTAAGTAGAAGTAAATGCTAATAGCTAACAAAGGAAAACTAAAATAATACATTTGCTAAAATCTGTAGGACAAGAGAGACAGAGCTCCTACTGGCTCTCCCACATTGTATCCCTAAACCCAAATTTACTTGCAAAATGGACGGGTGCGATGGAGCCGCCAACGCTACAGATCAACGGCTGATGTCACGTCTGGGCTACCACGTCACACCAAGGGTGGTGGATGACTGCGAATATCCTCTTGGATGAAAAGAAGTTTCAGCGACCTCTTCGTTAATGAGCTCACGAAACCAACTAAAATCTAATTTTTTTGTTGATTTTCTCCCATGTACATGTAGCGCAGGATTTTTATTAGTAAAATCCAAGCAAATTTTAGCCAGTTCTGGGATCACTGATTACAATTTTAGCCAGTTTCCCATTGAGACTATGGTTGCCTTTACTAGTGATTGATGACTATAAATTGTTGTTTAGACACAATACAAATTGTTGTTTAGACTTGAGCAAAAACAACATCTATTAGACTAAAAGTACTATTATGTCTCAACAATATATTTTACACTAAGGAAATATCTCAATATTGATAGAGATTTAATACCCTCTATAATAATGAAATATTGAGATTAAGAAGAGATATTCAAGAACAACAATCACTCACAGTTGTTACTGTCACCGTCACCATCACGTCACGTCTGGACGGACGTGACTTTGACAAAAAGCCAGGGTTCAACCCCAGCGTCCATCCGTATCCAAAAAAAAAAAAAAAAAAAATTTCTTTTTGGATGGTCCGTCCCGTCGACGGTTAGTCCGTCCCTGTTAATGGTCAGTCTGTCCTTGTTGACAGCTGGTCCGTCCCCAAAAAAAAGTTAATTTATTTTTTGAACGGTCTGTCCATCTAGGTTGACAGGCATGCCGTCCAAAAATATATATATATATATATTTTTTTGATCCCGACGCGATCCTGACGCGTCGAACCATTGCCGACGGACATCCTGACGTAAAAAGCCAACGTCCCGTCAAGATGGACAACCCTGCACTCACTACAATTCTATATAGAATGGATACTAGTTTAAGTAGTAGACAGCTTAGAGACAATTGACAACAAAGCTCAATTTATGAAATGTTACTTAATCTAATAATTATTTGAAAAATGTTTAAAATTGGTAGGCTTTGAGCTTATCCTGCATAATTATTGTATATTAGACCGATGATGATGTTGTCCAACTCGTTGAAAACCTTGGAGCAAATGTAATCATGGAAATCTATCCACAAATCTATCTTATACTTTCTATAATGTGGATCATACAATGAATGATTTGGGTATGGATGACATATTCCAAATACTTTACATTGATGGCACTTAAACATTTCTCAATTTTATTATTTTTTTGTCTATAAATCATAATCATTTGAAGTATGTAATAGTTAGTCATTGTGCCCATCAAAATCAAATCAATTTATCTTTAGAAAAAGATCTTAAAGGAATCCACATCTATATAATCTTAATTCAATGCCAACAAACATATTTGATTTGTTTACGGAGTATTATTTTACATTATGGTGCCTCTTGTAAGAATAAAATTTTTGTACAACAATTTAATATTTACTTGATGGAAATTCACTATATCATAAAATCAAAATCTTTCACACATTGTAGCTTCACCTATCACATATGTCTTACAAAATTCTTATAAAAAGAGAACCATTTAGTTTAATCCCTAAAGGACCGGAAGGATGTCTAGATTTCCAAAATTGTGAAGATCTATTATAAAATGCAACTTAGAAGAATATTTTAATGATGACTATCAAACAATAGTTGTAAAATGCTATTTATAGATCACATCCATACGATTAGATCAACAAAAATATATACCAATATTTTTCAATAAAATTTGAAGCCAGAAATTGGAAATTCCTTCTAAAATCAATTGTAGATTGAATATTTATGATTTTTAAAAGATTTTTTTTCCTATAAGTTTAAAAAATTGAGTTCTAATTATAGTGATTTTTTTATTCATGTCATTTCTGAAGGGTCATTTTTTGAACTAAAAAAGTTACATTTTGAGACTAGACCTCTCGATACCTTTTGACTTATAGAATATTTGCAAAGTAAAATCTTCATAATCTGAACCATACAAATGTTAAAGAAGTAATATAAGAATCTTCAAACAAAATTGATGGATGAAAAAACGCATTTCAATGAGTTTAGGATGTGTTTTTGTTCATTCATAGTTCAAAATCTGCACTCATGGTCCTTCAGGGGTTAATGTCTTCCTAATATATTTCTTCTCTAATAAAAATCTATTTATAAATTATCTTCAAGGAATCACAACACATGCACAAACATTACAAAAAATTTCAGCCCTCTAGAGGCTGCTCCAGATTGACAAACCAAGCTATTTCCGAGCTTGGTCTGTCAATTTGAAAAAGTCCCCCGGTGAGCAGTCAAATAAGCTAACTGCTTTTCAAAATAGTCTGATTTTGCCTTCATGCATATATATATATATATATGTGTGTGTGTGTGTGTGTGTGTGTGTGTGTGTAAATAAATTTTCAACTCATAAAACTCGGTTCTTGCGCCATTGTCACTACAATTTAAGCTGCGTGGGAATAGGGGGGAAATGAATTTTTCAGCCCCTAAAAATCAAATTTTAGGGTTCTTCGGAGGGAAGCCTAAAGTTTTCTCTAATGAATGTGCAAACTACTCTTATATAGTAATTCATGAAATCATTAAAGTACTTTTCATAAAGCATCTCCAAAATGCCATTTCTACATGCATCTTCTATGTCCTCCAATATTTTTGAGATCCATTGCAAGAAATACTAAACCACTGTTAAAAATGAAATATTTTTACCTAAAAAGTCAATTGGAACATTTCATATAGCATTATTATACAAATAAAAAGAAACTTTACATTCAATAGTTGAGAGGAAGGATGTTTAATAATTGTTGTTGAGAGGAAGAATGTTTTATAATTGTTGTTGAGAGGAAGAATGTTTTATAATTGGCACTAAAATGATATCAGTATGTTATACAAAGCATACTCTATATAGTTTTTTATAATGTTATACAAACAAATGTTTGAATCTTGAAATGTATATCTAGAAATCATTACAAGTATTCTCGTGGAGTTTTCAAAAAGTGAGCATATACTAAAGAATGTTTAAAATAAACTATTTATGTCATATGAGAGATGCTATAGAGTCTACTATTCCTCCAACATTTTGCAATGCTTGCCAAGTTTGTCACTTGGATATGTAAATAGACTCTAGTAAATCTTTTAGCTCAATGATGACTAAGACTAAGAGATTGCATAGGTCACAGTTTATGAATAGTAATTTCATGCATTAGTAGAAAAAGGCTACCAAACTAAACCTAAATGACTAAAAATACAATCACTTAGGACAAGTATGACTGATAAAGAATTAGAACTCGTCTTTAGGATTAGTCATTGTGGACTAGTTATATATTGTAGAATGCCTAAGTGATTTAGGACAAGGAAATTGTTTTTCATCCATTTGATTGACGTGTCATGTGATATCTTACTTGATAGATTTACAACACCTCATTGTTAAATAATTTAATAGTTTGATGGTGTTGGTGGAATTCACCTTTGCTTATGTGGCACAAGTCCATAGAATCATAGATCGCTCTTGCGGGATAAAAATATGTATTTTCAATGAAAAATTATTTGTTTCAACTATCATATATTGATTACGCAATAGTTGTATATATAACTATTGTAGTCATTGATTAGTTACTTCAAAGTTGCAAATACAAAAACAGAAAGTAAGAGGATTTTAATAAAAAAAAATTTGAGTCATTTTTATGTTTATTATAAGAAAATGATTATGACAAGGATGACTACATCAATAACATGCATATATGACTTTTATATTATATAATTGTACCATGTCTCCATGACTGCACTATGTCTCAAACCACTTATTGTCTCCATGCCATAACCGTCTTAATTTTGCCTTTTGGCCCATTGAAAACTACAACCAACCACCAATTGAAAATGAATCAAGGTCTATCTGATGAAAAATACATCACAAAACAAGTAATGCAACAATTATTAAAAATTACAAAACTCACCTAATGCAAAGTCAACTACTTGCACTTATTGTCTTCTATTAGACATATATTATCTTCAATTATCTCATTAAGGCTTTCTGTATATGCACAAAAATCAAAATTAAGAATATATTGCAAAGCAAGAAGGTATAATATTCAAATAAAACCAAGAAAATCACCAATTTTCATCAATATAATTGTATAATTTTCAACAAGAACTAATTGTCACTACTAAAAAAAAGAACAATGACAAAGGCATGTAAAGTAAGCAAAAGCCCAAAACAAAAAAAACAAAGTACTGCACTTGGCAACTATAATGAAGAATTGTAGTTAAATAAAACTTCACCTTGAAATCTTGAGGAAAAGACAAAAGGAAAAAAAGAAAAGAGGGAGAATAATAAAAAAAAACAAAGAAGAATGTAAACAACTATACTTAAGAGATGGCATATGACACAAACCTTCATTTAGAAATCTTAAGCCAAAATAAGAGGAAAAAGGGATAAGAGGTTGATTAACAAGAAGCAAGAACAAAAATATAAATTACTACACTTAGGAAGTAGCAAATGACCTAAACCCTAACTACAAATGAAAGAGGCTACCACATCACACTTGTTACAATATATTCTATGACTGCACTATGGCTATTTTATAACTAATTAAGATTCAATCAATGACTTCTTCATGTCTGTTATTCAACTACCTTATAACTATTGTACATAAGAGATTCTATGACTTCTTTACAATTGTTCTAGAGTTCAATGTCTTTTCAATTGAAGGAATCTAAAAGTCTTTTGAAAGAACCAATGGAAATCTTTTGGGATTCAATTGATTTTCAATATAACAAAAGCTGAAACACATAATTGACCTTCAATTTCAATAACAAAGAATAACAAAAAAATTTTAAGAAAAAACAATAACAGAGCTCAATTTTTTTTTGAAGTAGCAAATGGAATTTTTCAAAATTTATGAGTCAATATTTTCACAAAATGAAATGAATTGCAAATAAATTGACAAAGAATATCACATGGGAATATTCATGAAAAGACAATTCCTATTCAAATTCTAATAGAAAGCTTGATTGCTAAGATTGAAATTCTAATGATTCATACCTTGGGGCTACTATGAAGGTTTTGACATTTTTTTCTAGCTTGTGAGACTTTGGCAAGAGTCATTTTCACACAAATAGCACTAGTAGCGCGGAAAATAGTAGAGCCCTTGTTATTTTTAAGTTGAATATCAATCCAATACATGCAACGTCAAATTTCAAGGATTATTGGTGCTTCATTGAAGAATTGTGAAATGTTATGAGATGAACAATTTTATGTTGAAGTTCATTGTCTATAATAAATCCTCAAAGGTATGGAATAATTTAAAATTAGGAGGAAGTTTTCTTAATGTCGATTGCTAATTTTAAAGTTAGAAGAATTATTGAATATTAATACGAGTGAATCACATGATTAAAAACTCCAATGATGGAAAAAAATACTCTAAAAGACTCTAATTAAGACCCAACGAACAGCATGCCAACTCACTCTATCGACATATTAAATTCCAACTCAACATTGTAATATAAAAGCTTTCTATGCTACCGTGAGCTTCTTAATAAAACAAATTCAATTGCCTAGAGCTAATTTAGTGAATTGATTGTGAATGAAATTTGATTTAAAAAAAAACTATAATTTGCGATTTAATTGATAGGTATTGTAGTCATTTATTATGTGTTATCTTGTAATGAGTACTATCTTCCTTGCATTTATAATTTGCTTAGTATTAAAATGTATTATTATTGAAATAAAAATATATATTTGAATTGAAGCATTATAATTGAAGTACAAAGCATTATTGAAATTTTAATATAATAACTGAAGTGAGAACTTAGGCAAAATTTGGAAATATCTTAAACCTTCAACTTTTGACCATAGTATAGGAATTGAATAAAATTTCATAGAAATGAATAACATGAGTAAGTATTTTGATCAAATGTGGAAGAAAAGATGTAAAAAGAAGAAAATTGAAGAAAATGATAAGATTTTGAAATCATTTTCAAGCACAAAGAATGTAGAAATTTCAAATGAACCAAAAGTCAAAGAACAAAAGAAAAGGTAAATTATTTACAAACTCCAAGATTTTGACTAAAAAAATATAAAAAGTATTATATATAGAGAGAGATTAGACTTACAAGACATATCATAGTTACCATAGTTCATTTCTTAATAAGTTTAAATTTTTATATATTTTAAATTCACTTTCTATTATCCAATACATGATAAAAATATGAATTTAAATTATTCAATGAAATATTAATGTCTATAGAAATTTATACTAATCATAGGCAACAAAGCAATGTTTATGATATTACCAATACAAACTAGTCTTTAGAATGGAATCAATATAAGGTTACATTCTAATATGCAATATTTTAGTTTCAACATAAACATACTTTTAAAAAAAAATTAAATATACACATTTGGAAAACTAGGTTGGAATTTCTAAATCTAAAAAAAAGCCAGTTTGACAATTGTACATCAAATTTATCATCACATTCTTCAAACATTTCAAAGCAATGTGATTCAATGGAAACCCATTCTTTTGAAGAGTTTGATGTTGCAACTTCACAAGCTACAAAATTGGAGTTAATTAATCAAGTTTCTTGCAATATGAAAGCTGAAACTTCTATCTTCAATTGTCAAAGTTTACAAAATAGTTCTGAAAGAGTTTTTGTTAATTTGGAAGATGGTCTAATTCAGACAAAGGATGAAGTCTTTGACCTACAAGAGAAGAAAGACAAAGAAATTGATTCTAATTCACAATTGCATTTTTTGGATGCACATAAGAAAACTACAATAGCTGATACACAATTTGAAACCTACTTTAATTCCAAATTCAATGAAAAATACTCAAGCATACAAAACATTGTCAAAGGACATTTGGGTAATAAAATCCCATATGAAAAGGGAAAAGGTTTGTATTTAGAACATTTGGAGGAATTTAATACATATTCATATGGTGATGATATTAGACCTACATTTGAGGAATCAAAGCGAAATGAAAATGGAGTGACCATGGATTCTAAACTCAATTTATTAGATGAATTGAACGAGAGTGATGCAAATTCATATACAAGCATTAATGAAGATGATGACAATGAACTTTATGATTACAGGGGCTTATCTGATAATTATAGTGACATTGAAGATGGGCTTTCATTGCATGAGCTTCAATCTTTGAACAAGAATTGTGAGTTGGGACAACTTCATTTGCAATACCTCTACAATTTGCATCCAAGTGAAGAAACCAATTGCGATAATACTAAAATTGATAAAAAACTTTTTAAGAATGATGACTGTTTGATGAATTCTAAAGAGGGATGCGAATTCAAAGATGGAAGAAAAAAATTGGTAGAAATTAGAGAAAAGCTTCGGTTTGAAAAGACTTTGTTTTATGATTCAATTAGTCGTATTCAACCATATCTTCAAGACAATTTAGAAGGTTCAATATCACTTCCAAATCTCAAAGTTGAAAGTGCACGAGTATCAAATATTCAAGGTATTTCTCCTTGTTCTAGTCCTGAACCTAATCTAATAAATAGAAGTTTGAAACACCAAGATTTTAAAAGATTAATTCAAAGATCAAGAAGCTTAAACAAAATTGTTGTTGATAACAAGGAACTCAATACATCTAATGGACTAAGGAATTTACCTGATGAGACACAAGATTTTTTGGAAAAAATGAAGAAAAATAATTCAGTATGTTTTTCTAAATATCAACATGTATCAACATTTATATTAGCCTCTTCATTGAATTTGACTTGTTATATTATTTGTTCTTTCAAAATCTAAACAACATTAATTTTTTGATCAAGAATTAAATTCTTTGTTAAAAAATGGTAATAAAATTATTTTAATTTTTGCATTTGTGCTCATAGGTTGCAAATGAAGTTACCAAGCTGATGTCACTAAAATCCAAAGAGAAGTAATGATTAAAAAAACCTTTCAATATAAATTACTTCAAATTACTAAACCAATGCCTTATTTCAAACCATATGAGTTGAGTAAATAAAATAAAATTTATTTGACATTGTACATGCATGTAAAAAGTATAACATTTTTTGGCAATATTTAATATTTTAATTAATCATTATAGATAAATATCTAAGTACTTTTTATTTATTTTTATATTGACATAGAATTAGTACAAATAATAATACATAACTTTTGGATTTGATATTTGAACTTCATATGTACAAAAATTTAAAATAATTGAAGCTTCTATATTCCTTTGATAATCTTTTTATGCTCAATTTTTTTTCAGTTTGGAAACCACCTACAAATTGGAAAATGATTTACAAGATATTACTAAACATGAAGCTACAACTTCAAAGATTGATTTGTGTAATAAAGAAATGAACCTTCAAAATTTGACTCAAAAACAAGAAACACAGAAGAAAGTTTTAAAATCTCCAAGGTTTCACAATATACTGCAACTTCTTGAAATTTGAAATTGAATTTATTTGACATATATCAATTCTTTAAAAATAAAAAATAAAAAATTCTTAACTAAAAATAATATTATTGATGAAATGATTCTATTATATTTTTATTTGAATAAACACTAATACAAAACTAAAAATTATAGAAAGCAGAAATAAAAAGAAATCTTATGGAAATATATGTGATACCCTTAATGCATTAGAAATAAAAAAGAAACCCCCTAAAAAAGCTAATGATAAAATCTTGCGCAACATTAAGCTTGGTCCGGATGCTCGCTATTATAAGCTTACGGTAAGATATAAACATTTATAATTATGATTTATCCTCTAAAGGTTCAAATTCTTGAAATTAATATTTTAGGTTTTGGTGTAAGTTTCTATGATGCCAAACTATACTGAGCTTTTTTGAAAAAAAATAAAGAAACGTACTTACGTACTAGCTTGGGGAGAATATTGCGTTATTTTGATTTGTGCATGGGAGAAAAAGTTATTCCCTCCTAGTCTCCTACACAAAAAATGCCTTAGACTAGGTAGCAAAAAGGAAATTTGAAAATTTGAAATAACTAAAAAAATTAAATTTTCACACATATATTTAAGTCTTCTTTGAAAGCTTTGATCCATTTCATTTGAATTAGTTGCATGATAGCAATGAAGGGATACATGGTATTTGTTTTCTCAACACAATTATCACAATTTTTCAAAACAAAAAGGTCCATTGGCTATAGATTACTATAACACTATAAAAATTGACTTATTTCAATTCCAGTTTTGAACTATTAACAATATAATTTTTCCTTCAATCTTATATTATTTTATTTTCATTTTACTATTTTTCAAAAAAGAAAGGTCAATTAGTTTTTTTTGATGAAAATAACAAGGTCAGGATGAAGAAGAAGAGTTAGTAGAACAAATATTGGCCCAACCAGATCCTATTGATGACATAACAAATGATGGTTGTAGCAACACATCTTATACTTCAACTGTAAGCTTAAAATGGGACAAATCAACTTTAATTAGATTTGTGTATTTGAATGATATTACCTTTGTGTATATATAATAAGTGTTTTGATATATCTTATAATAATAATCTTTTAAATAATACATTTAATCACATTTAAATTTGAAATATCAATAGGGCTATGATTTTGATGAAGATGATGCTAAAAGAATAGCTCAGATTAATGCAAACTTGGAACATCTTGAACTTGAGTATTATGATTCTTGTAGCATTTCCAACAAATGTGATAAAGAAGACGAACATCATTTTATTTCCAATGGTAGATTTCCTTCAAGAGGTATTTTATAAAAAATACAAAAATATATAAGTGATTAAATTTGAAATCATTTATGATGTAAATATATAAGAAATTTAATTGAAAATATCCACTTTATAAGTCTATTATACAAGATGAGTATATAGTCATCTAACATGCCGTACACCAACTTATATTCAATTTCATTAAAATAGGATGATCAATGAAGGTCTCATTAAGTGTAGTATATTTTAAAATATAATTTTTTTTGAAAATGAATGAAAAATAAAATTTCATCATAATTTTGAAATAATAATTTTTCACATGGGATAACTTTTTCGCATTCAATTGTAGCAATTTCACCACAAATAAGCTCAAAAGTACCTTTTACATCAACAAAACAAGGAAATAGCACAACACGCACAAAAAAATCTTCCAACCATAGTTGCAATAAAATTCAAAGTGATTGCATATCAGATATGGCTAAAATAAGTAGTGATACTAAAGTAAAACATTATTTAGAAGAACAACGCATATACCGGCAATTCCAAAAAAGAAATGAGGTACACCAAAGAAGATATCCACATATTCTACATATCAATAACAATCTAATTAATACAATATTCAAGAGGTTAAAATTTTTTTAACCATTGATTATTAAATACTTTTCAAAATTATTATTTTTAATATATTTTTCTTGTAATTCTGCCATTATTTTTCATATTTTTAATACATTATTTACTTTATAGAATTTATATTATTAATTTAGTGCATTTACTTCCACAAATAGACACCTATAGTTGATTTAATATTGCTTTTGTCATAAAATTATTAGAATTTTCTTAGAAAATTGGTTTATTATAAGAAAAAAACGCATGCTTGGTTTAAAACTAATGGATATGAAATTAAAGTGCAACTGATTTAATTATTTTCTTTGTCATTCAGGATATTGATAGAATGTTGAAAGAACTTGAAACCGTGGAGCTTCCAAAGCTTTCTGAAAAAGAATTGCAAGATTTGGTAAGCACCTCATATAAACTCATTTGTTTGTCAATTTTATTCATTTATGTTTTTTCTACTTTCAAATTTCATCTCACAATATGTTGCACCTTATAGGAAAGAACAAATTGCAAATATATGATTGTCTTGTAGGTTGCAATAATGTTACTTTGTTAAAATTGTTATGCCTAATATGTATATATATAAAATCTATTTTTTTCAGTTTTTCTTTATAGTTTAAACCTCAAGAGTTTCCAAATACACCATAAAACATGACTTTCAATTCTTCTAATATTTAATAGGCGTAGGGTATAAGCCAAATTTTATCTAGGCTTTGTCATTGTTTATTTGGAGTACTAGAGCAACTATTAAATTTCTAAAGGATTTTTTCTTTTCTTTCCTACTTTAAAATAGCCATACTACTATAAGTGTTAGAAATAGTCATAGACGCAAAAGCATTTCATTTATTATAAATGTATTTTTGGTATAAATTGAAGTGAAGATAATAAGCTTAACTTTTAGTAATATGCATATCATGAGGAGATCATGTAATAGTATGAATAATTTTGATTCAATTTGTTTTAAATAAGAAATACTTGAAGATGAATATATTGAATTGGTGGAATATTATAACAGATAATGGAATGCAAAAAAGAACAAGGAATGTCATCTAATATGTCAATAGAGCAATTTGCAATCCATGATTCAACATCTCCAATTGAAAAACTTCATGTCAAAGAATCCAAATCAACGTAGCAAAATATTAGAATACAATCAATAAATTATGGCGGCTCAATGTATTACTATACATAGAGTTAACCCTTTATTTTCCACCCTCCCACATTGCAGTAACCAATAGCTATGAATTGGATTATTTAAAGAACGATAAATAATTTAAAGCTTTTTTTTCTAGACGGATTTTGGTCATAAAAAACACAATTGGTGCCAAACTCCCCATTTCATCTGAAGCATTAATACAAATGTAATAGACAAATACCGCAACAAACTAAGCAGCAATATGATGAATTTCATTAAAATGGCACCATTCCGGAACTTTGGCACTTTTACAGTTCAAAACGGACGCTCTGAAATCTATACCCGTTCTACATGGTCAAAATGGCACGCAGAATGCCGCCAATTTAACAAAATTCCCCCATCAATGCTAGCATGCAAGCTTAAAAATGCTAGTATATGATTCTTGAGCATATGTATAAATAGATATATAATAACCATTGATTGAAGGTGCTTGTAACATAAATACCTATAACAGAGGTATATTGTCTTTTAGTTTCATGTGCTCATGATGAGAGGCTCACATAATAGCAACCCTCACAAGCTAAGTATATATTGTAATAATAAAATAACTAACTCAATCATAATGAATTGAAACCACTTTCTACATGGGCCATTCTAGATTTGGGCAAGAAGAGATTTGGAGATGTACAACTATAGCACTAGAATTTGGTCACACAACTTATTATTTTTTTAAACTCTTATGCAAGAAAGGAGATCTAACTTTAATTAGTGAATGTAAATCATGTTTAATCAATCTCATTATATCAATGTAGTATGTTTACAATCAAATAATCTACTAGATTTAATCAAAGGAATATGATAGAAGCCGTATTCCAATTATATACATAATACAAGCTAAAAATGATGATAAATTATTAATACTATTATAAATTTTAACTCCTAACGTCCTAACATCAAATTTAAAACATAGCAGACACTTTAATCATCCACATCATGTCCATCATTTTTTCTTCAATAATCATGGTTATTCATCTCAACTATTTTTATTTTTGTAATCTAGATTAATCTAATTTTAGATTAACCTTCATTAAAACAATTAAAATTGAAATAGAACCATAATATAAGTTTTTTAATGACCTACATTGAATAAGCATGGAATATTGAGTCATTTGCTCAATTGGAGAGAAATTTGTATTTTGGCTTAAATTTGATATGAATTATAACATCTAGTTTTATTTTAATATTAATGATTTCAAAGAAGAAGAAATCACTCTCAAAAAGTAGAAAAATTCCAAATGTTTAGATATTAATATAAGCTTTGATTGGCATGTATTGCATCCATCACCAAATTCAGTGTTCCTATTTATTATCATCTATATAAGGTAGGGAACTCATTCACATAAATGGTATCTATCTTGTAAGATGAAAAGTTGCCTGTTACAATGTAGGTTAGCAAGAAATGAAAATACTTATAGACTTTGGTGTAAATCTTGAACAAGACTAGACTCTTCATTCATTCCAACCTTACAAGATAAGACCAATGCAATTCTCTTGGTTCAACAACAGTCTAAAATTATTGCAAATATTAGAATCCTACTTACTGTCTATCTTAAACTTAAACAATTCATAACTTAATTGAGAGAACATTTGAGCATTTCATAATCTAGTGCATTAAGGGTGGCGACCCATTCCCGATCACCACTCCAATTCCGCTCTGTAGATTGTTCTCTTTCTGATCAGCACGAAAAAAACGGTTATTAATTACAACACGGTTCCCAATGCAATGGTGGCGCATTATGATTGGCTACAAGATGATCAATATTGCAACCAACCCTTGGTGGATTTGCAACCAAGCCCTTGGTCGGAAATAGGGAGGTCTATATAACGAGTATAGGTCAAGTAGAATCTTCAGCAAAAAAATTCATAGTAATTATGTTTTGAGAAATGAAAATCTGAAGAATTATGGGAACCTTCTTAATTCAGTTTCTACACATGGGAAAATTCCTTCCTTGAAGAACCCCGCCTTGAGATATGTGTAATTGCTTAAATGGTCGACAATGGGTCGGCTCCCTTAGAATCCTCTCAGTAGGACCAAGACCCACAACAAAAAACTCAATTAACACCAGTCATTTAATGGCAACACTGAACTGAAACCACAGAAATATCAGTTCTTATGCTTAATGTGACTCTCATCCCACCATGGTCTTAAGTTTGTCAAAGGCATCGGAATGGCTTCCAACCTTCCGCATAGTCGGTTGCTCTCAGATGAGACTGAGTTCCCCAATACCTTACTTCAAGACTGTAACTTAACTGCAGTGATTCTAAGACCAACATGAAGAAAGAGTATGTTGGGAGCAATTCTTCAAACTAGGGCACGTGGATCCTGATAGTAAGAGCTCTCATGGATTCATGACTCGATCTACTCGATCAGCAATAGAGAGTCTTTAACCAGATCCTACAAGCTAGCAACCCTTCTACTTTGTTGGATTGTAATTGTATTTCGCCTTCAAACGACCCTGCGCTCCAGGGACAAGATGGAAAATATCGCCACTCAAAGGCCATTCATTCAAGTCAACATCCAAACTGGCAGAGGTGACAAGAAACTCATCCAGATTGTCACCATACCAGGAAGGCTGGGTTGGCCGCTTCACAGGCATGGCAATGGTGCACACCGGCTTGGCATCTGGGGAGATTCGCACAAGCTTCTGCCCATCGAAGAAACAAACCCACAGGAAGCCTTCGTTGTCAATGGTCGCTCCATCGGGCACTCCTGTAAACAATGGCGCCGTGTCCAGGAAAAGACGGCGGTTGCTTGGGGTGCCAGACTCTTCCTCAAAGTCCCAGACAAATATTTTCTTAACTGTGCTGTCACTAACATACCTGTTCAAACATGTGCACGTTAAATATTAAAAAACGAATTTTTGCGAAATGTAAGTGAGTCCCAACTACGGTAGCTTTTTCATATATCTGTTACCACTTTGTCATAAAAGAAATGGTTTGCACTAATTTTATAGAAAGATCTTTTAATAACATGAGACCAGCAGCCAAATCTTAGCGAGGTATCAAGTATTACCCAAGCAGCACTGACATAGGAATCATAGAAAAACTCAACCTGTCGATTTGAAAATATGAATCAAGAACATCGAAGGAGAAAGGCAAAACCCAGCAGTCCCAAGTAAAACTTAGCAAACATGACTGAAATTCACAAACCCCACTAATCATAGAAGTAAGTTCTTGAAAAGACAACAGTTCATAGATTTTCTTGTGGCTTTCATTTTCGGGATGCAATCAACACCCTCTAGTGACACTGCCGCTTGGGGAACAAAATAATGGAATTCCAAAGCAATCTCACATGTCTGTTCAAAGCTTGACATGCGAAAGATGGATAAACAACATGACATATTTTGAGGATACAAGGGAATCAATGAGCATTATAAGGTGGAAGTGCCTAGTACCATCCATTGAAGCAATTCCACACACATGAGACTATTTTTCTACATTGGCAATTGAAAATCATGGAAATTTCAATTGTAAGTGAATTTCAGGATTTGTATGAATATATTATGAATTTTTGAAACTCAACTTCATGAGGTACGCTCAACCATGTTCTGCATTCATGTACACTTCTAACATTTGGAACTACTTGCATCTAGACATTATTTTCAGGATCGGTTGATGGTTCAATTTGGTCTTCGGCACTTCCACCACCTTAGAGTGCGTCATCAAAGAGGGTTGAGTGCGAAAGAGAAGAAATTGGTCAGGGCTTACATGCGCTTGTTATCAGGGCTCCACAGGACTCCATTGGTGCAGCTAATGTTGTCAATAACCTTGGTAGCCGTCTTGCCATCCGTTTCCAGTCGGTAAATCTCTCCCGGCTTGGTCTCGTCCGTCTTGAACAACCGTCCAGCCCAGAACCGACCCTTGGAATCACAGGCCCCATCATTCATCCGCCACCCACTGTTGATGCCGTAGGGATTCGCCAGCACGGTGAACTTCTCCTCGTCGAAGCTCCACTTTGCAAACCCATCCTCGTACGCCAACACCAGGCCCTCGCCTCCGTTGATCAAAGCCATGGCGCCCACTTGAAAACTGACGTTGTAGTCTTTCCGCTCTTGGGTGGGAACGTGCAGCTTGTGGATCGTCATCGCTTGGATGTCGGTGTAGTAGTAGTTTTGGGTGTGAGGGTCCCAGATGCCGGCCTTGCCGACTATGGCACCGGCCTCATAGAAGGTGGTGATCTGGGGATCACAACTGGGAGCAACCTTTTCTGCCATTCCTGCTTTCACCGAAACAGAAGAATTAGATTAGTTGATGACGACAAACTGATGATGCGGATATTGCTTGAGGAAGTAATCAATGTCGGTGTAGTAGCCTTTTCCTCATGAGATTCAACAAATTGATTTAAGCTAATTTTTATAGACCGAGATTTCATAATTTTATAATGATCAAATTGATATTAATAACTTGATCATAGAGCTCATATGGGGCTAAATTCTGTATCGCCACAACTAATGAAGAACATTGCAAGGACTTGTTAAAAAACAATGAAAATTAGAGAAAAAAAAAACCCATATGACCCACTCAAAAGTTCTTCAAGAAAAAGGATCTCTTCGGTCCTAAGGGGTTAAAAGCAAGGGGGAATGTGCACTATTAAGCACTGTGTGATTTTTAATAATGATTTCGAATTACAAAAGCGATACCAATGGTGCTTATCTTCAAATCCGTTCACTGTTTGATGCCATTATATTTGTAAGAAACAAAATAGTGGTTCTACTGGTATACAATATCAAAATCTGATAGGGGTAGTCACACCTTCAAATTCTTCACCAAGCAAACTTTTAAGAAGAATGAGAAGTTGGTGAGAGAAAACAGGAGCAATGGGGAGGATGAGAACGAAGAATGGATTCACCTGCGACTAAAAATACACAAGCCAGTTTGTAGAAGAAGAATTTTCTGCCACGGAGAGCCAACGGGAAGCCAAGGGGGAGCCGCCTTGTGCCCATTCTCTGAAGAATCGGTGTGCAGTGAAGAAGGTGTGACTACCCCTATTTTTGTGTAGAAACTTTGCGAACTAAAAATGAAACAAATTTTACAAGGCATGGCCACTTCAAAAAATAAGAAAAAGCAGAGGAGCATAGCAATACCTTCACTGACCTCAGGTTATTGACTCTCTGCTCTGCTCTTGATTATCGCACTACTCCACTCCACCCTGCGATTTCTGTAACGATGAACCCATCGAGACAAACCATTCAACTGCAAGAACTAAATTGTAGCTAGCAATCAGAGAGTAGTGTGAATCCATCATAGAGAAGTCAGGGTCTAGGAGAAAAGAAAATCGAAACTGAAGATGGGCACGACCACTCCAAACAACCAGAAACTTAAATTTTCTACATCGAGGATTAAACGCTCACAGATTCATTGAACTTAAAACAAGCTATCACTGCTCTTTGCCTGGAGTCTTGCACCGGCTATGGCAAGAGCAAAGAAAAGAGACCACAACTCTGTGAAACAAAGCTTCTATTGCACGTTCCAACAATGTCGGTACCAAGCGCCAAAAAAAGTTCAAACCCCAAACCAAAATATTCAATTTCAAAGATCGACCGGGGAATTGATCGCATCAAACGTCAGCCAAAAGTGAAGTACAAACAATTACTGAGCCACTCTCTATTGCATTGAAGACATGCTAGGCTGGTCAATATGTTTTGGTGCAACCTCTGCAACGCCAAGGCTTTAATGGTAGACATGCAAAGCCTCGTAAGAAAATCAAGATACCACTCATCTATGAAGGACTGTCGCCATGGGATTAAAAGAAACTGGTACCAAAATCACTAAAAGAAAATATGAAAACCCCAGACCAAGACATCCAATTGAAAAGATCGGCTAAAGGTAAGCCAAAGCTGAAGAAAAACGTTGCTGAAAGAGCCACTCTCTTCGTTGAAGAATACCAATCATCAACGGAGGAAAAAAGACATAAACCGACAACGCAAATGGTCGACCGAACTGAGAACATTCAAGAAACTGCAAGAAAACACCTAACGACAAGTCGGTATCATCTATCACACCCGATCAAGGCCTTAAAAACTCAGATCTGCACTTCCACAAGGTTAAAGATTGTTAATTTCAAAACAGGAATAATACCACACATCGATCAAAAGAAAAAACTCGAAGAAGATGTAACGTTAGCTGCCTCCCAAACATCGACTCGCAAGAAATTTCAACTAACCTGCAAACCAGGAAAGCTACAGAAACTCCACAATTTGGACCCCAAGCTCAGACTCCAAATATAATCGTAACTCAACGTATGTTCACCTCGGTCTTCACGCGAAGCTCATCAAAACGCCCGCCCTCGATCACTGCCTGTTTAGGGAGAACTAAAGTGTTGAGGGAATCGGACACGCCAATTGGCAATGGCGCCACAGGAGATGAATATCGGGCTCTTCTGTCTGTCTATTTATAATATCCTAAGGTTCAGTTTAACTAATTAATCCTTTCAGATATGAGTTTGAATGGATGCATTTTCTGCTAAGTAGGAAACGTATATCCTCGAATCTGGACGTACGAAAACTCTTATGGACCTGATGTTGACTGAACCCTGTCATCTCAGTTGGGTGAAATCATGGCTTGGCCAATTGGCACTAAGTTAGCTAAACGTTGAAACGTGCGTAACAAACTCGTGCATGGAGATGATAATCTGATTTCAAGATGTTCGCTCTTCTATAGATCAATATCGCTGTATCTATAAGTTAGTGATGATTCTCCAAAGCACACTCCTGCATATTGGTCACGTAAAATGCCGAAAGTGACGCCAATAATCTCCCTTGCCGGCCTCTGGATTGGTCCCGTGGAATTGAAAGAGTATCACTGTCGGATAACTCTCACTGACACCGATATCAGCACAGTGCTACTGCAGTGAGAGCATCTTCGAATCCACTCGGGATCCATGACATGGCAAAGAGATAATGTTGTGCTTCTGCCTGAAAGTGGAATATATTCCTTATTAAAAAGATCTGAGAGCTGAATTGCAAGTTTCCTGTTGCAAGTGTGAATTCTAGTGTGGGAATCTAGCAAAGTAGCAACCTGATCTGTCCTTTTTCCTCACGATGGTTTGCATGTGCAACAGATGCACTGGGACGTACAGGTACACGAGTAACATGAAAGATGAGCTTCATTTGTTTTGTATCTTGAAGTGTACTAAGTTTTTAAACAGTGCATAGCTCCATGTGTCCAAAACTCAGAAGAAGCTGGCCTGGCATGATATGCGGTTGCTAGTCGTAATGCAGAACACGGATTCTTCCAAAAAGCTTACTCGTAAGGTGATCGCCTTTACGGACTAACTACAGGTAGGAAGGAGCACCCATTTCCCTCCACGTCCCAGGAGCCGTTCTCTGCAACAGCACCCCAATCCACTCATCAGGCAACCGAGCCACAGTGACCAAGTGGTTTCCTGGCAATTGTAGACTGGTGCATGTGGGAGTGGATATTGTTCGGAAAATGGGGCCTTTGAGAATGGGCGAGGGGTGCTTTTTTTGTCTTTGCACTTCCACCAAGCTTTTTGAAAGCAGTTTTTAAAATTAAGAGTTTTTCTTTTGGTAACTCTCACTCTCTCATTTGCCTTCCATTCCGTCCATTTATTTTTCACACTGACTTCATAGTCTATACAACATGGCTTAAACGAACGGTTATGGGTGCCGTCACCTTAACCTTGGAACGACGTTGGGGTGTCCTTAGAAATCATGCATTGTGCAACCGTGAGAGTCATTTTGGAATAAAAAATTCAAAAGTACTCATTGGAAGTCAAGCTACTGTAGATGTTCTCCACTTTCCACAAAAAAATTCCAAGGATGAATAGTTGTAGTTATATCCTACAAAATTCCTTGTCATTCCTTGGACACTTATTGTCTACGGCGTCCTTCCTGGGTTAACTCCTAAAGGCCCCATTACAGAAAATTTCAGGCTTCAAGTGGGCCGCTCTAAAGCAATTGAAAGGACTCCACAATAATATTTAAATTGGATAAAGGATTGTTTTTTTCCTATAGGTGTTCACCTTGCACCGTGACATCGGATGTGTCAGTGGTTCAGTATCCAAGTACAAGGCATTAAATAATTAAGGTTTAGATATTTTAATGCACATGAACCCTGATTATTGCATACTTTGTACTCTAACCAAGTTTTGGAAAAAAAATCAAATATCGAAATTAGTCTAATGACATCAAAAAAGCAACTCGCCAAGCAGAAACATAAACATAAACAATTGTTTGTTTGTTTGTTTTAAATTTCTTCTCAAAGGTCATCTTTTTGTCCACATTTGAAGCTTTGAATCATTCTATTTGGACTCAGAATGAGAAAGTTATAAACAATCTTGTTTTTCAGGCAATCTAATATCTTTTTCAAAAAACAACTTATAGGATTCATTTTTGAATGCAATTTTCAAAATTTTTAAATTCTTTGTTTTTGAAAAGGTTAAATTTGTTTGCAAGAACAATTCCACCATTGGGATTATGGTGTTTTAATTCTACCTAAGAGCTATTAACAATTTAGTGTTTCATTCAATTTTGGACCTACTTCTCCTTAACAATTTTTTTATATGTGAAAATTAAGTTTTCACATTCTAAAAAAAATTCCTTCGACTCTCAATTCAAATGTTCAATATAAAAACCTTCAACCTAATGGTGAGTAGTGCAAAAAAAATCTACAAATGGCTGTCAAAGTCATCTGAAATTATAGGCCACAATTCAAAAAAACTTCTTTTTCTAACTTCAAATGCTGATATCTTCCAATCCGTACAGTCAAACTTCATGAAATTTTTACCACATAATCTAAGACAAGTGAAGTACAAGATCCTACGCTAGATTCTAGAAAAAAAAGGTTTTTTTGGTTCCTTGAGTGATTGCAACAAAAATGGCAGTTTTCAGTTGTTTTAGAGCCAGAAAATGCCTTGGGCCTTTAGAGGTTAACTTAGGTAATGGCAAAGCAGGCCAAGACTTATCCAAAAATGATCACTTGTTGGGACCTACCAAGCCACAGGCGGCAAGTTTAGTATTGACCGGTGATTAATTTTTTAATGACTTTGTAATTAGCAAACATAATCTCAATGTAGGACTTAATTTCTTTGATTGCTTAAAGCACTATCAGTCTCAATTTGCGTCTCTTTATCAAGGATCTCTATAAACATTGTTAATAAAAGTAATCATTAAGGATAAAATTTTATAGCATTTATAAATCATTGAGCGTGGATGATACTAAATATCATTATTAGTGTTCCAAGTAGTATGGAATAAAGAAGGAAGTTCTAAAATAGTTTGGAAATATATAGATACATATTGGATTTCTCAATGATTGTGTTAATAATGAACATTTGGTGGAGATTCTTTTGAACCTTATGTCATTCCAACTTAAGAAATTTCTCACTACCATAGTAGTGAGACTAATATGTCACTACAATGACAAAATAATATTTTTTTGGATGAAGTCTTTTTGTTCATATAATACGATATTTTCTAAAAATTTCATCATTGGTTGCAAAATGCATTCAAAATAAGTAATTTCATATTAAAGTGTTAAAAATATAATGGCAATGTATACAGTTTGTTGTCCCAAGGTTAGAGTTTTGTTTTTCCAAAATTTCACCCTAAAGGTTACAAAAATTTGCATATTTTTTAAGTTTCCTATTCTATAATTATTTGTTGCCAAATGAGGATCATTTGATTGGATAATTCTACAACTAAAAGATTTGTTGATTTCATTTGTCAATAAAAAAATTTTATTCAAAAATGCTGGGAGATGTGTAAGTTCTTTCAAAAGCAAAAGCAATACTTAAAGAGAAAATTTTAGGGCCTTAGAAAGAAACAAAACTACTTGGAGAAATATTGTTTTGAGAGTATGAATCATTACTCACTAGATTGAAGAATATTTGAAGAGAAGTATCAATTTGCTCAAAGCTAATGAAATTTTGCCAACAAAATAAATAATGAAGTGGAATTTTGGGTCATTTTGGTAAGGAATGCTCAATCTTTCTAGGATAATGTGGAGGTGGTAGCTTTGGGAAGGGACAATTTTTAGTAACCTCACAATTTAACTTCTTGCTCTAGCAACATTTGATGATCTAAGTTTTGCAATGATGGATTTTGGATTCACATAGTAATTTTAGCTCTCTACACCCTTACTTTTATAATTTATTCATCAAAGATAATTTTTGTTTTTGAAAATAGATTTTAGTTTTACTTTCACATCCTTGAATGTTTTATGAAATAAGTCTACCTATATAGAGTAGTGGTACCCTTACAAACTCAAAACTTGAATCATATTCATCATTGGAGTTAAAAAACAAGAGATGTAGAGGTAAATGGATGGAAGTCAATTAGCATCTTCTACATCTTGTGTTTTTTCTTTCATTTTGTAAGAAATAAATATCGTCCACAATTCAATGGAGCAGATTTCATCAGATCAAATTAATTGCACCTTCAGAAATTCAAATCTTCAATCAAGTAAAACATTGGAGTTATAGAATACAAGATATAAAGGTTAAAAGATGAAAACACAAGTGCAATTCAAATTTACACCTCTTAAAGATTATGTGAATGCCTTCTAGATAGGTAGTAACTTCATATTCAGTTTGTAAATTTTGGCAAATACGAAAGTAGAAAAAACCTTCTTTGATGCCAATGGCTATAAAAGTTGAACCTATTCCCAACCAAAATGGTCAGAAATAGAAAGATCTATATCACTATTAGAAGCCGAAGAGAATCTTCCACTAAAAAATTTATAGTAATTATATTTTTTGTAATTAAATTTTGGAAAAATATGCAGTCCTTTCAAACTCTATTTCTGTATATGGAAAAAATTCTGCACTCAAAAAACCTACACTCCAAATATGCATAATTGCTTAAGTGGTTGAAAATGGATCGAATACATTATCTATTAAGCGGGCTCAACAACTCGAAGATTGCAATGACCAACCTTCAAAGTGATTAAAAAATAATAGTTGTAACTCTCGTAAGAAGTGAGAATGACTTTAGCTTCAATTCAAATGAAACAAAATCAAGTTAGAACTCTCTACAAGCATCATATGAGGTAAAACGAAGGATGTTAAATCGTACTCACCAAACTGGGCCCCACGCTACATTGATCTTGGGACCCGGTCAAGATTGCAAGTCTTGGGACACAGCTGCAGGACCGCGCCTCCCACGGAATTGTAAGACCGTAGTACAATTTCATTATTCTACAGGTCCTGCACATAACGGACATGACAACAATTTTAGGATTTTAGGCGGCAGTTTAAGATATAGGGTGGCAAATTAGGATGTAGGTTTTTTTTTTTGGCGTCCTGCATGGCTGAGTCTTACTACACATTCCATATGGATTGTATTGCCCCCTACTTCCCCTCATGTATATAAAGAATTTGTCTTCTCAATTCTAAATGCAAATCATAAATGGTTTTTGAAGAAAAGTGCGAAGACTTTAAAATGGCAATTTAATGTCCTGTAGAGAAGGAAAACGTCCAAACAACTTTTTCAAATTCTATTAAGACAACATTTATGGCGCACTTGAGACAACATTTTTCAAGTTCTTGTAGGATGTACAAGCAACACGCCCCCTTCCCCCCCAAATAAAAAATCTGATAATTCTAAAATAGTTGAAGTCTTTATTCTGTGCAAGACCCATAGAATAATGAAATTGTCCTGAAGAATAGGATTAGGAGACGGACATGGATAAAACTTTATATGTCCTACAAGAACTTTGAAAAAAGTTGTCTCAATCTAATAGAACTTTATACGTCCTACAAGAACTTTGAAAAAAGTTGTCTCAATCAATTATGCCACAAATGTTATCTTAATAGAATTTGAAAAAGTTATTTGGACATTGTCCTTCTCTACAGAATATTAAATCACCGTTTTGAAAGTCTTCGCACTTTTCTTCAAAACATTTATGATTTGCATTTGGAATTGAGAAGACAAGTTCTTAATACATATGAGGGGTGGTAGGGGATAATACAATCCATATGGGATATGTAATAAGATTCAGCCATATAGGACGTCAAAAACAAAACTAAACCCTAATTTGCCGCCCTAAATCCTAAAACTACCGCCTAAAATCCTAAAACTACCGCCTAAAATCCTAAAATCATCGTCGTGTCCGTTATGTGCAGGACCTATAGAAGAATAAAATTGTACTACGGTCTTACAATTTTGTGAGAGGTGCGGCTGTGTAGTTCCGTCAGGGGCTTAATTTTGTAGGTATACCTCGGGACCCGCAATCTCGACCGGGTCCTGGGGTCAGTTCAACGGGGGGCCTACTTTAGTGAGCATGATTTAACGTCCTGTAGATAAAACAGCCCATTGTGGTAAGAGAATTTGCCCTCATGCCATTGATGAATTTAAAAAAAAAATTTCACATAAAGACAAAGGTAAGAAACAACAAGAGCAATTGAAATTATTTTTTTTGATAAAATATAAATTTGCAATGAATTTCTGAATTGTTTAGGCCATCATGGTCCAAAAGAGTCTCTAAACTACTCCATAAGCAACAGAATTTGTATCCATAATGCTCATCTTATAAACCTAAAGCAATCACATTATTTCTTATGTGGAAGGCCTAAAAAGTCACTTCCTACAATATAATTACATTGAAAAGTTAGAAGTTCCTAATGAGGTTACTAATCATTCCCTTCCTGTCAAGTAAGATACGGATTGTGACCCAAATCTCATTTATTAAAAAAATCCATAATGGGGTCATTCCCTAAATGTCCAAATGTCCACTATGGGGTCTTCTTTGCAATCTTTTGACTATAGTGGGTTGTTCTACCTTAACCCCTAAAGGACCAAATACTGTTTTTTGAAAACATAGCAATTTTGGGCAGCTTACTACAAACGGAATTTTTATTTTTTTTCTTTGAAATTTTCACACAAAATGTGTCTGAGGAGTAGCTTTAAGGCCCAACAATTTTCATAAGTTTTGACTATATGGTTAAAAAGTTATTGCATGATATGTAATTTTCATTGGTCGGCGGGCAGCTCGGGTAGCTCAAAAAAATTCTTTTAAAAGCACTTTAAAAAAAAAAAAAATTCAAATTGGTTCTTTAGATTTATATATACACGAGAAGCTTTTAATCATTCCATTTTGATAAGTGAATCAAAAGTTATGAGCATTCTTAGTTTGAGGGTAGTTATGGAATTTCTATTCTAAAATAAACTTTGTAGTCCTTTATTTAACTCACTTTCCATTATTTTTGAAAAAAATCAAAAAATAAAGTGTAGATTGTATATTACAACATTACAACCGTTGGGACTGGCATTTTTCAATTCCATACCTAAATTCTTAACAATTTAGTGTTTTGAATCATTCTCTACCTCTTTCTACTTACTATTTTTTTTCTATATGTTTTGCAATTCCAAATGATCTGAAATTTTTCAAGCATGTAGACAACTTGCCTTGAAGAATGAAGCCAAAGAGTAACCACCATTTTGGACATTTTTTCATACAAGTGTGACCTTGTGAAGTGCAGCTGCCCAGATTTTCACAGTGATAAAAAAAGGGTTTTTGTCAATTCAAATGCTATTATCTTGCAATCCACAAGGTGGAAATTTCTGAAATTTTTTCCACAACATCTTGAATTCTTGCACTACAAGATCCTATGGTTATATTTTTACAAAAAATGTTTTTTTTTCAAAATTTGGTACTTGTATTAGAAAAGGTAGTTTTGGAGCAATTTTGGTGAAACATAGTCTTTGACTTTTAGGGGTTAATCTTTAAACGCACACCATAGCCAAAATAGCCTACAGCTTTTAATACAATACAATATGCCTAGCCCTAAGGGGGCCACTATTTTAATGCTAATCCATTAATTATAGGTATTTTAGTCCTTTTTGACTAGTTATATATAAAAAAATAAACCATTACTTGCAAAGAAATGAAAACTTGGAATTTCCAATTATTTTCTTACAAAAAATTTGAAAATAAACAAAAATATAACTTTTTTGCTTTTCATTAATTGTATAGTAAGTTTATTGTAGTATAGTCTAAGTTGGACAATTTTGAATGGCTTGCTTGCTTGCTCACTCACTACAACCGGTGGAGACCCTAAATCCTTTTCATTAATGTTGACACTATTGGGATCTGGGGTAAAAGCACAAAATTGTGAAGACAAACAATAATCAATTGGTGAAAATTTGTGCAATGCCAGGCTTTCAGTTTCACCCTTCACCCTTTATTGCCAGGCATACTGTATTGCACTCAGGAGCATCAGAAACCGTAGGCCAATTCTCAGGCGTTAAAGGGTTAACATGTGAACATAATACGAGCAGAACTCAATGTCGATTGTACACGAGTTTCTTCATCTCAAGCCGGAGTGAGACTTGCACACTATCAAAATCCTTAGCAGCACAATCTCCTACAATCGGTCACACTTACTCCTTTGCCAGTTTGAATATCAAAAGTGTAGCAACTGTATATCTAGCACACTAAAATCGGAGCAGGAAAAAACGAAACAAAAAGAAACAAGAAACCGTAGAACTGTATCGTAGGAGAGCATGAAGGCCACAGGTTCACAAGGAAACAACGAAGGAGCAAGAAGGCCACATTAGAGGTAGACACTGTGCAAGACCACCACCAGCGATGCTGTAACGCAGAGACTTCAATGCAATGACATTGCCAACCGGTATTGATGGATATGGAAACACGGTCCGCTGTGTGAACCTCGACAGCATCAGCGACGAATTCTACGAGATAACCGACTCCATCAGCGTGTACACGCCCCTCAGGAAATATGCATTTGGCTGTACCAAAAGTCCTCAAATTCGGGTCTTCGTTATGACCCAGAGATTGCGTCCCACTTGCAAACAAAGTCGTGCATCTCAACACAGCTATTCACCTCGCCTACACCTTTCACAGCAACATGAAATTAGAATCGTCTTCTCACACTTCACTAGGTAGAGGCTTCTGAAGCAACAGGAGGGTAAGGATTCACTACACACACCAAGCTCCATGGTACATACGAAGACATCATACAATCTTTATTTTGTTCAAATGATTTCAATTTCAAATATCGAGTCCTTGAACCCGATTAACTTTATAATGTTCCACATTGAGGTCATTTTGATGGGTAATCAATCACCTCCAGTACGAGTGTACGACACACAACCCCTACGTCGTTCACTCTGAACACATTCGAAAGAGAGGGAAAGCTAAAAATCGAGAATTATGCATCGGGCAATTGCCAAGTTTGGCACTCATCTCTTTGTGCACGACTAAGGAATTCACAATTGAAGAATCCAATACGAAAAACAGGAGCCTAATCAGAAAGCTCAAATCAAGAGATTTTCTCCTCTCGTACTATACATTGAACTCTTCAAATTGATAGTCACAAGGAAACCATCTACAGGGAGTTATCACATATGTATTATACATGGAAAGTAAACCTGGAGAACCATTAGAATAGGGTTAGGCACTGCCCTAGCTCCTGGGGCCTTCGCTGAGAAACTTAACACAAAGCGCCATTGCCAGAATCGAGAGCGGAATCAGGAATGGCAGCAATCTAGTGAGCATCTCCGAGAGGCTGCGGGATGGAAATCTGGGGTCCTTCCTGGGGCTGGGCTGCACGGGGAGGGTGGTCACGTCGATGGCGCCGATCACGAATTGCGACATCAACTCCCGGGCATCATCGCTGTGGCCACGATCCTCGAACTCGAAAGTTGCATCCTTGCCTGTCAACCATTCAACTTTCAATTCTCACATTCACCTAGAGACATGGCTATGGAGAGATTCAAGGAAACTTATTAGGGACCTGATCCTGTCCTCTATACTGAACCTTGTTACTAACAGCAATTCATGTATTCATCGCGTGTTTGAACTTACAGTACAAGGTGTAAGTATAAGTTGGCTAAATGTCTAGACATCCAAAAAATCCATCTATGGTATTTTGCAGTATTCCACTGTCAATGTTCAGGGATGATAGAATACGATGCACTAGGAATGAAATGGACACAAAGGTTAGGACATTTGTCCAGTTTCCATATTGGAACACACTCTTTGATTCTCCCAATTTTAATAGTCTATACTGATCTCCCAAAAATCACACCCAATATTCTAAAATGCATTCAAGTGACACTTATAACATCCTCTACCTGAAGTGCTGGGCTTTTACCTGTTGCAGCAAAGAGCACTTGGTTTCCACCCGGATGCTCTTCTGCATACCGCGACACATCATATACCTGCATGCCAACACCGGCCCCACGCTGGTCAAGAATCCATTGCGATGGTCCGTTATTAATAAGATTCAGCCATTGCCAAGACGAAGAGGGAGAAGTCCCAAACCTTGTCGTGAATGATGAGCCAGCAATCACCAATCCCCTTGTGCTTTTCCACCTCGGCCAATGCGAACACCGTCGTCATGGTTGTGGAAGCGAAATTAAGGAAGTAGATAGCTTGTTAGAAACCCGCCGTCGATGATGTGCAGATCACCATACCCATCAATTCACGAAGTGAATCCTAAACCCGAAACCCTTGAATCGATTGTGCTCAAATCTGCTCAAATCTGCTCAAATGTGGCGGTGAATCACGCCATGTCGATCGATTTCTTCGACTCTGAATCTGTATTCGAGAATCTACTCTCGTACACTCCGATTGATAGACGATTCTAACCCTAATTCTGACTCGTAGGGCTCCCTCCAAGTGATCCCAGAGCTTTGAAACCTAATCACGAAAGGAGAGGCAACGAATTGAACAACAGAATTTACGTCGAAATAGTAAGGGCGGACTACCATGAATACAAATCGGGCAAAATTTTTAGAATTGGACAAAAGAAATTCTTCATGAATCAAAGTGTGGAACATTTCCAAGAGGAGAATTGGAATTGCTGACTGGCAAAATATTTTAGGGAGAGTTACTTACTTAGTAGTATAAAGCAAGGAGGCAACTTTACCACTTCAAAAAACTATTTTTAACATTGGACTTCAATTTTTTGGTTGCTTCAAGTTTGACAACAAGGTAAGGTAGGAGGCTTGAATTCTAGAGGGTCATTTAGAACCATCATATAGACTTGCCTGGAATAAACATGAGGTGGTCTTCAAATGGACCTTCTATAGTCATTGAATGGATCAATAAAAAAACTATTATTTATTGCAAGAACCAATCATTGTCTTGCTTTCCCCATTTCTCTCTGGAAGTTGCAAGTGAACGGTTCATGGAAGACCTAGGGTCATAAATAGGGACCTATACACATCTTGTTTGAAAATTTATATGTAATTCAAAAATGCTTTCAAAAAATACGAAATGACTTGTGTTACAATCAGAATCTATTTCCCTTTGTCTGGAAAATGAACAAAAAATAATCCCATCCAAGAAACTACATGAAAAAGGCGGACCAACCCTTAGATGCTCGCTTTTAGAGCCTCCTACCTTAAAGCTACTCCTTAAATGTAGTTTTTTCTGTCCTACTCACAGTGATGGAAGGTCATTTTGACTTAGAAATATCCAAAAATCAATTTTTAATTCTGACATGCTTTGCTCTAATTTTATTCGATCATTGGGTGAAGTCATATAGTATGTGCACTTTAAGTAGGGTCACCCAAATGTGCCACTGACCCAAAAGTGTCATCTTCACTAAATGTACATCCAGTTAAGCAATATCTACCTCCAGTGATGAAATGATTCTTGAATATCTATCAAAAAAAGACTGTAACTTTTTATAACCTCTACATAGAATATTCTAATGAAACATATTTTGGTTCATTGATATCTTTTTTCAATTTCCATTTGACTAGTCTGATAATAGTAATTATAATCTACTACAAAATAGTGATATTAGGTTGCTTTAACAATTAGGTTGCCTTACCCGAAGAAAGTTATTGTTCAAGCCATCAAAGTCACCAAATATTTCTACAAATATTCCATTTGTATATATGGAGACTCCCAAGTCTCAATTCCAACAATATATACCTAATTCAAAAACATTGCATTCTTGTATAGAAACATTAAATATTTGTATAGTATATATATAGTGTCAAATGTTAAGAGATTACTGAGGGGCAACCTAATTTCACTACTTTTATGTAGTAATTATGATCTAAGAGTATGATACATGCACCCTAGAGCGTCTCTGTACTCAATGGCGTCCTTTCTAGAAAGGAGGGTCATTTCAGAACTTAAACGTATAGTAAACATATTAACTTATTTTTTTATAATTGAAGTAATAAGCCATGTATGGTCCGCCTAAATTGTGTTTCAAAATGATGCACCTTCCTGGAAAGGGATGCTATTGGATACATGGACGCCATTGGGTGCCTCTCCCTTAAAAATGGCGCTTTTGGGTGTCCCTATTAGAGAGAGAGAGAGGTGAAAAGGGAGAGGTGAAGAGAGAGAGATGAGGACATGAATGGACGAATGGATGAAATGAGGGTGTATGTTTTGCGTTCATCCTCTGTTCTTCGTCTCCATAGCCAGCGTCATGCTCTTGTTCAACTTTGCTTTCCTTTGCTGGTATTCTTACGCCATTGTTCCCTGTTTGTTTGTTGGATTTTGATTCTAAACTCCGCGAGCCTCGTTGTCGAGCTCGCATCCGAGTCTATCTCTCTGCCAATACTTTTCTTGCTAATTTTCGTCACGAGTGCGCCCTCTGGTTTAGGTTAGAGGTCGGTGCTCGTGGCATGAATTCGTGTAGGGTTTGATTTCGAAGAGTTTTTTTCTCGCGTTGAAGGGACGAGGGGGTTTGGAGGAAAAGGGCGTTCGCAATGGGACAGGGTCAGTCGGGAGGGTTGCCGAAGCAGGGGCCGGGTGGAGATCGAAACAAGGGCGATGCCGCGAAGAAGGAAAAGAAGTATGAGCCTGCGGCGCCTCCGACGCGAGTCGGACGCAAGCAGCGCAAGCAGAAGGGATCGGAGGCTGCGGCGCGGTTGCCCGTGGTGACGCCGGCCACCAAGTGTAAGCTGCGGTTGCTGAAACTGGACCGCGTGAAGGACTATTTGCTCATGGAGGAGGAGTTCGTGACCAACCAGGAGCGCTTGAAGCCGCAGGAGGACAAGAACGAGGAGGATCGATCCAAGGTCGATGACCTGCGGGGGTCGCCCATGAGCGTGGGCAACTTGGAGGAAATCATTGACGAGAATCATGCCATTGTATCATCGTCTGTGGGTCCGGAGTATTACGTGAATATCTTGTCGTTCGTGGACAAAGACCAGCTGGAGCCGGGTTGCGCAATCCTCATGCACAACAAGGTTTGTGATCATCAGAACGATTCAGCTACAATTGACTAAGTTTTTGCATGACTCTTCGCGGTCTTTAGAATGACTTGAAGATTTCTCGGTGTGGAAAAGAATAGCATTGTTTAGGGTTTTGTGCTTCACCTGGTCTTTGCGTAGTATCTGCGGCTTCTATTGGGAAATATTGTTTCCACTTTACTCCAAGCTCAAAAGGCTTCAATGTTTATTAGCAGATCGGTTTAGGGTTTTAATTGTCAGTAAATGGGGTCATTCAGAGTGAAATATGTGGATGCAGCTATGACTTTTGAAGTGTCTGTTTGCTGGAAATGTCTGTGCTGGTATCGTCTGCTTTTGAAGTGTTTGTGTACTAAGGGTTGAACGTGATTATGTGACTGTTCTTGCTTTTGGGTAACATCTGCCAACTACCAGAGAAAGAAGTTGTTAGCATTGTAGTTTCTAAACACGAGCATTTGTGTTGCATTATCAGACCTTGAAAAGTTCTTTTTATGTTTCATTGTCGTTGTGCAGGTCTTGTCAGTGGTAGGGTTACTGCAAGATGACGTGGACCCTATGGTATCAGTGATGAAAGTTGAGAAAGCTCCTCTAGAATCATATGCTGATATTGGTGGGCTGGATCCCCAAATTCAAGAAATCAAAGAAGCAGTGGAGCTACCCCTAACGCATCCGGAGCTGTACGAGGACATTGGTATCAAACCTCCTAAGGGTGTCATTTTGTATGGTGAACCAGGCACTGGAAAGACGCTTCTTGCAAAGGTAATTGGTTTGTCACTCTTAAGTTCGTAATCCAGTATGACCAGACTAGGTTGTTTGTTTAATCTGTGACCCTCCAATCCTTTTGTCCATGATTAGACTGCTCAAGCAGCAATTGATTAGATTGAATGTGTGGGCAGGCTGTTGCAAATTCGACGTCTGCAACGTTTCTTCGCGTTGTAGGAAGTGAGCTGATTCAGAAGTATCTGGGTGATGGGCCTAAGTTGGTGCGAGAGTTGTTTCGGGTGGCTGATGAATTGTCTCCTACGATTGTCTTTATTGACGAAATTGATGCTGTTGGTACAAAGAGGTATTTTTTCGCATTTTCTTACTGCTGCAACATTTAATTCTCTCGTTTGGTTCTCTTGTAGTTTAGACCGCCAGTCGTTTTTGTGGGAAGGTATGTGTCCTCAAGCACCCTATATTAATGCGTGCTTTCTGGGACTTAGGCTTCAAAGCTTTGCAAAAAGCAAAGTGAAATGAACTGAACTAGTAACTGTCGTTATTTGCGAATTTGATGAGGACACTGGTAGATCTCCGTTAATTGAGTTAATGGTGCATATCGGGGAGTTCCAGACTCTGTACCTGTTTGGTATACCAAATCTACTAAAACTTCTCTTTACTGATTGTTCTGGTATTTTGAAGCTAGTTTGTAGGCAAGATGTTATAGTTTTGGCAAAATGTCAAGTTTTACTAATCAATCTCGTCTGTCACTCTAGTCACTCAAGAATTCTATTATTGCATGATTATTTGCATTGGATTATTTAAATTTGATCAAAGTTTATTGCCGTTGTTGTAGATATGATGCTCACTCAGGTGGAGAACGAGAAATTCAGAGGACTATGCTGGAGTTGCTGAATCAGTTGGATGGGTTTGATTCTCGCGGAGATGTGAAGGTCATTTTGGCTACTAATCGTATTGAAACCTTAGATCCAGCTCTGCTTCGACCTGGTAGAATTGATCGCAAGATCGAGTTTCCTTTGCCGGATATCAAAACCAAGAGAAGAATTTTCCAGGTTAGTTACAGCAACGTTATCATCGCATTTTCACAACAAAAAAGTAGTTGCTTTAGGTGCGGTTTAATGACAATTTACTGATTAGCATCGTCCCTATCTAACCTTTTTCCAGAGTTTTATCATTGGATATGTTTTTTGGCTTCGAACATTGTCTTTGTCGAAGTATTTGAATACCGGTAGTGAACAAGTACTTTATGTCGTTTCTTAACGTATACTAATGAGGAATAGGTTCAACGCTATTGTAATTATTTGCAGGAAGCTCTTGATTTTGATTGACAAGATGCCTTCGTTAGCATCAGAGTGTTTCCTGCTTGCTTAAGCATCTATGTGTCTTACTAGTAAGTACTTGTTTCTCTCGGGGCTCTTCAGACATGATGACTGTAAATGCTTAAGGCCTGTGCTTTTCGTTGGTTATGGTGTACGCAGATCCATACCTCTCGAATGACTATGTCCGATGATGTAAATCTGGAGGAATTTGTGATGACCAAAGATGAGCTCTCGGGTGCGGACATCAAAGCTATCTGCACGGAGGCTGGTCTTCTTGCATTGCGTGAACGCCGTATGAAGGTGAGATTAGTTTTGGTAGTTCGCCAAGAGGAATTTGTGGTGAAGTTGAAGAACAATTGTCAGCTGTGGTGCAATTCGTAGCTACTACTTCACGATTGTAATTTACCAAAATCATGGTTTATGTCTTCATCTTGGGGGTTGTGATTAATCAAATCTTTGGTGTGGATGGTCCTGCAGGTGACCCAACCTGATTTCAAGAAGGCCAAAGAGAAAGTCATGTATAAGAAGAAGGAAGGTGTGCCCGAAGGTTTATACATGTAGAAACCACATTATAGGTGGTATCCTTTGCTGTACATTTGTCGTCTCAGGCTTTTATCATAATCAACTTGGATCGTTGACATCCATATTAAATGAGCTTGCGTACCGGACGTTTTTCATCTCTCCTTTGGTATGGTGTGGTCATAGAAAGTGTTGGAAGTCCAAATGGGTTGACTTATCAGGTTGCTGTCTCTCCTTCAAGCACAAACGTAGCTGTCTCTTCTGTCCTCTTTCCAAGTTGGTCTGAGTAACTGTGTTTGCCCAAGGCTGGAATTAAGTTCAATGATTGTAAATTGTGTTTGAAGAAGTCGCATGTTGCTTGTTTTTTCAGTAATCCATTTTGGTCAAGTCGGGAATGTATATGTAAACCATGCTCCTATCGGGAATATGAAACAGAAACTGATTTGAAACACAGACAACAGTGCTAGCCAACCTGCAGTGGCCAATTGATGATCTCCTACTGAACCCCAATCATATACAATACGTGGAGAAATAGTCCATGAAATATATTTATAACAAAATCATGCAAGCATCATTTGGCCAAAATCCATACTAGAATAAGACCCTCTCCTTCAAACTAGATCAAGAGCAATCTACAATTGTCTTTCTTATTGAGAAAACGGGGGTGGGGTAATGAATTAAAATCATACTTCCCTTTTCCAACCATATTGCACCATGTGGCAATAAACATAACAAGAGAAGGTTATGTCTAGTAATCAAACAAGGATTGTTGGGTCTCAGTTGGTTATCCAATATAACCCTCTTCTTCAAAGGTACTAGACGGCCAAGACCATCAAATCTTGGAGATCAACAACTTTTTCAAAGACTATGGGAAACATGGGACATGACTCTAAGCCAAACTCCTCCTTTCCAACAACATTGCACCATGTGAGAATGAAGTGATGGGAGAGGGATATCAAAAGTGGATTGGACTTATTCTCTCTATCATTTAGAGATTACAAAATATCATATCTTACATTTTGAATGATAGAAGAAATCATACTCTACATTTTGAATCAATGTTTTGAAATGAACACTAACAACAACAATAGTATTTAATTAACATGTCAATCTTCTACAACCATAGGTTAACGAAGAGAAACAAACTGGCCATTGTCACGTAAACAATCTTGGTGCCAAGTAGGTGTAACTTGATACCCTTCATCCACAGAGTCCCAAAATTCCTTGCTCTGTCCAAACTTTCATGGTTCAAAACTCTAGTCAAGATGGAATATTTCATACTATCAAAGGTTTGTTATTTTATTGTCAATAACCCATTTACATGGATGTGGGTTGAAAATCACCCATTTACAATGCACTTGTCGTCTAAAAATATGATTAGAAATAAATGACATGCTTCTACAATCTATCATAGTCATAGTCAAAGATGTTTTCTATTGTAGATTCAAAACTTATGGATCAAGAATAGTCTACACTTGGGGTTGGGACCCCACTAATACTTCAAACTTTAACAGATTCATAATTATTTCATATGATATCCAAATATTACATATTTTGAGTACATTGAAATGCTCTCAAAAAAATCCACATTCAAATAAAGGAAACCATAGAAAGCAATTGAAAACCACAGGAAGGGATTCCTACCTTTAGGTTAATATTCAAACAATATCTAAAATGGTATATTTTTTTATCTCCAAGTGTTTACTTTGACCTCATGAAAGAAGACATTTGAAATATAAATTGGACAAAATCGTACCTTAGGGTCAACTTTAGACTTAGGTAGAGACATTCCTTCCTTAGTAGCATAGGTATTGCCGTGAGCAAGTTCATGTTGAGCTGCATTCTCAACAACACCAGATTTGTGACTTGGCAAGAAGTATGCAACATGAGAACCTTCACTTACCTATCATGGCAGCAAAACAATCACTACAAATATTATGTATGGAAGTTTTATGATTTGTTCAAGGCTTAAATGGGATGCATCTAGGAACCTTAATTAGTTTGGTTTTAAAGTCTTGTTGGCATCATGTTAAGTATCTATTAGAGCAAAAATCAGCCCTCCGGAGGGCCGCTCCAAGTTGACATGCCAAGCTATTTCAAGCTTGGCCTGTCAACCTGGGAAAGTACCCCCAATGAGTAGTCAAAGTGTACGACTACTCACCGGAATAGTCAAATTTCACAAAAAATTTTAAGATAATTTTTTTTTATATAATAATATTTTATTCATAAATTTGGACTCCTGCGCCACTGTCATAGCAATTCTAGCCGTGTGGAAATAGGGAAAAAACTAATTTTTTAGACTTGATAAAAGAAATTTCAAAGTACTAAAAGGATCCGTGGAACAGCCCTCCGGAGGGCTGATTTTTTCTCTAATGCACAATTAGGTTCTCTTACTTATTGAAGAGGCACTATACATCCTCCTATTCAATCACTCACCTAGTGATATACAAAGATTAGAAGATATCTAATGAAGCAATGCCTTTGTTAGAGATTGGAGCCTCTCCATCTCAGTTGCCCTTCCTATTGACCATCAACTAATACACTATTAGCACTTTAAACAATTGAAACAGTACCATTAACGCACCAAAAAATAATAATAAAAATACACTGAAATGATAGAAAAACAGTGCTCTCTCAGAATGAACCATTCCACAAATTGAAACACCACTAAAATAATAATCAATAGGAAGGGACTTCTGTGATGTTCTCTATATAATACTCCGTATTAGAAACATTGTGTCATAACATCATTTCGCGTTTTCATCCCCGTAGATGATCACGTTCTCATCCACTCACTCAAGATAGATAGATAGATATATACACTGGAGAAGGTACCTAATCTTCAGTTCAAACTTCACTATATTAAGAATCTTTGGAAAGAAGATTGTCGTAAATTTTGCACCAATAAGGTGCACTTATATGAACAATGCTCATTGGGTGATTACATGAAACACGTGTACTATTTTCAATCAAATGTTGCGTGTTGATTAGTTTTTTGGCTATAAATTTTGCATTTTGACTTCAAATGACTCAAAATTTATAGACAAGGTACTTATGGCTATTATACACCTTGTCCAATTTTTTGGAAATTTTAGAAAATGTTTTACTATTTAATAATAGCCCCCGGTATTATGTCACACTTGCCAGTTTGGGGGGTTTTAGTACTATTTAGTACCCAAAAAATGAATTTGGAACTGAAATTTGGTGGAGATGGTCTTCTAATAGACTTATAGCTATTGGACAACAAAATTTTAAAAATACTCAAATTTATGTGGTGTAGAAGTTCACAAAGTGAGCTTCATTCAACTTCCATTTTAAAACAAATAAAACATTTTTTTGGTGGTTTCTTTGGTGAATGACCATCTACATAGAGTTTTTAGAAATATCCAATTTTTATTTTATTTATTTAAATTTATTTCCTATTTTTAACTAATTTAAACATCAAAATATCTATTTTCATGAGTTTCGGCACTTTTCTAGTTCTCCTACTTAGAGAATTTTCCTAGGTTTTTCCTTTGGTGGTTATCTTAAAGGTGTATACATTAGCCATAAATTTTATATTTTTTTAAAATTATTTTTCTAATTTTAAAGTACTCCAAAAAAAATCATGAGTACTGTAAAAATGCATTACAAAAAATTGGAACCCTCAAAGGGGCTGCTTCCTTTGAGAGTTCCCCTCAGGGAGGTGGCACCCTCTTTGAGGGAAACGCCCTGTTTATGAACAAGGGTCCTCTTTTAAAAAAAATTAAATTTAAAAAATAATAATATAATATAAATATAATAATATTATTATAATAAAATTAATAAAAAGTATTAAAATAATATTAAAATAATATTAAAATAATATTAAAATAATATTAAAATAATATTAAAATAATATTAAAATAATATTAAAATAATATTAAAATAATATTAAAATAATATTAAAATAATATTAAAATAATATTAAAATAATATTAAAATAATATTAAAATAATATTAAAATAATATTAAAATAATATTAAAATAATATTAAAATAATATTAAAATAAAAATTCTCAAACTAGCAAGCTGATGTGGTGGCCATGGTGCCACATCAGATTGTTAAATTTTGTAATTTTAATTTATTTTTAAAATTATTTATTTTATATTTTTTTAAGTATTTAAAAAATATAAAAAATGCACTGTACAACGCTGTCCAGGCCCTCCGATTTGCTGGCGGGCAAAAAAAAAAAAAATTCAAAAAATTCAAAAAATTCAAAAAATTTAAAACAAAGAAAAGAATTCGGCCCTTGTTCCCCTGTTACCCTCATTCACAGCCCCTTTGACGGCTGCAATTCTTTCTAATGCAAATAGTACAGGTGTTTCGTGCAATCACCCCACTAACCTCCCCAAAAGTTTTTGAGAGTCATGGCATCTTAGTACAAGTACTCTTCATCTGTGCCCATGACTTCTGCGGCACCGGATGACTACGAATTGGAACCCTCTTCAATTTGAGCCCCGGGATTCTCACTCGTATACATCCAAGCAAAGCTCTGATTCACCTCCGGGAAGGCCACCTGGAAGTACCAAGCCTCAAAGAACCGACGCCCTGTGCCATCAAAGTGGTAACTGGGGAAGCAAAAGAAACTCTAAGATTGGTCACCGTCAATCTCGTGAAATTGGCAGCATTTCCCGACTTAGACACTCTTCAGGAAACTCCTTTCAAAGTAGAACTGTCCATCTCCTTTATCTTGAAGAATTCAACGCTACAATGGAGTGCATGGCAGGCCAAAATGAAGAAAGCAATGCACCTTCTACAATGAAGATGCAACAAAGTGATGATCCAAATTCAAAAGGAGCACAGTTCTAATTCTTCATCTTCCTTGACACACCCAAGCACCCCTCACAAAGTCTCCAAAGTGTCCCACGCCATTACAGTCTCCTGTGTCCTCACAACACTACCTGGTAGAAATTCTAGAATCCAAGTTACAATTGACAAGGTTCACATAATAAATTGCCTTATCCCGAAAACAATGAGCCCATCTCCGTAGTCGTCATCTCAAAGATTATCCTCACAAGACTAATAGGTGCATTCCCGTTTGCACAAGACTATTGAAAGTCATACATCGAGTACTGTTGACTCCTCCACGGCAAGACAAAGTTCCATGTTGTCACAATTGGCATGGTTTAGGGTCTGAAATACGTTACTTGGTGTTTCAATTTGACAAGTATTACATCCAAAACTGCCTTATATGGTGTTACACTTTGACAATGTTCAGGGTCAGAAAGTACCTGAAATGCTGTTACAATTCAGGAAACAAGTTCACGTCCTAAACTACCTCATATGGTTTTATACTTTGACAAGGTTTACGTCAAAAATTGCCTTTCATGGGGTTACAACTGACAAGGTTAGGGTCCTAAGCTACCTTCAATGGTACACTTTGCCAAGCTTTACACCAAAAGCTACATATAAATAGTGTTACAAGTGGCGAGGTTTACCATGCCTGCATTTTCTACTACTAATACAGACACATTGCAACAGAAGAGCAGAACTCACTTACCCGCTGTGGGGAGTGCGAGTGGGTTGATCAGCCACCATGGGCTTGTACAAAGCCTTCTTTGCTGGAGTTTCGGTGGTCACTGCTCTGGACAAAGACTCCGGTACCGTGGCTACAGAGCTTCTTTCCCCCCACTGGCCATAGCTCGAACCCTCCAAACATGCTGTGCTAGAATCATCATCCTTCGCTACTCCCCCGGAACACCAATGCCAATCTAACTTAACAGCAAACAATCAACATAACACTATATCAGAAAAGAAAAAACGCACATAGAACCCCCATTACAACATAATACCAATGAAGTATTCCAGTGGAAACAAGGTCTCTATAGATTGATCAAAGAAATGATCCACACGAAGATCAACATGATCTAGGAAAGAAGGCACACACATGAAGCTCTTCTGGAAACGACTGGAAACTTGATCTCCAAAGGCTCACATGATGAATCAAATTCAACCTCAAACAATCACCATACCATTAAAAACGAAGGAACACAAGACAGAAACGGCCACTATAGCAGCATTATAATAAATGAAGTATTCCAGTGGAAACATGGTCTACGTACATTGTGAAAGAAATGATAGACTGAAAGACTCACATGATCAAGAAAAGTAGGAACACACATGGAAACCACCGTTATACCGACTCGAGTACTTCTAAAAACCACTGGAAACATGAAGCACTTATGAAAACTATTGCAAACATGTATGATCAATTAAAACCCCATGACCAACAAGACCAGTTGTAGTACTCCATAAGCAATGCAAAAACATACCCGTATTGCAAGCCAAGCACTCCAAGTTTCGAACAATGAGAGGAGGCTAACAGATATTACGTTAAAATGGCGATCTTCTACCGCCATTTTTCCATCATTTTCTATGACTGTTATAGATTTCAGGCCATATGGTCTAAAGTATAGGAGCTAGTTTACATTTCAGACCACATGGTCTAAACCTACACCTGCCAAGTTTGTGGAATATTGCCACTCTAACGAAATATCCATTGGCTTCATAAATAGCGTATGTGGCGCCTTCATGGGGGCAGGTGAAGCCATAAAGGTCACTGCATAATGCAACAGCAATTGCCGACATTATGAGTAGCATAGATGAAGTCTAGAGCAAACTTGTAACATTGACGAGTTGTACAGTTGAACTATAGGTTAGATCAAATTTGCATTCATCATCAATCCACCTACCAAAAGCACTGGAAGCAATGAGAGCTCTTCAAATACGGGATGTGAAAATTGAGCGTGTCGGTTTCATTGTGCAAGGGTGGCGAACTGATGGTGCTCCCAATCACTCACTTTCAGACTTGGCAGGTCGTTCAAGTTGAAACTGACAAGTTCATTATCGCCGTGCAGGAGTGAACCAAATGTGTAAGCAAGATACCAAGAGATTGAACTCATTGAAAGATTAGTTGGCTTTGTCATCAAGCTGTCATCACAAAAGTTCCTGCTTGCAGTTGGGCTCCTGGGCCTATCCTATCGCTGTTATTAGATGACTCATACTGGGATTTAAAGCGCACTGACAACTGTAGCCAAAATCATGTAAACCCTGCAAGCATCTGTGCAGCGCGAATTCTATTAGATTTACTTATTTTTCGTTTTTATGTTTGTTCATTCAAATTTATTTCAAATGCAAAAAAGGAAACAACATAGCCTCAACTGGAGAAGAAGACAAGGGAGAAGACAGACACCACAAATACGATCTACAAGGGCAAGATCTAACCCGTTCAAAAAATGGGCAAGAACAAGATCGACTTCGCTATTTAAGCACATTTTACAATATCCTTTACTTAACGCAACGCTCATCGCTCACCACTCACCTGCGTGAGTCGTTGAGTAGAAAACTAGTTACTGCATTCGTATTGCATCTAATGTGCGTTGCCAGCCTAAATTCCAAGGCATATTGGAAACGTGCAACGCTGATAAAAACCAACTTGATCGCTTCACTACACCGTATGCGCAGTTGCTTCCAATTGCAAGATCATATGCATGGTAAGTGTCCGCAGTGTATTCTGATGCATTCTGATGCATTCTGATTGAGAATTGCAGTAAACCCTCTTCGTCCAGAAGAACTCCAAATTTCTGGAGCATCAACGAAGACTCTTCTCCCTTGAATTGCGTGTAACCGGCTCCACAGCCATGGTCATGAACTCCTCCAGATTTTATACCACACCATCTACATTCACCCCATACTCCATGTAAGGACATTCAGAAATCAAACAATGTAGCAGCTTCACCTAATTGGAATAAGTTATTGAGTGCCCGCATTGCCAAAGTGACTTCAGTAGTCAGTTAGTGCTAATTTCATTCAGTTGGTACGCCAAGAATCTTCACTTGATATGAATGAAAACACATTTTAGGCGGCGATTCTGGGTGCAAATGCCCCTTAGCATTGAACTAACATTCATTTCTTAACTCCCCATTCTGGACAAGTACTAAACTAACTGTCCTCAGACCAATGGTTTCAAGTGCTAACCCTGCACCAACCAACCAAGTATCAGCGGTTAGCTAACTGAAATCTCTAATTTCCGGTTAGTTAGTTAGCTAGCTAGTTACCTTGCGAGTGGAGACACAAAAGAGGTTAGCTAACTTCTAACTAGCTAATAGGCTTCAGGACACCAGCTAGATAATTGAGCCTAAAAAGCATACTGTTTAGTACCTGACTCAGCAGTTTGAGCCAAAGAACTCCCATCCTTGTTCTTCATATGCCGTCGGTCAGATGCAAAAAATCTCAAATACAAAGGTGCAGAAATGACCCTGCATAACTATAAGGCGAACAACAAGGTCGTATTCACTACTAGAAAGATCCTGTAGAAGATCAATGAGATGAAAGCGAAGAAAAGAACTGTAAGAAGACTAGCGAACCGGCGAGATACAATTGTAATTAGCTCAGTGAGAAACCTTGAGGACTTGGGCTTCAGGGATACCCAGAGCCACGTATTCATCCAAGGCTAAGGCTACGGGGCATGGCAGTGTGGTGTCCAGGTCCCAAACCTGGCGTTCTTCCTTCTCTGCACATAACTTAATGCATCCATCAGTTAATTGTAACTTCAATCTCACCTTAAGGTATGTGCACACTTGGAGTTTGATAACAGCAATCATAAAATCATAAGACCTCTGCCAAAGACAGAAAGCTGCACGTTTTAAGGAAATATTTTCTTTAAGTTGGTTTGGGATTGGTTCGATATAATCAAATTCATCTTAAGTTATGAGTCGTTCACACTTGGGGCATAACATTCAGAAGTCATTTCCAAAGCCCTCATCCACAAAACAGTTCATACACATCATGGAGAATAAACTAAGCTTCAATACCAATGTCATTTCACCATCTGTCATTTAAAAATGTTTAATGGCAAAATGAAGTTAATGCCTCATTGACAATTGTGGGAATGAAAAGGTAGAGACGTCATTTTTATAGAAATTTCCATCATGAATCCATCATGAATCTCCAAAAATATGGGATAATGTGAAAATGAGAGCTTTGACGGCTCATTGTTAAAACACAAGAATTATGTTTGAAGAAGAAATTTAGACCTCATTTAGGCATAGTAGAATACATTTTTTTCAAAAAACTTCAAACTAACAAAAGTTGGGAAATCAAGTTAGAATTCATCTCCAAAAAACCTTTTGATATTTCAAGCCTCCAATCAAAAGTTATAAACAAATTTCAGAAAGGGGTTGGAAGGGACATTTTTGGGACATTTTCAAACATCCATACCTTAAATTTGGCTGTTTGTTTGTTTTGTTTGTTTGTTTGTTTTGTTACGTTGAGATCTCCCGGACCGTGTGTCCCCCGGCCGCATGCTTGGTACCGTCGGAAAGCCCTCGGTGAGGAGGGGTGCACGGGCTTGGTTTCGTGGTGTTTGGACCCACGGTGCGGAAGTTATCGAATTTCAAAGTATTTAGAGATTCAAAAAATTAGAAAAATACTTTTACTTTGATTTTGGTGGCAATCTTGGTACTATCGGAAAGGGCTCGGCAAGGAGGGGTGCATGGGCTTGGTTTCGTGGCGTTTGGACCTACTGTGCAAAAATTATTGAATTTCAAAGTTTTTCTTATGACTTTAATAACTAGAAAATTACTTTGCTTTTGTTTTGGCTGTAGCATCAACACAGGGCTACACTAGTCTTCTCTGAAATTTGTCCATAAATTTTTATTGGAGGCTTGAAATATCAAAAGATTTTTTGGAGATGAATTCTAGCTTGATTTCCCAACTTTTATTAGTTCAAAGTTTTTTGAAAAAATGTATTCTACTATGCCTGAATGAGATCTAAATTTCTATTTTCAAGCATAATTTCTACTTTTGACTTACTTACAAGCAGTTGAGCTTCTACAAATTCCAATTTACATATCCCACATTGTTCATTCTACCTCCTACCACCCCATATGCATATAAAGAGCTTGTATCCATATTACAAAAAAACAAATAATCAATGCCTTTTGGTGCAAGTGAGGTAGTTCATGAAATTCATTTGGACAGTGCTATATAATTACCCACATCTCCTTGCATTATAAAAGACTGTTGTTAGTGCTCAAGAATCTATGAAATTGGAAGATTCTAACTTATGTAATCACAACCTGCAATGTCAGAGAGTTATGCATAAGTCTCATAAACAACACTCTAATAATCCTTGCCAGCTCTGCAGCCATGTAGATTTGGCAATTACAAAAGAATGATGGTCTGGACACCCACCAAATAAATCACTTACCATTACTGCAAAGAACACTTATTAAGTCCAGGTGTGTACATACCTTTACTCAAATGAATTGAAATCTGAACTCCATATCTGTGACATATTATGCAAAGCACAAAATGATTAGATTGCACTTGTAGGGGGAGAGTATGAACCTTTAGATAGAGGAGTAGGACGACAACAAAAACGGGACATTATCTTGATCAAAATTTGAGAATCACGTGCTGACACTGTATTAGGGTCGGGCACACTAATTCACACAATCAAGGACATATATCTTTGGTGTCCACGGGGAAAGAGATCAAGACATTAAATTGAATACGCTAAATTAAACCTTAACCCCTAAAGGTCAGAGACTATGTTTTCACCAAAAACACTCTAAAATTGCTATTTCTAAAACAAGTACCAAATTTTAGAAAGAAAAACATTTTTGGACTCATGTAACCATAGGATCTTGTAGTAAGTTGGTTTGTGAAAATGTAGAAAAAAATTCAGAATTTTTCACCTTGTAGATTGCAAGATATTAGCATATAAATTGAAAATAACCCTTTTTTTGGCCTTGCAAAAAATCGAGCAGCTGCACTTCACAAGGTCACATTTGTATGAAAAATGTCCAAAATGGTGGTTACTCTTTAAATTCATTCTCCAAAGTAAGTTGGCTACGTTCTTGAAAAATTTCAGATTATTTGGAATTGTACAACATATAAGAAAATAATAGTAAGTAGAAAGAAATAGGAAATGATTCAAAACATTAAATTGTTAAGAATTTATTATGGAACTGAAAAATGTCAATTCCAATGGTTGCAATATTTTTATAAATAACATACATCTTATGTGGAAAGCTTTGAATCATTCCAATTTAAAATTTTTATTTTCTTGAAAAATTATTTTCAGAATTTTTTCGAGCTGCCCACCAACCATTGGAAATGACATATCATCTAATAATTTTTTAACCATACAGTCAAAAGTTTTGAAAATTATTGGCCTTAAAGGTACTCCTCGAGTTTATGTTGTGTGAAAATTTCAAAGAAAAGAATAAAGCTTCCATTTGTAGTGAATTGCCCAAAATTGCTATGTTGCCAAAAAATTCCATTTGATCCTTTAGGGGTTAAACCATATTGAGGGCTCACGCTACAAAATGGTCTGAAGATAAGATCACATACAAACAATGTTTTTATGGAAGTATCCATGTCATTTTATCATCCATTTTAAAAATTCCACGGGCATCCAAAAATTTGTTGACTGCCTTTAAGGACAACTCTTCAATTTTAGACCAATCACAATGCTAGGTTTCTAAAAATGTAGTTGGCATATCTTATCCTCAAGTCTAGTTTAAAAAAAACTAAACCAGCCCTTACACTCCAATCACAACTTCTACAAACTAAGGATATTACTTAAATGTATATGACATGATAATCCTAGATGCACAACCCTTCAACATCAGGGTTGTCCATTCTGACGTGACGTTGGCTTTTTACGTTGGTGTTTGCGTCAGCGACGGTCTAGACGTGTCCGCACGCGTCGAGATTGAATTGAGATCAAATTTTTTTTTTTTTTTTTTTTTCTTTTCCTATACAGACATGTCCATTGACCTGGACGGACCAACCGTCGACAGGGACGGACGGACTGTCCAAAAAAAAAAAAAAAAAATTGGAGGGGAGACAGACCGGCCGTCGACAGGGACGGACCGTCCAAAAAAAAAAAAAAATTTTTTTAATTTTTTTTTGGATACGGACGGACGCTGGGATTGGATCCTGACGTTTCATCAGAGACGTCCATCTAGACGTGATGTGACGGTGACGACCCTGTTCAACATCTTTACTGCTTTGTTCGCACCAATAAGAATCTACAAATACAACGAAGATACGGGTTAAACAATTTAATAGGCAGGTGTGAAGAGCAAGTTTGTGCATACTCAAATATCGAGAGCAAAAAAAGGTCCTTTCATTCAGTACTCTCTGCATTATCAGCTAAGAATTTCAAAAACAAAATAGAGGTAGTATCATCATACAAACAAAACAATGCTGACAAAAATAATTACATCAAGAAAGTATAGAAAGTCCTAAGTGCATCCCAACTAGCAATCATAATGCAAAACATAATAAAACATTTAATGAAATGTCAGGCCCAAGGCCACTTTTCATTATGATCAACTTATAAACATAGTTGTCACATTAAATGTACCATCCATCCAAATTCTCTAATTTTTCTACCTGTCCAGAATGTCCAGTGACCCCAATCTGTCTAATGTGACTACTATAAGGTAGTACATTATTTATCCGATTTGCCTGATCTATTTGCTTGTCTGGGACATTCTATAATCCAAACTCGCTTGATGTGATAATGATTCTTACAAATCCCTTGTATTGCTAACAAAAAATCCTCAACTGAGAACATAAAATTCTTGAGGACTTACCTCAATACCATTGAAAAAGCAAAAAAGAATTTAGATTCTTTTTGTATACAATCTTGAGCTCATTAGAAGTAAAAGGTCCTAAAAGTCAGAAGAAGAAGATAAAACACTCACTCAATATGAAGCATGCTCTCTTCAAATCTTCAATGACTGTCAAAGTTCTAAGTCATACTGCTTAATTTCATCCATTGTAGAAATTTTCATCCATTGTAATTATTTCCAAAATTCATCTATTGTTGTTGATTTCATGCAATTTTGTCAAAGTATTCATCCAATTATACATTGAGCTTTCTCCAATTATTCAATGAAGTTCATCCAAAAGGACAAAAGAACAACCAAATTGTCTAAAATACATCCGCATTGCTTTTAGCAATATGCAATTTAGCCCCAATTATTTTGATTTTTAGCCCCAAATAATAACAAATTTAGCCCCAGCTATTGGCATAAAATAGGACAAATTTTCATTAGAGAAAAAATCAGGCTTTTGGAAATCTAGAGGTCCGCCAGTAGAATTGTCATACTGGAGAAACTAATCATCTGTTCGGTTTGCTCGTCCAATTGAAATTCTACACGTTTGATGTAGTCAACAAATAGTTGACTTTCTACATCTCTACACTCACCTAGAAGTGTGGGTGGTCAACATTTCCGCCCCTCTGGATTGGTGCCTGTGCATGGGTGGTCCTGCCCGCACCTATATATCTGCATCTAGACATTCAGCGGTGCCGCCCCTCTAGATCCATGCCCATGTAAGGGTATTCCCGCCTGCACTCAAACGTCTGAGTCCAGACATTCTACGTTGGCACCAAATTGAATCCACGTCTATATAACAATGTTTCCGCCTACACCTAGACATCCACGCCCAAAGGTGGTTGCAGAAAAGACTGACGGATTTTTGTAGCATTTTCTACAATACTCATGTTTTTTTCGGGAGCACTCTGGAAAAAATAATTTTTTTAAAATGTGAAAAAAATATTTCATATATAGATTAAAGGTGTCCTGAGAAGGAAAAGCATAGAAGAATTTTCTAGGTAGAAGAACTAGAAAATCTCATGAAAAGTGCAAAATGTCATGAAAATAGGTACTTTCACATTTTAATTTGTAAAAAATAGGAAAAGAAATTTAAAAAAAAAACTACAATATCAAAAATTGGGATTACTTTATAATAATAAGATTTCACCAAAAGAATGATCATAAAACCATCTTCAATGTTTAGAAATGCATGCACAAAGGAGCCTTGTTAGCACGCATGTGGAAGACATATAATAAAATATTTTAAATTCCCTTTGATAGAAACATGACTTTGTACTATAGAAATAGACCACAGAAATTTTAACTCTAGATCATTAATTTTGAATGCTTCCTAATACTAAAATTCCCTAAATTGCAAAGTGTGACAAATTAGCTGAATTAAAAATTAAATAGAAAACTCTTTTTCTAAATTTTTGAAAAGTAAGGATTCTAATTAATATAAAGTTTATCATCTTCCATAAAAATTTCAAGCACATCGGCTTCACCTTCCAAAAGCTATGGTTGTTCACAACTTCGTCACTTCCATTGTGACGCCAAATGCCCAAATAGTACCGGTCTTTCTTGCATTCACCTCTAGGCATATTAAATTTCTACCTGCCTCTGTCCATGCCAAGACCAAGATGTTCCCCCCCCCCCCTTATGCCCTCGCTTCTCGTGTCCATGCCCCAATTCTAGCATGGAATGCCATGTCTTTAGACACCACGCCAAAGGACGAGTAAAGGTAAGTAATAATAATTTTATCTTTATTTGCAAAAATTTCAAGCCCTCAAAAATTTAAGTGGTCCGGATTGTCCGGTTGGCATGTCCGGGATGTTTGGTGAACTTGACCCCCTGGATGTAATAACCCTTGGCTATTAGTTAATGATATCCTTAAGGATTTCCACATCACACCTGACCCTATAGAATTGTATTAATTGTGGGTTCATCTTGTCTGACTTTCACAAAAGGTAGTTAGGACGTATAGTCAAAGTGCAACAAAGGTAGTGTTTGATAATCAATCCTAAATCCATTTGAGATTATTAATCGACTTAGAATCCATGGTATTTAATAAATTCTAATGATTTCAGCAACTAGCTTCAAATCAAAAGCCACTTAATTTGGTGTGTTTGAAGAAGAAAAGAGAATCTCTTCATACAAGTAAGGCAGTAGTAGGTAAAACAATCTATATGGAATATATAAATTAGGATTAATAGGAATTCAACTGCTTATAGATAAGTCAAAACATAGGAATTGTGCTCAAAGTAGATTTTTAAAGTTCATTTTAGCATAGTAGAATATATTTTTTTTAAAAGCTTTGAACTAAAAAAACGTTGTGGAATTAAGTTAAATTTTATTTTCAAAAATCCATTTGAATTTTAGATCCTCTAATAGAAAGTTATGGACAAAATTTAGACAAAGTGTTTGAAAATGTTAAAAAACATGTCCCTTCCAACCCCTCTATGAAATTTGTCTATGACTTTTAGTTGGAGTCTCAAAACCTCAAATGGATTTTTTGGTGATAAAATTTAGCTTATTTCCCCAAATTTTTTTTAGTTCAAAGTTTTTTAAAAAGATATTCAACTATGCTAAAATGAGGTTTGAAATTCTACTTTGAGCAAAATTTTCTATGTTTTGACAATGAGTAGTCAAGCTCTCATCTTCAAATTACCCCATACCCTTTGAAGACTCACGATGGACAATTCATTTCATTATAAAAAAACCCTCTTAATCCTTTCTTCTCATTAAATGTTAATGAAGTAATTCTTTCATATTGCCATAAAAAAACATGATGATGGATGATAAGTGGAATATTTTGGACATTTTTCTTTTTTTTTTGGTAGTTGCAAGAAACACCTGCCAATTTTGGCTCAAAATGGCCTCAATATTAGAGTGTTGTGACTTTTGAAATTTTTTTTTTAAATGAAATAAAATACGGATAAATTGTAAAGCATTCAAAATAGTAGGTATGTAAAAAACCAAACCTAGAAAATTTTATCTTTATAAGTTATGCACATTCAAAGAGTCATGGAAAATGCAAGAAAATACACGTTTTGGAATTTTGATTTTTTGATTTAGATAAAAAATTCAAAAAATAAAATCTGTTTTTTTTTAACTTGGAGGTGCTTCTCCTCAACTATTTGCAACTCTGGAAAAAAAATTGTAATCTCTACACGAGCGCAAAGGTAGTGCACTTTGAGTACATGAGGAAGGTAGACACTTTATTATTTTTGGAAAATCTCTTTGTAGACTTGTGTAACTTTAGTAGAACTCCTTATTCCTTATATCCCAATTTTCACCTTTAAATTTGCATCTTTGAGTTGGAAATAGTGCTATCCGCCGCCCTGTCCCGCCCCCCTTCACAAGTAGTCAAGGTATACATCTAATTGGAGGCAATTTAAAATAATAAACTAATTTTGAATTTTTTTTTAAAAAAACTTGAAGTCTGAAACCACCACATGTACCTTCATTTAACCCCTATAGGCCCAAGGCCTTTTTTTCTGCCAAAAAACACCCAAAACTGTCATTTTTTTAGCATAGAGTGAAAAAAATTTAAAAATGTTTTTTTTTTTTCCACATCTAAACGTAGGATCTTACACCTAACTAGTATGAGAATGTGTGGAAAAAATTTCAAAATTTTTGACCGCACAGATTGCAAGATATCTACATTTAAAGTGAAAAAAACAAATTTTTCAGCACATTGTGAGACTGGATTTTTTGACTTTGAACATTTTTAACTTGAAATTTTTACACTACAGAGTTTTGAGCTTAAAATGTTTATATTGGAGAATTGAGTTGACAATCTACCCAAAAAATAAAAATTCAAAAAAACTTAATTTTCATTATTAAAAAAATTATTAAGTAGAAGTAGGTACGAGATAGAAGGAAAATTTAAAATATTCATATATTTTAGATGGAATTAAAATGCACTAATCCCAATGGTCAGATTGTTCTAGCAAGTAAACTTTAACCATGCATTAAAAAATAAATTTGAAAAATTTGAAAAATTGCATTTAGAATTGATCCTACAAGTTATTTTTTTCAAAAAGATGCTCTAACTGCCCAAAAAACAAGAATGTCCATAACTTTCTCATAACAAATCCAAATGAAATGAATCGAAGCTTCTTAGATAGACAAAAATATAATCTATGAGAAAACAAATAATAATAAAAAAAAAAATGTGCAAATTTTTTTTACTACCCATCGTCCCCTGTTTTGAGCTTATTTGGTCATAACTTTTGTTCCTGGGCACCGATTGTGAAAAAAATTATATTCCTATGAAGCTAATCATTTTTTCTACCTTCCAAAAAAGTTTCAAAAAATCAAGAGAAAATTTCCGCCCGTAGGTACCTGCCCGAAAATGCATTTGTCCCCCAAAGGGACAACGAGCTTTTAGGGGTTAACCCCTAAAGGACCGGATTGTGTTTTTTGGACTTATAAATTTTTTGGGCAGGTGCCTGTGAGCAGAGATTTGCACATTTTGGGCTGAAATTTTAATAGAATGTGGAGACGAGGAATATCTTTCATATGCTCAAATTTCATGACATTTGGAAATACGAGTAAAAAGTTATTGCACAATATGTTGTTTATTTCTCAACTCGGGCAGTCCGGGTAGATCTGAAAAAAACACTTTTTTAAGAAATAAAAATTTGAAATTTGTTCTTTAGATTTATATGTACTCATAAAGCTTTGAATCATTTCATTTCAATAGTTGAGACAAAAGTTATGAGGCTTTTTTGTTTGCGGGCAGTTATGGAATCCCTACACCAAAAAAAACTTTGAAGTCCTTTATTTTTTGGATAACTGCCCGCAAACATTCCGGGCAAAGTACAAAGGTTCCAATATTAGATTTTTGAAAAAAAATCTTGCTATTGGATGTAGATTGTTTATAACAACAATGTAACCATTTGGATTGGAATTTTTTAATTTTGTAAATTATTTATTAACAATTTAGTATTTTGAATCATTCTCTACTTCTTTCTACTTACTATTTTTTTCCTATATGTTGCACAATTCCAAATGATCTAAAAATTTTCATGTATGTAGCCAACTTGCCCTGAAGAATGAATCCAAAGAAGCACAACCATTTTGGACATTTTTTCATAATGATTTGGCCTTGTGAAGTGCAGCTGCCCGTTTTTTCGCAGAGGTCAAAAAAGGATTTTTGCCACTTCAAATGCTAATATCTTGCAATCTACATGGTGGAAATTTCTGAAATTTTTTCCACATATTCTCAAACTAGAGTACAACAAGATCCCACGGTTACATGTGTCAAAAAACAATATTTTTCTAAAATTTGGTACTTGGACTAGAAATGGCAGTTTTGGAGCATTTTTGGTGAGAACATAGTCAAGGAACTTTAGGGGTTAAAATCTCATGAGAAAGACGTATGAGGCAAAAGTTATGATAAAAAATGTACTTGTCCAAGGCCAAGGGGACACAAAAAAGGACATGTGTTTCTTGCAACGACCCTTGGTCAAAGTGCAAGGTGCATCACATTACAAGGTGTTTAATAACGAATCATAAGTAGTAAGAGGGAAAAAAATAATAAAAATGCAAGATAAAGTGTAAGATGTGGAGTCCTCTGAGGAGTTTCTGGCGGCCTTCTGGAGGCCTGATTTTTCTCTAATGTTTAGCCCTCTTTTCACCTAGTGCTAGAAAGGGGGCTAAATTGGGGGTGGAACTACCCAGTTTAGCCCCAACTAAACGACTCAAAGTTTCCAGTGAATTAATTACATCTGACCAAGCGAGTAAGAAGAAGAAAAAGGACGCTACCCTCTTTTTGGAACGGAGACCACGTGTACTCTGCTGCTTTTACTGGAAATTTTAAACGATATTATAGTGAGCGGCAAGAATTGCTATCCATTGGAAGGGATACGGTATTCAGTTACTACCTAGAAATATGGAAATAACGGTTCCGGTTATTGACTACTGACTGCTAGCTAGGTTCGTCTGTATAGCATGCGTCATAACAATGTCTATCTCTAAAAGGAGGCCAAAAAGGACAACATTCTTGAAGGCTATCTATTCATTTAGGGCGACGTTGGCCAATAACTATTGGAATCCATCTCTACATATGAGTAGAAAATCGCATCGAACGAGCTTATGAGGGAATTCCACAAAGCATGCAACATGTATCATACCGTATATCCAGCGTAAAAACAAGCAGAAACGGTTTGAGATTTCCCATTCAGAACGTAAGAATAAGAAGGAATCAGGATTACAGCGAGAGTGCCATAACGGGATGTGGCACACGCTAGCTGTACTGATTTTTTATTCCATAATTAATTACAAAGAGCACTGCAAACACTTGGAGCTTTTTTTAAGCCTGCATGGCATTCATCCACACCCTGACTTCAAACCCAGTGCCATGACGACTAGCTAGTTCTAGTGCCATGCAAGGAGTCTATTCCTTGGCGCAGGTTCCTGCAGCGCAATCACAGTTTCCGCACTTGCCTCCGCTCTCCTTGGCGCAGGTTCCTAAATTGCAAGCCACAAATTAAAACACACCATCGGTCACCATGGAAACAAGAGAGGAAACCACCCCTGATAGTACAATTCATCAATAGTGAAGTGCTTGACACCATTGCATCTAGCTAAGTTGCAGTCACAAGTGAGCTGCGAAGGAGAAGACGATGAAGAGAAGATGAAGCATCAACGATCGATCTCACCTGCAGCGCAGTCACAGTTGCCGCACTTGCCGCCATCCTCCTTGGCGCAAGTTCCTGCGGCGCAGTCGCAGTTGCCGCACTTGCCGGTATCCTTGGCCATGGCTGCTGCTGTAGTGAACGAGTGTGAAAGCTTTGAATGATCGAATGCTCTGTCCCCGCATACAGACACAATAAATAATAACAATTAGAACAGCAATTCTTCCTCACTTCAGCTACTATCGATCAATTCTTTGCAAACTACCAAACTTCTATATATGCGACTACCAAACTCATTCTGTCGTAACCCATGCCACTCCAGTTCTCCCAGTCTATCGAAAACAATCGATCTGGTTATGTGGAAGCTCCGGACTAGAAATTCAGAACTCGGAAATGTGGTAACAACCGCAAGGACAACAGTTAAGCTAGCTAGCTCCAAGATGTGCATCGGAGAGTACTATCTCTGCCACTCCTGCTAACGAGAAGGAGCGATGTTGCAAGCTAGCTACGTACGTACTCAAGCAACTTGACATGCATCAGCAAAACACAAAGCTTGCAATGCAAGACCGATCGATTCTTACCAAGACTGAAAACGAAGTGTAGCTAGAGAAGACGAATTGAATGAGATGCAGAAATGGCTTCTCCTTCCTCCGTTTTTATAACTACCAGCCGGGCTTATACTTGGCCCGACTCCCCCGGAAGGTTCAGACAGGGATCCCCATGCTCAGATGCTGTTGAGATTCCCGCGGCACACGCTTTGCACACGCTTGAGTGTACTGCAGAATTGAAGCACAGTACAGTGGTGGGGCAACGCTCAAGGAGTGGTCAGCATGGTTTGTTTTTTAATCGGTTCCTTTCAATTGTCGACGCACGCTACCCCTTGCCAGTATTGAGCCCGAAACTTGCGCAATCGATTTTTTAACATTTTGAACAGAACTTGGCTTACATGTTACCTCCTGGTTGCTGGATCAGGGGCAGCAGAACTGAACTTACTTTTGTGATCTCTCTGTTTGGGCCTTTTTGTTGCAAGTATTCCGGGGGCCAAGGCCGGCAAGGAAATCAAAAATTGCAAAATAACTCTCATTGGCCAAAAAAATGGGAGGGCTCGCTTGACCAGTGAGAGTGCTCAGAAAATTGACTTGCAAAAGCCTCAAAAGGACTCCTTTGGATCCACACTCAAGAATTATGATCTTATAGTGCAAAGGACAATAATGACAAACACACACCATCTCATCAAATGTGAAAAAATTAAAATTATAACTACACAAAAGATTTAAATTAGGTTGTCTTTCACTAATTTCTTGACATTCTACACTATATAACTGATATTTACTATTTTTCCACCAAAATGCACTACTTTTAAATTAAGTATTGTTGTAATGAGAACTCGTGAACCTCCATGTGTACAAACAAAAATATTTGTAGAAACATTTGTTGACTTTTATGGCTTGTAAAGTGACATTCTTGAAGTAAGGCAACCTAATTGTTAAAGCAACCTAGTTTTACTCTTTTGTACAATGCAATTATTTCCAAACTTGGTTATCAATTCTAGGGAAGAAGGTCTTGCATTGATAAAAAAACTACATTAAAATTTATATGGAAAAGAATGTGTATGGTCATTTGATTATCCTAAAATACAAATTGAGAGTTTGAGATCTCTCTATCAATCAAGAAGGAGATTTTCCATTGAAGTTCTTTTAAATATTTTTATAAAATCATATAATGACAACTTTGCTCTTAAAAGACCAAATGTTAATTGACAAAGCAAAAAGGAGTCCAACCATCACTAAATAAAGCCCTAAAGAAGATCAAGTAAAATTTCAAAAATATTATTGATCTTAAGATTGAAAAAAGAAGCTTATGAGGATGACATTCAATACTAAATTTTTTTTATAATTATCCTTTTGTTGTACAAATAAAAAGGTTTAAAAATTGAGTAACATTAGCAATTTACAATTGTTAACCATTGCCAATACAATATTACAACATTCATTATAGTTACAAAATGATGAAATTGAAAGTCACGAAACTCAATCAAATAATGATGGTATGATATATTTTTAGAATCTTAAATGATCCATTTATCACAACTGAAGTATCAAATGGTTTTCTTATCTGACAAAAAAACTGGTCTGCATATTGTATTGGTTGTCTGACTACGCATGTCATACCTAAGATGTCATATTAATCAAGTGTCAAGTATGTTGTACCCATGACAATTTTGTGAAATATAACCATATTAAGTAGCTTAGATAATTTGGAATCTCATTTTAATAACGATTCTAATTTAAATGTGATAAATGTTCATTAAATTGAGATACTTCAATAAAATGAGACTTTTGTATGTCAAAATCATATACTATGTTGGATAGTTTATCAAAAAAGCAACCTTAAAGTTGACTCTATTAGATGGATGGGGGTCAACTAAATGTTCTAGAGGTTGCATTAGACTTTGTATAGTCATATTTGAGAAGACAATCCTAATTGAATGTAGTAGAATATTTTTTCCTCAAGTGTATTTACTAGAACTCTTACATATAGTCTCTAAATCATTAAAGGACATTTCATGTCTTGGTATTATTAAACTTCACTAGTTTTCTATTTTAAAACACACATTTCAAAATTATGATATTTTTTTCATGTAATAATGTATATTGAAATTTGAATTCATTTTTCATAATTAAAAAGACCAAAATAAAATTTATAAGATTTTTTAAACAAATTCTTTATAAAAGTTATTATAATTACAAAATTGCCTTATAAATATTAAATTTTGAAGAAAAAATAGTGACTATGAAGTAATAAAAATAATATAAATTAATTGGTGTATTCTTTGAACTTACACCAAGAAAAACGCAATAGAAAATGTTCAAAAGTGGTATATTATTAGCTTTCAAGATGCTAGTCATGCTACCTTCAAAGTGTTATAGAAACTGCAATTTCAAGAATTAAAAACTTAGATAAAATAAAAAATAGATTATTGGAGCTACTTTTTTAGTTATGCTTTAAATCCTTGAAAATCAACAACTATGTGAAAAATTGAGGTTTGATTTCAAAATGCCCCTTGGGCTTGCAAGGTCCTTCAAGAGGTTATAGAATCAATTTATAATCAATTTGCAATTGGTTCTAAAAATACCAACACTGTTTTTGAAGATGTTAGTGTTACTATTATTGTCTTAGTGTTGTATAGAATCCATCTTTGAAGAAATCTATATCCTACTATTCTTGTCTATGTTCAAATTGTCACGTAGATTTTTATATAGAGTTCAAATTGTTGGAGGGCTATAGTGATAACAAAAAGTCTACTTTTGGAAAGGTCTATATAAATAAATTGTGCCTAATTGAGATTCCTTTCTAAACCAGCCCCTAAAAATTATTTCCTAAAATGTAGTGCCTATATTCATGAGAATTTAGGATTTTATTTAGAGACTATTTTTTAATAATTTCAAATTCATAGTCTATTTATATACCATCTCAAAAAGGTATGAAAAGAGAATTTAAAAGGGGTTGCGAGATGCTCAAAGAAAAACATGTAATTCCGAATGTCATAGAGAAGAAGTGTCAAAGAATCCTGCCGATTTCCTAGAGATTAAGGTAGCGTTCAGTTTGGACTAAGTTTTGTGCACCTAAGGAAGCGGGACTCTTGTGGCTTGTCTGGCACCAGGCTGTAGGGGTCAATGCTTGGCGTCGTTGAATTCAATAGGGAGTTGATATGGGATGTCCTGTTTGCCAGAGGCATTCTCATAAATCGGTCATGCACAAATTTTAGAAGTGCCCTTCTTCTCAGCAAGCGTGGTAGTGGGGAGTACACATTATTAACTCCTTCATTTTGGCTAAAGGGGCTCGTGGCCCATGGCGTCCGATTACTTGGAAGCAGGGCATATTTTTGGATAGGATTCCAAGAAAGTTTGACGGAGTGAGTGGTGTGTGGGCAGTTTTGAGAACAGTTATCCTCTAGATAATTTGGATTGAGAGGAATGACGTTGCTTTCAATCGTGTTTTATGGAGACAGGTCAAGCAATTGCAAAGTATTTGGCTGGCATTTGTGGATTATGGGAGATTGGAGTGGGACAAGGCATGCAAGAGTATGACGAAGAAACCTAACTTGGTGGAAGTGATTAGGCGTCGGTTCGAGAAGCGATGGTCTCACAATGGTGTGGTGGCTGTGATGATTGACGACAACCTTAGGTGGGTGCTTTTCGGTCCAAGAGCCGGATTTGTTTTCCAACCGCCTTAGATTCTTCACATCGCGTGGCTTGGCTCCCGCCGTGTTGCGTGGCGCTTGATTTTTTCTTTCTGTTGTTTTCTTTTGTGCTTCCGTTTTGTCCAAGCCGCTTGCGGCGGGGTCTTTGTTTTTTATTTCTTGCAGTAAAGGATTTCCTTTATTTGTATCAAAAAAAAAAAAAAAAAAAAGTTAAAGTACTCATTTGGCTTCCAATAAGACTTAACAAAAAATAGGCAATTTTACAATAGAAAGAATAGATTTTTGCATAAGCTTTGTAAATCTAATTTAAATGAATAGATTTTAGATTTACAAAGCTTATGCAAAAAAACCTAGTCTTCATTACAAATTGAAGGAATTTAATTCTTATACTTTTGTTTATTTGGATTCAAGCTTTGGTGTGGTCTCTTCTATAGAGATCAAGAATAGTTCAAATTTCCAAAAATGTAGAATATTGAAATATATTAGAAAATATAAATTAAAAAAATACTTTAGCAGCAACTTTCAAACAAATTTTTAAAACTATTATTTATAGATTACATTCATTAAGTTTGGTCAAGGTTTAGATCTACCACTGCGCTTAAATATCTAACAATTTATTTTTTCAAAAGCTTGATATATAAAATTTCAATTATGTGAATATTTATAGCATATCAAATTTTATTTAAATATTGTCATATTTTTTAAGGACCATTTTTTGAATTTAGAAAGCTAGTTTTTGAAGTGAAAGAGACATCTACATTTAAACTATTGACAATTTGCAAAAGATAGGTCTTAAAATCTATATTTTACAAAATTCAAAGAACTAGTATAAGAGAAGGAATTCAAGGTTTCAAAAAGGCCTTGAATTTGCAATTTTTCCATCCAAATAAGACACCCTTATCAAGGTGGCCAAAAATTGGCCAATTGGCTATTCATCAAGGGCTATTGGTTCCTAGTTGTTGCCACAACATGACCAAGAGTTTAACCTTGCACAAACTAAGGCACATTTTTGGCACAAATTGTAAAAAAATGTCATTTTTTAGGTAATGAAAAAAATCAATTTTTTTTCCAAAATTTAACCGTACAATTTTGTACTAGACTATTATAGGAATGTATGCAAAGAATTTTAGAAACTTTGACTACATATAATTGAAAGATTAGAACATAGAAGCTGGAAGGAAAAAAACTTCTTTTCCGACTTTGCCCAACATGGCCAACAAACTAATTCCTCCTAGAGGGAGATAATTTTTACACTATACATGGTTATTTTGGGGGGAATTTTCATCTTGGATCATGTAAGTCACATATCTACTAAATTCTAGAGGTAGAAAAAGAAATTTGCACATGTTGCTTGAGGTTGCCCAATTTGCTTGAAAGATTCAGGGCAATATAACTTTGATCCAGGCACTTGATCGGAAAACAAGTTCCACCAACTCAATAGGGTTGCTATTTTGTGAGCATGCAAGCGTGAGCCTATGAGCTTGTGAGCTTGTGAGCATACAATTTTTTAGAAAAAATTCTATGGTGGAACCTATGACCGTGGACATTATATCATTGAAGATTTAGGATTGAAAGACTGAAATAATCTACTCATTTTGTCAATAAATGGAAAGTATAGATGTCTTCTACTACCAACATTCTTCCAAATCATGCTTGATGCTTCTAGAAACCAATGTCTATAGTTTGGAGCCTTCATCCACCATAGAAGAGACCGCAACAAGTTGTTTAGAAGACTAGAGATAGAAGCCACAAAGCTAATTTTTTGGCAATTTCTATAGGATATTTTCAATGGCACAATTGTCAATAGGCTCATCAGCATTGTTGTCTGAACCATCAGTATTGTCCTCTGAAACATTCCATTTCTACCATAGAGCAGTTGTTTAGTGGCATGAATCTTAAGTTTCACAAATCTTTTTGTAGAAAAATTGATTTAGATCAAATTTGAAAAAGGAAAAAAAATAATTAAGGTCCAAGTGGTTGATGCATTTAATAACATTTGCTTACTACATAATATGCAAATGTATGATTGTCAATAAAATTAGAAAACTTAAAGCCAAATCCACGCTAGATTGTAATTATGGGCCTTATTGCACAAGAATAGCTAGAGGACAATCAAGTTGCAAGTCTAAACTTTTAATAAAAAATCTTGATTATACAAATAAGTCTTCAAAATCATCATGATTAGTCTAAATTATAAATTTATTCTTTTTTGATCCTAGTTATTGGAATGTGGGCTCCCATTGGTGCCAAGGGCTTTTCCAGATAACCTAATAATTATGTGACCAAAAGAAACAACCGACTCTTGCACAAACACAATTTGATTAAGCCCAAGCTTCAAGCTTCAATTTTATTATTCAGAAATCTTATATATATGAACAAGTCCTTCATAGCAAAATGAATGAGCTAGAATATAAATTTGGTTTTTTCTTAATCACTTGTTAGGATGTGAGGAATACCTCTTGACACCGTTGGTAGCTCTTTGGTGGCGGAATCAAAAGACAATAATAACAATAATTTTTTGTTTGCAATGAAAGGCCTCTTGTAGGTGCCAAAAAGTCCCGCTCACATTTTAGCAAGTAATCAAGAAAAAACAAACAATCCTTACAGACGTGCAAATCCTACAGATCCTTTTTTTTAAAGCTAGAATAAAAAATTATTTTTTCTTTGTCATTGGCTTCTGAGCTGAGGACTCCCATTGGCGCCAAGAATTCTTCTAAATAATCCAGTATGTGATTAAAGATGAAACCAACCTTGCAAAAGCAAAAGCAAATTGAACACAAGCTTAAGGCCAATTTTTGATTTAAGAATCTTGTGTATATGAAGAGATCATCAACACTTAGATGAAATAGATTGCATATAGATTTTATTTTCTCTTGATCATTGGCTAGGGTGTGAGGAGTACTTCTTGGCAAGGAGAAAAAAATAAAAAATAAATAAATAAATAAATAAATAAAAAATAAAAAATTGCATCTAAAGGTCTCTCCTTGGTGCCCACAAGAACCCCTAGGAGTCTCTTTTTGGCATCAAGAGGTACCCCTCACATCCTAGCAAGTGCTCAAAGATAAACATACCACCTTCAAGTCCTACAATCATAATGGTTAAGTTAGAGTACAATTTTTTTTAAATGATCATTGCCTAGTGACTGCAGAGCTAGGTGCTTCCATTGGCAAGATCCCCTTCAAATTTTAGTAAGTGATCAAGAAAAGACACTTCGCACTTGCAGAATTGTTTTGAGCTAGCTATGTTTATGCATGGGTCGGGTTATATTTCTTGATCACTTGCTAGCTTGTGAGAGGGTCTTTCTAGCGCCGATAGGAGTCTCTAGCCCTACAACCAATGATTGAGGAAAACTAATTGTATTCTAATTTAATCATGACAATCTACAAACCCTATTCCATTTTTTAAAATTTGAAAAAATAAGAAATTAACCTTGTATTTAAAATATGCTCTAGCTATGCTTGTGCAAGGGTTAAGTGTTTTTTTTGGATCACTTTCTAGGGTGTGAAGGAATTCTTGGCGCCAAAAAGAGCCCCCCAACCTCCTAGCTAGTGATCAAGATTCAAGACATAATAAGTTTGTATTCTAGCTCAATTAAAATGATGTGTAGGATTTGTGCTTTTGGAAGGCCAGGTTTTAGGGTTCTTGATCACTTATTAGGATATGACAGGTTCTCCTCGGAGCCGAGGAGAGGCCTTGCGTCATGAAGGAAAAAAAAATTGCAATGCGGGGCCTCTCCTCGGCTCTGAGGAGAACCCATCACACCCTAGTAAATGATCAAGAAAAAACAAAATTTGAGAATAGTTTTTTCTTTTTAAGAAATTTGAGAATAAACCTAGCCTTACATCTAAATGTGTTCAAATTGTGCTTATACAAGGGTCAAGTGTTTTTTTGGATCATTTGCTAGGGTATGAGGGAGTTTTCTCGGTGCCAAAGGGAATCCCAATTTCCCAGCCAATAATCAATACAAAATAAGTTTGTACGATAGAATACAAATTTGGTTTTTTCTTGATCACTTACTAGGATGTGATGGGTTTCCCTCGGCGCCGAAGAGAGCCCCACGTTGCGGAGGGAAAAGAAACAAAAAATAAACAAAAGCTTTTGTTTTTATTTTTTGAGGACAAGGTAACTGCCCTTGGTGCCGAGGAACCCCGCACTCCTTAGCAAGTGATCATGAATCCTAAAACATGACCTTTACAAAAGCACAAATCTGACACATCATTTTAATTGAACTAGAGTACAAATTTATCATGTCTTGAATCTTGATCACTAGCTGGGAGGTTGGGGGGCTCCCTTTGGCGCCAAGGGGTCCCCCTCACACCCTAGCAAGTGATCCAAAAAAACACTTGACCCTTGCACAGGCATAGCTAGAGCACATTTTAAATACAAGGTTAATTTCTTATTTTTTCAAATTTTAAAAAATGGAATAGGGTTTGTAGATTGTCATGATTGAATTAGAATACAATTAGTTTTCCTCAATCATTGGTTGTGGAGCTAGAGACTCCTATTGGCGCCAAAAAGCCCCCCTCACAAGCTAGCAAGTGATCAAGAAATATAACCCGACCCATGCATAAGTATAGCTGACTCAAGACAGTTCTTAAATATGGTATCTTTTCTCCCATTTTTTTGAATTTATTTCTTTCATTTGATTGCTTTTCAATTTGAAATGGCTTTTTTTATCAAGCAAATATTTCTGCAAAGAGACTGCAAGATCAAACAAAAGTAGGGTGATTTATCTTTTAAGGTCAAGAGGTAATTTGATCGCATGTTGACAAGATCCAATACTACAGCACTATGTGAAGTCTATTGACATTTTTGAATCAAATTGGAGAGGAGGTAACTTGTTTTGGAGAGCCGAGAGGTGCCTTTTTAGCCTACTAAAGGGATCAAAATTTGTAGCACCATGCAATATCCAAAGAAATGTCACTCTTAGGATTTTTAGAAATTTTGTTTTAGGCCTCATCACATTATTTCTCTTGCAAGGATTGAATGTTGATGCCATCATGCAGCCTATCCAAAATAGATCCTACAAATGGTTGTAGCAATTAGGAGTTTGATGTAATGATTTGTTTGCCGTCACTTGTGATGATTGCATTTGAGCCTTCATATACATAACAAATTATTGAACATTCTTCAATGGCAGAACATCAGGATCAGATCCATCTACGGAAGAGCTGAAGTTAAGAAGCGCTAGATGCAATGGTAATTTGAAGAAGATCATAAAGGCATTGAATGTCCTTTTTGGAGCATCTAATGTTGCAATGCGTATTCCAAACTTGCAGGATGAAGAGGTATTTGGCAGTAATAGGCTCAAACTTGACTTCCTATTTGTTTAGATGGTGACTCCCATTGACTAGATAAAATGAATTTTTCTTAGCCAAGAGTATTGACTTGGTCCACACACACACCTACAAAGTTTTGTGAAGAAACAGAGAAGGTGGCTAACTTTGAACAAGTTTTACATGTCACTATCACACTGGGGAGCAATGGTGACACTTTACAATAGCATATTGCCAGATTGTCCCACATGTTGAATTGCAAATGTCAAACCCAACAGCAAGGATCAAACATCACAAAATGATGAAAAGACACTCTAGCTCCAATCTACCATGGTAGAAAGAAATAGTATAGCGGAAATAAAGATATTATGACAAATTTTTGGTTTTGCCCAAATAATATTCACCATTGTATTTAAGGCTCTAAATGCGCTTGGATAATTGACTAGTCTAAAGTACTAGACATTTGGCCTATACAAATAGACATTAATGAAGGTCTCCAAATGAAAATCTTTGATATATGCAGAAATCTAAAAATCTATGAATGCATGTGATCTGAGTTTGAATAATTCTGACTAAAGTTACACATGTAGTTGAAAAAAGTGTCAATTTCTCTTTGAACAAATATTGTAATTATTTGATGGAATGTTCTATACAACCTTCTTTCCATTTTTATTCATTTTTCACATCTAAATCGTTTTTCATCTTTACAACAAATCTCCAATATCATAGGCAATATAAAAAATAACAACCCTAATACAAATAGTATATATCCACAGTAATAGGTCTAAGGTAATAGGTCCACAATAATATAGCTCCTAAAAGTACAAGAAACCAAAAATATTGACACTTTTTTTTTGTAACTATCCTTTTTCTTGATATTATTGATTTTTATATTTTTTTTGTAAATTTGGAGCTCACTGCTCACATAGTCCCCGCTCACTGCTCACAAGCTCACAAACTAGCACCGCTGTGGCACATCTTATTAAAATTCAAAATTATTGCAAGCTTTAACCCAATATGACTGCTTAATACTAAATAAACATAGTTGAATTTATTATTTCAATAAAAGTGTCCGAAAGAAGAATGCACACTTCTACTAAAGTTAAACAAGCCAGCAAAAAGATTTTTAAAATAATATTGTGTCCCACCTTTCACATATTCTCAAAGTGCACTACCTTTATTGATGTGCAGAGCACAATTTGTTTTTTCTTAAAGATGCAAATGGTTGAGAAGAAGCATCTCCAAGTTAGAAAAATGCCCTTTTTAAATTTTTTTGAATTCTTTTACTATTTTCAAAAAATCAAACCAAAGTATCTATTTTCTTGCATTTTCCATCATTCTTTGTTTTTGCACAACTTTAGATATAAATTTTTCTAGGTTTGATTTTTCACACATATATATTATTTTAAATTCTCTACAAATTCTCTATATTTTATTTAATTTAAAAAATTTATTCCAAAAGTCACAATACTTCAATATTGAGGCCATTTTGAACAAAAAATAATAGATGTTTCTTGCATCTATCCCTATGCACCTCTTTTTGATAATTTGTCGATGACTACTTTGGTCATAGAATCACGCCTTTTCAAGGGACTCCAACTCATTATTGAAAATATAATGTTTTGATATATTTTTGCAGGTGATGGTCTAGGTGTTGAACGGAGTCTTGAATCCCTTCACTCCATCACTCTTGGTTCATTCCAATCTCAATAAGAGACTCAAATTCTTCTATTTAGAAGTTAGGTATCATACAATCAGGTCCAATAATCTTGCAAATATTGTTCCCATGCATATTCAACGAAAAGTTCATAAACTTTAATCCTTTAGGGCCGAGCATGCCAATTTTGGTCTTTTTAAATTGAATTTTGAAGATTGAAATACTTTCCTAGCCTTAGTTGCATGTGAGGGCACGGAAATTCCGCTTCCAATGAGCCACAAGCCATCAAATTTGGAGCAATAATGATGTGTCTATAGCAATTTGAAGTTGGGATTTCTAAAGTTTCAAAATGTATTGTGGAACATGTTTATCTATCGAATTTATTTGTGTATAACTAAAGAGAGCATGACAAATTCACCATAATGTTCATTATAAATTCCTCTATTTTCTATAAAAATTTCATGGTAAAGTGAGCTTTTTTGTAATTACTATGATTTTTCAAAGATAAAAACTCAAAAAGAATATTATAAATTTCATTTTTTTTCCCAAAAGTATAAAAAAATCAGATTAGATAGAAGATATGCATGATTATTTGTGGAAAAATAACAACTTTAATTAAATTATAAAAAATTTGTATACAAATTTGATTCCAAAAGAATTCAAGAGGTTGCTTGGGGCTCCTTAGGCTCTAAAGGATTAAGAACCTCTAGCATATTAAAAAATGGACAAATTTTCAAACCCCAAATTGTGTTAAAATTGTAGTGAAGAAGTACTTGATCAACATAACAAGTATGTAAATGTGAAATTTAAATTATACTATGACAAAATTTTGGACCTTTCTAATACAATGATGCTAATATGTGAGCCCAAGAATGTGAGCTTGTGAGCACCAAGCCTACCAGTATCTATAATATAGATACCACACACTATACAAGGTGTATGTATCATAAGCACCTAAAATATGGTATTTGTAACATATATAACCTATAACCATAGATAGTTTTTATAATATATATACCTATAATATAGGTGTGTAGTATTGGCTAGGCTCATGGGCTTACACTCTTATGCTCACATAATAGCTACCCTCCTTTCCTATACAATATCTACCATCTAGTGTTGCCACCCTTTGCAAATGCATTCTATTGGGCATATTACACTAGAAGAAGAAGCCCGTGTTTTTTTTGGTGTCACTAAAAAGGACTTGTGTCTAAGTTGACGGATTTTGTTAGACAATCTACGTAACAGCCCGTGGTTTTATGTCAAGAATGACATCTAAAGTAACATCAAGATGTTACTTTAGATGTCATTCTTGACATAAAACCACGGGCTGTTACGTAGGATGTCTAGCAGAATCCGTCAACTTGGTCACAAAGAAATAAAAACAAACACGGGCTTCTTCTAATGTTAGAAATGGACATTTGCAATTGTTGTAGAGATACTTGATTGTATACCATTTAAATTAATTGTATCATTTTTTGCTTGTTCTTCAGCTTGCTATAGTGTCGTAGTAAATCATTCTTTATCTTCCAAAGATTCTCTATGGTGAATTAATCCCTAATGATCCAACTAAAGCAATCACATTCTCATTGCTTTCCGTCTTTTTTGAACTTTCTTCTCTTATATTTTGAATTTTTTAAAATAAAAAATATTTATAAAAATATACTATGTTATAAATCGAATGGTAGAAGTTTCACCAAATTCCAAATTAAACTCAACCTTTGGGAATTCTTCAATTTACATCTCGTTTTTTTAGGTTTGGTTTGGACATGGACTAAAAAGCCAATCAACCAATGTGATTCATTAGAGAAATTTTTAGCCTTAAAGAGGGCCGTCCGAAGTTGATATGCCATGCTATTCTTTGCATGGCTTGTCAGCTTTGAAAATGCTCTTGGTGAGCAGTCAGAGTCTCTGACTGCTTGCTAGAGCAGTCAAGTTCCATAGAATTTTTTTCAAAATATATATATATTTTTTAAATATTTTTTTAAGATTAATTTTTTTATTTTTTAATATTTTTTAATTTAGAATTCTAGGTTCCTGCGCCATTGCTGCTGCAATTTTAGCAAGGCAAAATGATTTTTTGAGCAAAACGATTTTCTGATCACAATAAAAGCAAATTTCAGGGTACCTCAGGGCTGCGGAACAGCCCTGTAGAGGCCTGAAATTTCCTCTAATGTCTTGCCTACTTCAAAAAATTGAAATTCACAGGTTTGAAAAGGGTTGATCCATGGAATTCAAGGAGAAGACAAGTGTCTATTAGAGAAAATTTCAGCCCTCTAGAAGGTTGAATTAATGCATGAGAATGTGCATATAGGGAAAATATCAGCCCAAAAAGGCTATCAAGTAATCTATTATGTGAGCAGCCAGCCCGGGTGCCCTGTTGGAATTTTCAATTAAAAATTTATCTTTTATTATTTTAAATTTTTAAATTTTTTTTTTTTCCAATAAAAACAAAAGAACAAAAAAAAATTTGATTTTTTTCACTATATTTGCACATTTGCTGAAACCCTAACAACTTGTACATAGAGGGTCCAGATTTTTTGTAATGCCATTCTTATTTTTCTTACACACACTATTCCATTTCAATGACCACTTGTACTGTGCATTTCAAGCTCCACCATGAATTGAAAAATGATCGAAATGTTGTGAAATTTTATATGTACATTTTCAAATCTCTTATTTTCTACTGAGCACAAAAAGGCATTGATTCAAAATATTCTCACAAAGATATGCTCCTTCAAAGTGCATTAGGTACCCTGTATTTCCCTTGACCCAAATAAAACTTCAAACTTAACTATCTTCAAAATCATGCAATCAAATAATCTGAAATTTTTGGTATTGCTCACTCATAATGTGAACTTCAAGATCCTACGGTTACATTCTACCCAATTTCAAGTTCTTGGTAGTTTTGGCTCATTTTGAAAGTATACCCCCCTTGGGTCATTAGGGATTAAGAGGCCAAACTAACTTCTTCATACTATGAGCTTGCCTCTAATTTTTTGAAAGTTGTTGTATGATATTCAAGTACACTTTACTACAATTCCAATGCAATTTGTAGTTTGAAAAGCTATGCACTTTTTGGGCATGTAAGTCCATCCATCTTTGAAGTTCATGAACTTTTTGCTAGTAGAAGCTGTTTGGGAAAAAAACCAAAATAGAAAGATTATTGGACCTGATTAGTATGTCAACAAAACTTTGGAAGTGAACGTAGTACTTGGCTGTTGAGTCCCTTTTTGATCTGCAATGAAACTCCATTTGTTTTTCAAAAAAAGGTTAACCCTTAAATGCCGGGCTGGTGGACATGGAAATCACCCTTTTGCAAAACCGTGGGAACAATTGGCTTAAAAAAATGAAAAAGTTTTCATTGGAAGTCAAACTACTGTAAAGGACCTCCCTTTTCACAACAAAATTTGGAGGATGAATAGTTGCATTTCTGTCCTACACAGGAGATTCTTTTGTCATTCATCGGAAGCAGAACGTCCGCCTCGACGTTCAAGGGTTAAAAAGCTTCGATTCTTGAGGTGATCCCAAACATGTACGTCGCCTATCAGGGTAAATTGTAACGCACCCGGAGCATCAACGAAGAGCCACAACGTAATCCCCTGATTCCTGAACACGGCATATTCCCATCTTCCAAAGATGGCAAGAGTCTTCTTAGCTAGCTCCGATCCTTGTGGCCTTCATCAGTTGGTGGTAACTCAAATAAATCAGATTCGCATCAAGGAAGCTCAACTAAATCGCTGGTCACGGCGATCGTTCAGAAATTAAGTGAAAAAGATAGTGACCAAGGCTTGAGATTGGCACACGCCCACCTCCCTGCCCACGGTCCTTTTTCTTACATCACCGCTTGCTCCACCGTTTGTACAGTCCCTCACTTTACTCCAAAATCACTGGATTCTGAAGATCAGACAGTGCAGACGGAGAGACTCCTGTCATCATCCTGTGGTTCCTGGTCATTGCGCAGTTGCATTCAACGTTGGAATCTTTGAATTGAATGGGATCATTGCACTGTGGCGTGTGTTCTACACGCAATCTGTGTCGTGCTGGCTCATCGATTCATCCACGTTTCATGATCTGAAGTCTGTTAATTAAATTATATATCTCTCAGTATCAACTGGCAGTAAAAAGAAATGTTCAATCTTTTTCTAATGTAATACCGTTATTCGATTCCCATTATCGATCAGTTCTCGACAGACCTGAGTGTGGGAGCATTCTTTACCAGTTGTCTATTCTCCACTGCAAAACTCGACCATTAAGTTAGAATTGCTCAGTACTCTGTAATCGTACAGTCTCTAAGTATCCCCTGAATTTTTCATGCTGTGTAGAAGTATGATTGCATTGTGGCGTGTGCTCCACACACCAACGTGTGCCGTGCTGGCTCATCGATTCATCCACAGGGAGAACGGGGAGGCGTTACCCTCCCCGGTGTTTATTTCCACAGTGAAGCTTCACCCCCCTTCACTTTCCGTTTAAAGAAAGTCAAGGGGGTGAAGCTTCACTGTGGAAATAAACACCGGGGAGGGTAACGCCTCCACGTTCTTCCTGTGATACACGGTTCATCACGGTTCATGATCTGAAGCGTGCTAAATTATATATCTCCCACCTGGCTATAATTTTGTTCAATCTTTTTTTATTATATTACCATTATTCATCGATCAGTTCTCTACAAATCTGTGAGCATTCTTTACTAGTTGTCTATTCTCCACTGCAAACTGAACCTTTAGAATTGCTCACTCTGTGATGGCACATTCTCTACGTATCCCCTGAATTTCTCATGTTGTGTAGAAGTATGATTAGACAACTTTCACAGTTACAGTGCATAGATCTAGAAGGTTGTTCGTCTCCTGGAGGGGTGTGCAATCAGAATGGGTTGAATATAGAAGGCAATAAAGAAAGAAGACTCGAAAGTCTAGCATTCATTATAATAAGTGCTTCGTGGGTGGACAATGCTTGTAGCTTTTGGTACGTACCTCTCACCTAAAACAAATTCAAGATCTTGTACAAAAGAATCCATGATTTCTTTCTTACCTGGGTGTTGAGGGCAGGTCTTCATGAAGGAGTCCACCTATTAAAATAAATTGAAAATGAACTGCCTGCAACATGATTTGAAATCGGAGTTTAGCAGCAAAGTTTCGTACTCCGTATTTCTTGTTCCTTTGTCACTACTGTAGGTACGTAGGTGCATGACAGCAACTCTGCCGAAGCTCTGGTAATTTAAGCAAGATTTTTTAGTTACAAACATTTCAAGTCTAGCTTCTCCGTGATTTGTTTGCGACTCTCGGGCAACTTGTATCTCAGACAAGGTGTGGTTCCGGATATGGCTCATACTTGTGGATCAAGGCGAATCTCCTTTGAACAAGGCTTTAAATTTATACACATGGCGAAGTTTCTGCCGCATGGGCAGATCTACAAACTTAGCCTAATTCATGTTGTTCAGGGATTGCAACTAATCTCTTGAGTGCCTCTCCAGTCGTTTTCTTGTGAACCGCGCGCAACAGTGAACATTACCTCCACTACTGAAGCAGCACCGGAAGCAACTGTCCTTTACGTGATTGAATCAACACTATTAGTATCGCATCCCCATCGCAAATCGATCCTCCACTCACAGTGCCAGTTGATCCTACCCTCCACAACTGGTACAAATTGTACCCAGCTAGCCCTGGCATGGCTTCAACCACTCCACAACGACGTACAACTGGTGAGATGCACGTACCTCATTAGTCAAATGGATGGGCCCAGCCAGTTGATCTTCGAGGATCATAACCGCTGCACGACATGAGGTAGGTGCCTTTCGAAGTCGACAGAGGCCATGGAGGGACCCCAGGACAAAACAAATCGGCACTAATTCGAGAAAAAGTCCATTGCTACAGTCCTGATATTTGCTCAGAGGGCTTCACAAGGTCACAGGCAGGTCCTGGTTTGTGAACATGATTGCAAAATCAGTACTGTAGTTTAGAATCGTCCATTACACTCAACCCTCTGGAACGACAAACACGGTAAATGCACATAATATCCGCAACATCTGTCATATTTCTTCAATTCTGATTGGAAAACTTCCACCTGTTAAATTGTCAAGTTCCCAACTGAGATGTTTAAATTTTATTTTGTGAACCGAAGGTATTGTTGTTTCCCCTTAAATTCTCAACCGTTCACCAGGAGAATAATATATATATGCTTTAAAAAATCCACTTCAGTTCATCCAATTTATTTTCATTGAGCGGGAAGCTAGTTAACCTAGTTTAAAGGAAGATCAAGTGATAAGTTGACGACTTCTTATCATTTATAATAAATTTTCAATGTGACTTAACTGTTTACAATGTGGGGTTATGTCATCGAAGAACTGAAGGCTGAGTACCCTAGCTAACTCTATAAAAAAAGAAATAATCATTACCAGACGGAATGTTTTATCCTCCTCATGTATGAATTCCAGTAAAATGGTTCATTTAGACAAGTAATGTTACCACCTGAAAATGGGCCGCGGAACAACAATGAGGTTGCAACCTGGATCGGTTACTTCTGTAACTGTCTGCTGCTGTACTGATGCAGGTAACATACTGTCCGGCTCCAGCTTCTCCTCCAAACCTCCAGGAAATGCACTCACTGCCCAAAGTAAGTGACACCATGTGCAAATTGCAGGACTTGGTCTGCATTCATTACTGCCCGTAACTCAAAGAGGCTACGTGGACTCCTCTCAAATTCCGCTAGAAATGACTGAATCAGCACTGTCCGATCCAACCAGTTGAGATCAAGATCGTCGGTTGTTTGATAGATCCCAACGCAGGTCCTAATGCCAGACTCCCCAATTACGGTTCAGCCTGGCAATTAATTCAATGCATGAAAGGTATCTGGATTGGGTACTTGCAGCCAAACTGAATGTGGACAACTGTTGGCCGGTGGTGGTAACGTGTGAGGACACTTCAGTAATTCTGTGGAAAAGCCGCATCTACGGTCGCAGGAAAAAGATTCCAAAGCTAGAAACCTAAGCCACACTACAAATGCGTAATTTGCGGGGACTCTGAAGATTCCTGGCAGCAGGAGTCCAATTGGTGAGGTCGCTTCTGAACGTATATATAAGCTCGGTGCTGGTAGAGTTTCTGCATCATTCGTCTTTCCCCGTTTGCATTGCATTGCATCTACGTGGTAAGGCTCGAGCAAGCTCTTGATTTCTTTCGTCTTGATTTCCTGTTGGGAAGCCATAGCTCTTGATTAGTTTGCAGCAATTACTCTTCAGGATGTGACTTGGACAGACCAGGATCCTTGTATCGTTTAATTGCTTCAGGAGTTTGTAGTTTCTTTCTAGTTGTGAGGATTTCGAAGTCTGCTAAGGTAGTCCTTGGTCATCTAAGATTCTCATAAAAATTAAGTTGCTTTGGTGTTCCAATTCCGAAGGATAGTTTTTCTAATTGCAACTGTTCGTTGTTTCTGTTGTGACAGTACTACTCGATCAAACGCCTCACACTCGTCCACTACTGCAATAGCCATGGCCAAGGATAACGGCAAGTGCGGCGCCAACTGCGACTGCGCCGCAGGAACTTGTGCCAATGAGAATGGCGGCAAGTGCGGCAACTGTGACTGCGCTGATGGTGAGATGATGCTTCGTCTTCATCACCTTTTCCTTCGCATCTTACTTGTGACTGCAACACGGATGGTGATGAGCTCTTCACTTTAGATGAAACTATCAGCGGTGGTTTTAGTCTCGTGTTTTCATTGTGACTGATGGTTTGCTTTGTGGCATGTGATTTAGGAACCTGCGCCAAGGAGAACGGAGGCAAGTGCGGAAACTGTGACTGCGCTGATGGAACCTGTGCCAAGGAATAGATCACTTGCAGGGTACTACTAGTCTCCATGGCACCGATTTTACATCATGGAGCACTGTAGAGTTAAATTGTGTACTAGCATAGTACTCAAAATAGAAGTACATATAAAATGGGAGAAATTGTATCCAGCAGCCGCATCCTGGACTTGAAGGAAGGTGTTGTGTGCAGATGCAGATTTAAGACTGGAAAAATTGAAGTGAAGTGTGTGATGGAATAAAATCAGAAAATCATCTAATTTTCTGACAGTTTGTTTTCTAAACTCTGTGTAACCTTAGCTTGAAGCATAGAAATTTGCTTGGTGATTAATTTCAGCCGATGAATGGTGCCATGGAGACTAGAAGTGCCATGTCAATGGTCTACGGCATTGAAATCAAGTGTGGTGCCCTCTATATATCACCAACTTGAGGATCGTTCGGTACCTAATTTTTGTCAATAATTTCACGAATGATTGTTACGTTTGGAAACGGGTTCTGAACTGGGAGTGGTTTTGAAACACACAGTTAGAATAGGAGCAGTTTGAGACGGTCATCTGTACCAGTTTTTGACTTTTAGAGTTTTGTGGTGTAGTACGTCGAAATGTATCTAAATATTTAGGAATTCGGATTTTCAGCACTGAACATCATGTTTTGCCACACTGAAAGACGCGGAAATGAATTAAGGTTCAACGTCCTGAAGAAGAGTGACGCAGCCACCACTTACGGATGTAAACGGATGCCTGCCAAGTCTGGAAAATTATTTTAGTGCCAGATACCGTAGTTTAGATTTTGGCTATTTATCGAATATATGCCGCTAGATACGAAGTACACGTACACCAGGCCATGCTTCAACACATTAGACGCAACTTGCAGAGCACAGAAATTTTACCAGCAATGGAAAGATGAGGAATTTCATTAAAATGGTGATTTTTTTTTAAATGACCCCAAAACAATTAAAACAGTCGTTCTAAATCTACACTTGTCCTAGATGTTTAGAATGGTCATTCTAAAATCTATACCTACCCTAGATGGTGAAAATGGCACATCATCAAAGTGGCACTTAGAATACCACCATTTTAATGAAATTGTGCATAAAGAGAGAGATTGTGTGTTATAATCCTTATGACTCAGATCTATTGATAGAATCTTGAGCGTTGCACGGACAGGTATTTTTTGTGTGTGAATGATTTATTGATCTCACTCTAGTCGAACACTATGATCATACCATTTCTTTGAATATAGTCAATTGGTACTCTGCATACTGTGGGTAATGTTTGGACAAAATCGTTGATTATTTCATTGTTAGCTCATGTCATTAGGAAAATATGGTACCCAGTTGGAGTGTAAATAGACAATACGAAGTCGGACAAAAAAATGGTAGGATCAGCAATCCCTAACCACTTTGTGCAGTGTGAATGTAGTTGTAGATAGAATTAGAAAACTCGGATTTGAAAACCAAAGAATCTATATTATAGTCTCTATCTAAAAGACAAAGCTAGTAAAAGTTAGAAATATGAAGTTGACTTTTTCCATGATATTGTTGGATTTTAGCTACTTGCCATTTTTTAAACAAGGCTAATGTTGTTGATTTTAACCAAAGAGGTGGCCATTGTATAGTCGATGAATGAAAGAGAATCCTTTTGTGTAGAACAAAAGTCCAACTATTCATCCATGGAATTTTGTGTGGAAAGGATAGATCATGAACAATAAATTGATCTCATTAGAAAAAATTTTAGGCTTTTGGAAGGTTGTTCCACAACCCTTCGAGGTACTCTAAAATTTACTTTTTTTTTGTTCAAAAATTCATTTTTTTCCTATTTCCGAGCTTGCTGTGACAGTGGCGCAAGAACCAAAATTTGTGAATAAAATAAAATAAAATAAAATCTACAAAATCTAACTGCTCTAGCGAACAGTCAGCCACTCTGACTACTCACCGCAACAGTCTGCTGGAGTGACAGACCAAGCTTTTTAATAGCTTGGTTTGTCACTTCGAAGCAGCCCTGCGGAAGGCTTATGTTTCTTCTAATGGGAGTGAACACTTTTGATTTTTTTAAAGTAGGTGATGTCATATAGTGCCAAAAGAATGATTTCCACAGTCACCAACTTGGCGTTCAAGGGTTGAAAGACAACGTGGGTATCACTTTTGAGATGCTTTAGTTGTGGTTGCTTGCCCTAGCCCTGGTTTTGTCATCCATGTATTCATGATGTAATGAAATTTGGAGTTTATTTTCAACATCAACATGTCTTTGAAAGAAGAAGATTGTAGCCTTTCTAAAATTGAAGTTAAAGGAGAATGGCCGATGAAAATTTGATATTAGAAGAAATGAACAAAAAAATTTTGATAAGGAGAGGATGCAACTGATGCACTTTGAAAAAGCATGGCTCCTTCTACAAAGAGGAGGCAAATTAGCAAAGCAGCTCTAAAAACTTAAAGCATGGCTCCTTCTACAAAGAGGAGGCAAATTAGCAAGGCAGCTCTAGAAACTTCCGGCACGCTACCCGGGGTGTTCAATAGTAGGGAGTGGAAAATTTATCTGGACCAGTCCAAGAATTTTGATACTAAAGCTGAGTTCAGTTGTAGATTTGACGTTAATCACGAGTTTTGAATGGGCACGCTGTCTGAGAAAGCGAATTGGAGGTGGCACGAATGGAATGGGCAAGCACGTGCAAAGGCCACCAGGGAAGGACGGTGACGTAGAAAACGTGAAGTACGAGGAAGGAAGGGACACTGCTTTTGCTCTTGAGTATCTGTCAAATCCGATTTGGGGGTTGAGGTCTGCGGCTTCCACTGCACCGATGCCAATAGGCCCGCGCACATGAGGCAAAAATCGCCTGTGCGACGTCGTACGTGAGGCTCGAAAAGGCTGGGTTTGCCTGGCCGAGGGCCAACGAGGCTGGGCTCACAAAACGTGAGGGCACAACCCTCACGGACAATTTACCCAGGCTTTTAATTCCAACGAGTTAACTTTTGTTGCATGCGGGCGGTCGTTTGGCTTCAGGTGGGCGGAAAGAGTAAAAGCCCACTGCAGCGGGAGGTCAAATTGGCAGGCCAGGTGGCCTCGGAAGTAGCCTGGATCTTTCTGTTTGCTACCGGGGGTGGGGGCCCACGCATGGCTGTGTGACGTCGCACTCAGCCCCCCCCCATGTGCGAGGGCCTAATGCCTTTTTTGGACCGAGTATATGCAGAAAATTAAGCTTATAAGGATCAAAGTTTAACTGGTGGATGTTTAAAAATATTTCTTTAGCAATTTGTATATATCTGATTAAGGATTAAAGGTATGTTTGCAGAGGTGTTAGGGGTGATGTTTGCAATGTGAACCTAGTCTAGAAGTAGGTCTAAATTCGTTCAATAACATCCCTCTTTAACACCAAGTGCTAATATACTTTAAGGGTAGATTTTCATATATTGACAAATATCAACGAAATTGGAAAAGGTCAAAAACTGTTACTGACTAGGTAACTTTCAAGCCGTTAGGAGGTGGCAAATTGAGGTTACATGGCATAACCAACTCTATTTTCAAATGAAAACTCATGTAATTGTTGACTTTGTAGATGAATATCGTGTGGTTATAAACAAATTATCCTGTCTGTGGATGAAACACCATCATGCTGATAGATGTACACAATCACTCCATAAAAAAAGACCAAATGTGGACATCAGTGAACTTTGTATGGGAGGGTATACCTCAAGAAAGTATCCAAAAGTTAGTAAATACAATCCCAAACCAAATGGAAGCTGTGATAGCAGCTCAATGTGGTAGTACTTTGTGGAAGTGGATACACCATTTTTTTGCAAAGTCGTTGCTAGTAAGGAAGACATAATATATAATTCATGTTGTAGTACTCTTCTACAATTCTATAGCTTTCTAATGATAACCTATGTGACAATTAAAGTCACATGGAAGAAAATTTTACCTACATAATGTGAGTCTTTGTAACATGAAAGATGTGAACAATGATGTTTCCTAAATATAAGTGCAATCAGATTTTAAAAAATCATCACACATATTTTTCAATTAATTATTATGTAGAATTATAAAAGTCAAATAAAATAATTCATCAAAAATAGAGTTCCTATTTATGGACATGGAAATTTCATATGTTGTTTAAGGTTCCATAAAGCAATAGATTTTATAAAATAGATTGATAAAAAAAAATTTAAATGGTATTAAAAAGGAAAAAAATTGAAGGACTTCATAAGGTAGAACCACCCATTTCCAATCAAGGAGCCATGACCAGCATGTAGAATACCACTATTTCCAATCAAGGTTGGAAACATATTTCAATCAAAGCTTAGAATGCCTTGGAATGCGGTTTTTTCTCTTTTTCAAAGTTGGGACTAATGAAGTCATTACACATACTCTGTAGTGCATAGGAAGTAGTGAAAAAGAAGTAGGAAGTACTAAGTAGCAAAGTAGTTCTAGACATATAGATAGAAATTTTGGTCTCCGAAGAAGGCTGGCTTGAATAAAGTGTCTGTTCGTAATGACAATGAGCCAATGTCCATTGGATCAGAGGCCATTGATAAAAAACTATTCTCCCCTTTCGAGAATAGACACTTTAGTACCGATAACCAGATAAAAGTAACCAAGATTAAGGTTGTTAGGTGAAAATTGATTATAAATGTAGAATGTAGTGGTGGAGGATCACCAAGTCTAAAGTAGTTCTTCTGTAATTAGAATAAAAAGATTAGACATTGGCTATGGATTCAGACCACTTTTTGGCTCCCAAAATTCATAGTAATTTCAATTTCAACAATAAAATTACGAAAAATTTACAGTCCCAATATTTCTTATCTCTCTACATGAGAAAAATTTCTACTACCTCACATCCCTCATCTGTTCTGAAATTGCTTAAGTGATCTGGTATGGGTGGTTTCACCTTAGGCCGGGCTTCCATGTAAGCATCGGGCGGGTGAAACCCACAGATCATCGGTCAGATGGGAGTTCCAGAAAAGGGACTCCCCATCTGACCGCCTATCAATGGACTTCACCCGCCCGATGCTCACATGGAAGCCTGTCCTTACATAACATTATTCACCTTCACTAGGGGATTCCCTTTTGCTCCCCCCAAACAAAGAGCCTCCTAGCGAATCAACGTTCCAAGCTCTGACAACTTGACGAGGCCCAACAAATCATCCTTCGAGCATTATAACTTAATTCTCCCCCAGGGATCTTGGGGGGAATTATACCTCCACTTGGGGGGAGCTCTCATAGCCTCTTAACAATGTTGTGTAACTGGGGTTGCAAGATTTTCTTGGAGGGAATCAGTAAGTTACAGCAGTGAAGTCAGGCCACCTCCGTCTGAGAGCTAGTTGCCATTGGGGAGCTGGAGGGGTCCAGACCTGGACCTCCAGCCTCCAGATTTGTAAAATTAGAAAACAGGACTGGACCTTCCGGAGCCTCCGCCGGACCTTGCTTTGTGAACTGTACGTGAGGGGGAGATTTCAGATTTTTTTGCATGCTCTGCCCGTGGTCAAGCTGGACGGGCCTCCAGTTCCTGCTTCCAATGGCAACAGGCTCTGAGCCAGGACGCATCCCCCAAAGCGCCTTCCTTCTAAATTCCAGGCAGGGCTCCACTGGTCTGCCAATCACCCAGTCACAGAGTAACTCACCCAACCCACGTGGCAGACGCCCAGTTAAATTCGCTCCCCAAACCCTACAAACGATATCCTCATGCCACGTGCCTACCCCTAGAACCCTCCCGCCTAGAACCCTCCCCACTCCTCTCAGTTACGCAACCCAGTGAGGGTCTCAAGATCCAACAGTCTCCAGCTAAAGTTCGTCTCAAGATCCAACACTTTTCTTTAAGCTTAGCTTACTTCACCTTCAGTCAGCTCAATCCGACCATATTCACCCACACTTCTTATAAATTATCAGTAGCCAGCCCCCTGCCCATTGTGGGTGCCATTCCAGCACATTTGTACAACGAAAGCTCGGAGCTTGGATTGTGGGCTTGGATTGATGGAATGAGTCGAATCCCCAATTTTCTTATTCCCAAACCATCAATGCAGATGCCTTGTTGATTGAGATGAACGAATGAGCATGTGCGCGTGCCCTAAAAGTGTTGGCTTGAGACTCGAGGGTCTGAGATTTGAATGCAGGAAGAGGGAATTAGTGAGGTAGTAGTGTGAGTGCAGAGATCGAGAGGTTGTGTGTTTGATTCAATGGGGTTGGTTGCAATGCTCTTGCTGGGAAAGAGGAGTCCGGTGCAAACGGAGATCGGGGATGCGGAGTGGTGGATAGCGGCTGCGGTGTCTGTTTTTCTGGTGCTGTTTGCGGGCATCATGTCGGGGCTTACGCTGGGGCTGATGTCACTGGGGTTAGTTGATTTGGAAGTGCTGAAGCAAAGCGGAAGTGAAGACGAGAAGAAACAGGCTAGTGAGTGACCTTGATGAGATCCCCCTCAGTTATCTTTTCTTTTGGGTCCCATTGGAATTGTTATTTTTGCCGAAAGTGATCATTTGGAAAGCGTGAATCTGGATCTTTAGGGTTTGTTGAAATGAGGCTTGCTGGCACTGGTGATTGATTTCGGATTTTGTTTAACCTTGTACGTGGTGTGATTGTTTGGTGCAGCGAAGATTCTCCCTGTAGTGCAAGAGCAGCATCAGCTTCTCGTGACATTGCTTCTGTGTAATGCAGCGGCTATGGAGGTAAGAGTCGTTACTTGAGAGCTATTTCAATTTAAGGTATATATTTGCAGTTGATGTTGGTAGCAGTGTTTTGCATATTGAATCTAGTTTGAAGGTGTGCCTCAATTTATTCCCAGGTAAGAACTCTTGTTAACTATAACCGTTCTTTATGCCATGTGAGAACTTGACTTACGTATGTTTAAGTATGTTTTCGTTTCTTGTTACTTGGATGCTCGATCTCTCTGCAGAGTGAGCGAACAATTGAGTCGTTTGTTCTGGGTGCTGATTTTGAACTTGTGGGATGGACACATGCAGGCGCTTCCCATATTTTTGGATGATATGTTCAATGAGGTTGTGGCTGTGTTGCTGTCAGTCACTTTGGTACTTGCTTTTGGAGAGGTATGGCTAAATTTCCCCTTGCCTTTTTGATACTTTAGTTTTTATTGGAAGAGGTTCAAAATGATTAGAATTGTGAAATTGAATTCCTACAGATAGTTATCTTTCATACCATTCTAGAGAGTCAATGAGCCGTTTTCTTAACTTGTGCGAGTATGTTAAGGCTTAAATTTTGCTTGATATAAGTTCTGATTTGGAATGAGGTTTCTGTAAATAACTCTTAGTGGGAACTGCTCTTTAAAGGCGCATGCTATTACTACTCAAAAATGTTATATTGTAGCCCTAACCTTGGTGTTTGTGCTTGCTACTCAGGTAATTCCACAAGCAGTCTGTTCTAGATATGGACTGGCAATTGGTGCAAATCTTGTTTGGATGGTCAAGGTGCTCATGCTCATTTGCTGGCCTATCTCCTACCCCGTTGGCAAGGTGAGTTTTGCTTCGTTGCTTGACATTGTGATGCCTTGCTTGATCTTTCTGCTTCCTGGTCCTAATTCGTGCATTAATTTTAGTTTTATGTTTTCTGATGGCGATAATTTTGAATGCAGATTTTGGACTCTTTGTTGGGGCACAATGATTCCGGAATGTTCAGGCGAACGCAACTCAAGGCACTTGTGGGCATTCACGGGCAAGAGGTAGAGGCCAGCCGGTCATTGTTAGTCACAGCATAGATCCTTCTTCAAAAACAATCTTTGCATGTATGTCTTATTACACTGCGAACCCTAATCGTGCAGTGGAGGATTCCTCAAAATGAGTATGCTCAAATTTTCATTTCGAAGTTCTTGTCCAATTGTTTTCTGGTAGGCTGGAAAAGGAGGAGACCTTTCGCATGATGAAACGACGATTATCCAGGGAGCTTTAGACCTCACGTCAAAGGTGACCTGCCTCAAGCATTGACCCCTAAGTTTTTGAGCTTACAATGTGAAGTGGGTGCTGTTAGTCGGCTTTAGTAACTTTCAAGACATGATTTTTTAGTATAAGTATTAAGGATATGTATTCTTTCTTCTATTGGTACATTTTGTCTCCTAAATAGTACATTACAACTCTTGTAGATATTGAAGCAGTCACTGTTGTTGATTTATACTCTTGGGCTTAACTTGACTGATTTCCTCATGGACACGACGTAACTTGAACTGGTGTGGAGGTATCGAGGGGGAACCGTCCAGATTATATTTCAAAATTTGTCTGAAAACGGCCGAGAGGTCGCAACACATCTTCCCATTAAAAATGTGATCATGCTGACTTATTGCATGTACTGTGCTGATCTCAGAGAGCGCTGGATGCTATGACTCCTTTAGAGTCAACCTTCGCACTGGACCTTAACGCAAAGCTAGACTGGTACGCTTTTTCATCACACTTCAAACCTTTGGAAGTTGTGATCCTGCAGGTTCAGTGTTCTTGGATGTTTTTTTGAAGTGGTTGTCGGTAAGCTGTATAACTATTTAATACTCAATTGGGATGTTTTAATTCTCCAGGGACACAATTCAGAGTATATTGGCTCGTGGGCACAGTCGCGTTCCTGTTTACGATGGGAATAAACGAAACCTAGTTGGTCTATTACTGGTATCCTACTTACACTCTTCCTTCGTACTACCATTTTTTGTGCAAAATGCAGTTGTTTTGTAATATTCAACTTCGCATGTCTTCTTCCAGGTGAAGACTCTACTATCAGTGCGGGCTGAGGATGAAGTCTGTATCAAGCAAACCACCGTAAGGAGGATTCCCAGGTACATTTTTTTGTTCACCAACACATAATTTCGCGTTTTTCAGACCTAGACTAATTAATTTACCTAGGATAACAGATGTCATATTTTGATGACAGAGTCAATGGTCAGTGACGATTTTTGGTTTTAATTTTAAGTGAGAGATGCAATTTGGTTTGTAGTTGATTCAAGTCGCTGATGGCAAAGAGTGCGTCGGTTGCAGAGTGCCCAGCAATATGCCACTCTATGACATTCTAAACGAATTTCAAAAAGGAAGTCATATGGCAGCAGTAACAAAAGTTCGGAGCAAGATCGAAAGGAGTCCTAGCGAGAAACAGAAAGACAACCAGCAGTCACAAGAAGTGGACACCAGCATTGAAGCAGATGTAGAGAAGGGTGTGCACGTGGATGACAGCTTACGGGTACATAGAAAGGCCAAGAAGGTTGAGGAAGGTGGATTGTATAGTCACGTCGATGCTGGAGAAGTGATTGGGATCATCACACTTGAAGATGTGATGGAAGAGCTTCTCCAAGTAACGTTACCTACACTTTTCACAAGATTGCTTCTGTTTATCAAACGGCCTCTCTAATTGCTCAAGAAATATTTTGGAAACTAGAACAAAAAAAAGAAAATTCCAAAAATTTGTAGACCAAAATTTCGAGAGACTGAAAAATGCCAATGTGTTGAAGGAATCCGAATTTGATGTTTGGGCCGATTAAATGATGCAGAATTAGCTCGGAATGATCTATTCCGACTGAATGCAAAAGTGTATCGAAATAGATCATCAAAAAGTAACTCAATTTGCTGCCAGCATCAAAAGTTGTAAACCTCCTGAAGTCTAAACTTGTTCCTCAGACATTTCAGTACTAAGAGTTGTTTCAATTCTCATTGTTCCACTGTAAGAGAATAAATTAGAGCTGTGGGGTTTTCAGTAAATTAGACTGTTCTCTAGAACTATTAGACAACACTATGGAGAATCTTCCCCATGATTCATAAATCGCTATGGTTGTAATGATCGTACAAATGCCTCTTGGGGGAGGCCTACGTAACATCATTGTGATTATTTGGAAGATTCTCTTCATGATTTGTCTAAATGTCTCTGAAAAAGTCTAATTTTACTGAGAATTCTATGTTATATCCTATTTAATTTTTGCTGACTCATGTATTCCAATATCTCGTGTAATGCAGGAAGAGATTGTCGACGAAACAGATGAATACATTGACGTTGCCAATAGGTATGCAATTAAGTCTTACTTTCTGGCCCATGTGAAAAAAGTTTATGTTTTCTCAGGTGGTCTAAATTGCCACAACGAGCAAGATCTCGTTGAACATGGATTGACTAGAAAGTTTGGCTAAAGTTCGCAACCCTTGGCCTTGCAGGGTACGAGTGGCAACTGCTGCAGCACAAATAAATAGAGGAGCTTCGCTGGTTAGTGGTATTACCTCGTTTAAGAACCCAGTAAGTACAAATCAACTCAATTTCTTCTATTTTCTTTATTTCAGGATCTTATAAGTTTTCATCCATGCCATCCATGCCTAAAGAGGATCCTCAGTTTTGCAATCTTCTACCACATAAGGATTTCTTTGCATTACCTGGGCTTGCAGCAAATGGTTATTTCGAAACAAGGGCAAGATGCGATCAACAAGGGCAGGCAGAACCGTTTGGCTCAGCTTGGAGTGCCGGACGACAACGGCAATCTCTCAGAGCCGCTGTTAGATAAGAAGTAATGAGCAGGGAAAATTTTGGTAATGCGTCCGTCTGACTTTGATCTTTACAGCCAAGTCCTTGACATGGTCACACATGTATGGCATCCAAACTGCTTCTCAATAGCAAGATTTTCTTGTAGTTCCAGACCGCAGCACCGACATGAGCAGGGGATAAATTCGATGATCCTGTAAGGTAGATGGGCCTAAAATCTTCGTAATTGGAGCCATTTCTACCTTAGGAAGTGTAGGCTAGATGTAACCATTTGCGTGTGAGTTTTTTGAGCTATGTTGAATAAGTTACAGATTTTTAACTCGTAAGAGTTTGGCCGCATTGTCAAACATCATTTGAAGTTCAGTTTGTGGTTTTCAATTTCATTTGTATCTTGTATGAGATAACAAAAATGAGTCGATCACGTTGGTGCCATTAAGCTTAATTGTATATTGGAATTTGGTGACCTAGCACCAATTTCTTTGGTAGTCATTTTTTCAATTCAATTACTTGCGTAGGGAGGACCATTATAGACTTGTCACCAAGGTGGTCAGTTAAAAATTGATCCAATTTTTGGATGAATAGATACATTCGTTGTTTCCATATAAACTTTGAAACTCATTCTCTGGACACTTTTTGTCCTTTACTAAGTTAGAGGGTTAAGGCCCACTTTTGAAAATTTAGCATTATTAATCACAAATTTCTGCACCAAGGTCAATTCTCTCTAAGTCCCAAGTTCCACCAAATTCTCAAAATTTGATTATAAGGGAGTTGAAAATCCAGATTTGGACTTCACATGAAGATTCAAGGCCAAGGTTAGGTGCATTTAAAAACGCCTACATAACACTTTTTGGAGATTTTGGCACCAAGTACGATTTGGAGTCCAAGTTGGGGTCCAATAAAAATAGAGATTCAGTCTAAGCTATAAGGTCTTTATGTTTTGTACTTTGTATGTAATATGAAAAGAGGAATACTAACTATATCTTCATATATTGTTCTATCTAAAAATCTAACTATTGTAGATTCTATGCAAAAAAGTGCCTCCAAAGTGAAGGTTTTGACTTTTTGATTGATTTTTCAGGCATAAACTTTCTATATGATATTAAATATGACAAAACTTGGAGTTAGGACCTAGTCTTCAACAATGTGAAACTCCAAATCCCATATAGAATAGTTTGTATTTCACCTCCTACATCCCAAGCAAATAGTGAATTTCACATTGAAATCAAAGATTAAGTCCTTATCTTTATTGAGATTACTAGTATGTCATTTATTTACAAGTTAGTACCTTTAATCCCCTAAGTCTAATGCAATCTTGAAGCAACCGGGCAACTTCATGGGCCATGTTTCCCTCCCAAGCTTGCACTTTAAAGAAATTTGGGGAGCTCGCAAGAGAACTCCCTACCTTCAAGATTCTTTTTTCAAGAGCCGCAAGTACTCTACAACAATTTGCACCACTTTCAAAGCACTATGTTGCAACTGGATCATTCATATTCTAAATCAAGTTTATTCTAGTGTTCTTTGATTCTGCTTGTATTGGATTTGCAATACCGGCATCTAATTCACAATACTAACTAGATTGGCATGAAGCCTGCTTTTTAATAGATTTTTGGCCCTTGTTTTTTTGTTTAGTTTTAAACAAATGAATGAGCCCCATTGCAATTTAATCTTGAGCCTATGGCCATCTGCAATTTCAAGCCTCATTGTCTATCACTCTATTTGTTGCCATTTTACAATTGTTTTGAATGAAAAGATTTCTATTTATTTTTGAGAAATGAAAGCATATGTCTACTCCAAGTCATAAAATTTTCAAATTATTGTGAATTTTTGAAGAAAAAATGAAGAATATATTCAAAACAATTGATTTTTATCCTAAATGTATATTATAGTATATAACATCATGGTATAAATCAAACTTATCATGTCACTCTAAAATCAGGAAATCAGCAAACCACGACTATAGGCCCAAAGTTCATATTGCTATAAAATACTGAAATTTTCAAATTCTTTGAAATTTTCAATTCGAATAGAAACTAAACTTGATAAGCTTCATTTCATTAGTTGGACTCAAATTCAAAATACATCATTTTTTTGGCTAGAATTCACACGAAGACTAAATAGCAAGGAATGGCCAAAATATACTACAAGGGTGATCCATGGATTAAGCATCTTCTTCTTTAGAAAAGTCAATAGTGCCAAAATGGAGGAATTTGTAATATTATTCACAAAAATGTACTCAAGCAACTTTCAAAACAAAAAGTGGATGAAAAAATGTTTTTTTTTCCCTCCTACAGATTTAAGTGAAGTCATCCAAAGGACAGTTTTGTCTTCAATAGTGTTTCAAGGTTAATCCCTAAAGGACCATAAGGCCACTAAGTGGCTTTTGTAGCATAGATTTTTGCACCCCCGGTCCTTTAGAGGTTAAGAAGAGATAACAATGTAGTCCAAGAAAGCAGGAAAGTAAGCCACAATCCAACAAGACATGCACCATATCATTGTGTAATTAGGACATGGTCCTCTCCATACTGAATAGGTATAAATATGCTTCTCTAAATATCTATGAGGGATTTATCAGTTAATACAAGCCGATTGGGGTTGGATGAGGAGCCATATAAGACAATTTTGTTCATTATAGGGGGCTCTTTTGAAGGATGCAAAAGGGCCATCTGGCTCATTAGTAAACATTAAGAGTAGTCCACGTAGATTCAAGTGTTTTCAAAAGAAGATTGAAATGCAGAATGAGCGACAACAACCAATTCGCCCATGAGATGATGGGAAGTTTGCAACAAGAATGGTAGGGAACTACTCTTAATACTACAAAATGAGCCCCACATGGTGCATTTCTTAGTAGTACAATATTACTCATGGCTAAGTGACAAGGGTCGTAGATCAGCAACCCCTATGCCGGCCTCTGTTCTGTTGCTAGTTTGCTAAAGTCAAAATAAATTTTAAAAATATTTTTTCAGTTTTTAATTCTAAAATAATTCAAAAAATCCAAAACTTTCACACCGTGTGTCAAAATGACGCTGAATCGAGCCCAAACATCCCTCCTTGTTGAGGGCTTTTCAACAATACCAAGAACAAAACTGGGGATGAACGATCTGAGAGATCTCAACGTAACAAACAAAACAAACGAAATAAAATAAAACAAAACAAACAACCTATCTTAATCCTTTAGAGACCATGGATTCATAGTTTTAAGAAGACAATTTTGGTTGATTGCACCTTGGAAAGTATTATGTAAAGAAGATGATTTTTTATGTAATTTAAATGAGTGAAGAACATTGCATGTGTTGGCTTAAAGAAATGAATTTCTAAAACACATAATTTTGTTCTATAAACCTTCAAAATTCTTTAAAGAATATGAAACCAAATTATGGTTCCTTGGTCTTTAACTCCTAAATGTCCAAGGCTTGTTTTGAGTTTCTTGGAATTTGTTCTCACTTGAACAAAATGCCAACTCTTTGATAAGTTGTATCAATTTTTTTTGAATTGTAACCATACAAATTCAAACTAGACATGTAAAAGATCTCATAGGAAAAGAAAACACAACAATATCATTCATGGAGCAAAAGATTATAATGATTGACCATGAGGGTGTTAAAACTACAAAAGTGATGTAAAGTCTTTCAACCCTCTTTTCACAAGTCAAATCTAAAAAGTTGGTGATCAAAAAAATTGAGTTTAAAGAGCCTAACTTGTACAACCCCAATCAATTTACGGCTTCTTAGAATCTACTCTATAATTTTTTTAAATGAATTTTGAATGAAATTTTTTATCCAAGATCTAGTGTATTTGAGGCTCATTTCCAAGAGCTCTCAACACTACGGGAAGTCAAGATTGCATTGGGTACCCTTATACAAAATCATGAATAGAAAAATTACTATCATTTATTTTCAAGATCGGATTTTTGATGCTAAAACTAGACTTCAAGAAGAACTTTCTAAAAATATAACCTATTAAAGATAGCAAATTGGTTAGGTTTTATTTAACTTCAAAGTTTTGCAAACACCACGTTTGGGTGCGGCTCGGGCATTTAGGGGTTAAAGGGTTAAAGGTATGATGCCCTAATACAAAACCAAATTTAATACTCCGTAAAAAGAAAAAAGAAAAAAAGAATTGGAGGGGATGGTACAGTAGCGCGGCGCCGTAGCGGAATGAGAAATGCGAAAATGTTTCGATTCCCTTGATCGACCGACGACTGTCAGATCATTTGACTTAAGTCGCCGAAGAATCGTCGCGCCTGTGAAAGAGTCAACGGCGGCCGGCGGCTAACGCGACTACGCGAGTGTAGGTTCATCACGATTCTCGTGTGCTCCTCACGCTTTTGTGCTTCTTGGGACATTTCCATCACCAGCCTTCTTCGTCTTCCCCGACGGCTACTAGCGCATGTGGTTAAGCCTTCTCTCTGCTTCAAATGGTGGGTGCGAGCGCAGTTGCGAAGACGTTTGTGGATAATTTGATGGGGCTCTGGATTGATTGCAGGTTGTGAGCTTGGCGATCGGAATTGGATCGGGAGCGATTGGCGATGGGGTTAGCGAGGAAGGCCGTGGCGGATGCGTCCATCACGTTCTTATGGGTGTTCTGCATGGCTTCCTTGGGCGCGGTGTCCACCGAACTGGCGCCCTCTTTGGGCTTAGATGGACCCGGGAAGGGCAAGATGTACATTGTGTTCTCCTTGGTGTCGTTCCTCATGTTCTTCTTCTCCTTTTTAGGGCAAGCCCTCGGTGGCGCTAGCTGGAACCCGACCGCTTTAGTCGCATTCTCTTACGCGGGCGTGAGCAAGGATGATCTCTTCACTCTCGCCATCCGCCTCCCTGCGCAGATGCTTGGTGCCGTCGGGGGCGCCTTAACCATCGTGGAGGTCATCCCGAAGCAGTACAAGCACATGTTGGGTGGTCCGAAGCTCAAAGTGCCGCTCCAAACAGGCGTGGTCGCTGAAACTCTGCTGACGTTCACTATCACGCTCATTGTCATGTGGGCGCTTTTGAGGGGTCCAAATAACCGCATAATGAAGACGCTGGTTATCATCGGGGCGACTATTACGCTTGTGATTGCTGGAGGAGCGTATACTGGTCCTGCGATGAACCCTGCGAATGCGTTCGGGTGGGCGTTTGTGTCCAAGAAGCATACCTCGTGGGAGCATTTCGCGGTGTACTGGGTTGGGCCCATGGTTGGGACCGTGTTTGCGGTGTGGGCGTTTCAGCTGCTGTTCGGAGGACACGCCCCTGCGGCACCGAAAGGGGGGAAGAAGAAGAAGACGTCGGCTGCGAAGAAGGAGAGGAAGGTGGGGAGTGCGAAGAGCAAGAAGGCGGAACAGGAAGGTGTGGACAATGTGGCGGGTAAAGTGAAGGCATCGTAGGCATTGCTTGGATTATCCGCTGCATCAGCTAGAGCTTTTGTGTCCGAATGGCTGACATTGTTCTTGTGACTAGATGAGTTTCTTGTACTAAACCTAATTGAACGCCGATGGCCGGAATTCTTTCTTTCACATTTGGGCAGTTGGGACGTCACGATGACCTAAATCTTCTGTGTGGAGCTTTTGATGAGTCATGGCATTCACAATTGCTTTCTAGACATTTATTTCGTCAGTCGAGTTGCAGGCAAAGTGAAAGCATCGTGGGCATTGCTTGGATGATCCGCTGCAGCAACTGCGTCTTGGCATTCAAAACTTCTTTCTAGAAATTTATTAAGTCAGTCGAGTTTTGGGCTTCCGATCATTTCCGATTTTGCGGGTAAGTGAAGGCATCTTTGGCATTGATTGGATTATCCGCTGCATCAGCTAGAGCTCTAGATCCTGAACGCGTGATTGTTGTTGCTAGATGACTTTCTTGTACAGAACCTAATCCAATGCAGATGGCCAGAATTCTTTCCATCATCTTGGGCAATATGGGTGTCACTGTGATCTAATCCTTGATTTCTTCTGTATGGAGCTTTTGATGTGTGCTATTTCTTGGCATTCACAATTACTTTCTTGAAATTGATCAAGTCTGTCCGTTATTGAACTCCCGATGTTGCGAGTTTTGTGAATGCATCGTAGGCATTGCTTGGATTACCCGCTGCATTAGCTAGAGCTCCTGGGCCTGAAATTTATTAAGTCAATTGAGTTTTGAATTTCGATCTTTTCTGATGTTGCGGGTTAAGTGAGAGTATCGTTATGCATTCCTTGGATGACCTACTGCATCAGCTAGAGCTCTTGGGCTTGAATGCCTGCCTGGCATTGTTGTTGTGACTGGTTGAGTTTCTTGTACTGTACAGACTCTAATGGAATGCATATGGCTAGGAATCTTTCTTACACATGGGGCAATTTGGTGTCACGATGACGTATTCCTTGACTTCTTCTGCTTGGAGCTTCTGAAGACTATGTCATGGCTTTCAACATTTGCTTTCTAGAAACTTTTTGTCTTAAGCCAGTCGAGTTTTGGACTTCGATCATTTCCAACCATCTGTGGCAGGTATTTTCTGCACATCGTTTATGTTCGAGAGCAATTGGCATTAAGAATACTGACACTTTGGATAATATGGGTTTTACAAAGACCTAATCGGGCATCTCTTCTTTGCAGAGCTTTTGTTGTGTACTAGTATGTCATTGCAGTTACAATTGCTTTCTAAAAATGAGGAAGTCTTGTTCTGGACTTTCAGCATTTCTGATAGATATTAACCCCTTATGACCCAAGCGACCATTTTTTGGTTGCTGACCTTCTTTTTTGAGCTGCCCTAGCTCAAATTTTGAGCTCTCTATAAGTGGGTGCATGGACTTTGTTTTGTGGCATTTGGATATATGGTGTGGAAGTTATAGATTTTGAATTTTTTTTAATCTTAAATTATCCTAAATTATGGATCTTTGGAGAGGGAGCATGATTAAATCATGACAAAAATTGGGCCAACAACACAAGACTACACTAGTTTGAACAAAGTCATAGAGTTATATCAATATTGACTCATAAATAAAGTAAACCAGCCTATAAGAGGCAAATTGCCTAATGCAGTATGAAATTAGAGATTATTGATAGAGAAACTAATTTTTAGTGTTGTAGAAGACTTAAAAAACACCAAAGATGGCCCCATATACAAGGGATGAAGGCCTAAATACTAAAAGTACAATGTAGTTTAAATAATTAGACTGTAAATCATTGATCATATATAACATACACTCACAAAGTTTTCTTCTACTCACTTATTTATTGAATTCTATTTCACCATCTCACAAAGACCTGTTTAGCTCAACAACTTGTTGTCTATGCTATTGGACCAAAATACTATGCCAATTTCAAGCAATTAATTCAAGCCACCAATCTATGGCCATTGGCCAAATTCTCACAAGCCTTCCTAGGTGAATAGTCTATTACAAACTTTGCAAGGCAAGTTCAGTAAGACAATCTATAGACGTACTCTTATTACTTATGCAATCTTTCAATTAGACCAAACTGGCAAACTTAATCTGATTCTATCACTTTCTTTCTTATACATACAAAGACAATGCTTCAATATAATCTTTATTAGTCTTGCACCAAATCCAACATACACCCTACATTGAGTTCCAACAAAGGAAGAATTGACAAATGAATACAATCAATAGACCTAGCCTAGGCCACCATAAATTGCAAAAATGCTTCAATAAATTAATGCAAAAATGTTTGATTAGACAACAAAAGATATTGAAGGAGATTATGAATACAATAATAGAGCCATACAAGTATGAATTGTCTCAAGAAAATTTGACCTTTAAACTTCTAATCTAAAAATTTGTTGATAAATCACCAAGACTATTTGACTCCTTTCCTATCTATCAAATTTGTCATGGCTCAAATCTATTTGTGCATTTTTTAGACCTTAAGGTGTGAATTGGCTCTCCTTGACTCTTGAGAAAGGAAATTAGCATGTCTATTTGATCCTATTCACATAAGAAGAACAACTAGAGTATTAGACAAGTAACTTCAAACTTGTAGGTTATAAGCCTCATATTTTTATTAGTTGTTTTGAGTAGGTTATATGGAAACAACATTCTAATTAATTCTTTTCATTTTGAGACCAACGTGAGCAATGTTCTTCATAGACTTTGGTAATAAAAGAGCTGGTCCCATATTCCCATTTGAGTTTTACTTATATGATTTTCAAGCTATTGGTACTCTAGTGACTTATAGTTTTCAACTTTGAACTATAATTTTAGTGCACAAATGAGCAATAATGAGCACATAATTGATACAAAGCATTTTTAATTTAATTGATCATTTTGAAATCATTTTGTAATGAACTCTTATGAAATCAAGAATATATAAATTGACTAATAGAAATTTCTATATATAAGTAAGCTATAAATTTTATAAAATAATGAAAAAATAGTATTGCAAAGATTTAGGGATCATTAGGAGATTATTGGACCTTCTAGAAGCCCCCTCCAATTCCTGAAAATGACCCATCTTAGCCCATAAAAATGTACTTTGAAGATATGTTGGTGGATTAATCCTCTATCTTTGCCCACCCTCTTTCCACATGCAATGATGGTTCTATCCAATTCCCATTGGCCAAATCTTGTTGGACAACATAGAATACCTTGACTCAACAAGTATTTTTGGTTATTATTTAATTATTTGCAAATGTGCAGCTAGTGCCTCGAACAACCTATCTTTGATATCCTAAACCCCATGTATTGTTGTTTTAGTTGATCCTCCATTAGGAAAAATTTCAGCCCTCGAAGGGACTGCAAGTTTTGCACCCTTGAGGTGCAATTATGAAAAAATATATTAAAAAAATAAAAAATGATTATTTTTTATTTTTAAAAATTTAGGTGCTTATGTGGTACTATTAGTGCCATGTCAGCACCACATCAGATTGTTTATATTTTTTTAAATATTTTTTTATTTTTTAAATATTTTTTTCCAAAAAATTAATTTTTTAAGAAAAAATATTTTTATATTTTTTCTATACTTGCACCGCGGAGTTGCCTAAAAATCAAACATTGGCAGCCTTAGACTTTTCGTAATCAGCGTTAGAGGGACAAAAGTATTATTGCCCCCCTTTTGTTCCTACACGAACGCCTCCATTTTCAAATACTATTAGTTACAATTTTTATGCTATTCTTGCATTATTGCAATTTTTATGCAGTTCGAATCATGCATACCAAGTTTCAACTTCAAAACAGCAAAACTTTGTTTTTGGTAAATTTTTAAAGTCAATTTTTATGGTTTTACCTAATAATTAATTGAAAAACTTTTATTAATGAATTTTTTTAATTTGATTGTGGTAATATGTAGGAAACATCTATATCCATGTCAACAAGCATCTCCAAAAAAGCTTCACAATTCTTTCAATGAAGAATTCAATGTTGGGTTGATAATGTCTTAATTTTGAAAAATAGATATCTTTTTATTGTAATTAGATTTTGGCAAGGCAATTGTAACATCATGCTCAAATGTACAAAATTAGTTTTAATGTGAGGATTAAATTTAAAAAACTACTTAAATATAAAGATATTTATTTAAAAAGTTTGGTTATAGGACACCTCATATTAAACTCTTCATGGGGGGAATTGTTTGGAGATGCTTGTTGAAGGAAAGATGTGACTATCGATGATCCCTACATATATCTGCAACCAAATTTTAAAAATTCATCATTATTTGTTTTCAATAAAACATTTTGAAAAAACATGAAAATTGACTTTAAAAATTCACCAAAAATGAATTTTTACTTTTTTGAAGTTGAAATTTGGTATGCAAGATTGGAACTGCAAAGGAATGCAAGGGTGCAAGAATTGCATAAAAATTATAAAATATAGTGTTAGAAAATGAGGGCATTTATGTAACAAAAGGGGGCAAGAATATTTTTATCCCCCCATTGTACACTAAAACACCAAGAGTTATTGGATGAGTCTTGTTAGCCATCTTAATTCTGGATTGAGCTTTGTATAGTCTGAACCAATGTCCAAATGGATTTGTGATTAGTTTTGTTAAATAATGTGAAATGATATTATTATTATTAATCCACAATAATTATAATTTATCTAAAAATAAGATTCATAAAAGATAAGTAAAGTCGGTGCTCCGATTTTGTCAAGATGTATGAATCACATTTTTTTCTTATATTTTGGATGAGTTTCACTTTTGGAAAGAAAAGCATGAGAAATAAATAGTCATGGTATTTAACCCCTAAAGGTCCAAATACCACTTTTTGGCAACATAGAGATTTTAGGCAGCTCACTACGAATGGAGTTTTTATTTATTTTTCTTTAACCCCTAAAGGCCCAAGGCATTTTTTGGTTTTGTAACCATTGAAAATTGCCATTTTTGTTGCAATCACTCCAAAAACCAGAATTTTTTTTTTTAGAATCTAACCATAGGATCTTGTACTTCACTTGTCTTCAATCATGTGGTAAAAATTTCATGAAGTTTGACCGAACGGATTGGAAGATTAGCATTTGAAGTTGGAAAAAGAAGTTTTTTTGAACTGTGCCCTACAATTTCAGATGACTTTGACGGCCATTTGTAGATTTTTTTGCACTACATACCATTGGATTAAAACTTTATATGTTGAACATTTGAGTTCAGAGTCAGGGAAAAAAATTTTAGAATGTCAAAACTTATTTTCACATATAAAAAAATTGTTAAGTAGAAGTAGGTCCAAAATTGAATGAAACACTAAATTGTTAATAGCTCTTAGGTGGAATTAAAACACCATAATCCCAATGGTGAGATTGTTCTTTCAAACCAACTTAACCTTTTCAAAAAACAAATTGAAAAGATTCAAATGATCTTTGAGAAGAAAAAATTATTAAAAAAAAATTCAATTTATAAAAAAATTATATTTGAAAGCTAATGTGATTCTTTGTCTTCAAAAGAAGTTTCAAGAAATCAGACCAAAATTTAGGTCACACGAGCCTGCCTAAAATCCCAAGCATCCCCCAAGGGAACTTTGGGCCTTTAGGGGTTAAAAATTTCACACAACATGTGTCTGAGGAGTAGCTTTAAGGAGCAACAATTTTCATAACTTTTGACTGCATAGTCAAAAGTTATTGCATGATATGTAATGTTTGTTGCTTGGTGGCAGCGTGGTAGCTCAAAAAACTTCTTTGAAAATCACTTTTTTAACCTCTAAAGGACCAAGCTGCATTTTTTGGCAATATAGCAATTTTGGGCAGCCCACTGCGGATGGAATTTTAATTTTTTTTCTTCGAAAATTTTACACAACTTGTACCCAAGGAGTAGCTTTAAGGCCTAACAATTTTTGCAACTTTGACTACATAATTAAAAAGTTATTGCATGATATGTGATTTTCTTTGAACTTTGGGCAACCAGGGCAGCTCAAAAAAATTCTTCAAAAATGACTTTTAAGAAAAATAAAAATTTGAACTTGGTTCTTTAGATTTATACATACATGGAAAACTTTGAATCATTCAATTTCAATCAGTGAGTCAAAACTTATGAGGAGTTTAAGTTTGACGGTAGGTATGGAGTCTTTGAAAACCATAACTACTCGCAAACTAAAATTCTTCATAACTTTTGACTCACTGATTGAAATTGAATGATTCAAAGTTTTCCATGTATGTATAAATCTAAAGAACCAAGTTCAAATTTTTATTTTTCTTAAAAGTCATTTTTGAAGAATTTTTTTGAGCTGCCCTGGTTGCCCAAAGTTCAAAGAAAATCACATATCATGCAATAACTTTTTAATTATGTAGTCAAAGTTGCAAAAATTGTTAGGCCTTAAAGCTACTCCTTGGGTACAAGTTGTGTAAAATTTTCAAAGAAATAAAATAAAAACTCCATTTGTAGTGAGCTAACCAAAAATCGCTACGTTGCCAAAAAATGTAGCTTGGTCCTTTAGGGGATAAGAAATAAAAATTTGAAATTGGTTCTTTAGATTTTTATATATGTGTAAAGCTTTAAATCATTCTATTTTGATTAATGAAATGAAATTTATGAGGAGTTTTAGTTTGCAAGTAAATACCAAGTATGAAAGCTATTTTTTATTATTGATACAAGTTCAATTAAAATGTATTACCATTTGACTTTGGTACCCTCTCCACTAGAAGATTCACAACAATGATATTATATTCCTCCATAATTGTAGTAGTCTATACACATGTCTTCTGCCTTATATTCCATACAAGATTACAAGATAGAGTTTGAATTCTATTAGGTACCTTATCCTGAAACTAGCTCCCCTACACACCTTTATAAGTATAGTTTTGTCAATTTTTGAAAGGCTTGAAGAGGATTCTATATTCTCCTAATGTTTAAATAACCTTCCAAAATTGTTTCAAAACAAATTTTGGTAAGATTGAAGTTGAATGTGTATCAAATCACAAATAAATAGAAAACTGTATATGAAATGAATTTCTTTCACCTAGCCCTCATGATCCAAATGTTTTTTTAGTACAAACACATGATTCCAGATGGTGTTGTACGTGCTGGCTTCCTTCCAAATCATCTTGCACCTATTCAACAACCTTAAGCCGTAGCTCACCCTTGTCTAGCAGACCTCGATCATGCCACCGAGACCATTGGAATGGAACCATCTAGTACAAGTTTGTTGTTGGAGCTTAAATTGGAATTGCCACAAAGACTTGACAATGAACCAAAAAAAATATATGACTCTACAACACATTTCATTCAATTCATTAGAATCTGTCAAAACAATTTGGTTTGTTGCAAAAGGATATTGATTCATTCTTTAAGATGCTTTTCCATCCTTCATTTGACTTGAATACAATCTCCATGCGGTATGCACGTGATGTTGATCACTTGAAGATACATTGTACAAAGACGAGTAGGTAATTCTTTGAACCATATTTGTTATAATTGCAATCAAATTGCTTTGTTGGATGTTTTATAGAATTATTTAGAATTTATAGTACTAAAAACAATTCAAATTACATCATTGATATTCTAAACATTAATCTATGTATGGTGTCAGGGTTGGTTGAAATATGAATTGCCCCTCTCTAGACAACCTTCATGAAGTTGTGATGTACTACAAGGATCTTGTAGAAGCTCTTTCAAAGATTTTTTCCACCTAGCCAATGCCGATAACTTCAAATTGCATTCTTGCACATCTGAGGCAATTACAACTCCTGATATTGGCTTGCGGTGGAATTCTATGGAAGTATGAGCCAAACTTGATAATTTAATTTTAACCCACTAAATATTACACTTTTAGTAGTATTCATAGTGTACAGATGAAAATAATCAAACTTCCTAACTACTTTGAAGCTTGTGCATTATAATCAGGATCATGTCAATTGCCAAGGAGCGGTTATTGTACCGCTCATTTTCTATAGCAACCAAACTATATTATCCAACGACAAAAGAGTCCAAGGTTATCCATTGATGATATCTTTAGAAAATGTGGCTTGTGAAAACCAACCCCTTCCACAAGGCCATACTCTCCTTGCAATACTGCCTATTTTATCATCTTCAGTTTTGAATTTAAATACAACTAGAATATTGAATTTTTTTTAATATTATTTTTTAGGAATTTTTTTAGCTGCAAGCCGAGCATTGAAATCACATATCACACAACAATTTTTAGCCATGCAATCAAAAGCTATGGAAATTGTTGGGCCTTAAAGCTATTCCTTGGGAATATGTTGTGTGAAAATTTCAAAGAAAAAACAAAAAACCTCCACTCATAGTGAGCTGCCCAAAGTTGCTAAGTTGCTAAAAAACGGTGTTTGGGCATTCAGAGGGCAATATCTCAATGAATAACAACTCTGTTATTTGTGATTTTGGTGGTTTTTGTAAACTTCATCATGCTAAGGATTGAATAAAGTTTTCTATGGTGTGAATTTTCAGTGAACTTCAACTTGTAGACCCATATGGTGTACCACAATGGATTTACCCACTACTCATTAGAAAAAATTCCCGCTCTACTAAAATTGCAATGACAGTAGCGCAGGAATCCAGTTTTATGAGTAAAAAATAAAAAGAAAGAAAGAACGAAAGAAAAAAAAAATAAACAAAAATAAATCTTAAAAAATAAATAAATAAATAAATAAATATATATATATATATATATATATATATATATATATATATATATATTTATACACAATCTAATTGTTTTGACAAACATTCAGCCAAGCTGACTGCTCACCGGGGGGACTTTTTCAGATTGATAGGCCAAGTTTGAAATAACTTGGCATACCAATTTTAAACAGCCCTCCGGAGGGTTGATTTTCTCTCTAATGCTATCCTACATGTGTGACCATCCTGAAGGGTGTAAAGCATTACAGAAAGTTTGGGCCCTGTGGAAGGCCGTTTGACATTCAATTGGATGTGCAATTCAAAAAAAAATAAAAATAAAAATAAAAAATAAAAATAAAAAATATATATATACTAGTGTGACCCTATGCCGTTGGCCCAATTTTCATCTACTCCCGGTTCCACTCCTGGTTCTACTTCCGATTCTACTCCCAATTCTACTCCCGGTTCCACTCCCAGTACCAAGAACACCACCAAAATCAAAGTAAAAGTAATTTTCTAATTTTTTAATCAATAAATACTTTGAAATTCAATAACTTTTGCACCACTACTCCAAACGCCACAAAACCAAGCCGGTGCACCCCTCCTCAGCGAGAGCTTTCCGACGGTACCAAGCACACGGCCGGGGGACGCACGGTCAGGAAGTTGTCTACGCTACAAACAAAACAAAACAAAACAAAACAAAACAAAACAAAACAAAACAAACAAACAAACAAACAAACAAACAAACAAACAAACAGCCTCATTTAAGATATTGATATATATATATATATATATATATATATACTAAAAAAAATAATTTAAAAAAAATAACTTTTTTAGTCCCATTCCTGTGTGGCATGCATCTTGACAACGTTTTTGGAAAAATTTTAAAAAAAATTTTAAAAAATTATATTTGTATATATATATATATATATATATGTATGTATGTATTATAATTAATTTTTTTAATTTTTTTTTCTTTGGTAATTGCACATTCTTTGGTAGTTGCAGCGATCCTCCGTAGGGTCCAGATTTCTTCTAATGGTAAATTTCTCTTCTTTGTAGTAAATAATTGAAAGCTTGAAATCTCACATTAATTCATTGATATGATTGCATAGATATTTGGATCATATTGTAGTAGTCTTCTAGACAAATTTCATTACATTTATTAAAGCTACCATTACTAATTGAGGACCTTTGCTAGGTAAGCTGCACATATGATACAAATAACAATCAGTTTCCTTGCAGCATTTGCTTGTATAGAAAGGATTTTTCACATGATGTTCATTACAAATTTCAAGTATGAACAGAGAAAGATATTCAAAAGGTATATCAACCATGATAGAACACAACAGGAATGAGGATTATACTTGCACGAGCTTCTATTACCACTTTCTCCAAAGCACTACCAATATTGTTAAACTTATTTACGGAGAACATAGTATGATGCGCTTCCTCCGGTGCATCTAGAAATGGGGCCAACAAGACACCAAGACACTATTATGAGCAACAAACACTTTTGGTTGCACATCTATTGCAACAAGTACTACCGGCACATAAAAATAAAAACTTTGTTCAATCTGCATGCAAAAGAGTAAGTAAATACTACATTGATACAAAGTGAAACAAAAAAAGCAAAACAAAATATTGATTTCAACAAACAACAAGAAAACAAAACTTCTAACAATCCTACCAAGTAATCTTAGTCTTTGACAAAAATCTTAAATGACCACAAATGATTGGAGTTCCATCAATGTTTATAAGGTTATTCCTCAAATTGCAGCATATTAAGACAATGCTTCAAAAATCTTAATTTTAGCAAACAAAAAACAAAGAGTATTTCCAACAAATTAATCTTGATTTTTGATAGAAACTCAATCATACACGTGAATTCTTAGAAGCCAGGACAAAAAAAACTTAAAATCTATAGCTTCTTGAATAGAATATTAAGCATATGGATTCTTATAAATTCCTACAATTTCAACAAAATTTGAAAGAATGGCTTAAACAATGATATTTGCCTCAAGATGGGACGCAGACAAAAAATTCAAATTCTTACAAATTGCAGCTCAAGTGTGACTTCCTTCCTTGTATAGTCAAGCACACCGCATCATTAGCAAAAAGTACTTGAATCAAATGAAATGATGAAAGAAATGCAAGATAGACAAGTACAAAACAAATTCAAGACAAAGCATGATGGGGGCAATACAAAGAAGGTGTGGCAAGGGAACAACCAAGGGAGAAACCATTGAATGGGCGTGATTGAAGACGCTTACCGGAGGCAATTGAGGGTGTGTGGCTAGGCACGATCGAGCTGTGGGCAATGGCTAATTGGCGATTGAGAAGCAATTGAGGGTGATTGAGGAGGTGTTGCTGCGGGGTGATCAAGCTACCATAAGGGCAATTGAAGTCCTACAAAACATGCAAAGTGGGGCAACAAAGGCACAAAGAATTTGGCATGTTACAGGTGAAAGGTAGCAAACAATGTCCAATACCATAGGGCAAGGACTTTTGGCCGTTGGGCCAAATCATTGTGGCAAATGCATTTTCAATATTGTCAGTGACAAAACTATAGATTTGGAAGAACATCCTAGAGATAGGATCACCAACCTCCATTTAGCATGCGACATCACATAGTATCCTGCACTTCTACAAGTGCCAACAAAGGCAACGTGTGAGTTTCATGGTGAGCATTGAATCCTAAAATGTTGGAGCCTATGACCATGTGGTCAAATTTCAAAATCCTTTGATCTGCATGGTCCATTTTGCAATTAAATTTCAAAAAAAATATTGTTTTTTATTTTTAGAGATGGAATCAAATGTCTTCTATAAGTCATGAGAATTTCAACTTTTTTGGTAAAAATTTGAAGTTATCGTCAATTTTTTAAGAAGTAATGAAGAAAATTCATATCAAATACAAAATAAGCTTAAAAAATCTGAAAATTTTACCATAGCATAAATTGTAGCGCAAAACATTATGGTACAAACCAAATTTTAGTGTCATTCTATAATTATAAAATCAATACACCATGTTCATAGGCCCAAAGTTCAAAATGCAATAATATATGCAATTTTCAAATTTTCAAACTGAAGTAGAAACTAAATTTTATAAGCAAGCTTTATATGATTAGTTGGGCCTCAAATCCAAAAAACATCATTTTCATGACTAAAATTCAAACCAAGAATAAAGAGGTTGAAGCTGCCAAATACACTAAATAGACATCTTTTGTGATTTGTGGCATTGTCATCTTCTTCTTTAGAAAATTTTGTAGTTCCTTAAGCCCAAAGTGACATTCAGTTTTTGAAGAGGTAGAGAACTCCCGACAGGTGCTTGGATCTGTTAATTATTTTCCAAACATCAAGGGAAGTATGGATCCATCCAATTATACAATGGACAAGGTTGGTTGCCCAGATTTTACCTTAAATAATTCCACCCGTTCATTTAGAGTGTATAATGGTGTTTTCTTTCTGTAAGACCTAGTATGGTACTGCAAAACTTTATGCGGTTGAAAGACAAATTTCATTTTGGAAGAGCTTTCATCCACCCACGACTGAGAATTCGTGGATGCAATAAACTAGACAAATGTGGACAACGACATTAGAAAGCCACTAGACTTGAAGAACTGTAAAAGCGATAAATTGTTGTTGCACTCAATGCATCTTTCAAGGCCTACTTAGTATTAGCAATTTCTAGACTCCTAGTGGAGAAAATTCGCTCCAAAATCAGGACACTCATTTTTGAAAATTGCTTTGGTTCATCCCAAGCACTTTCCAATGAGCAATAGCCAAAAAAACATGGAAGAAATTGAACAGCGTGATCTTTCGTGATAAGGCCACAAACACTACACTCTGGCCACTCAACAGACTGTGTGGAAATTGAAAGTCTTTCCAAAATTCAAGAACTCAACAAATTTTTGAGGCAATAATAATCACAAATACCTTACCTATGAATCTTGGATTATTTGGTGCTGAATTGCAAAAGTTATGACTCCGAAAAATCTCATTACATAAGTCTTCTACAAATCTACAAGAAGTTCAAGGAACACTTTTTCAACTGATTACTCCAAGTTTCATATTTTTGCAACAGAAAAAATACAATGACACTTTCTGTCCTCTTTGTCACATTCAGGTTAATGAAGGGAGTTCTACATTCAAAAGTCAACACCACCTTTGGAGGCAAGAACCAGGTGATTGTGACTGATTCTTTGTAGGAAACCAAAACAACACAAAAAATTGTGAAAAAATCTAAAAATTGTCCAATGCTTACACAATCTTGCACCTTGGTATCTTATACAGTATAAAAAATATGTGCAAATTCTAAAAAAGAAAAATCCCCGCACTAGAAAGTTGTAGAAGATGTAATTCATTGTTGTTGTGACGTGGGCTATTTGTTAGTTAAAAATAGGCATCTTATTATCTAAGAGGTTCCAAGTTGAGAGGTGGTTAGGCTCGTTGGATGGTTAGTCTCATTTGAGAATTAGGCTCTTTGGGTGTTTAGTCTGGTTGGAGGTTTGATTCTCGAGGTGGCTAGCTTCGTTAGGTGATTAGGGTTTGATTGGACATTTGTCCCTTATTGTTTGCAACAGGCCTTGAGGCCTTTTTGTGGGTTCTTAAAGGCTTTGCTTCCTAGCTTCTTTGAGGTTCTCTTGTTTTCTAGTTCTTTGGAATCATTTCCTTTTGGATTTATACTTCTCATTGAGTATTGAGTATTATGGATTGCTTTTACTTTTTGCATTCTTGTAAGGATTATACTTTAGAGCTTAAAAGGGTGCAATAGACAAACTTGAGAAGGTTTCGAGTGCTATTGCATCTTACAAGTTTCAAGAGTTGACTTCCAAGGTTTGGATTCCGGATGAAGGGAATTTGCTAAAGCAATAGCGTTGTTTTCTTACTTGTTGTGGGAACTAGGTTCTTTTGGATTTTGTCTTGGAATAGAAGTTACCTAGTCTTTTGGCATTTCTTCTCCTTTCACAAACACTTACCACAACTAGGAGCCTTGTGCTTTTTTGGAGAGGCAGCAAAACCTCACAACATTGTAACTAATGCCCTTGTGGGGCATTGGTCACAACATACTAAATCTTCTGCAACACTTATTCTAAATCATCCAAGACATTCCCAGAAGATGCAATAAATTCTAATAAGCATATTAATATAGGGAATTTGACATGCCAATGCTAATTTTTATTTATTTTGGAGTTGGGAGTTAAAACAACTCCAAAACCATGGAAAAATCTAAAAGTGTCCTATGATCACACAAACTAGCACCCATATGTCTTACATAGTATAGAAAATATGTCCAATTCTAAGAAAATTTACCCACACACAATAAATGGTTGTGGAAGATTTAGTATTTTGTGACTAATGTGACTTATGTCCTTGTGAATAATGTGACTAATGTTGATTAATAATGTCATATGCTTGTTCACAAATTGATCTTAATCATTCAACCGTCCAAGATACATTTCATTTTACTTTACATTTACATTAATATTTATTGCTTTTATTTTTTTGCATTACTTTTATTTTTTGAATACAACTTTTATTTTTATTAATTATGTATATTATGCTTGATTTGAACTTCCTTTTTATACATGCTTCTTGATCTTTTGTATTCTCATAATTGTACAAAATATATATATTATTTTGTTTAGGTTTTTGGATGTTCAAGCATGATGGCCTCTTCATCAAATCTTTAAATACATAAAAACAAAAATTTAGAGAGCCACACACATTATAAACCATGTGAATATGCCAAAGTAGAAAGGAAGAGGCTTTTGCAAAATTACAATCTATATGTGTTATTGTTTAATGAAATTGGATCCGTTGGATGTACTTATTTTGTTCATCATATGTCATTCTACAATGAATGTGATTCATTGTGAATTTACATTAAAAATCCAAACTTTTAGGATATTATGTTATGGTAAAGATGTTGATCAACTCAAAGATACAATTATACATGATTGTCATAAAATATGTAGTAATTGCCTTGAAGTTTTTTAAGATGAAAGGATAAGGTACAAATTATGTCCAAATCATATGGATTTGGATTATAAAATATATTGTAAGCCTATGTTGAATCTATGGATTTGCCGAGGTTTCATAATTCAAAGCTTATTAGACTATCATGCACTTATTGAAGGTTGCAAAAAATTTATTGCTAAGAAAAAGGATAATGCCCTATTGGGATCAATTATATAATGTGAAGTGAAATTAGTTTGTGCATTATATAACTCTACTTTTCATGCTTTAAATCTAACAACGGGAATGACAATGCACATTACGTATTTTAATATATCAAACCAAAATAACCTCATGACTAATATAATACTATGTTGGAATTTGAGTGAATATAGTAACAAAGAGTATATTAAGTGAAAAAATGTATTTCAAGATGATAATTTAGTATCTACCACATTAACATCTCTTATAATATTTGATGGTGTCAAAATTACTCCTAATATTAAATACTTGGAATTGGGTCATATTATTTTGATTTATGTTCCACACATGCTAAATGAAGGCATATATAAATCTACATAGAAATTAACAAATGTTTATTATGAAGGATCTCCTCTTTATAGAAATGAAAGTAAAATGAAAGCTAGGAATTCACAACCTTGATATATTGCAAATATTAGTCATGGTTATTCTTCAAATGCGGGGAATCGGGGATTAATGCCAATAGCAATGTTGTTCCATATCACTCATCAAAGGTATCACTTCATGAAAAAAAGGCATTCAAAGATGTTGGAGATGAAATTGCAAGTAATATATGGAAAAGTGCAATGCCAACATTTGGTCAAAAGATTAATCATCACTTCCATCAGCAAACAAGTGATACAAGTCATATAATTATATGTTGGTCTTAAACTCTTGATGAAAGTCCAACAAATGATTGTCAACTGCATTTTAGTAAGAATTCTTTCATTAAGCCTCATGTTGATTATTTTGCATATGGAAGCCTCTAGAATAATATGGTTCAAGTACAAAGATCTCTGAAAAGAACAATTTGTATTTCACTAACATCTATATAAATTTCTAACTAATAATAGATCATATTTGTTTGTAAGAAGTGAAAAATATGTCTATGGGACCCTCCATTTTGACATAAGAGATAATCCAATAAAGAATTATACATTGGAACTTGCTCTTACAAACATAAAATGGTTGAAACTAAAGTAGAGCATCAATTGACATCTCAATTGATAGACCTCCTAGAATTCCATTTAAAAAGTATTGGTACACTATAGATCTACAAAATAATTATGAGGAATAGACTTTCTAATTCTTTATAGTGAAGTTTATGGTCATTTAAAAAATACAATAGAATGCCTTGATTAATTTTATTGTGAAGACTTCTACTCTAGAATTTTATTGTGAAGAATTTACGATAGAATGACTTCAAGATAGAAATGCATTCGTGGGGAATAGACTTTCGAATTTTTAAAGGCATTCTATTGTGTACCAATTTAAAAACATTCTATTGTGAAGACTTCTACTCTCCTATCGTGTACCAATAGATAGAATGCTTCTACTCTTCTATTCTTCTATTGTGTACCAATCTATAGAATGCCTTAAATTGGTACAAGATAGAATGTTTTCAGAAATTTGAAAGTCTATTTACCATGATTGTACTCTATCGTGAAGGCATTCTATTGTAAAGGCATCCTACTATTTTCTGAATGACTATAAACTTCACTACTTTATAGGCATTCTATCTTGAAGTCATTCTATCGTAAATTCTTCACAATAAAATTCTAGAGTAGAAGTCTTCACAATAAAATTAATCAAGGCATTCTATTGTATTTTTTAAATGACCATAAACTTCACTATAAAGAATTAGAAAGTCTATTCCTCATAATTATTTTGTAGATCTATAGTGTACCAATACTTTTTAAATGGAATTCTAGGAGGTCTATCAATTGAGATGTCAATTGATGCTCTACTTTAGTTTCAACCATTTTATGTTTGTAAGAGCAAGTTCCAATGTATAATTCTTTATTGGATTATCTCTTATGTCAAAATGGAGGGTCCCATAGACATATTTTTCACTTCTTACAAACAAATATGATCTATTATTAGTTAGAAATTTATATAGATGTTAGTGAAATACAAATTGTTCTTTTCAGAGATCTTTGTACTTGAACCATATTATTCTAGAGGCTTCCATATGCAAAATAATCAACATGAGGCTTAATGAAAGAATTCTTACTAAAATGCAGTTGACAATCATTTGTTGGACTTTCATCAAGAGTTTAAGACCAACATATAATTATATGACTTGTATCACTTGTTTGCTGATGGAAGTGATGATTAATCTTTTGACCAAATGTTGGCATTGCACTTTTCCATATATTACTTGCAATTTCATCTCCAACATCTTTGAATGCCTTTTTTTCATGAAGTGATACCTTTGATGAGTGATATGGAACAACATTGCTATTGGCATTAATCCCCGATTCCCCGCATTTGAAGAATAACCATGACTAATATTTGCAATATATCAAGGTTGTGAATTCCTAGCTTTCATTTTACTTTCATTTCTATAAAGAGGAGATCCTTCATAATAAACATTTGTTAATTTCTATGTAGATTTATATATGCCTTCATTTAGCATGTGTGGAACATAAATCAAAATAATATGACCCAATTCCAAGTATTTAATATTAGGAGTAATTTTGACACCATCAAATATTATAAGAGATGTTAATGTGGTAGATACTAAATTATCATCTTGAAATACATTTTTTCACTTAATATACTCTTTGTTACTATATTCACTCAAATTCCAACATAGTATTATATTAGTCATGAGGTTATTTTGGTTTGATATATTAAAATACGTAATGTGCATTGTCATTCCCGTTGTTAGATTTAAAGCATGAAAAGTAGAGTTATATAATGCACAAACTAATTTCACTTCACATTATATAATTGATCCCAATAGGGCATTATCCTTTTTCTTAGCAATAAATTTTTTGCAACCTTCAATAAGTGCATGATAGTCTAATAAGCTTTGAATTATGAAACCTCGGCAAATCCATAGATTCAACATAGGCTTACAATATATTTTATAATCCAAATCCATATGATTTGGACATAATTTGTACCTTATCCTTTCATCTTAAAAAACTTCAAGGCAATTACTACATATTTTATGACAATCATGTATAATTGTATCTTTGAGTTGATCAACATCTTTACCATAACATAATATCCTAAAAGTTTGGATTTTTAATGTAAATTCACAATGAATCACATTCATTGTAGAATGACATATGATGAACAAAATAAGTACATCCAACGGATCCAATTTCATTAAACAATAACACATATAGATTGTAATTTTGCAAAAGCCTCTTCCTTTCTACTTTGGCATATTCACATGGTTTATAATGTGTGTGGCTCTCTAAATTTTTGTTTTTATGTATTTAAAGATTTGATGAAGAGGCCATCATGCTTGAACATCCAAAAACCTAAACAAAATAATATATATATTTTGTACAATTATGAGAATACAAAAGATCAAGAAGCATGTATAAAAAGGAAGTTCAAATCAAGCATAATATACATAATTAATAAAAATAAAAGTTGTATTCAAAAAATAAAAGTAATGCAAAAAAATAAAAGCAATAAATATTAATGTAAATGTAAAGTAAAATGAAATGTATCTTGGACGGTTGAATGATTAAGATCAATTTGTGAACAAGCATATGACATTATTAATCAACATTAGTCACATTATTCACAAGGACATAAGTCACATTAGTCACAAAATACTAAATCTTCCACAACCATTTATTGTGTGTGGGTAAATTTTCTTAGAATTGGACATATTTTCTATACTATGTAAGACATATGGGTGCTAGTTTGTGTGATCATAGGACACTTTTAGATTTTTCCATGGTTTTGGAGTTGTTTTAACTCCCAACTCCAAAATAAATAAAAATTAGCATTGGCATGTCAAATTCCCTATATTAATATGCTTATTAGAATTTATTGCATCTTCTGGGAATGTCTTGGATGATTTAGAATAAGTGTTGCAGAAGATTTAGTATGTTGTGACCAATGCCCCACAAGGGCATTAGTTACAATGTTGTGAGGTTTTGCTGCCTCTCCAAAAAAGCACAAGGCTCCTAGTTGTGGTAAGTGTTTGTGAAAGGAGAAGAAATGCCAAAAGACTAGGTAACTTCTATTCCAAGACAAAATCCAAAAGAACCTAGTTCCCACAACAAGTAAGAAAACAACGCTATTGCTTTAGCAAATTCCCTTCATCCGGAATCCAAACCTTGGAAGTCAACTCTTGAAACTTGTAAGATGCAATAGCACTCGAAACCTTCTCAAGTTTGTCTATTGCACCCTTTTAAGCTCTAAAGTATAATCCTTACAAGAATGCAAAAAGTAAAAGCAATCCATAATACTCAATACTCAATGAGAAGTATAAATCCAAAAGGAAATGATTCCAAAGAACTAGAAAACAAGAGAACCTCAAAGAAGCTAGGAAGCAAAGCCTTTAAGAACCCACAAAAAGGCCTCAAGGCCTGTTGCAAACAATAAGGGACAAATGTCCAATCAAACCCTAATCACCTAACGAAGCTAGCCACCTCGAGAATCAAACCTCCAACCAGACTAAACACCCAAAGAGCCTAATTCTCAAATGAGACTAACCATCCAACGAGCCTAACCACCTCTCAACTTGGAACCCCTTTAGATCGTAAGGTCATTAGATGAGATTTTGGGGGTAAATAAGGCTATGAATTTCGGAGCAATGGAGAACATGGGATCTTCTTCACATCAACGAGCTGACATGGTGTGGAGATTGCCATGTGTAGTAATATTATTTAATTAATTTTTAAGAAAGTTTTGAAAAAAATTATACTTTTAAAATTTTATAATGATTCAATATTTTGGCAGCAATGTGTTGGTTCATACCAAGGGGAACAACCTGGCCCTCCTAAGCTCTCAAAAACATCGAATAGAAGCAAATATAAATTAGAAACAAAATTGGTGACCTTATAATTATTTGGCAATAATCCTTTAGATCTATATTCATTTATTCTAGTCATGATATTTGAGATACTTCTTAAATAATACAATTCTAACTTTCTTCTCTCATTTGTCTATAGACTGTAGCCTCAAACTATCATTTCCTTGTTATAGATAGAGACAATAATCGCATAGTTAGTCATTCAAAATCCATTGTCTTCATACTCCATTGATCTTCCAGGCATTAATCATTTTCTATAATTAATAGATCCATAAATCAATGGAAGATTATCTTCAAGGAGCTTCATCCATTTTCTTTATACCAATCAACAATTATCTCATGCTTATGGTCTAGCAATAGTTATAGTCTTAATCTTATCACTCAACTATAATCTTCATATTCTTGATCTAAGTTCCACTTGGCAATAGACCAAGATCCACAATCACCGATAATTTCTCCCTTTTATTCTGTTAATTCAATTGGTAATAATCTTTCTTACCAATTCAACCTAGAAAATATAGAATGGAACAAAATTCCATTCATTTCTTCACCAATCCAGTCGACAATTACTTTCACACTCTTAAATGCTTAATATTCTCTTAAATTGGTTGGAATGTATTGGTTCTTGTATTAACAATACATTCTTGTCAATATCTTTATAGATTAATCTTCTTGGCTATAGACTTTTGTGATTCTTTCTCTATAAATTCCTCTATGATAGCAATAAACTACTACTGTCTTCATTTCACTTAGATGCAATGAAGATAAAAAACAAAGAGACAATGCAGATCTAAATTAACTCAAATAAGCAATTGAAAAAAATTACTATTTTGACTGTAGCGTTACAATCAAAACATTTAGCTATAACCTTATTCCTCCCTTCATTAACCTCCATTAAATTAACAATAATCTCCAATAAGAAGGTAATAGATTCCAAAGATCATTCTAAGCAACGATTCAACGTACTATTTAGGCTATAAGTTTTTTTATCATTCATGAATACATAGCTGTAAGCTTTTTTTATCACTCATGAATACATGGCTATAGACTTCATTGTCACAAACATAGTTAGAACCTTCTCCAAGGGGCTTGTAATTGGAAGAAGCTTCCTCCAACTACAAGCCCCTTGGAGAAGGTTCTAAACTATGTCCATGACATCTGTGGACCAATAGACTTTAGATAGATTGATTCTATTTTACTAAATAGCAAGACAATATCTTAGACCTTAAAACATCAACCCTTCTAGAAGTCAAAAAGCTCCCTTTACAAACAATTTGCTTTTGACTTGACTATGAGTGGTTGAGCTCTTACAAATCCTAATTTATATATCCTACATGAGTAATTGAACCTCCTACCACCCACATGTAAAAAGAGCTTGTCTTCTCCCAATATAGACATTAAGTGACTTGTGAAACTATGTAAGAAACTCATACTCAAAACGAGTAGTAGATTTCAAAACATTAATTTTCCAAAAGCAAAGTTTATTATAAACTTGAAAATGGATGTCAAACACCTTTTTCTACTAATAATAATTATTCAGTAGGCCAATACTAGACGTACTAATTGCCAACGGTACTCTCAAATAATAGTTGTAAAGTAAGATCAATAGAAAATATCTATGTAGTCAATTCTACTACATTAAATGATTTTTTCAATGAAATTTGATGCCAAAAATTTGAAAACTCTTTCTATAATTGATTGCAAATTGAATATTTATGATTTCCACAACTTTTTTTTCTTTCAATCCAAAATGTTAAGTTCAAATTATGTGAGTTTTAAAGATTTCTATTATGCTTTTTTCATTAAGTCATTTGGAAGGGTCATTTTTTGAACTGGAAAAAGTCACATTTTGAGGCCAAATCTACTAGTACCCTTTGAATTACAAAATATTTGCAAATCAGAGTCTTCAGAATCTATACAAATGTTAAAGAACTTACACAAGAATCTCCAAAAAATTGATGGATGACAAAATGCATTTGTGCAAGCTTGGGATGTGTTTGTGTGTACATTCATCGGTTGTTCAAATTTTGAACGTCTAGTGGTCCTGCAGGGGTTCAAAGATGTCCTCAACGAAAAGCCTTCTATACTTATTACTGCACCGGTTGACGTCATGATTCCCATCAGGTTGTGGATTCATCTTTACAAAATCGGCGGAACACAAGAGTGTAAGTTACATAAATAATTGGCACACTTCTCAGTGCTGCTCAAATCATTTTATTTTGTTATATTTTATTTTAAGATTTGAGCAGCAACACTCGGATAAAATACATGATATAAAAGACTGGTTTTTGACATCGAATTTACACAGTAAGTACACTTTGCAATCATAAATCTGAGAGAGAAACACTATGAGGAACGGCCTTGTGAAGTCTTAGACACAGTTGGTAGCTTTACGACTTAACAGGCTAGCAAAATTGGGCACCAGCTGAAGCACTCCCAACACTTGACTCCCCTGCGAGATTCAAATCAGAAAAACTTCGCCCAACCTTTAATGACGACTGCTTCCTCAGCTTGTGTTTTCTTGAAGATTTCGAGTGAATGGACGGCCTGCAAAATCCAAATCTATTTAGATGACGGACATGTGGGCGATTTTTCATTACCCATTAAAAGTCTACAACGGGCAGTTCAAGAAATTCTCTGATGTGTCATTTAAAGATCAGAGAGTTACAGCTTTGGAAATCTAGATCATACAAACTGTTAGGATTTAAGATTTTTTTGTTGAATGAAACAAGCAACTATTGATGCCCAACGGTCATGTCCATTGGGCATTCAAACATGCTTGGTGACCCGGCTAGGGATTAAGTGGGATATAACCAATTGAAGTTTCTAATGTCTTACTCAGGGTCTAATTTCTTACACAAGAGTTAGATGGTTAAAATCTACTACTCTTGTGAGAGGGATGGCAACATCATTCCAAGCTATATAAGTTTGGTTCGGTGATATAGCTTGCACCTTAACGACCAAACAGCTTGGGAAAGAAAGTCTATGTTACGCATCAGTGAGTTAGCCGAAAACTTCAGAGTTGTGATATAGATACTTGACCGTATCATATTAGGGCTGTTGGAAGGGAGATATTTATTTAGATGACATCTTCCTGTACTGACCTATCTGCTAAGCATGCTACAGGTACAAAGACTTGGTATAATGAAGACGAACCTTAATGTAGCTTCTCAGATTGGCCAGTTCTTCAGGAACGGACCAGTTTTTGTAATGACCAAGCGCAATTTTCAAGTGGTAGAGCTTGGGTGCCACAGCAAGATCAACCGCTGTCACTTTCTCACCAGCTATGAATGGTTTCTGCCAGTCCAAAGATCGCTTCATTAGCCTCAACTCACACACAACGAGGGTGCAGTACATCATGAGACATATTGAAATCTGATCTAGAGAAGCATACTAGTAAACCTCATTGAAGAAACAGGCACTTGTGAGACACTTAAAAAGAGTCTTCGCAGTCTTCGATTCTCACATGTGACTTGAGATGTTCATCCAGAGCCTTCAACTCAGTAAGCAATGCTTCTTCAGTACCATCGCTGGAGTCCTTGCTCTTCAAGAATGCCACAAATGTTGGGAAGACCTTTCCACCACTGCGTGAGTCCATGACCGACAGGGTCAGAGGAAGTTTTTTTCCCCAAAAACACTAAGTAATAATGAATAAACTGACTGCAGTATAAACGATGGAGAACCAGGTGGAGATATTCCAGCGGAAACCTACTCTTATTCACAGCATCGTAAAATTACAAATGCTGTGAATAAACGATCAAATGGTTTGCCACAGTGTCGAGCAAAACTAGTCTACCTTGCTCGACATAGCATGCCAAGAAGGCTTTTATTGATTGCATTGTGGTGGCACATTCACCTGAAAGAAAATTTTAATTATGAAACTGGAACCAGAACAAATATGAAGAAAAGGCGTGATAGATGGACAGGTGATTTTGGACATGAACAAAAGATAACTCATCCAGCCGGCTAGAAATATGAAGGCCACCACCAGAACATTAAGAGCTATTCTATTTGTCCGTCCAAAGGATCCTTAACTGCCCCGATAAGTAAAGCAAGGTCTGCATTCTGCAGCTTCGTACTTACACAAATCATGACACGTTCGGCATTGAACCGTACAATAAGGAAATCACCAGGCATGAGGACCCAAAAGGTCAGAAATTGGAACCGAAACCAGAGTCCACTTCCATCAAGGACATAATATTGAAACTGCTGTAAATAGGTTCAAAGACAACTCCGGTTTGAGGATTACTTACACAGAGGAATCGCCCTCAGGTGTCTTCAAGGAAGGCTCTGGGAATTTCTCCTCTAGAACCTGAGTGATGACGTCTGAGTCGGCTAGAAATTTCCCTTCGTTCTTGATGACAGGTACTTTTCCCTCCGGATTTGCATCCAGAAACCTGTGCAGAACCACAAAAATACATTCAGAAAGGAATACGAGCGGTCTACTACTAAAATTCACGCCAGAAGGACCTAGCTTCACAGAGCAAGCAATTGCAAGTGTTTCTATGTAACCCAGACTTACAAACTTCATTAATATGCAGTGCAAATTGATGGAGCATGCAGATGTGCAGTAGGAAAGGTTACAAGTTACCATTGAGGCTTGTTTGAAACGTCAATGAATTTGGCGTCGTATGGAACGCCCTTAAACTCCAGAGTCAACAGTACTCTTTGTGAGAACGGACCTGCGTAGGGAAAGGACTCCAAAAGGTCACCTTCTATTATGCGGAGAGGTTGGATCAAGAGATTTTTCTTTTCTGAGTGGCTCTATTACGAGGGAAACTCAAACTCAACTGTCTCAGATGATAAGCTTAGATGACAAGACAGCTCAATGCTGAGGCACTTCAAAAGTTAAACATGGCGCCTTTCTTGACAAAAGATCATGGCAAGCCTGATCACCCATGTAAACACTCACTTCCTCATAATACAAACACCAGTATACTAAAGTAGCTGTTTGTGAGACAATATACTCACACCCAGACTGCAGAACCTTACTAACTTCAGGTAATCAAGTATTATATATTGATTGGAAGTGTTTTTACATAGTATAGAGTAGCAAATGCAATGTCTTTGTAAAAAAATTAACCCCATGCAGGACCGTTATGAAAGCTTAAATTCGACTTGATAATGTAAGCAACACTGCATCTTTGGACATCCATCTTAAAAGCAAAGTTCAAAAGTGAATTTGAAGAACTGGGCAGCACTCCACCCAAATTTACTCCATCACCACAGCCTCGTCAACCTAAACCTTGAAGATTGAGTCTGGTATTTCAAATATGAACTAGGCATTCATGCCCCTCCTCACCGTATTGCATAAAGATACCTACATACTGCTAATCTGAGCTTACCATTCAAAAAAAAATATCAAATCAACCTCGTTAAACTTAGGTATAAATTGCTCTCTTGGAAACAGCAACCCAAAAGAAAACGAGAATCGAAAAAAGGCAGCATTTACAAACCCACTAAGAATATACAGCGCTGCAAGATCCCACAAAAAACACAGCCGAGAACTGAAATGCACCCAACCTTAATTTGCGCAAAACTGATCCAACCTCCCACCCCAAACCCTAAGGAACTACTTACAATCCCCGAGCTTGTCCGGTTGCCCCACAGCGGCCTTGACGAACACCTCCATCGGCGCATCAACAGCAGCAGCAGCAGCAGCAGTCGCAGCACTGGCAACATCAGCAGCGGCATCCGCAGCGGCCATGGCTACAACGGCGCTCAGAATGGTCCGTCTCGTCACTCCCTGATGCTGCAGCAGCGTCTCAGCAGCCTGCAACTTCGTAAACGCGCGAGGAAGAGCAACGGCCGAGGAAGAGTTGCGAGCCCGACTGGCAAGCAAGGGCCAATGCAACGAGAGCACGGCAGACGGGGAGACTGCGCACAGGGCCCGCATTGGGGATACCTTCCTGTCCACCCTTCTGGAGCTTCAGTGGAGCTGGCTACCCTAAATTAGAGTATCTCTATCTGCCTGTACAGTCTGCGTCTGTAGCGAAAGTACATGTACTTCGGAGAATTGAAGTGAGCATCTGCGTCTGTAGAGAAAGAATTTGGTTTGGGTCGCAGTGGCTGCAGCAACAGTGGCCTTCAGTCTTCAGGAAAGGTCTGAATCGGAAGGGACACTGGATTGCAATCCGAAGGCGCCACGGGTATGTTATCAGAAGTTTGTGGGTGGTTGTCACTTTGCATGTTCTGATAGACCGGCAGTAAACTTATAGCACTTGGCACGGTTTCATGGCGCTGCAGTTCGCTTGGCTACTGGTGTGGTCGCCACCTGGTCAGGATTGGTCCAAAGTAACTTAAGCTTAGTGCTAGGAGCCTTCAAAAGGAGGGTGAGAATTCGTTTCTTTTTTCCCACGCTTGTCATGGATGTAAAAATCGGCCCCTAAATTGGGCCATCAATTTTGTATTTTGTGGCCTCTTACACCTACTTGTAGATTCTAAGATTTTCAATAGGAACTCAAAATTTTCAAGTTTTATCATTTGCAATAAATAATTTATTCTTGCATTTTCCCCTGGCTTAAAAACTTGGAGCAAAGCTTTAAATTTATAACCTCCTAAAGAAAACCAAGGTGAATTGACCCCCTCATCCTTCCCCCCATGTTTTATCCCTGGGAAACACATTGGAACTTTTTATATGCCACCCATGATAAAATTTGGAAATTTTGAATTCAAATTTTAACCTCTAAAAGTCAGAGACTATGTTTTCACCAAAAACACTCCAAAATTGCCATTTCTAATACAAGTACCAAATTTTAGAAAAAAAAACATTTTTGGACATATGTAACCATAGGATCTTGTAATAAGCTAGTTTGAAAAGATGTAGAAAAAAATTTAGAATTTTCCACCATATAGATTGCAAGATATTAGAGTTTGAATTGACAAAATTCCTTTTAGGGGCCCTGCAAAAAACTGGGCAGCTGCACTTCACAAGGTCACATTTGTATGGAAAATGTCCAAAATGGTGGTTAAAGTAAGAAGTCCGGATATCGCCCACCTAAAAGCTGAAACTAAATTTGGGGAGGCGAAGCTTTTTTAAATAATTCTCAATAAATTTTCTTTGAAAGACAAGTGAAATTGGCATCTAACTCAAGTTGTTTTATATTTTTTGGAGCTTTGTGGAATTAGTTATAAAATTTTGAAGTTGAAATGGCATAGGACTCTAAAATCGGCCATCTCCTAAAATGTACATTGTTTGTACATTGCTGAAAGCTATGACAAAGCAACATGTATATGCAATGTACATTTTGAAGATGTGGGCAATTAACCTTTCAAGGACCGGTTGACCATTTTTGGATTGAAATTGTCACATTTTCATTTGTACTAGTGTGCCCTGTGTCGTTGCCACAACCAAAATCATAGTAAAAACTTTGAAATTCAATATCTTTCACAACATCATTCCAAACGCCACAAAACAAAGCCCGTTCACCCCTCCTCCCTAAGAGCTTTCCCATGGTACCAAGAACAAGATCAAAATCAAAATCAAAGTAATTTTCTAACTTTTTGATCCATTAATACTTTGAAATTCAATAACTTTTGCACCATAAATCCAAATGCCACGAAACCAAGCCCATGCACCCCTCCTTGTCGAGAGCTTTCCGGTGGTACCAAGCATGGGGCCGGGGGACGCACGGTCTAGGAGATCTCAACGTAACAAAACAAACAAAACAAACAAAACAAACAAACAAACAAACAAACAAACAAACAAACAAACAAACAAACAAACATGCTAACTTAAGGTATGGAAAGTTAGATTAATTGTGAATTGGAAGAGGGGCCAAAGGGGACGGATGTGGGGAATTCCTAACTCTACCCACAAGAACCAAAATTGGGCCAATCCGTGGGCTAATCTGAGCCTCTATGGGGGCTCAAGATTGAAATTAGTGCGATTTTTTTGGCTAAAAATACAACACTTGAAAACAAAGATGCATCATAATAAACCAAATTGTGCCGTAATTTGCCACATAATTCATTGCCACATATTAAACCATTCATCCTGCACCCATCAATATGGCTGGATCTTTGACAAGCATTGTTTTGCTTCAACTAAAAAACGCATTTGCCCACCCCAAAAATCAACCACGGTCCTTAAAGGCCTGTGCAATTTCAGAGCTTGTTACCTTACTCTTTGGATTCATTCTTCAAAGCAAGTTGGCTACATGCTTGAAAAATTTTAGATTATTTGGAATTGTACAACATCATAGGAAAACAATAGTAAGTAGAAAGAAGTAGAGAATGATTCAAAACACTAAATTGCTAAGAATTTAATTATGGAATTGAAAAATGTCCATTTCAATAGTTGTAATGTTGTAATAAACAATCTACATCCTATGCTTTTATTTTATTTTTTTAAATATTAAAAATTGAGTTAAATAAAAAAACTCCAAAGTTTATTTTAGAGTAGGGAATCCATAACTACCTGCAAACTAGAACACATCATAGCTTTCATCTCATAAATAAAAATAGAATGATTCAAAGCTTTCCACGTATATGTAAATCTAAAAAACCAATTTCAAATTTTTATTTTTTTGGAAAGAGTTTTTTTATAAAAATTTAAGTAGCCCGCCAACCGTTCACAATTGGCATATCATCCAATAACTTTTAACCATGGAGTTAAAAGTTCTGAAAATTGTTGGGCCTTAAAGCTATTCCTTGGGCACACATTGTGTGAAAATTTCAAAGAAAATAAATAAAATTTCTGTTCGTGGTGAGCTGCCCAAAATCGCTATATTGCCAAAACATGCCGTTTGGTCCTTTAGGGTTAAATCAGAGGCCCCAAATTAGCTTGGTGTGGTGAAGAAATACAAATTTTGGTGTTGACAATACTTTGAAGTTAAATAAACCTAACCAAGCTGCTATTTCTAGTAGTTTATTTTTAAAAAAATTCTTTTGAAAGTCTAGTTTTAGCATCAAAAATCCGATTTTGAAAATTATTGATGATGTTTTTTTCTATTCAAGATTTTATGCAAAGATGTCCATTGCAATCTTGACTTTCCGTAGTATTGAGAGCTCTTTGAAATGAGCCTCAAATATACTACATCTTGGAGAAAATATCACATTAGAAATTCAATTTAAAAAATTTTAGAGTAAATTTTGAGAAGCCATAAATTGATTGAAGTTATGCATGTTATGTCCTTTAACCTCATATTTTTTTGGTGACCAAATTTTTAGATTTGACATGCAAAAAAGAATCAAAAGACTTCAAATCATTTTCATGATCAAACATTATAATCTTTCAATTCATAAAGTGATATTAATTGTTGTGTTTTCTTATCCTATAAGGTCTCTAACATGTCTAGTTTGAATTTATGCGGTTACAATTCAAAAAAATTGATGCAACTTATCAAAATGTTAGCTTTCTATTCAATTTCTATGAGCAAATTCCTAGAAGCTCAAAATTTAGAGGTTAATCAACACAAAATAGGGGCAATTTTTTACATTTATCCTTGGTTGGGGGAATGAGGGGGTCAATTCACCCTGGCTTTTAAAGAAGGCTTGTAGTACTAGTATAGTGGAGTCCATCATTGTGTAATAAGATTTGTTTTTAAACAATATTTTACTCAAAAATAATTATAGGAAAATGGAACTTCCAAAGAAATGCCTTGGGATAGATTTTTCTTTTCTTAGTGGATGAAATAGTTCAATTGCTAAAAGGTTTTGGATGTTACAACATTGTTGGGCATTATAGCATTGTTCGATGATACATGAGTTTTTGTCAATATTTTGTACTTTCATCCACATTCATGAATGGTAATAGTGTCATTGCTTCAATGAAGATTACACTACATAAAGTAAATGAAGTGAAAAAATATCTAAAAGCATTTCTACCGCAAAAGTGAGTTGAATAGCCACCCTAGTACAATTGTAATTTTATTCCTACAATGGTAAGGCAATTGCATTCTAAAGTGGAGACGCCTTTAGATATTCAATTCAGTTGAAATGAGAATTCAATTGTCTTAGAGTTTGTCTACAAATACAACATAGCATTGGGTCCTTTCAATGAAGCTTATAATTTCCTATAGGGCTTATCAAATTGTAAAGGTTATGTTTGTACAAGTAGGAAAAGTGATTGTTGTGATTGGTAGTTGCATCAATCTCAATTATCTCTACAATCACATTTGATGATGCCTTTATTGTCATTGCATTTGGCTAAAGCATTCTAGTTCTAAATAACCTATGAAATGTGCAAATAAAAGAAGCAAAATTAAGTGAAATAATCATGCTAGTGGCAATTACTATTTGTTGTTCTAAAATAGAGAATTTTCTTATTATCCATAAAAAATTATGTATATAAATTCTTTTATGAATCCCTAATGAAAATGTTATAATAAGGATGGAATTTCATTTCCATGTCATATTTTTCTTATATTGGAATCCCCATTGCCAATGAAGAATTTATAGGGAATAAATAATAAGTTTAACTAACCATGCCAAAGAAAATTATACAAACTTTCCAGGTGAAATAATATAGTCCTTTGCAATACTTTAGATAAGATCAATGCAATGTGATCTTTTATATTTTTCTACTATCCCAAATGGTGTAATTGCAGTTGAACTTTCATTTATCTTCATTCAAATGTTCATCCAATTTTTTGCACTAATTAAATCACATCCATCCAAAATTCATTCAATTAGTGTAAGAAAGTCTAACACTATACAAACTCTCACAATTCAAACTCTCAAACTAATTGAGTTCACTAACGTAGTCAACTTTTCTTCAATTTAAGAAAACTAACTAAGCATGGCTTAAAATGGATGAAAAAATGACACAAAGTTCTTTGTACCATGAAATAGATAACATTTAATGGTCTCTTTGATTTGTATAGAAGAAATTCTAAATTGAGCTCGAAATCCAAAAAAATCCTAACTACTATAAACACTATGTAGTACTAATTACAAAGAAGTTGTGTTTTATTACAAAAATATTTATGTATGAAGAAGAAATCTATGCAATTTAAAGATTTTGTAATCCATAGTATATTTGCAACATATACTAGTAGTTTAGCCTGACTACAAGACAATGCAACTCCTAGTTTCTCCCTACTCACAAACAAGTGAAATATCATGACTAAACTTGGCAAAGACAAATCTGACTTTGGAAAACTCAAGAACTCTTTTTCCAATTCCACTATTGCATGGAAGTTTGCATTGACTACCCTTTAACCATGACCTTGTATATTACAAGTTCCAAAAGTACAAAATCTCTTTGGATCATACTATTGTTTTCTTCCAAAAGTCATGACCATAAAAAGACCTCCCTCTGTCCCAAAATGATCTTCCAATTGGACAAATTGTTCATGATTAAGTCTAAAAATAGCATTACTAAAACCCATTTCAAAGTATTTTAAAGAAGTTGTTATCCATTCATTGAATCTTCAGGAACAAAAATGATCATTTTTGAGCAAACTAGAAAATCATTTTGGGGCCAAAAAATTAAGGGGACCAGAAGATCATTTTGGGACGGAGGGAGTATATATTCATTCCAGCTCTTGGTCACAGCAGTTCATTCTAAAGCCCTTGCAAATCTTTACACTAAAAATTGGGGCTCTCGGAAGGAAGACTCAACATGCACTGAAGATAGAGCAGCGGCTTCCTTTTATCCAAATCCATCAACAATTTACAGTCGCAGGTGCTCCATCGTTGCGTTGTTCGGGTTGTGAGGAAATAACGGTTGTGTGTGAGATCCGAGCTATGGCGGCTCCTGCTCTCACAACCCGGCTTTTCACCTCTCCTTCCACCCAGCCTTCTCTCCTCCTGTTGCCGGTGTCATGCAAAGGTAATGTCCATTCATTTCCACCGCTTCTTGAGCTCACACAAATCTCTTGCTGAGTCTGTTTATCTGATGGGTTGATTGATTGTTGGGCCTTGGCACACTCTTCTACTAATCTGCTGCCAACGACTGCTGCCTATGCTTGGGAATTGGTCGCCCATCTTTGGTCGAAAATTCTTACTTGCGAAGTAGGTATTCTCTGCTTCAATTCTGCCTTAGGATTGAATTCTCTGTCACAAGATGCACATGGCGTAGTGAAATAGGGTACTTCTCTTGGACTAGGTTGGTGATTATGTATGGAATTGCAGAGGGGATGAGGCTATGGAATTTGTACTAGGTTTGAGACTTGGCTAGGGTTTAAGGTTTTGGGCAATGGAGATTGGGCGCAGGGCTTGGAGGTGGTGAGCTCAGAGAGACGGGGAGCTTATGGCGCAAGTCCAAGTGCCTGAAGCTCAAGGTTGGATTTTTCTCAATTCTAGGTGACCCAAGAATTGCAAAGGAGGACTATTGTAATCGTCTTCATGGATTTGTTTCTGGGTACAATATTATTCTTTGCGAAACCTAGAAACAGAGAGTTCAGGGAAATAAAACTGTTTTAGGAGCTTTCTGACAATATCACAAATGAATGTGGTCACCTAGATTGTGGTAGAGAAGAGTCAACTGACTTTTGAGGGTTCTGTATCAGTGAATAATTCGCAATTTTTGTTTCTCTTGGCGGGGGTGGTGTGGTGTTGGGGTTCCAGTGTTCAAGGCATCAAGTAAACACAAGGTGATCATCCGTGTAAGCTTGTTTCTTTGTTACTACATCAGGAACTCATTACATGAAGTGAGTAGTTTGATTTTCCGCTCCATTTTGTGTTGGCTAGTTCAGGACCCAGTCTTTGACTACCAATTGGTTTGAGCTTAAGGATGGTGGAAGTTGAGGACACGTTATGTTTGGTTTGGCATGTAGATGTAGCATTAGGGATGCGGTCCCTGGTGGGCAACAGAGGTCGAGGGTGGTGACCCGGGCAATTCCAGTTGCTGTGTCTGCTGCAGTAACGTTGGCTGTGGTGGGGGCTGCTGTTGTGGCCATATCTAAAAAGGAGAAGTTGCCCTTATTACCGGAAACTACTAGGGTAAGGCAGGAACTCTCCTTCACTTCAATCTGAATTCCAACGTATGGACTGACACCACAACTATTGATCTCGTTTTCAGGGCCACTTTAGATTGCACGGGTCCAAACTTAATCAAAGGAGAAATCGCACGACTTGATTGGTGCAATTTTCATATTTTATTCTTTTTTTAACAGTGTCAAGTTTAAACTAGTCCAAGTAACAAGAATGAGCATGAAGAGGTGGCACTTCCGTGTCTCCTTTGTGATATGCGAATATTATTTGGGATAACAAAGTTTTGAAGTACTTCTTTCAGGTGAATGGGACACTTGTTATCTCAAATGCTTGATATGGTGTCATAATTGCGAGGATTATTTAAGCATGTTTTCTCACCCATGTTTGCCCATGATGTTACTTGAAATTTTTATCGTTGATGCTTCGACCTTTCTGATCTAAAGTGGCCCTTAGTTCATGAGCATTGAAGTTGTTTGTGCAGGAATTAAATTTTGCAGCTTAACAAAGATAGAAATTCATCTTGATCTACACCCTAAGTCCAGATATGGAATGGTTGCTTTCTGCAGGTAGAGTGTGAGGAATGTAAAGGTTCAGGAATCTGTCCAGCTTGCAATGGAGATGGTTTTTTGCTGAAGAATCCATCTAAAGAGGCTGTTGCGAGGGCACGAGCTTCTGCCAAAGATGCGGCCACCCGCTACACGGCTGGGTAAGTTCTCTCTCTCAGAGAGTTTGTTTATAATTGACTCCATCCTTTGTTCCCAAATGTTTAATGCAATTAAATTAAATAAACGATAACTTCAGGGTGTTAGGTGCTTCATTATTGGATTGATGCTTGTTGACCAAGCCCAATTTCGACCTTGAAGAGGAGCTTTCTCGCTTTCAAGTCCAACTAAGAGAGAGGGAATGAATTAATTTGTACTCAACTTCTCAAGTCTGTTATCTTAGATATTGAGCATTTTATTTCATATGCAAACTCTGGGCCATGTTCACCTATTCGATTTCATAATTTAGACCCCAAGTTTCGTACAAAAGCTCTCATATGATTCCTTCTTTTAACTTGGACCTCCTCCAAAAGATTTAGTTTTTTGGGATTCTTTTTTGTAATTAATATGATTTCTTTAGGGTGTGTGACCTAAAATTCATATTACTTTGATTCTGTACCAAATGAATTTGACAATTAAGATATATGTTATTTCAGGCGTGAAAAAATTTCAAAGACAATAGTTTGCAAAATGTTGATAAACCAAATTGCAAATAAAAATGTAGTTTGGCTTTTTTGCAAATGGGTTGGGTTGGGACATCGAAGGGTTGAACATGTCGCAATGATGTTAAGATTTCTACCGGTGTTGGTGTCTTGAAAGTCAAGGTTATGATCATTATCGAACTATAATTGTCTTCTTCGATTCTGTTGCAGACTGGCCAAGAAGTGGAGCTACTGTGGAATATGCTCAGGAAGTCGAGGGTGTCCAGCATGTGAAGGTCGTGGGTGGACATCGGAGAAGTCGTCGTAAACTTCGGATCCATCAACAACAACAAGCAGCTGCTCAACAAGAGGCTCTGGTCGCACACTGTAGCAGTGGCTCCCTTTTTCAGTAACAACCTACTCAAACTTCTTCTCATTGTTTGTAGATGTAGCTTCTGTCAATGCAAGGACTCATAAGAATTCGATTGTAGTGTATGATTTTCGTACTATGAGGACGACCCGGGAGACCAATGAACTGGAAATTATCACACGATTCTAGATTAGAGCACTTTGCTTCCTTGTAAGTTTGAATATTGTGTTCAATCTTGCTTTTGCTTGTGAGATCTGTTTGCCAGGATGACCTCATGTACTTATGTTGAAGATTTCCTCTCTGGCCAAACACCAGGAAAAGGCGTTCAGTGACAGTTTCTCATTGAATAGAGAGTACAACTTGTAGAGCAAAAGATTTGTTCCTCAAACATTGAAGAAGAATCCTTGAAGGATGCCGTGGCTGTCTGTAGGATAGAAGTGCAACTATTCATCCTCGGAATTTTGTGTCTGTCTTGTATATTGGTTTTACTTCCAATGAGTGCTTTTGGATTTTTTTAAACTAATGATTCACATAGTTGATTTCCACGGTGGCCATCCTGTTCTTCAAGGGTTAAGAGAATCTTGTGCAATTGAACTTATTCAATGCCTTATCTGTTTTTTTTCATACAAGGGTGTAACATATGTCATAAAACATAATAATGTTATCTAGGACTTTGATAAATGTATCACTTATCAATGTATTATTGAGTTTGGTTTTCCTACTAAAGTCATGAAATGTTGCCGAGAAGTGTTCATAAACTAACTAGGCTCCTTAAATTGTTCTTTTCTATAAGTGATGAACATTTCAGAGATGAAATCACTAATGCTTATAGTTGATAGGAGTAGTTTAATCTTTAAAGATCTAGGCATCTCAAAATTGGATGCACCTTGGTCAACCTAGATTGTAATTTAAAAAATAATCATTTTTGTTTTGATTTAAATTAAGAAAATAAATCTTGAAAAGTTTTTTTTTTATTCCATTTTAAAATTTTAAGAAAAATCCAAAATTTGAAAGAATTATTGTAATTGCAATTTAGAGCTCCATATGTTAGAATCCAAATTACACAATATTTTGTGTTTTTCATTTGTAATTTCTTCTTTTAAGTTATTTTAAATGGAAATTAAAAAATCATATTTTCCATTCTAATCTACATTTATTGTAAAATTTTCAAATTAGTATTGTATATTGTATTTGATATAATTGGATTTTTATTTTTTACTTTAAGAAATCAAAATAATTTTATTTTTTCATCAAAAATTGAAAAATCAATATCAATAAGTAATTCACTCTTTTGTTAGTGAAAATATCAAAATTTTATATATCAATTATGAAGGATGAATTTAGATTGTAGTGGCATTTGATTTGAAGTTCATTAGTAAAGGAGCTTTAGGTGTAAAATATAAAATAACTAATTGATAAATATTCACACAAATTTCCATTGCTACCTCCCAAGTGAAAAAAATTCAAATTAATTGGATTTTTTGGGATATATTTATTAATTTATTTTCACTTTTTGGAACAAAAATTACAACTATGACAATTTTTCACCAAGCAAATTGAAATTTTGCATAGTGATAGACAATTCATATTGTCACATAATAAAAATATAATATTGATATTTGAATATGATATAAAAGGCAAAATTTAATTCAAACATGATGTTTGACCATTTTGCAATGGATTTAGTCCTCCAACAATTTACCCCTAAAGTCCCATTGAGAGTCCACTCAAGAGATTCTTCAAGGTTCAAGGAAGTACTTATGATCTCAATTTTTAGAAAGACTTTTAAAATAAAAAAATTTAGAATAGAAAAATTGATTAGCTTTCCTGATTAGCTTTTTGGAAATATATTTGTTGTGGCATAAACAAGAAAACCCATAAAACTTGTAATATTAATTAATTAATTTTTTTAAACTTCTTACAAATTATGTTTTTGTCTATGTTGAAAAATTGTAATATTAATTAATTAATTTTTTTAAATTTCTTATAAATTATGTTTTTGTCTATGTAGAAAGATTTGATTCATTCCATTGGATAAGTATTGTAAAAGTTATGAAGCTTCTTATTTTGAGGGCAACCTTAGCAAAGTTGTAAAAAAATAAGGTATTGATTATGTTTTTGACTTTTTGACTATGAAAAAATAATGTGTTGACAGTGTATTTGGATCATTGCAAAAAAGACCGATCAGAAAGCGTAGCGTTTTTCACAAGATTCATTTTTTCTTTTAGGAGTACTTTAAAATTAGAAAAAAAAAAATTTAATGTAAAAAATATATTCTGTATATAGACCTTTAAGAAAAAGGTACCCTAAGAAGGAAAAGCATAGGAAAATTTTCTTAGTAGGAGAACTAAAAAAGTGCAAAATCCGCCAAAAATAAAAACTTGCACTATAATTTCACTTTTTAATTTGTAAAAAATAAAAAAAGCAATTTAAAAAAAAACTAAGAATTGGCCATTTAGGAAGAATTCATAGTGATGAGATTTCACCAAAAGATTGATCTTAGAACCATCTTTATTGTTCAGAAATTGCGCGCAATGGGAATGTTATTTGCACTCATGTGGAGGACACAAATTAACATATTTTTTGATTCCATTTGGTAGGAATATGCTTTCCTACTATGCAATAGACCATGAAAATTTCAACTCCATATCATTAACTTTGGGTACTCCTAACGGGTGAATGCAAGAAACACTTGTACTATTTTTTGTCACACCTTATATGTTGATTTGTTTTTTAGGCATAACTTTTGCGAATTGAATCCAAATGACTTAAAATTTATAGGGAAGGTGCTCATGACCACTATACATCTTGCCTAATTTTTGGCAATTTTCAAAAATGTTTTACTAAATAAAAATAGCCCTCGATTTTATGTCACAAATTCCAATTCGGAGGTTTTAAGTACTATTTAGTATCCAAAATATCGAATTTGGAGCTGAAATTTGGATGAAATGGTCTTCTAGTAGACTTCTAGCTTTCTTGGAGAGGAATTTTAAGAAAAGTTAATTTTGTGTAGCGTAGAAGTCTACAAAGTGAGCTTCTTTCTGCTTGCATTTTGAAACACATAAAACATTATTTTGGTGGGTTTTTTGGTGAATGACCATCTCCATAGAGCTGTTGCAAATGGCCAATTTTTATTTAATTTATTTAACTATTTTTACCTAATTAAAGCATCAAAGTATTTATTTTTTTGAGATTTGGCACTTTCTAGTTCTCCCACTTAGAGAATTTTGCTATGCTTTTCCTTTCCAGGGTTTCTTCATCTTAAAGGTGTATACATTGGCCATATTTTAAAAAAAAATTAAAAATTATTTTTCTATGCTTAAAGTACTCCAGAAAAAAAAGCATCAAACAGTGAAAACGCAACAAATAGTACAAGTGTTTCTTGCATTCAACCCTAACATAGTAAAAATCCTTAAATCACCTCGTGTGACAAATTAACAAAAATGATTTTTAAATATAAAATGATTTTTTTTTATTTCTAAAAAAAGAAGGAATCTGATTATCAAAAAGTTTGACATCTTCAATAAAAATTTCATATTCATTAGACTTTTGCTTCAAAAGTTATAGCAGGTGACAAAAAAAGTACCCTCAATGTGACGGGAAATAGGACCGGTCTTTCTTGCAATCACCCGTTTTTGACTTTTTGACTGTGAAAAAATAATATATTGACAGATTTGCAACTCTGACACCTCTAAACCCTACTTTGTCTTAATAATTTTTTAAAGAATGAAAATTACAAGAGCGGAGTTGAATTTTTTTTTCCAAACTCTCAACTCAGTTATTCAACGTAAAAAAATTTGAATTAAGTAGTTTAAAAATTTTAAGTTAAGAGGATTCAAAGCCTTATAATCTAATTAGGCTTGGAACAAAAAAACTCATTTTCTTCACTTTAAATGCTTATATCTTGTGATGGATATGGTAAAACTTTCTGAACTTTCTTCCAGGCATTCTCATACTAGTGTGCTGCAGGATCCTACAATTGGATATGCCAAAAAAATGTTTAGAATTTTTGATGTTCGCATTGAAAATGGCAGTTCTCCGTGTTAACGGCAAATTGGCCTTCTGACTTTACTGGTTAAAGGGCACCTCGTCAGTTTTGTGCCCCTGGTCGCAGTTGCAATTGCAGAATCCAACTTGTTACCTGCAGTCAGTGATTACTCATGCATAACAATGGCAAGCAAGAAATTTAATTGATGACATAGCTCTCAAGTGACAACCGTTTGCCCTGATTTAAATTTATCTGTCAGAAATGATAGCATCTGTTCTGCAACCAATTGGGGCTTGTTGATGAACCAGCGATCAGAATTCTGCATCTTTTCTGCAACCAATTGGGGCTTGTTGATGAACCTGCGACCAGAATTCTGCATCTGCGGTGGCATTGAAGGGAACCACAATCCCCGCGAGACTGAAGAGATATCACTTAAATGATGCAAAAGAAAACTCGATGTGATTCATTCTCGTTAGATTGTGAATAGGCTGCCCTCATGCAGATACTATGAAAAACGGTCATTGTTGTGTCAGAGAACTGAATTGTTGGTTCTCGCAGTTGATATCTTCCATCTCATGATCATCACATTGACAGAACTTTGGAATTTCATAGCCACGACTCTTTGGTTACCATGTGTGCACCGTCAAAGATATTTATCATTGAGAACTTTGGTTTTGTATGATGACATACGTACATATCTTGTTGCACAGACTCAAACTTTTGATAAGTGTAAAACACTTTAACCCATCGATTGTAAACCACTTGAACTAATGTCAATTTCGTTGAACAGTCGGAATTCCACTACTTCATACAAAGACGAAGTTGTTCGAGCCTTGTGCAGATGAATGTCACAATTTGGAGAGCCCAGCATAGGGCCAAATTAACGAGATTGACAATAAACACTGAGTGGAACTCGGGGACCATATCTGCAAAGTGTTCTTGTAAGTAAGCACGTCAATAGGCCATACAGAAAAATCTCCACTTCTGATTGCATGGACATTTCGGAATAACGAAGCATAAACCTGAAACCAATTTCGTGTACCAATTTTATAAAAATGTAAGATTCTGTACATAGAATGATGTAATATTCTGCAGACCCTCCCTTAATTTGCAGAAACTACTTCGGCTTCAAACTCAAACTATTGCACGAATTGAACTCTACATTTAGCAGATTCTTTGCAGCGAACGATCCAAGGAAAAGTCTACAACTACCTCGACATGGACTTAAGAAAACGAAAAAACTGTAGTGATTCGATCAGAGGAGAAGCTCAAGTTGCGAGCCATGCCTCTGACTGACTCCACCAAATAGCAGTGATTGATTTCGTTTAAAAAAACCTTGAAAAAACCCGTCCCGCACTGTATGTAAAGTACTAGGTCCTTGCAACTTCGAAAGTATTGAACCACCACAAGGGTGGAAAAAAAGGTTCCCTTCTCCAGGGAATAGGAACAACACCATTTCCTTCACCTTCAAGTGACTTGAGTTGTACTACCACATTCACAGCCACGCATTTCTTGTATCAAGCGACGAACATCTTCATTCGAAACCTACGCCGGGACGCCGGGTCGAAGAACTCTAAGATCATACACGACGCCAGGCCGGGCACTCCATCCTTGAACTCACCTAAATTTGCAAGCTAGTATGACAAAAACCTTGTGCATCTTCCAGCGACTCCAAGGGTCAAATCTTTCGGATTCGAAGCCCACCACCACAGGTACCTGGTTACCATCCTGTAACCTGCAACTGCCTCCTCTGAAATGGAGCAGGAGCAGCAGCACGATGATGCAATTGCAAACTTAACTACAAAAATTTGGCTCTACCCCAAGTCGCTGAAGCGAAATGAAAGCTTGAGAGGGTAAGATTTTCGATCACAGCACAAGATCGAGAGCAACAGAGAGCGACAATAGGAACTACATTGGAATCGCGTTGAAACGCATGAGGATTTTGTGGATTTAAGACTTTATGGTTGCAGGGCTAGCTACGAGCTTGTTGCGGTGGGCCTCTTCACAAACCGGCCCTTCATTCTTGGCCGTCTCTCCGCGTTCAGCTTCCGAACCTCGTAGCGAATGGTCTTGGAAAACAGGCGGGTGCGTCGCTTCTCCTTGTAACGCAGCACGCGCGCGTCGCGGTTACCGTCCATGTCCGGCACCAGCCCCGCGTCGTCACTGCCAGAAGAAGTCGATTCGTCGTATCCCAGGATCCATGGCTCCTCGCGGTGAGACCACGCTGCCAGAACGTCTGTCAAGTTGAGCTGCAGGGCTGGTATGCGTTTCTGCGTCTGGTCTTCACCTTCTTGACAACACTGCAACATCGCCCTTGCTTCTCGCTTGATCCGTTCGGGACTCAGTGGGAGCTCCAGCTGGGGCTCCAGTTGTGAGTCGGTTTTGGACTTCGCTGCGAAGAACTTGGCGAAAGGGCCTGCGAGAGCGTTGCGGGGACTCGGTTCCGATGGTTTGGGTACACCTGCCAAACAGAGAATCGTCAAAACCTCAATTCGAAGATGATTCACATCTAAAATGGTGAATCATTTCAGTTGAATCCTCGCCTAGTTCGTTCTGTAGAAAGCTCATAAATCAAAGCGCAGTTATACTGCATAGTGCATCCTGCTTGGGATCTAATCAAAAGATTCAAAAAGGAGTTTCCCTAGATCGGGATTGAGCTCATTGACCTTTGTTTTATGAATAAGCTAAGATCCTCTACACATTGTCAACCACTTTCCCGTGTTCACCACACGCTTCACCACATTGGAATTAATGTCGTTTCATGTACCTCATTTGGGGCACTTGAAACACATCCTAATGTTGTTCTAAATTGCTCTCCGGAATTTAAAACTAGCAAGTGCTTCTGCTTTAGTCTGAACAAGGGATTGAATCTATCTAGCGGTCGATTCATGTACATGATTAAGCACCTGAGTTGCATACCTGTCATTTCGGAAGTAGCGGCCCCCCCGTTGGTGTTTCCCTCAAAGGCATCCAAACCATTCTGATATGCAAGGTCGAAGCTCAAAGAGAAGTCGTCGACGAGGTCCATCTCCGGCACGAAGCTCTCGAATCCGACGTCGAGACCAGGAATATCCCCCGGGAAGAAAAACGCATCTCCAGCTACAAAATTGACGTTGGTGTCTGTGGGGGCAGTAGCTGCGTCCGTTACGAGAAGCCTGTCGTCGTCTAGAATACTTACAGTTTGTGAGTGTGCCGCTTTGCCCTTGAAAAATGCAGCAAGCGAATCATCCAATTGCCCATCATCCCCTTCCTGATCATCCGCAGACATGAATTCCAACTCCGAGCCAGAGCAACAAGGCGAGGCTTTGACACCGAGAGACAGAGACGGAACCTCCTGGTTGCCGTCATCATTCAGACACTCATCCGCGTCCAGAAAATCGAAAAGCTCGAGCTCAGTCAAGCTCGCAGTCAAGGAACGACTGTGCTTTGAATCCTCCACTTTGACGTCTCGTGACGACGCTAACTGATTCGAGAGGTGCGTCAGCTTGCGCAGGTGGTGAGAGTAGGGTCGCTTGCGGGACGAAGCGGAAGCGCCAGAGGCGTCCTCGGGAACCAAGTGCTGCGAGGCTGCGCGTTTCTTCGGAGTGCCATTTGGGGAGAGACGGACGCGGTCGTGGCGAAGGGAGACGGCGTTCGCAGAGTGCACTTGCGTGTCGCAGGCTGTGCAGAGGTACGCCGCGTCGGCTGCGCAGTGCCAGAATGCGTTTCTGGTGGCACAAATGTCACACGCTCGAGATGTGCTCACGGTGACCACAGCGGCGCTACTGCTGCTACTGCTGTTATTTGTCACCTTGGTCCCCATCCTTGCGAACATAAAATGGGTAGCCTCAAATCGATCACTTCTTCCACACCTCGTAGAACGTAATCTCCAGATTTACTTACTGCTTAGTAGCCCGTAGACTGACGTTTTGATCCGTCAATCACCCACCTAAACTTGATCACGCTTCAAATCTGATTCTTAGCTTTCCCAGTAAATCAATCGCAATTCATCGTCGTGTGCTATCTCCACAAGCTCACATGGAAACGAACCCAACGACTAACCCTGCACTAGCTACTGAAAGCTCGACAAATTCAGAACAACAAGCGCGTCGATCAAATTTCAAAAGCTTCAAGGCAAAAATTCTCCCCAATCCGCTTCAAAACATCAGATACAATCCCTGTCAATACATCAATCGATCAGTAAAGAAATCTACCAAGTTACAACTCGGCAACCGACAAGTGCTGCAAACTTTTTGAGAGTTCATCCAGATGTCTCAGATAGAGAGGACTAGACTAGCAGTGGAGACTGCTACTACCCCACGGCTTCAGCGAAAGCGGGGAATCAATCTGCAGGAAGGAAAAAAGTGGGCTTCCGATCGATGGCTGGATGGAGCGGGAGGGAAAACCGCATCAGTGATGAGGTTAAGTAGGATGAGCATCCAGGGTGGAAGCTCTGGAATAGCAACCTTGTATGGGCCCAAGGCTGTGAATGCAAACAGTGAGTATCGTAATAGCAGTGGCCGAGGAACCGGGACCCAGAGTATACACAGTCACGCCCCTAGTGCAACTAGGGATGCGCCTGATCAGCCTGAGAAAGCTTTTTCTATTCAGGTTTTAATCACAATCAATGATGAGGTGCTATATTGGGGCTCCACTTAATACCGTGCTCGAAGTCCAAGTATCCCAGTGAATATGAGGCCGAAAGTCCGAGTAATGAGGCTCCGAGGATTTCGAGCTTGAGCTTGAGCTTGAGCTTCAGTCCATCTCAAGGCAAGTCGGTGTTAGGATCTGATCTCCGAGAGCGAATCACCTCGAAGTCAGGTCATTTTCATCTCTATTCTGGAAAAATTACTTCCAGCTCTGGCTGTCAATAATGTGCTGCCGTGCAGAAGCACGACGCGGTAGGCAAGTACCACTATTTCGGCTCATCAGATCAGGTTGCTCCTAAATGATTCTAGGCACGGAATTGCAATCGTTACTACGGGAGCCATGTGCCAGGCACAAGCTTTTTATCATACTGGCTGTGGCTTTGGCAGGGACGAGGTTTGGCAATGATCATTCCATGATAGAGGACTAGCTGAGGAGTCGTCGTACTGAAGTCCTTGTATCTAAGTAAGTTTTGTAAGCTTTTCGTTCACGAATTCATGCATTTACTAACTTAGAGCCCGCAGCTGTAACCAAAAAGTGAGAATGAAATCTGTATTTGAAACCGATCTTAGTTATGGCAAACAACAATAATTGCACGAATTGTGGTGCAGTATTATCGTACCAACAGGAATTTCAGGTTACATCATGTGCTGTACAGAAAATTATCTTGGCAAAGGTACCTGCGGGTCAGAGATGCCTTGCCCGTTCACACTGCAGCTGGAAACACATTAAATCCCCCCGTCCTTGGTGGGCCCAGCAGGGTAAATTCGGGTTTCTCAAGGTAAAAGTAAATAAAAGCCCCCTATATTTGAGCTGTGTCTAAGGGATACTTACTAGCCCCCCTAATTAATTGGGGGCCTCTGATTGCAAATACAAATTCAGAGTTTGAAAAAAAAAAATTTATGACAAATAAAAAATTCCAACGTTTTCCCTGGGGCAAATTCGGCCCGCAGGGCCCACAAAGGACGAGATGATTTAACATCCTGCCTGCAGTTGTGGGGATGCTTTGTAAAAGATTGACCAAGACCCCTAGAGATTCTTGCTTAGAATGTATACCTAATATTCATGAGAGTCTAGGGTGAGTTGTAGAAACACCTATTTTCAGCACTTTGTTTATACATAGTTTATTCATATTGTGTCCATAAAATACAGTCTAAGAGAATTTAGAAGCCCCTTTTGACTACCAACAAGACCCCACAAACAGTTTTTCAAAATAATGTTAATGGGAACCACGTTGAATTGTCTATTTGGTAGATTTCAACTGTAATTATGAATTTGACTAATGATAGGGCGCTTATACATACTCATAAATGAATCAATTGACTTGGCCCACAAATATTTCAATATTTTTCATTTACATGATAGGTGCTTTACACATATCTATAAGTGAGTCAAGTGACTTGGCCCACAAATATTTTCATTATTTTCCATTTATACATATTGATGAATGAAGTTACTCTATAGAAATATTTTTAGACTCCATTTTGTCTAGTAAGAGCATCGCCACCGTTTCGCAGGAAAAGCGATGCAACAAACGAGCTTTGCTGTCTTGACTTCGTGGTTTTATACCCGGTGTGACGTTGGTCCCCCATTCTTCCACACCATAGCACCACGGCATCAACTATTGTTCATGCACGTGTCGTGTTGGTGGAGCACGTTGAGAAAAAGCTGACAACCATTTTTCGAGGGAACCCCCAAATAGTAGCTCAATATAACAAGAGATGGCACGGAAAGATGCCGTCCAAACCATTTTTTTTGTTGGCCCGGCTCAGTAACCACCTTCCCTGAGTTTGCGGTGGGGGATGACAACTCTTCCGGGCTCAGCAAATACTGGGCCGGGCTAGAATTTTGCGTAACAGTGGCGTTGCTCTAGAGGTTGCAAGGTTTGTAGCATGGTTGTATGGCACAATAATCTCCCATGCAATAGAATATACTTTGAAAAGGCATTTTTTAGACTCCTAGAAATGACACTTAACTACACTTGCTTGCGAGTTGCCCAAATTTCTCACTTTCAGATTGGCTTCCTTTAAATGGTGGCTACAAAATTGGAATATTGAACTATCCCAAACCCACTCACTTGTAAGTATGTACAAACCGCCCGTGCGCCATGCCCCCTACAGTGTGGTTAAGAGATAGCGTGTTTGGGTGGGGCACATGCTTAGGGCCAGATTTTTTTTCTTTTGTAACAAATGAAATGAAATTTGTTGTAGATGAAAGTGACAAGTGCAAGTGCAAGCAAAGGTCCAACAGTAGATGAGTTACAGACAAGCAATCCAAATGCACTGATTAAACCCTGAAACGCTCAAGAAATCAAAAAGGATCAAATGAATGACTTTCAAAATAATTGTATATATATTCATTCAGAAATCTCAACATTTTTGGTTGTCTAAATTATATTTTCAAATTATTTTTCAACGCACTAATAATAGGGGTTGTCACGCATCCTCGGAGAATGGGATTTGCATGAAGTCGGAGAAATTTCCGAGAGAAACAAGGAGCCAATGGCGAGCCGATTTGCGTGGAGGATGTGTGACCCTCCTTTTGGTGTTTGGAGCGTGGAGAATTTTCTCCGAGAATGGAGTAACTCGAGCTGCTTTCACGGACCCAATCCTAGCACGCCATTGCAACAGCGAGGTGAAACTCTGGTAGCGGAGAGGTGAAACAACGAAGTAGCAAGGGAGCAATAAGGGAGCAGAAGATAAAAAAATTCTCGGAGAAAATTGTTCCGACCACTTTCTTCACCTGCGGAGGAGAAGAAAAGGTGTCTGGAATTCTCCGAAAATTGGACCTCCGCCTGTCCCGAGCATCCACTTGAATGGCGCCACCTGCCAATTCTCAGAGAATTCAAGGCAGGTTGAAGGATGCGTGACAACCCCTAATATTAATTCTTCTACATTGCGCCTCATAATACATTTTCATAGTTTTGAACTTTAAACTATTACAAGCCTTCATGACTAACAATCCATTTTCAAAGATGAATATATTGTAGATGTAAAAAACACAAAAATGAATCCATTTTTGCGTACGGTATATTTCCTCTTAAATATGAATAAATAGAATTCTTAATTATTATATAATTAGAGTCACAAACACACAATGTACAATAGGAGGACAGAAGTATTGTCGCCCCTTTTTATTCCCACACTAAATGCCTCCAATTCAAACACTGTTTTTTTATAATTTTTATGTAATCCTTGGATTATTGCATTTTTACTCAATCCCAATTATGCATACCAAATTTCACCTTCAAAAAAGCAAAACTCCATTTTTGGTGAATTTCTAAAGCCAATTTTTATGGTTTTACATAATATTTTATTGAAAACAATTAGTGATGAATTTTTTTAAACTATTTGATTGCGGAGATATGTAGGGAATATCCATATATACATCTCATTTTCAACAAGCATCTCCAAAAGAAATTCACAACTCCCCTTATAAAAAATTCAATGTTGGGGTGACAATGTCCTAGTTTTGAAAAAAAGAAATTCTTTTATTGTAACATTAAGGCAACAAATTTACTAAGCAATCCCACTTAACTGCATGATTACTGCTTGATGAGCATTGGTCGGATTTTTTTGGAGAAGGAGGGGCCGTTGGATCTAAGGTAAATACACCTAAAACCAAAAAAGGAAGCAACTCAACATAGTTCCATTACTATCTTTTAATTTGTGGGTCCTAAAGGGATTCTAGAATCTCTTAGAATGCATATTTTGAATACAATTTGAATAAACTACAACTTTTCAAAATGTTGAGAATAGGTGTTTCTAAATGAGACACTAGGCTCATGAATAGTGGGAGTACATTTTATACATGGCAAATTTCATTAAAATGGTGCCATTCTAGAACTTTGGTACTTTTGTAGTTTAGACCTCCTAGACTAAAATCTATATCTGTCCTAGTTGGTTTAGACCGTCTTATCTGAAAATCTATACCTCTCCTAAATGGTTCAGACTATGCAGTCTGAAAGTGGCATACTTCATATATCATTTTAATCCTGTAAAGATGGGCTAGTCTCTGCGGAAATCATCCTTTTTGATACAATGTGCAGCACCTACTTTGAAAAAACCAAAAGCACTCATTTGAGAACAAGATGAACCATCGCACTTGTATCCTCTATGCTGCAAAGATTCTTTGTCATTCATCGGACACTTAGTGCCTGCGGCAGCCGGCGTTACTGATTACAGGGTTAATGAAATTTGCCATAAGGTATACTAGAAACTCTAGTTTTTCGTTGTCATTTACGAAGGCGCGACTGTAGGTTTTAGGAAGGTGTAACTTAGGTGTTCCTTTATCGTTTCCGACTTGCAAGCACGGCACTCATCAGGCCGCTGCAGACAGGCGCGTGGAGGGAGGCCCGTGGAGGGAGGCCCAGCGTGTCAGATCAATCCTCTCCCCGGACCTTTTGGCATTTTCGTCGGGGAATTCACCAGCTCATCTGAGGTTCGAAGGATGGACTCAGACACCCACCCGTTGCGGAAAGAATGCAGCCAGTGCAGGCTTTGATTGCTCCTGACAGGGTAACATGCCCATTTCAAACATGAACCATCATGGCCCTAATAACTAAGTTAGCCTCGCACTTGCTGCTAAGCTGAACTTTTATCCTCCACGGCGTTTTTCCTGTCTTTTATCAGTTGGCTCTGCAGGCAGCCAGTAGTCTGTCTCGACGTCTGCTCCCCTCTCTGGCTTCAGTTGCATCGACACAAGCTGCCGGCATAAGAGGAAGGACGGAGAGGAAGACAATTGGAAGGGTCATCCAGAAATGCACTATCCGTCGATCTCCAGTTATGACACTGTCCGTCAGGGTCATACTGTCACGGGAAGAGCGCCGAGCTCGGACATCGGCGAGCCCGGCTTTCAAAACCTCCTCCATCGCATGCGCAGCAGACAGGTCAAGGCAAAAATCAATCGAGCCTCTGGAAAGGATGAGAGCTCAACACGTCATTAGGTCAGGGGCTTGCACTTCAATCTTCGATCAGCGCGCTTCTGTCTGTGAGTATCAAGTTCTGCAACGTTTGCCGCTGAAATGGTAACTCGCACCGATAGGAGTGCATTGTAGCGGACTGGAAGAGTGCGCATCCGGGATTTGAGATACTTACATCTGATGTAGTATTGGCAAGTTCCAATTCCATCTTAGAAATAGGAAAGATTTTGTTTTTCCACCCATCTTGTATCCAATACTTCGATTTTTAACAACTACGTAAAACATGAAATTTAGTTTAGTTGTTTTTTATTTAAATCTAGACTTTCAACTTAATCCTCCAATATTAAAGAATTAAAAATCAAAACCTTTAGTGCAAAAAAAAGAAGTTAGGAGGATTCAAAGTTCCTTAACTTAAATACTAAGGTGCCCAAAAATGACTTTTCTCACTTTTGAAGTTGCTAATAGCTAGTCCAAGTATTTGAATGTTCTTCTGCAAATTCTCATATTGATTTAAGGTAAAACCATCCATTCCCAACCAAGGATCAATGTCCAACCTATAGGTGCCACTATTTCCAATCCGAAGGCTTACAATGTGTTTTTTACTCTTTTTTAAGGTTGGGACTTACAAGGTCATGATATATGTCCTAAAGTAAACAAAAAGTAGCAAGAAAGAAGAAAATAAAAAGCTAATTTTTGAATGATTGAAATTGGAAGACTATAGAGATTGGTTATTGGTTTGGAACATTTTTTGGCTCCCAAAATTCATAGTAATTCCAATTTTGGGAATAAAATTATGGAAAATCTTCTATCCAAATATTTCTTATCTTCCTACATGGGGAAAATTTTCCATCACTCATTTTGCTCATCATCTATCCCAAAATCCTTTAAGTGATCGGCTATAGGTACCTCCACCTTAGTAGAAGATATTATATGTGGATATGCCAAAAAAATTTGATTTCTCACTTTTTTTTACTCAAGGAATGAATGGTTTTGTATTTTTTGATAAAGCATAGTCTTAGGACTTCAGTAAAGTTGTTGAGCAATTGAATGCAAGTTGATTGTATGATGCATCTAACCTTTGAAGGATTGATATTAATAAATTAACCTTAAAGAAGCAAATGTTCAAAATTTGAACAATAGATGAAAGCATATAGAAACTTATATTTTTCATCCATCTTAATGTTGAAAATTTTTGTGTTAGTTCTCTTACATTTGTATTATATGTAGAACTTTAGAACTTTTCTTTGTAACTATTCTCTGGTTCAAAAGCACATATATGTTTGACCTCAAAATCTATCTATTTCAATTCAAAAAATGGTCATTCAAAAAAAACTTGAATAAAGAGGTAATAAAAAAATTTGAAAACATTACTATAATTAGAACATGACATTTTGAACTTAAAGGAAAAAAATTGTGAAAATTCAAAAATATCCATTTAGTAATCATTTAAAAAATTTTGATTTAAAATTTATTGAATAATATTGTTTGATTTAGTTGATGCTTTTATAATATAGATATGATCCATGGATCATATTTTATAACTTTTGTTTGAAAGCCATCATTAAATTATTGTTCTAAGTTGTCTTTTACAATACAACTTCACAATTTTGCAAATTGAGACTACTCTCTAGTCCTTAATAGTTAGGGTCTCAAAGATAACTTGTCTTTAGAAGATGACCTTACATCCATAATAAATATTTATTTTTTGAATGGACTTTCTAAGAATACAAAAGTCAAAACTATAAATGTTGTGTATCATTCCAAATTGTATAATAGTGCAACATCAATGCATAAAATTCTTTCATTGGTACATTTATAAATTATAAAGATATTTCTATGTTACTTTTTTTTTTTAATTATCAAAATGGAAATTAACTACAACACTCTTATTTTGGATGAGCATAAATTTTATAATTTTAGAAAAGATTGACAATTTTTTTCTTAGGATCAAATTTTTTTCTCAAATTTTAGTTCAATTTTGACATTTCTATAATGAACTTAGAAGCAATCTTTTTAGCTAAGAATTTTAAAAACTCATTGTAAGAAAATAAATAACAATAGACTCCAAAATTTATATTTACTTCAATTTAAATGGTAATGTATTTATATGTTATGATTAGCCTCTATTATAAGAGCATGATTTTATTTATTTTAAGAATAATCAAGATTAGAATTAAAAAAGACCTCCCTTTACATTATTCAAAGAAATTATTTTTTAATAAGGTAAATATGTATAGAACATATTTACCAACATAAAAAGACTCAACATTTTTGTCACACGACAAAACACATTGCCAATGTAAGAGGTCGTAATCTAGAAATCCATTTCAGTTTCTTTTAATATAGCATAGAATGTTTGAGTAACTTAATTATCAAATGATAACTATCAAATAATCTTTGCAATACTATAGATGGTCTACATTGTTCAAATCATCAAATCCTATTTAAAAAATAGTGGAATTTAAATGAACCATGTGAAGTTTTTTTATCAACAAGATGTTGAGTGTTGAAAGTTGCAATGTGAACTCTCTTTCCTAAATCAACTTTTAGCTTACAATCCCCCTTAAATTAAATTTTGAAACTCCATTGCCAAATCTCCACTACCTACTTACACCTAGAGAATACAAATATGAGTATTTTAATATGAGTATTACAACAAAAACATGTTTCAATTGGTTTGAATATTCTTGCTCACAAAACTTGGTCGTATTAATTTTGTGCTAGAAAAGAAATATTAAGGCATCTTCAATTTTAGTCCATGATTTTGTTATATATCATATGAACAGAAGGATATGATATATGGAACTTTTAGTGCATTCAATGTTGTGCAACTTTCTCGAAACATTTATTGAAATTAATGCATTTGTTGAAATTGTTTTTTGCCTTCTGATTGTATAATGAATACGTAAAATTCCATTCTTTCAGTTTTGTTGCATTAGATCCGCAAATCCATAATAAATAAGAATTTTAGAGTTGATAGTCATCTTCATTTTCACCACCCAATTTTTCAAAATAGTCTACCATTGTTTGGAAACCAAATTTTCCTTTTTCTTATCATTGAATAATGTTATTAGAATATTTCATCCTGCAAAGAAAATCCATTGATATTTTCAATAATAATTACTACAAATTGTTTTATTCATGTCAGCCTCATTATAATTTTGGAGATCCTATTTTTGTAATATTATGTTGAAGTCCACCCTCTTAATGATGAACAAAAACCATGATGAGTTATTAAAATAAAAGTTGACTTAGCAGCTCAAGAGTTCTAGTCAAAATTATATAATGTTTTGATGTACTAAAATAATAACTTACAATCACTTGGATTTTTTTATTATAATTGTATATGAAAATTTATTTTGGTATACTATGTTTACCCCAATATGCTCTTAAAGCCTTCAATGGAAATAGTTATATATGGATTTTGGTAAAGTAATGTATATTTTGCACAAATTGGTTATAATGTAGCAAATATATTGTCCAAATAATCAAAACCTATATGTTTCAATTAATAATGTTACTCATCCAAATATAGAATAATTGATGTGATAAGTTTTAAAATTTCATTGTATAAAATTGTAATATTTAAAATAGTAACCTAAGAAATGTATAGATTTAAAATAATGTCTTGTACATACAAAACATGTATAAATATATTCATCTTCCAAAAATTATATGATTATATATTTGGGTTAGTTTTGTACATCATTGTTTTAAATTAGTAATGCCTAAATTTTTAAATGCCTCATGGCATGTTGCCTATAGTTGAAAGTATTATTAAATCCTGTATTGTCCTATAAATAATAATCTCATTAATAATAATTTGTCACCTTGATGAATGAAATTGAATATGGTGTGCAACATTAGGCCATAAGGAGTTGATTTTGGATACTTCAACTTTTCGCTTTTTAATTTTGGAGATAATCAAGCTTCACAAGGAATAGTTGCAATTCCACATTTTTTGGAATTTATACAACTTAAAATGATTAAATTCTATACTAAGAATTTGATATGATAATATGATAATATTATATATATTCATATCATTAATTCATATATTTAAATTCATATCTCAAGGAAAATTCATGAAAAAATTACTATTACTGTAGTCTACTTTTAAGAATTTTTTTTAAATCAAAGAAAATTTAATATGATCTCTTATGTTATAAAATTTCATTAAAAAATGTTATTACTTTTTAAAATCCAATTTAAATAATATCTATTGTATTTCCCATAAATATTTAGATATCATATAGAACAATTAACTATCCTAATACAACCTTAATTCCTAAAGGACCAACATGCATTTTTGGGCTGTATAGAAATTTTGGGCAGGTACGTGTGACTAGAGATATCCATATTTGAGGCTGAAATTTTAATAGAAGGTGGGGACAAGGAATATCTTCATATGAATCAAGTTTCATGACATTTCAAAATATGAGCCAAAAGTTGTGACCTAATATGTTACTTTTTTTCATAACTGGGCAATTTGGGCAGATCAGAAAAAATCATTTTCTCCAGGATTTTTTTTTGAAATTGGTTCTCTACATTTATATATAGTTAAAAAGCTTTGAGTCATTCCATTTCAACCAATGAGTCAAAAGTTGTGAGGGTTTTGGTTTGCGGGTAGTTATAGATTGTCTACTCTAAAAAAAACTTTAAAGTCGTTTATTTAACTCAATTTTCAATATTTGGGGAAAAAAAAAAATCCTAGGATGTAGATTGATTACTGCAACATTAAAAACGCTGGGATTGGCATTTTTAAATTCCATAATTAAATTTTTAACAATTTAGTATTTTGAATCATTTTCTACTTCTTTCTACTTACTATTTTTTTCCTATATGTTGTAAAATTCCAAATGATGCGAAAATTTTCAAGCATATAGACAACTTGTATAGGAAACTGAATTCAAAGAAGCACGACCTTTATTGGCATTTTTTCATTGGAAAGTGAGCTTGCAAAGCGCAAATGCCCAATTTTTTGCAGGATTGAAAAAATGGTTTTCAAGACTTTGAATGCTTACATCTTATGATCCACACGATGGAATTTACTGAGATTTTTACCACATGTTTTCGAAATATCATACTACAAGATCCTACGGTTACATATGTCAAAAAAAAAAAAAATCCAAAAATTTGGTAGTTGTATTAGAAATGGCAGTTTTGGAGCGTTTTTGGTGATTACATAGTCATGAAACTTTAGGGGTTAATGACTATTAAATGTAGACTTTGATTTTTCCAAAATATCTCTATATAGACTATTTTCTTTAATTTTGAAAAATGAGATAGCCAAATGTTCACATGTGCATGTGAAAGATGGTGTCTAATAATATCCAAAAAATATAATCTTGAATGCATTTGAATTACACAATAAAGATTACTACATTTGTAGCGATCACTTTACAAACAATACATATACAGTTTGGTGTTGGCATAAATGGTAGAATACAAATAAATTGAGGATACTATGGATAAGCATTTGAGATTCAAGTCGCTTCATATAAATGCCAAAAAAAAATTTAAAGTTAAAATTTAAAGGTCATTTTTAGAATAAATTCAAAGTGATATAGTATTACACTTAATCCCCTCTTCAATCTAGTACAAATCAATTTAATTTTATATTCAAATTATTCTTGCTGACTACACATTGATTTGAATATAATCAATGTAAGTTATCCAATTTAATATAGACTATTAAAGATACAAAAATATATAATAAAAAACTTGGAAAAAAATTAAGCAATTCATAAATTTTTTTGATGTTATAAAGATAAAAGGCATTTCAGTAACAAACTCATTCCAAGCTTGATTAATACTAAATTTGTGATGTGAATAAAAAATATACACCAATATTAGTAAAAATTTCCTTCAAACATTGAATTTCATATTATCTTTAATAACATTTAAATTTTTGATAAATTTTTGGAAAAATCTTGATTCTGGAAATGGCTACCGTGAAAGTAGAAAGGCAAGGGAAATTTTTGGATGAAATTGCCATAACCACTTCCAAAAAATACAAAATTTACAAATGTTTGAATAAAATCTGTTAAATTTAGTTAATTTTTCAAATGAATGCCCACATGCAATAGATGGATGTTTAAAATATGAATGACATATAGATATACCTATTTGTTAACCTCAAATGGACTAAGACACATTTTAGGCAAAATTGTGAAAACCTACCATTTTTAGGGTAGTGAGAAAAATTTGCATTGAAAAGTTTGTACTTGATAACTATAGAAATGTATAGAAAAAATTTCAAAAACTTTGATTACATAGATTGAAAGATTATAATGTTTGAAGTTAGAAAAACAAGATATTTTTCAACTTTGCTTGACATGGCCAATAGACTTTAATTCCTCCAAGAATGAGATGTTTACACTGTACATGGATTTTTTTTACATTTGCATCTTAGATTATGTAAGTCACATGCCCACTAAATTTCAAAATTATAGGAGTTTTGCATATGCTACCTATTCAAAATTGCCCAAGCTGCCCCAAAAATTTATGGTAACATAGCTTTTGATCTGGGCACCAAATTGCAAAAAAGAAATTCTATTCCCATTAAGAAGGTACATGTTCACCCATTGTATTACATTTTCATGAACATGCAACCAAAATTGACTTCGTAAGAACCTACCCAATATTTCTCGTGTATGTTGAATGGACACTTGGTCGTTTAGGAGTTAAAGTGCATGTTAAGCTACCGCCAAAAAAATGAATTGTCATCTTTAGACTATGATAGTTGAAGAAATCACGTTTAAAATTTAGAAGTGTTTTTGTAAAGGTTCAAAAAGCTTAAACTTTATTACTACTAGTAATTTGTTCCTATAAATACTACAATATTGATAATACTAAAAATTCACTAGTACCAAATGACCTATAGATTTTAACATAACTATATATAATTTTTTGGAAATTTTTAATTACTATTTGTTAAAATAGGTTAATTCATATCTATTTTAAAAGATTCTAACAATTTATTAAAAAAAACTTCTAAGAATGAAAACAATAAAATGAACAAGATTTCCATTAAAATCCTTTATTAAACTTGTTGTACTTGTTAAAAATGACACATTTGATCAAATTTGATCATATATTAATAAAGTCTAAAAATATACTAGAATTAATCTACAATGACTACAATTATGCTAAAATTGAGGGACCACTTTGCAATGGTGTTTATTTTAGTCCAAAAAATAAGTTGAATAGAAAATAACTTGTGCAATCTTTCATAAATACGGCACAATATAGCAGTTCAAGAATATAATTCAAAGTTTTATTTTTAACCCCTTAAAGACAAGGATTGGAAATTTTGAACAATTAATGATTGCATATGCATAATTATTAATGAACGAATTACAAATTTATAAAAATCTAAATACCCTTGACTTATTTCAATCATCTAGATGTTTGCAAATTTGTTATTAATTCATTTATAATTATTTTGTATGCATCCTCAACAAACATTCCAGAGTTCAAAGTGAAAAATAACCTTTTAAAACAAAAATATTTAAAATTTTAAAAAATAAAAAATCTTTATAACTATAGTCATTGTAACTTATGATTCTTAATATTTTGTATTCCATCCACAATAAATTTTAGAATATATTTTAGTTTAGGTTTCAAACTTTCTATTGATAGATATTTGGTAAATGCAATGGTAGACATAACCATGTGAATGTAGTTTATGAGCCAAGTTTATAACTTTTGCTTGAAAATCATAATTAAATTATTCTACAAAATTATTCTATTATTTTCACTTTATAAAGCATCTTTACTTATTGGAAATTTGACCTAGCCATTGTCTTTAAATTGTATAATACGTCATTCTATAGCCACTAGTTGTTTGAATAATACAAGATTTGATGTCAAAAATATTTTTAATTTTAAATATAAAAGATTTCCATAAATCATTTATTTTTAATATTTTATAATTTTTTCAAAAGACTTCTTATTTTCTATCATTCATTTTTGTTTGATATGATATATTATATTATAACTAAAATATATAGAAAATATTAATATATATTCAAATATTTGATTGTTTAATCATCAAAGTCTTAAATATTTAATAATATTAAATTAAATTAAATTAAATTATCATTATTATTTTTTAATTTGATTGAAATCAAAAAACTGGTTTTTAAAAAAAAATCATACTCCGAATTAAGCTTTACATGCAATGTAATAATTATGCTAATTTTTTCAAAATTTAGTTTCCAATTACTTTGTAATAAAACTATCTTATAATACTTTCAAACAAAAATATGTCTTAAACCAATTTCATTTAGAATTCATAGAATTTTTTCTTATATCAATTAACTAAATAATATAAGTATCGGACAAATAGCACTACATTCAAGAAGAATCTGAATGAATGAAATAAAAAAATTCTCGTGGTTATTACTTACATTCATCATTTCCATTAAATATAGATAATACAATCTTGAAATAATAAAATTGAAGTGTTATATTAATGAAAGAGAATATAAGAAAATAACATTTATTTATTTTTTCAAATTATAATTTTTTCAAAATAAATCTTGAAATAACAACAAAAATGTCCATATTTATTAATAAATATACAATAAAAGTAAGAAATCAAACTAGAATAGATTTTATTAAAGACAAAATAAAATATTTTTTTCTATACATCTTTAAATCCAAAATCAATCATTCTAAAATTAAAATTTTATATATGTTTAAATAATATTAATATTCCTTCTATTTTATAAAAATAACTTTAAAACCTTAACACTATGTAGGGACTAGAAGAATAGTTTTGGAATTTATTGGTATGTGCAACATTTAATTTTCAAATGATTATTAATGCTAGAAGTAAATACATGTTAGAAATTTCTAATTTAGATGAAATTTAACTTGATTTATTATAATCTATTATAAGGCAAGGTTTAGAAATGGATTGGAATTTTAATTATGAAGCTTCCAAATTTGAATTTACTTAGGTTTACAAAATATGTCAAGTAATAAATAGGAATTTAGAAGGATTAGTCTTTTGATTTATATCCTTGTTATCTTTTATTTTTTATTTATTGTAAAGCATCTAAAAAGGAAATAAGAAATATAAACAAATGGGTACAGAATTTCAAATTAGAAGTGGTGATTTTTATTTTTTGAAGAATTGTTAATCAATGTGGACCTAATTTCATTTTTATTCATTATTAATTGTAGAAAACTTTAAAGCATTCTATTGGTTACCAAAATTGTAGATGTGACTAGTAACCTTATATTGGCAAACTCAAAATATCAATATATTATACCTTGATGCATATACTTCTCCACAATCTAAAAATATATAAAGTAATATTCATATTCAAATCCTTTAACTTTAAATTGATAAAGTTATAAAGAGTTTTTGAAGTTTGGCTAAAAAAATTGTTTCAAAATTCAAACGTTTCCACTCAAATTTCTTTTTATGCAAACTCAAAAAAATCGCAAGTCGTAGGAATAAAAAATAATATTTATCCAAGACCTTTTAGGCATCTAGAGTTTGAAAGAAGGTTTAAATTCGTCAATTCTTTGAACAAATCTTGGATTGATGTGGAACATATCCATACACTTAATTTTGACTTTGTAATCTAGTAATTTAGAAATGAACTATCAATAGAAAAATTAAAGCTTTTAATATCCAAGTATTTAAAATAAACAAATACATTTTTGAAAAATTAATTTTTCATTGATTGTATTAAATTGACAAATTTGACATACTACAAATTTTTTAGTAAATTTTTATGGTACTTTTTCAAAACTAGTTTATTTCCTTCAACCTTGATAAATGTATTGTAAAGCTTTATCATGGTGGAATTTTTATTTCTTCACTCTATCAAATTGCTAAAATTTATAGCTAGCAAAATTTGAATTAAGTTCAAATACTAATTGAATTATATAATTAAAACATACAATATAATTTTGAAATCCAAAAAGAATACTTCAACATTATTTGAACATCTAGTATAAAATCAAAATTCAAAAATTCAAAAATCTTCTTTTTAGTATAATTATCATTAAATTTTTTTTCTTTTTTGTTTTTCTCTTTAGAATTATTGAAGGTTTTAAGTATGAAATTCCAAAACAACTGATGATTTTGTTGCATTTGGAGTTATCATTAGCAATATTTCAAGTTATTCAGAAAAACATTTAAAAATAAAATATGCTATAAGTAATAAATGAAACTTTATAACTTCTCAAAATTCTAGACATAAGAAAATTTTCTCCAAAAGTCAATCACAAAACAAGTTTTTGGAAAATTTCATAATTTTTTCTTGTGTATGTTTGAATTTTCAGAAAATAGTAAAAATGTTTCTCTAGAATAAGACAAAATGAAGACATCTCTAATAATTTTATGGAGATAAGATTTATTCAATATGATGATGGAAAAGTGTTTTTGAATTTCTAGAAATGCGCAACTATAAGAGTATGTATTGCACCTGTGAGGAGGACAATAAAAAATAAATTATAAATCCTTCAATATCCGTAACTTTTGTAGATAAATTTGTCACTTAATTACCAAATAAGATTTGTTTTTTTGATTACTCTAAAATCCTAATATCAAAACAAAATCTCCATAAATTTTAAATAAAGAAAATTTAAATAATATATGATTTTAAAAAAAATTAAAAATATGGGCTATACTTTAGACTGTATAACTCTATGCTATAAAAGTTGTGTTTGCATTTGAATTTGACACACATTAAATTTTACTATAAATATAATTGTTTTATAATTTCATCCTTAAAAATATATACTTTAAATTATTACAATCTAAGTAGTTAAGAGAATCGAGTAATAGAGAGTGTACAACAAATTTAACACTTGAAAAGAATCTTCTTATAATTAAAAAAAGAACTGAAGGCTTTAGCTTTATCTTTTATACATTATTAAAGGATTTAATTATATCCAATATATATGAAATACTGATTTCTATTTTTTAGTATGTTTTTAAAAAAACAAAATCACTCGTTGTAATTTAGAAGCAACAAAGAACTATGGGTTAGATATTATAAATCTAATTTTTATAATGGAAAATGCTTTAGACCTTGCAAGAATTTACAAATGAATTTTTAATTAAAAAAATTAAAATGCCGAATCAGAATCTAGTTCAATAATTTTTCTAAAGAAGAATCTTGATTTTTGTCATTAAGTAAATAATCAAATATGTGTTACTATAATTATTATTAATAACTATTCAAAAATGACATTTCGAAAATTTGATAGTATTTATGTTTATAGTATAATTGATTTTATATTATTAAAAATAATTTGAAAGTGTTTCAAGTCTCTTAAAATCTCCATTCAAATTCAAATTCAAAGTTTTTATGCTACAATTCAAAATTAATGAAAAATTTGTGGTGATATTGAAAAACTAAAGGTAATAGCACGTTGAATCATTTGTTTGTTGACCATTTTTTTTCAATGATAATTTGAGATTTATTTTAATTCAGAAATTTTGGAAATGAAATAAATGAAAGTTATGAAATTAAAATCAGTCTCTTCTATACTCATTATGAAATTCAATACTTTTCTTGTAATATTTAATCCTTATCAAAGTATTCTCCTGAATTTCCAAATGGTCAATGAGGTCATTTTATAGTCGATTTTTTTATTTCAGCTAAATATATTTGAAAATATTGATTTAATAGAATATCAAATCAATGGTGTTCAATTAATAAATCAAATCAAAAAACATATCTTGTATCATTTAGGCAATAACTTCAACCTCACTTGTGTAAACCAAAATTTTATTGTGAAATGCAAGTAAAGCTAATTTTGTCCACTTTCATTCAATAAGCAATAACATTTATCCATTGTATCAAATTTATTTATTTCATCACAATTTGGAATTAATACATTGATCTTCATATTATTGGCAAACCTTCAAAGAAGCTTGCAAATTTATGTTTTGAAAATATTTTAAAATTTGAATGCAAAATATCACCTTTCAAAATGTTTTGTTACAAGAATAGTAATAATAAAATAAACAAATTATTGGAATTAAGCAATTACAACAATAATATATGCCATACTTATCCATATTAACCTCTAAAGGACCAAGGCCTTTTTTCTGCCAAAAATCTCTCAAAACTGCCATTTCTAGAGCAAAGTGTAAAAAAAATATGAAAACTGTTTTTTTTGCACATCCAACCCTTAGATCTTATACCTAACTAGTATGAAAATGTGTGGAAAAAATTTCAGAACTTTTGACCGCACAGATTGCAAGATATCTGCGTTCAAAATGAAAAAAATAAGATTTTTAGCACATTGCATGACTAGATTTTTTGACTTTGAACATTTTTAACTTAAATTTTTTGCACTACAAAGTTTTGAGCTATAAATCTTTATAGTGGAGGATTGAGTTGAGAGTCTAGGAAAAAAAAAGAAATTCAAAAAAACTTATTTTTCATTCTTAAAAAAATTGTTAACTAGAAGTAGGTACAAGATAGAAGGAAAATCTAAAATATTAATATCTTTTAGATGGATTTAAAATGCATTAATCCCAATGGTGAGATTGTTCTAGCACAAAAACTAAACCAAATGGAACTTCTTTTTTTGAAAAGTTGCAAAAATTGCATTCTAGAATGAATCCTACAAGTTATTTTTTTCAATAAGATCCTCGAATTGCCCCCAAAATAAGATTGTCCATAACTTTCTTATAAAGAATCCAAATGAAATGAATCAAAGCTTTCCAAACAGACAAAAATATAATCTATAAGGAAAACAATTTTTTTTTTTAAATTAAATTTTTTACAAAAAAATTTTGCTCCCCCTTCTCCCCTGTTTTGAGCTTATTTGGGCATAACTTTTGTTCCCAGGCATCGATTGAAAAAAAAATTAATTTTCCCACAAAGCTTATTAGTTTTTCTATCTACAAAAAAAGTTTCAAAAAATCACGACAAAAATTCAGCCCGTAGGTACCTGCCCGAAATCTCATTTGTCCTCCGAAGGGACAATGGTCCTTTAGGGATTAAATAACCATTCAAGAAGTAAAATATACTAATACAATATACTTGAGCAATGTAAAATTATATATCAACAATGCACAATGACATGGCATGTGAACATTATGAATATGAGCAAACATTTTCAATTACTCTAAATCTTGTTAAAACATGATTATTCCTAATACAATACGTAGAATGAAGAATTCACTTGTACTTTTAAGTTGAAATTTTTATGACATCAAATAAGTGTTAGTAAGTTTGTGCCAAAATAATAAATCATTATATGATATTTGTTTTTTCAAATAGAATTGATGGAACATTAAAAAAATTTATTCCAAATAACAATTGCTTGGAAATTAGCATTTGCTTAAAAGCTACTTCCAACCAACTTTCCCCACCTTTATCCTTTACAAACTGCAAGTTTTTTAATCTTCAAAAGCACACAAATTCTAGTAAATAGAAGGAGAAAATAATGCACATGAGAAATCTTAAATGTTAAAAATTGGTTTACCATCTAATATATTGTTCATAAATATTTAGTTCATAGAAAATTTATGCACAATTTAAAATTGTGTGTATTTTGTATTATCATTTTTTAATTTAAATTAGCATTGGCATTATAATCAGATTTTAAAATGATAACTAAGTAATGAAAATGGATTTGTCTTAACCTACAAAGTCCCCAGGCCTTTTTTTCATCAATAACTATTCAAAAGTGCCATTTCTATTGCACAAATATATATATATATATATATATATATATATATATTTTTTTTTTTTTAATTTATTTATTTATTTATTTTTTTTTCATTTTTTTTTTTTTCATTTTTAATCGTCCAATCTTGCACTAAACTAGCATAAGAATGTGTGGGAAAAATTTCAAAAACTTATACCATGAAGATTGCAAGATTGCAAGATATTTACGTTAAAGTGAAGAGAATGTTTTTTTTGTGCACCTTCCTTGACTAGATTATTTGACTTTGAATTGTTTTAACTTAAAATTTTTGCATGAAACATTTTGATTTAAAAAAAATTATGTTGAAGACTTGAATTGAAAGTATTGGGAATTTTTTTAAAATATTTAGTTTTCATTCTTTGAAATTCATTGAACAAAAATAGATGCAAGACAGAAGTAAAAACTAAACCCTTAATAGCTCTAAGTTGGAATTGAAAGACAACAATTCCAACATATGCTGAGATTGTCTAGTAAGCATGTTTAAACTTGTGGAACCTACTTTTTGAAAAATTTTAAAATTGGTTCAAAAATGAATTCAATACGTTATTTTTCCAAAATTTTATGTAGTTGCTTGCAAAACAAGAAGTTTTATAACTTCCAAATTACTTGTTCAAATACAATGAATCTAAGAATTTTATTTTGACAATATACTTTATGAGAATTTTAAAATTAAATTAAATTTTCTATAGATGTTTTTTGTTGCTTGGTCTCTCCATTTTGAGGTTATTGTGGCATAACTTTTGCTCCCAAGCACCAATTGAAATAACAACTATATTTCCTAAAAGTCAATGTATTTTTCTATATTAAAAAAAAAATCCGGAAAATCACATCATAAATTCTATACCAAAATTGAAGTTACACAAACAAGCATGAAATCCATTTTCTCCTCCGTTGGGACAATAGAACTTTAGAGGTTAACAAAACATTTTTACATTTAAAAGAAACTCCAATGTTTGAATTGGTTTCAACAATAAAAATGATTTTTTTCCTCAATGAGTTGCACATGATCATTTGGTTTGTTTAGATTCTTTTAATAAACAATATAGAAAATGAATTTAGACAAATAAGTATAACTAACCCAAATGTATGGAATCATTTTTAATAACAAAAAAATCAAGCATACAATACTTGATAGATAAGGATTTGAATTTGAAATGAAAAATTTAAGATTATTTTATATCTAGATTGATGCAACTAAGGCTTTAAAAAAAAGCCTTGTAGTAAATGTTTTATCAATTTCCCTTGTAGATTCAACTTTTAGTTGTTGTACACAAACCTTTAAGAAATTGGCTCAAATACAAGTATTTGAAAAATGACACCTTTGACCTACGTATAACAATGATCTTTTTATTATTATATTGATTAAATAAGATTCCTTGTGATGGATGGATAATTCTGCAAATCTACACTGATATACAAAATGCCAATATTTTACTAGGTTGTATGTTTATATATTTTGAAAACAATAGGTAAATGATTTTGATTTAAAAAAAAACTAAATGAAACCAAGGGCTTCATTGCATACATTGGAATATCTCCTATAAACAACATAGCCTCTATACAAATATATTTGCTAAAATTACATCATTTTTAAAAGACATGTAAGGTTACCAACAATATTTTACAAGTCTTTCATAGGAAACATAGTATAACAATGCTAAAGGCATTTATTTTATTCATGTTGTTGAAAAAATGAAATTTATGATTAAGAGACTAAAAATAAAATGCATATTTAATATTTTGAAGGAAATAAATGTATACAGTTTAAGAATTTAAATGAAAAGTTAAAATTCTTGCAATTTATATGCAACTATAATGAACTTAGTCAAATCCTTTATTTTTCAATGTATTACAAAATTAAACCAAATATTCTGTCATTCTAATGCTAGGTCTTACTCTTCATTCCATTTAATAATTAAAAATCACAAAAATCATTGGACACGTTTCAAGAAAGACTATTATTTCTACAAATAAAAGATATTTTAATATATAAGGTAATTTTTAATTCTTTGTCAAATTTGCAAAGAAGATTCATCATATAATTTAAAAAAATACATTATAGTGTCGAAGATAATTTGAATAAAGCATTGCAATTTCATTAAATGGTTTCATAAAGATTTTGCAAGGATTTCTATCCATCTTTGTAGAACCCTTACCTTCAAAAAATAGTTGAAATATCATATTGAATTTTAATAATAGTTAATCAACATTCATTTCAACATTAACTATGAATTTATTAGCGAAGACATTTTTATCCTAGACCAATATTTTTCTCCCTACAAAACTTGAATGAAGATCCCTTAAGCTCACATTTTATTTAAATATATCATTGTATTCTGCTACTCATAAGCTACATATTTGTAACTAAGATTGGAATAAAGAATAATTTTGTCTAATGAAATGAATATTCTTGAACAATGTCAAGATCTTAAAACAAGCATCATATAGGTATCTTTTTAACATCATCAATATGTACTTCAAATGTCATGATTCTCAAAGTACAAAATAAACTGTAGCAGAGATTGGAATCAGTAAAATTCTTCACTCTTCATATCATATCTCCAGCTCCACCTACTCCATATGACAAGAAAACACAAAATATTATGATTTTCTATTTTGGTATTGATAGAGGAAGGTAAGTTTTGTTTAGTGTTTATATAGTGTTATAGATTTGAAACAACTACAATATTTTTTAAATGAAAAATTGCATTAAATATTAAACTATACTAAAAATTCCTCATAGTTTAACTCCTAAACGTCCAAGGCCTTTGTGGGGCTTTTTATTTTTTGCTCAAAATCAAACAAAAAGTCAAAATTTGGATAAATTTTAATAATTCTTTTTAAGTCGTAACTATGCAATCTTCAGCAAGAATTGTTGTCGATTATTTAGAAATAGAAAACACAACTATGTACATGTGGATTGAAAGGTTATTAATAATGCTTAATCACATGGAGGTTAAAAGTGAATTGAATTCTTTCAATACTCCTTTTACATGTGGTCTCTAAAATTGAGGTCATAAAAAAAGTGATGTTAAAGGACATAACTTATATGATTATGATCAGTTTAATTGTGATTTATCTAAATCTACTCTACAACTTTATAAACAACTTTATAAACAACTTTATAATGTGATTTTTTTGCAAATAGCCTATGCGTCTTTAGGCTATCTGAAAAGGCCCTGAACACTAGAAAATCAAATTTTGCAATGGCCCCCTTGCACAAAATCTTGTATAGAAAAATCATAAACATTCATATTTGAATTATTCTATTATGTTACAAATAGACTTAAAGGTATTCTTCTAAAAAAGAATACTACAAATATTAATTTGGTGAGGTTTTATTTAACTTCAAAATTCTATTGATACCAAAATGTGATGCCTTGGGCATTTGGAAGGGTAAAATACCTTGGCATTAACATGCACTTTATTAAAAATTATACTATATCTTTTCAACAATGATTTTTAGAATTAAAATTTCATAATTTAGCTTATAAACATTAAATTTATTAATTGAAAATATCAATTATTTAAATTCATACTAAAAATAATCATTTTAATATCATTTGATATCATTTTTTATTGGTTGATTAATTATTACTAACAATTATCAAGAAAAAATTATAAATTCGTATTGGTTTAAACTATAAAAAAAATTCATTTTATGCCACCTAAATAACAATCATCCATTTTCATTATTTAAATATTTCTTAAAATATGACAGTTGTACAAAAAAACACCCTTCATTGTAGCAATTTAAATATCGTACTTTTACTATTCCATTTGTTAAACTTGAAATTGCAGATATTGTTCAAACATGAAATTGAAACAATGTTGTAACAAACTATTGGTATTTTTTGGTATGTATTTCAAATTTGTGTAATCAATAGAAGTTAACAAGTACATTAGTTATTATTTGAATAGGTCAAAATAGTATTTAGAATCATGTGTTAATAAAAAAATAGGAAGTAAATAAACGGAAAAAATCTTTGGATACATACTACCATAATTAAATAAGAATTCTAATAGAAGTCTAAGTTCATAGGATAAACTTAATGAATCTAAATTATGTCACTAAATGAAAATAAAAAAACAAGATTGATGGCTAGTCATGGACATGTATGACTTTCTTGAACCAATTGGAATATTGGTCGTCTATGCAAAAAAAATTGTGTGTAGGCTTCTAGAAAGACATTAGAATGATGGAAAGAATTAGTAAAATAATTTTGGAAGAATCAAATGATTAGGAAAAAATGATATGAAAATTTAGGAACCAAAAAATATCTTTATCGATAATACTGTTGATCTCTATTGGAAATAAAGAGTGAATAGTATTAAATTCAAGAATGATATGTATACAAGAAGAATTATGGAGAATTCATTTGTTCATTCATGTTAAAATGCAAAAATGTAGAATCCCATTATTCAATTTAGAATACATGATGTAGGGGTGGTGCCATAAATGGATATTGTAATGCTTCCTATTGAACCACTATTCTAGTAGATTTAGACGCCTTCATCAAAGAATGAGAAGCTGACACTATTGTTAATATCCTAGACCTTGATTGGTCATATGAAAAATACTTTAAGGTGAAATTAGCACTTACTGAGATCAATGAAAAAAAATATGAAGGTGCTGTATTAATTTAGCAAGGTGTATTTGATTAAATTAACCTCTAAATAGTTGACAAAAATAATATAATTGATTTTTAAAATTAAAGTCAATAATCTATACTTAGACTTTTAAAACATATATTTCATTGTTTTAAATAAGTCATTTTTTCTTATTTGCCTCAAATCCCATTAATATATTACATAATCGTTTTGAAAGTTTCTTCAATGAATATGATGTGGATAAAATAACTTTAAGATAATGATCATTGACTTGGAGGGATGGTTGGTTGTCTAGAGATTAATGCATTGCAATTCACTCTGTTGTTAAAAATAAATATTTTCACATAATATTTTCTCAAATCTTCATTTACAATTTAGAGTTGTATTTTAGAAAACAAATGGATGGTGAATTCTATGAACTTTAAATATACCTCATACAATAAAATATTGCACATCAAGAAATGTAGACTAATCCTTTAGCATATAGGGTGTTTTGCCTATAGGAATTTTTAATAGCTCAATTTTTTTTTTATATTAATCAAAATCATAATTGATTTATTTTCAAAAAAAATCCTAGTAGAGTATTTCTCATAATTATTTCAAAATTTTGGTTTAAACTAAAAATACAATTCATTGGTATTTGTTCATGAAATTATTCCTTAATGGTTTAGGATTATATTTTATTGTAAGCCCTCCAAAATTGCCATTTCTATGCAAATAACTAATAACTACAATGACAAAAAAACTATATTTATTGCACATCTCACTATAAGTTCTTGCATTACTTGTATGAGAGTGTGCAAAAAAAATTTAGAAACTTTGATCAAGTACATTGTAAGTTATTAGAATTCAAATTAAAATAGAAAAGTTCATATTGTGCATTGCAATAAGAGTTTTTTAAACTTTTAACTCTTTCAACTTACAATTTTTGCACTATAGAGTTTTGAGGTTTAAATCTTTCTGGTGGAAAAGTAAGTTGAAACTCTACAACTCTATTTTTTCAGAGAAAATAAATAGATCTTCATTTGAATTTTTAAAATCAAGTTGTTATTAGTTCTAACATGGGATTGAAAGATGTCTATTGTCTATTGTAATCATGTCTAAGATTGTTTTAGAAAGTAATCTACACTTGTTTGTTAAAAATATTGTAAAAATTGAGTGCAAATGAATCCTATAAGTTATTTTTTCACATCACTACCCCCAACACAGTTGTCTTCATAACTTTCATGTCGCTATTGTACTTGTAGGGCAAATTGGGTAGAAAATAATTCTAAAAATAAATATATTTTTCAGATAATCATTTTTATAAAAATGGATTTGCACGGAAAAAAGAATCTTGAAAATTATTTATATTGTAAACATCTACCGAACCTTATTTTTTGAAACTAATTAAATCTTTGATAAAGAAATGCCGATCTAGCCATATGCTTATGGTAGTACAAATGGAACAAATCAAAGGTTTCAAGGTAGACGTAAATATTATTTGGTTAAAAATATAAATTGATAGGTTTAATTCAAGTTTTTTTCTGGTGATTAGGCTTGAGCATTTTGTGTTGAATAGGGCATAATTTTTTTTCCTATAAACTAATCGAATCAAAATTACATTTCCATAAAGCTAGTACATATTTTTGCCTCTCTAAAGGTTTTAAATGTTTCACAATAAATTTTTGACATCATAGAAAGCTGCCTAAATCTTGAAAACAAATTAGGAATTTCAATCTTTAGGAGTTAAATACCTAAATGCAAGAAAAGACAAAATTTATTACAACTTGAAAACCACAATTTTTTAAGTATGATTATTTCAAGATTAGTATTTTTTCTTTAACAGTTCTTTTGAGTTTTTTGGATTTCAAATATATTACACAAGTTCATGTATATTCAAGACATATTCTATTTGAAAAATAACATAAAATCAAAATTTTAAGTAAATATTAATACAATAAATATTATAAAATCTTGTTAGCATATATTTGGCCCCCAAAGGTGTTTTAGAAAACCTCACAAATTATGATGAATAAATTTACTAAGAAACAACCTACCCTACGTGTAGGTTAGTTTTATAAATAACTTGGAAAATTTGGAAGGTGTCAAAATTTAAAGAATTATTTACAACTATTTCTAAAAATTTGAAATTTTTATTTTTGAGAAAAATTAGAAAAAGCAACACATTTACACATGAATAAAAAAAAATCAATCTCGAATTAGGTATGTTCTTAAAAAGTGCCAGAAACAAAAAATTCCTTATCTTCCTTCCGAATTGTCGAATTGCTAAAACTAAATTATTTCGGCAGGACAGTGCCAAAACTGTCCTACACATACGGTATCATGGTGGTACAATAAATAAAATTGAATGCAATTAGCTTTTGCAAAGAGGGAGTTTAGTAGTGTTCTTTGATTTACTATTTAGATTTGTTTAAAAATCTACCTTATGAAATCCTAGGCACTAAAGGATTAAATATCACCATTATAACATCACGGCAATGAATTAGTTGTTAATAGATTCTATATTCTTTAAGTAATGCCCATTAGATTGTTCAATGTTATTTTACTCTCTTTCCAAATTATCACTCATAATGATAAATAAGATAAGTTTGAATTTCTATCCCGGTAATAAATATGTGATATAGTTAATAAATCTTGATTTATTATTTAAAGACATTTTAAATTATTGATCCCTCTATGTTAGATATGACAATCTATTTGAAAAAACAATCTAAGAGGCCTAAAGAGTCTCAAATTTAAAAATTCTCATCAGAAATTTATTTTGGTGTTGGCGGAAGTAGAAGTAGACAAATTATTTACTAATAAAAACATCATTTAGGGCATGAATGCAAGCATGAAGAAAACTTTTGTGAATAGGAAGTAGAAGCTATAAATTTCTGTAGGAAATTGATTTCAAAATATATACACATCCATATATCAATGCTGCAAAAATCTAGAGTGTTGTGGGGTACATTTAGTTAAAACTTCTTTAATATTTTTAGAAATATGTTTTTTTTGTAAAAAGTCACCAAACAGTTGTCTTTATTCATGCATCCACGTATAGTGCTAAACTTGGAACCTACATGCTTACAGACCTCAAGCTAACATCCAGAAGGAATACTTAAAAAATTAGGCTTCAAGTAGGCTTAAAAAACTTTCATATTTAGAGCTACAAATGATTCTTAAGAATTAGTCACTTATTTCATGTGATGTTTTCTTTAATGTGTATTGCGCATCAATCAAAAGTACCTAATTATTTTCTAAAGGAAAAAACTAAGAGATGAAAGTATTCAAGTTAAAACTAAATTTAGTGTAAATAGTCTAAGTCTAAATAAAATATACAACACTCAATGATAAAAAAATGGTTTGAATTCAATGCAAAATGACAAAACTATAACAAATGAAATTTACATGATTCCATTATGCATATATCATACTTCTCTCATTTTCATACATGGTTGTTGCTCACATGACGTTGCATATCGTAAGATCCCCATGTTGGGGTTTGACCTGATGGAAACGGTGTACCATTCTCCACAGCCAGAGGAATCTGAATAGTAACAATTAAACAACTTTAAGTTATATAGACTTATACTATTGTCAAATATTGTTCTACAAACTCTTTATTTTGCAAAATAATAGATCTTGAAAATAAAGTAAAACCTTTATGACAACATCTATTGATACCAAGTATTTCAACCCTCTTATGCTATGTCAATGCTTTCAACATTTGAGAAAATTGCATAAAATAGAATTTAAGCAACCTAGTAAAATCTAAGAAATTCTAAATGTATTATATAAAATGATCAAATCCAAAGATATCATAGATATACCATTGGCTTTATCCATATATAAAATCTCATTGGTCAATATGATTTTGATTGCGTTGAGTATATTCAACATTTTTTGAAAATTGTACAAAATTCAAAATTTTCTTTTATATAGCTATATGCTCAATTAGTCTTGTTGATGAGTACTTTGGTCATGTCAATGTTTTGGAGGTTTATACATAAAATAAAATGTATGAAATTCTTTTTAAAAAACACAACCATTTCATTATTTGCAACAAATAGAAATAGCCCAATGAATTCATCCAATATTCAACATCTTGAGTATAGCTTTACTAGAAAAAGAATTGCAAGAGCCATGAAAGTTTGCTAAGAAGTTCCTATATATACATATAATTCAAAAATTGTTAGATATTTTTGTTTGTGCAAACTTAAGGCAACAAAAATTTATTCAAGAACACCAAAATCATTTATAATTCTTATGCTTCATAAGCAATTCCAAACATCAAAATGCTCACAAATGCGATGAGGGAAATTGATTTAGATCTACTTAACCAAAATATAGATCCAAATGAGTTTGAAAATTTGAAAACAAAAATTGATAGAGAGCTTTTCCAAATCTTAGAAATGTATGTGAAAAGAGATTGGGTAGATCTATCATTGCCTTTATAGTAATGACATGATTGGATGAACAACATTAGAAGAGACCATCCTCTTCTAAAGGATATCTATAATAAATAAATGTTAATTGACATAGCATGAGACTTATGGAAAAAAAACCCTATGTGAGCTTATGCACCTAGAAAGATGAGGTCCAAAATTGGGAAAACTTATATTATCAATGAAAAGATCATATGTTAGGATGTATATAAAATACTTCATAAGACTAATTCAACAATTAAACCTTGTACAAGAATGAAGTATGTAGATACGGATGCTAGTCATTTATGGATCTCTACTAGAAGTCAACAACTAGAGTTACTATCCATTGGGAGAAGGAACCATTGGAAGACATTGAATACAAGAATAATAGCTCTCAAATGACCTAAAGAAAAACAATCCAATGCTGCGACTCACCTAAATGACTAGCATCCGTATCTACATACTTTGTTCTTCAATGGGAGGGTATAGTATCTACATACTAGACCCTCCCATTTGAGTTAGTCACCTATGTCCATTACCACAATCTCAACAACCCCTTACCATCAAGAGCCAAGACAATGGACTTGGGGAGGAACACGTGAACGTGTGGTTTAGCATGGGTCTACCCGCGCTTTACCAATTTAGTTTCAACAAACTTTGAAAAATCAAAGAAAATTCATTTCATGTTGGAATGTCTTGATTCTAATTACAAATGGCTTCTCTCAAAAATTCCAATCTCTGAAAGATATATGAGTTGACAAATAGCTTCTCCAAGGTACCAAGATAGCAAATCAGCTTGGTAATAGGCATGTTGACCTTAATGGAAAAACAAAAACAAAGGCTGAACTTACCTGCGAATGAAGGCCATAATTATCACCAAAGACTTGCTGTTGTAAAGCGTTGTAGGATAGGTCTGAGCTAGGAAAAATCCCATTGTATGAGCCAGCTCCTGATGAAAGCAACGATCAAATTTCAATGCTTAAAACCTTGTACGGTAATCAACATACTGTACAGTACAGTAGTAGATAGAAAGGAAAGACTGTCTAAGTTATGTGATTGAATATTGGTTGTGGAAATTTTCTTGCCTCTAGTTATACATTGCTTTAAATACCTCCTGGATTTAGACGTTGTCGCTTCTCTGCATTTGTCAATTCTGCACGGAGCTTCTCGACATCTCTTGCCATGCTCACCAAATTCTTTTCCATGGCTTGTCGCTGATCAAGTTGCTCGGCATTGGCCTTCTTCTCGTACTCAAAAGCAGTTCTGAACTCAAGAAAAGGATGCGTTCACATAGAGTATACCGACTGTACTACCCAAGCATACTACCTGTAAATAATTAGTGTTACGTTCAACTATATGAGGTGCTCACGTTCTGAATACTTCAGTTGCAAATGTGAAATGCGTTCAAGAAAAATTGCAGTTTACAAATTCATGCGTAAACACGAGTATCTTCATCTTTCACAGAAATGCTCCATATTATTGAACTCCACAGCATCTTGCATTGCAAGAGACAAATAAATAATCCCTTAAGGACCAAATGTTCAATTTTGAACAACGGATGAGTGCAAACATGTTCCAAGCACACAAAATCTAACTTGTTTCTTCATCCATGCAAAAGTTTTTAGAATCATGTGTTGAGTCTCTTGCACTTGTATGGTATAGATTTTTAAAACCGATCTTCACAGATATATAATCTATGATCAATTTCAGAGAGAATTTTCTGATTGTGTGTTTCAAATATTATTGAAAAATATTGGTTAGTGCAGCAATTGATTCAACTGTATGGGTTTGATTTGTAGATCATATTTTTTACAGCGTCTGTTTGAAAATAGATCCTTACATTACTTTCCTAAGTTTCATTTCATAATACGTCTCCCCAAATTTGGACATCTATACTGTCCCCTGGTCCTTAAGGACTTAAATGAGCCAAATCCATCCACTGAATATATGAAATTACCTGGCTCGTTGAAGTTCTGATCGAAGTGTTTCGATCTCATTTCGAAGAGTGGGAATGAGTTGCACATCTGCACGTGCCCGCTGCAATTCTGCAGTCAAGGTCCGTACTTGCTGTCCAAGTTCTTGCGAGTGCTGGTGTAATTTTTGACAATCACTTCTCGCCTGAAGAATATCAGTTTTCAGAGGCTCTGTTGCTCTCAACTCAGCCTCAAGGTTCGCCGATTTTTCTAAGAGAGACCTGAATTTAGGAACCCTGTTTTCTTTTAGAAAACAATTGGTGCTAGGGCATATATTCAATTCAGCAGGAAATGGAAGGCAAACAGTACCAACAATCGAAATAAAATATAGAAAAGGACTACCGGTACATGAAGAATCATAGAAAGGAGACAAAATTACTTCCCCAGGGAATCTGGGTCTATTGTTTGTAGTAAGGTAAGCACTATGCAAACTCGAGCGTTTTTTCTTCCAGTTTCTCATCAATTTGGCAGTAAAGCCATCCTGTTTTTGCTCTTCGGAGCGAGTACAGTACCTGACTTGCACCTCCTTGTCTGTTTGAAACCCTTGCACCATCGATTGCATCCTTTGGACCTCCTGCTGGGCTGCAGCCAATTCCTGTCGAAGTGCCACATGCGTCGCAGCCAGGCGTTGGTTTTCCGTTAAAAGCCTTTGAAGCTCGCTGTGTTGCGTGTTCACTTTCTGTTCCAGCAAAAGAACACCAGGTGGGCCGTTCATCAGTGGCGGTGGACCCATGTTCTGAGGTCGGCCTTGGTTGCCATACAGTCCAGGGTTTGGTCCGCGCATGAGCCCCAAGGATGGATTGCTGAGAGCTGTGGCCCGTGCATTCAGCACTCCTTGGGCAGACATCCGGTTTCGACTGGACATAATATGGTTGTGTGCTCCTCCTATGTGAGATCTGACAACAAAATCACAACAAATCAAGTAGAGAGTGAATATATGGTAACTGACCTTAAATTGCACAGTTAAGCAATTCAGCCTGATTCAGCACGGTTTTCACTACTATATTGAAAAAAAAATTGTTAAGGTTTCATTGATAGTCAAAAGGGGATTTTAGATTCTCTTAGAAAGCATTTTTTGGACACTGTGTGAATAAACTACAAATTTCTAAAGTACTGAGAATAGGTATACCCAAAAGCAATCATAGAGTCATATGAGTAGTGGGAGTACATTTTAGGCAAGAATATCCACTGTGCAATTTTAAGAAGCGTGCAATTTTAGGTGTAGTTACTGTACTTAGAAGTTGATGTGTTAATCCTGGAAGGAAGTCAAGCATATGATCAAGGTGGTCAATAAAAAATGATCTGATTTTTGGACCAATAGGTGCATGCTTCATTTTATGGCCTTGTTGCAATGGTATAAATAAGAACTCAACAAAATGCGAGAGCCAACTACTACAACAATGGAAAAGCAATTGAATTGAAAATTCCTCACACAACACAACGCCATTGGAGAGAGTAATTAATTGATTTTGAAAAAGTTAGGTTTTAATAAACTCACTACTATATTAGGTCTACAAGGATGATGAAAGTTGGTGGTCATTGAGGTTTCTTTTGTAAGAGCCCTGGTCCTTTTTAGTCATGTTGATAATACTAAAACTCTAATGTATATTGTTATATCAATTTGAGCAAAACTAAGTATGCTCTCAAACAAGGAAAATTGAGCATATATCTCAGTCATAGGCATACGCAATATGCTCAAAATGGTTTATAGACTCAAATCTATGTATATAGCTATTGCCATATTTATTGCAAAATATTGAGCTACATCTTTTGGGAGGGGAACTATAAAATTGACAATCATGAATTTAATCTACCTTGAAACTATATTCATTAGAGTAGTTGGATGTCTCTATAACTATCCCAACATATATGACTTTATTTGTTAAATAATCTTTGTAATGGATAAAGTCAAATATATGAAGATACAGGCCGCATTGTACTCCAATTGAGTAGCAATATATTGCGCAATAGAGTTGTTCAATAATAGTTCCTTGAAAGAGGCTTTGAGAACAACTACAAAAACCCAGGTTGCAAAGTTCAAATTAAAAAAATACTAAATCAAGAGTATTTTAGTAGCAAGAAGGCTATGAAAGTAATCACAATAATGGGCAATTTACAAATGAGTATCAACAATACAATAAGAAACAAATTGACATGACTTCATTCGTCTTTCAATTCTTTCAATAGCATAGGCAATCAAAGACAAGCCATAGATACATGGACCATAAGTTTTATGGCTTCTATAATAGGATTCAAGTAATGCAAAAAAATTTGCATGGATTATCTTTTAATTCTTTGCTTTTGTTTAAGACACATAGCAATTCAACAAAGAAAAATCTTTAGAGATGCATTCAACTTGTATTTGATTCAAAACCACCTTTGTGCAATTTAATTCTTTCATTTGGTAAGGAACTCAAGATGGAAATGCTTAAAATATTTATCTTTTCAAAAAAGTCAAAGACTTGAAGTTTGAACAAAAATGTTGTATTTTGCACTTCTAAAACTATTTAAACAAATATTCCTATCATCAATTCAAAGATGTAGAGTACAAAGAGCTCTTGATATTTTTCAATACCTTTGAAACTTAGAAAAAGAAAGAGAACCAAGAAATAGAGTCTAGGGTTAGAACCTCACGTGTAAATAGAGACTGGAGTACAAATTTTTTCCAATTCGTCCAAAATATACCACCAAAAGATTTGGTTTAGGTAACGATTGAAGCACAAGAACAAGACAGATATGAATAGGGACACTAGATCAATAAGATCCAATAAAAGAAATAGTAGGCAAAAGGAGTGTAATGGACAAGCAATGGCAATGTGGGGAGTTGCAACTATAATGAAATGGAGGAGAAAAACGGTTGGTTTTTTCAACAACCGAGAATCCACTTATTGGTCATTGCCCACATTAAGTCGGTTATTTTTGTGTGGAATTTTTTTCCAACAGCTCCGTTTATTTATCTCCAAGTGTTCAAACAAAAAACAAAAAAACACTATTGGTAAGGGCTAAAAATTGGTGTCACTACAAAAATAGTTTTACTTGAAAAAATTGTAGAATTAGAGCAATAAAATAATATCTTAGCCTACATTAATTTAAATACAATACAAATCTAAGCTGCTTTTTTCTTCATATTATTAGTGAAGATGCCAACTACCCTAAAAGTTGTATTTATTGTCACCTACATTGTTTGATTTAATTTTATAAATGATTACACTTGATGAATAGTTTTACCAAGTAAACCCTGATTAGTATTGAGATCTACACTCTTAATAAAAATATCATCTTTTGTAAAAAATTATAGCCTTACGTAAGTGGTGACACTAAATACAGTTCTCCTGTACCAAGACCAAGTTTTTAGGTAAACTGATTTTGGATTTGGCCTTTCTCAAGGTATCTACGTTTCGCTTCCATCGTTGTTTCCAGGGAACGTGTTCAACCGAACTCTAAAACCCTAATTTTGTAACCCTAATTTTGTTTGTTTGCTCGTCACTCTGCACATCCCGCGCAGTTGCTGGTTCCTGATCTCGGCACGCGAGCGATGGCGGAGCTTGAAGCTCCCCAGGTGGTCCTCCACACCACCATGGGCGACATTACTGTTGAGGTACGTGCACGTTTTACATTGTTTGGTTACCTTTTGAGTAAATGTGCTGAGGGCCGAGATGCAGAGAAGGAGTATGTGTGATACAAGTCTGATAAATAGAACCGGTGGTTTTATTTGATGGAGTGATAGGCATTCCGCGAAGCGTTAGAACCCGTCTTTGAGTTTTCGTTACCTAATGTCATTCATGTTTACGTAGCTTTACTTTCAAATTCATTGAGCGAAACCTTAGACTGCTGTCTGGGATTTTGCATGCCTGGGGTTCTTTGAACCTCGAGGAACTTACTTTGAAGTCCCGGCAGTCAGTTGTACCCCTTATTTCGTTGTCAACGAAGACACTGGGTGTCGGAAATGATTCGTATAGCAGACGATTCGTTGATGACTTTGTGTATTGTGTATACAGCTGTACACGAAGCATGCGCCCAAAACGTGCAGGAACTTTTCGGAGCTTTCACGTAGAGCTTACTACAACAACGTTCTCTTTCACCGTGTAATCAAGGTCAGATTTTCACTTGCTACACTAACTTTGGTGTTCAGTGTGACTCACTCAAGTATTGTAACTTAAGCCATTAACTCCCAAAGCTGATTTGAATTTCTGTATATTTGTGCTTTACCTCTTAGTACACATAAATTATTTACCTCAATTTCATCAAATTGGTCAAACAATTGAAGGTTCTTTTTCAAATATTCAAGCGTTGCTTTTGATGAATGAGAAGCTATTTGGACGAATCATCAGCACGGAGCGCTCTGTTCATTATCCTGAATATGAACTTGGGGGGTGCTGACGCGTTACATTAGTAGGATGGCAGATATGTAGTGTATGAGTTTTTTCTGTATAATGTGACCAACTTCAAAGTGGATGTATTCCTCTCCGATTCCTTTTTGTCTCCCTCGTTTTGACTGTATCGTTTCTGCGATAGCGCATTCTATCTCGATGTGCTATGCTCGAGAACTTAAGAACGTGGCGTTAAGAGTGTAGGTGGTTGTTTCTTAAAGGGTATGGCAAGCCAGATTTACTAACTCGAACCAGAGACGTTTCGTGAGGGCTTACTCTAATTTGATGTTTGTGCCTGCAGAATTTTATGGTTCAAGGAGGGGATCCGACGGGCACTGGTAGAGGCGGCGAATCGATTTACGGGTATGCTTATAGATACCATTTTGAAAGAATTTGATATCGATAAAGAGTATTTCCAGTATTAGTATTTGACATTTGTAATTTTAATGTTCTGCGCTTCTAGTCTACAAGATCCTGAACACAGCTAGTAGATCGGTCCTGTCGATAGTGGTTCTACCGGTAAGTTGGTCCAGTTAATTACCGATTTAAATTGCAGTCACCCAAGTTTGGAATCTTTGCACCTAAGACCTTAAAAACAGATGGCATTCTGTACTTTTTGAATACTAAACCCGATTTACATGCAAACGTCTAATAGTATCTCCCGGAGTAAAATGGTTGGATATGATTGTGACTCATAGACCACAAAATTTGGATGGTCTTGTGATCCTTTTGCTGTTTGAAGATATCTTTCAAATCAAACTGTATCTACTGGATTACAATATCAATTAAACTTTGCCTTTGATGAATACCCCTAGGTGACAAGCACTGGATGCCCGGCCATAGATGGCTGATCTAGAAATAATGCATTTAGGTGTATTCTCTTCATGACTTCATGATCTCACGGGTATTCTGCAGATCAAAATTTGAAGACGAGATTAAAAGGGATCTGAAGCACACAGGGGCAGGCATCCTATCAATGGCAAACTCAGGACCCAATACCAACGGGAGTCAATTTTTTATAACTCTTGGTCCGACTCCATGGCTAGATTGTACGCCCCTCCAATTCAGACCTTAATTTCCTCTTCTCAACTTCGATACAAAATTGACTAATCCTAAGGCATGCTTAGGAGTGGAAGCACTCTAAAAAGTGATTGAGGTCAAAAGTATGAGTTTCTGACTTGACGTTTTGTCTTGCAGCGAAGCACACAATTTTTGGTAGGGTCTGCAAGGGGATGGATGTGGTGAAACGTCTTGGTATGGTTGAAACTGACAAGCATGACAGGTGAGTCGAGACAGTGATTGACGACCTTATATTTGCATTGCTTTGGTTGTTTAGTTCGTCTCACTGGGAAATTTTATCGTATGAAATTAGAGTACTAGATTTATGCTTTTTTAATCTCAGGAAGCCTTCACTGTATTGTATCGATATTGAGAGTGTCCCAGGGTAGTGCTTACGTTGACATCTATGGTGACATGAACGAGCTCTACTGGGATCTCTACCAATGCTCGGCTAAGTAGAGTGGTCGATGAAGTGGTTTGCCGTTATTTTCTTGTGAAGGCTATCTTTATTTGAGTGTGTTCACTAAAGTGATAGCACAGTATTCTTTGTTCATATAGACGCATATTTATGCATGTAGTATGGTGTCTTATGTTCATTTCCGTTAATAACTGTGATCATTTGAATGGCAGGCCTATTCATGATGTGAAAATCCTGAGAACATCGGTCTTCGACTGAATGCTCCTCTCAAATTTTCTGACCAGCTCACTGCTCATGGGGCTATTCCTGCCCCCTCATGATTTTGCACTACCCAGACACTAATTCTGCAACTGCATGTGTATGTCTTGAGTTTTGTTCATGTATCACACATTGACAATTACATGTTGCTACTCTCCATGCCATTTTCGACATTGTAGATTGTAGGGCGAAGTAGTCACAAACTCTTTTGATAACCATGTATTGCGGGTGTAAATGCTTTTGAGGCCGTCATGCCACTAGTGGTAACTCAAACCCCTTTGGACCTTTCTTGAGCACACTGTACAATACATATTTTCAGTGCCTTGTCTCATACTCTGTTTATCCCAAAAATAAGAGTCTTAATTGGGTCCTTTGTTTTGTGAGATCGTTTTGAGTAGGTCACATGGAGACTTTTTTTCTGTCCAATTTTATTTAGGTTGCAATGAACACATGCAATGTTCTTCATTGATTGTGGTGATATAAAATTTGGATCCTCTTGAATTTATGTTTTTTCACAATATGATCAATGAAATTTTGGGAAGGAGGAAGTATTTTGTTGTAATGTCTTTGTCACATGGTGGCTCTAAATCCTTAACATAAGGTAATTTAGGAATAAGAATTGGTTTTGGTCAACTTGATTTTGTGTCATCTAGTTTTATTTTTATTTTGTTTGAATTGGCTAGGTGGTACCATTACTAAACCCAAGACAAAAAATGTATAGTAGGAATAAAATTGAAGTAGAAGTTGTTAGGTGACCATTTAGGATTTGAAAGGTGCAACCAAAATTGTTGATGTGTCATTGATATGAATTTTGTTGTTAGTTGTAAGTTTTATAGTACATCCTTCATTTGGCTTTCATAATAGGTGGATTGGATAATTTAAGTTAGTTTTTGAGCCTTTGATTTTCTCATCTGTTAGATTAATGCTTTTGTAAATTGAGGCACATGAATACTATGGTTTAATAGAAATTTGTCAAAGGGTGGCTATGCTTATTGAACATTACAATATTGTATGTGAAAGTTGATACAAAAGAATAACATTTTGGGATGGAAAGAGATTCTTGATGTTAAAGTAAATGACTATAGTAGTACTATAATACTATTGAAGGCATGGAAATTATTATAGACAAGATACAATTGGCAAATAAAGAGTTGGAGGTGGTGACTAGTGCTAGAGCATTTATGTCCAAACTATGTGCTTAAAGTAAAAAATTAAAACAAAAACACTAGCCATAAATTGTAAAATAATAAAGATCATTGTTGACAAGAGATTTGTAATGATGGCCAATGCTATTTGTCTAGAAGATGTGAAATAAGAAAAAAATATGGGCAACCACAACAATTGGGAAGTCACAAGGATGTTAAATGATAAAGTGAAAGAGTAGCTACAACAATTAGAAAGTTGTATATATCTTTTGTTCAGGAAAACAGAACAATTTTCATTATTTCTTATTGGTTTGTGATTCCATACATCCACCATTATAGATGAAGTCTACAAGCAAGGAATCAAGGGATGGAGTGAATGTGACTCATCATGTGTTTGGAGATTCAATGATTGTAGAGTTCAAATTTGAATCATAGATTTCCTTTTCAATAACATATCCACTAGTTTGAATGGAAATGTTTCATAATATCTAACAATGGACATTTAAAAACTCAATGCGAGTTGATACAATATAAAAAAGATGTAAATATAGACAATGACTTCTAAGACATTCTTGCACCAAAGAAAGCCAATCCAAATGGTTTGATGATGTGTAGACACCCAAGTCAGTGAAGGTTGGCCATATTTATAAGGTAGATGGGTAAGTATATTTTGTCTAATGCAATTTGTAGAGACCTTGAAAGAGACTCTTTGATTAAACACAAAGGAAAGTGAAAAAGGAAGTTTTATTTGCCCTAGTATGGGTTAGAGAAAAAATAATGGTTTAATTCAAAGAAGTATCACTACTAGATTAACAGTAGCCTATATATATATGTGGCTTATAAGTCTATCTTAGTGTAAGAACAATGAACCAAGGCAATTCGAATTGTCAAAATAAATAGTCCCATTATCAACTATGTTTAGATTTTCAAGCATTAGACAAACATTTAGATGAAGACATACTCTAATACCTCTTAAATGTTCCATGCATGTATACTTAAGATGCATTATTTTGACTCAAGCAACTAAATATGGTAGAGTCATGGACTTGCCAGTGATAGAGGCTATATAAAAAAGGTGAAAAATTTCAACTTCATTGCTATTGGTTGCAAGAAAGTTATAGTAGTTGATATTGGCTTTTGGATTTACATCTATACTTATACTATAGAAAACCACTCAAAAATCTCTCTTATTGTAATCACATTGCTACGGATCTTGGGTACAATTGGCTCGAATAATCTCGTGGTAGGCATAATTGTGCAGCTTTAGGCTAATTAGGAGACTACAACATATTGCTTTGGCAAATGGTTTGGCACGCTCAGGGGAGTTGTTGCATCTCACCAGTTGAAGACTTTGGTGTTTTCAAACCTAAGCTACTCTATAATTTGAGCCCCACACTTCAATCAACATCGCCCTCACGTTTTCACTTGCACCACATTAAGCTGTGCAAAACTTAGATTCCAGTGGTACCTTGGGGTTGGGTCTGGGCGAGCACGTTGTGGCTCAAAAGAGCTTCCAGGTTATTTGAATTGAACCGCCCATCTGGGCAACCAAAGTGGTATTCATAAGGACTACTTCAATGGTATTGCTTCTTCTTGCTAATATCATTTCTTTGCCGATCAACTTAGTCAATGGTGTATACTATGTAATTCTTTAAGAATTATTCCCAAGCTTCATCGTGTAGAAATCACATGATTTCGACATTTGCCTTAAACATGTTTCATACTATGACTTCACAATATCCAACAACTTTGAAATACTTTGTCAAGAAATTTTTACAATGTTGATTGTCATATTTATCTCATAAGAACAGACTCTTGGAAGACAATCAACATTGATGTTTGCTTAAAATGTTTTCTGTAGAATTTGTTGACAAGTGTCTAGTTAATATTCATTTGAAGTAGTATTCTGTCCAAAATGCCTGCACTATTGATTATCACTAAACTTGTAAGAATAGATCCTTTTAGAAGTCAACCAACATGATCGACACGTTTCCATATTTGTGACTATTCTTGAATCTTGATATAATTGTTCTATATCTATTCTTTCAACCTCTCTTACTCAAGCTTGTTGTCAATGTCGTTCTCATTCCGTTGTGATTGTTGAAGGCAAGCTTGTTTACTTTTTCAATGTATTTCCAACAACTACCTAATGTTATACCCACACAACAAAATTTCAACCATGTTAGACCTTTGTCATGGTTCATAACTCTTACACCTTGGGAGAGAAGGAGATTACGACTCTCTTTTGCTATCCAAATGCAAGTTGGTGGGGACCTAGTAACCAAGCAGGGCTTTCTTCTCCCTGGACACACAATAAGCAATGTCTAGTGTACCTGTTTTGAAGCTCCTTAGTAGAGATGCTCTCAAGGACCTATTGGAATGTAAATAGAGTTTTTCCAATGTGTTATGTAAATTCTATGACAATCAAATTAGAATGTTTAATGGATGCACTAAAAAGCTTGTATGTCTTATATCATACATATATAAGTTGGGATGGAAGGGCACTTACAAAAAACTTTGTACAATTTCTTATCTCACATTGCATATCAAAGACTTTTCAAGCACAATTTTGGAAATATTCAATAAAGTTGAAGTTTGTAGGGATCTTGGATATGAATATTTCAAACATATAGAAATTTTTAAATTATTTTTAAAAATAATTAACACTTACAATCCTTAAATCCTTAAATTTATAGTTTATTTTCTAATCATGAAAAAGAGGTTATTGGTAGAATTTTGAAATAATTAACACTTACAATCCTAATTTAATTTATTAGTTTTGAAGATTCAAAAGGATCTAAATTTTCTAAAGGTCTCTTGTTTTTATGCTTTTGAATGGATGAAAATTTTATAGCTCAAAATTCTACCAATAACCTCCTTTTCATGAAATTTAGGGTACACTCTTGCAAATGGGACTTGTAATGTATTGAAAGATTTAATGCATTTTTAAGTATATATTCCCTCCATCCCAAAATGATTGTCAATAATTCCAAAAATAAATGTCTAGAAATGATTGTCCACTACTTCAAATTTAGTTCCTTGAAGATACAATTCATGAAATAGTCAGTATATCACAATAAGAGTTTCAATTACACCAAGACACAATTCATGAAACAGTCACTTTCAATTATACAAGTTGCTCACATGGAATCTAATTCTAAGCTACTTTGACAAAATCTTCACATGGTACAAAGGCAAGATGGAAAACCAATGCGTTGCTTTGCTTAGTACTCATTTATAGTGGAAAATCGTAAACCAGCGGGTGATTAATCATGTGAAGTTGCTACCTCAACTTCCCCGCTTTACGTGGTTCATGCTTCAGACATAATATTGCCGTTTTATGCAAACCGCAAAGTAAATCAAGAATTAATCTACTTGTCTACATTCATTACTTTATCAAATTCTCAAGTTTCACCTTAATCTTGAGAAAAGTTTGTCAGCATACAATCATTTTGGGACGGAGCAAATAATAGCAATTTTATGAATTTTTTGGTTATGGTTGTACAAGATTAATATGATCAATCCATCTCAAAATTCTTTACATCAAGATTAATTTTTTTATATTTGTCCAAGATTTTTGGAAATTCTCAACAATGGAAAATGGAACATAAAATATATGTCATTGTAACGTGCATTCATTCATTCTTAATTTTTTTATGGTACTATTTTGAATTGTTGCACAAATAGAATGTTCGTCTTTAAGGACTAGAGCTTAAGGGCCTCTTCACACTATGGCCGTCCAAGTCGAGAGGCCGTGGAACTCTGCAATATGATTTGTGGAACTGACGGACTCTCAACTTGGACGGCCATAGTGTGAAGAGGCCCTAAGAATATTCAACATGCAACAGTCATTTGAGTCATTTGAGACAACGAGTCCATTTGTGCATGTTCAAGCAATGAAAGCTTTCCTTGTACACTGGAATGTAAAAAACAATATGGGGATCCACTTCAACAATATTGAGTTATTGTTCACCAGTTGCATCTATAATATGGATCTATTTCTAAAGATTTAGTAATTTACAAGCGCTTGTGAGGAGGTGAAATTTAACCCTTCAAGGATGCGGCCTCCCTATGACCATGGTATTCAACCAAAGGCTTCGCTTATTTAGGCCAGTAGGTGCATTCATTGTTTCTACAATGATCCATGAAGTCATTTAATGGGCAATTTTGGTCCTCAATAGTCCTTAAGGATTAAGCTCATTAAATGTAGGTGCAAGTATTTGACAACAATTGATGGAGCCAAAATTCATTGAATGATGTTGGCATGGATGTTAGAGACATCAACACAATCCGTCTCTGGGGGTGCAGTAAGTGGTAGAAGTAGCAAACTACGAGCAAACAAATGATAGAGTGCCAAAAAAAACATTGGAGCTAAAAATTATAAACTGGTTGATTATACTATAGCATATGTAAAATGTCATTGGGTGTATTGTAAATACTATAGGGTGTGGAATAATGGGATGCATTAGGAAAAATTTAGACTTAAAATACCCCCTTTTTTTATTAGTTTAGTATATCAAAAGTCTCAATTATGGGTTTAAAGCTAGCATTTCATTCCACATCTATACTACAATGTCTTTTTATTTTAGATTCTTTAAGCTATGATGACCTACCACTTGTAGTGTCAAAGTTAAATGAGGGTACCATCCTATCACATGCAGGTTGTGGTTATAATTCCATGTGAGGAATAAATTGTGAACACATAAGTTATGGGAGTGCATTCATAAATACATTTCTCCAAAAGCAGTATCATCAAAAATTCAGAATAGAATGGCTTACTAAGCTTACAATCAAGATAGCCTAATGTCTTTTCTCTTCCCTAGTCTTATTTGATCTGGTGTACGTCTTGTTTCTCTTATGGGCAGGCCACCTGTAAAGCCTGGGTGAACTACCCCCCTACTTGCTTCCAAGGAAAAATGTTATTTGTTAAATTTGCAATGCAAAATAAAATTTTCAAATTTTGAATTTATATTTGCAATCAAAAGCTCTAAAATTTGCGAAGACGGTTGCACAAAATAAATTAATCAAGTACAAAGTAGGAGGCTTTTTTTTTACATGCACCCCTAGAATGACTTTGGGGAGCAAGTGATGGGGGCAATTCACCTTGGCCACTTGTGGCTAGCTAGCTTGTAAGTTACTTTTTACCAATGAAAATTTGTTTCATTTGTTTCAAAAATAAAATAAAATCTACATAATGACAAAGCCACAATTGGGTTATGATTTTTTGAAGCTGCAAATATCTACACTTTACATGAATATCAATTTTTCTGCTAAAAATTTGTCAATGGGAAATTGATTACAAATTGAGCTTAAAAGATAAGAAGTCCATAAATTGCCCATTTAAAAGCCGAAATTGAATTTTGAGGAGGTGAAACTTCTTAAAATGTTTTTCAGGAAATTCTCTTTGAAAGACGAGTAGAATTGGCATCTAATCCAAATTGTTTCATAATTTTGGAGCTTTGTGGAATTAAATATGAATTTTTGGACTCTAAAGCACTAAATGGTTAAGGAGCCCTATAATTGTGAACTCTAAACCCTACACCAAATTTTGTAATTGTAAATAGTGCAAAAAAATTGAACCAATATAGCATATGACATATTCATGTCAATTAGGAATTATAATTAATGTATGCCCCCTTCTTAATGGTTCAAATTTGAAAATTATATAATGATAGACCTCAGAATAATCAATGAACAAAAAGTAATACCCCCCATTTAAATATTTGGTGTTTGCACCTGTATCTTTACTTTTTTCAAGGAATGCAACCCCCAAGCAATCCGTCCATCATGATTGGGGGTTTTCTTTTTCTTTTTCTTTTTGAAAAAGTGCCGGGATGGCAATCACTTACATTTTGGTGAAGCATTGCATTTCTACATTCGATCATCTTTTGGACCAAAAAACGCATTTCAATTACATGTATTCTTGCACTTTTATTAAAATTTAGTGACTTCTTTTACTTTTTTAATGGTAACATAGGATTTCTAGCAAAAAAATGACTACTTCTATTTGGCAAATAATAGAGATTTATTTTGAAATGGTGAAACCTCGCCCCGTGGTGAAAAAAAAAGGATTAATTTTGATTAGTGACATTTGATGACTGACCCTCAAATTGTACTCTACTGTGTTTTAGTCAATTTTTGCTTGTTCTTTACTATTCAATCTAGCCAATTGCACAATATCCAATTTGATTTGTTTATTTTGGTTTGTCTATTGATCAACTTTGGTTTAGTCATGGTAAACATTAAAGTGAAAGCACCCGCACCTTAGTGCAACAAAAATGACATGCAATAAGGATTGCGGAAGGCTCATTAGGGATCTTGTTCACATTGCAATCAAAAAAATCCCACCATCGTATATTGTGAGACTCGCTAAAACATTGTTTCTTCTAGTTCACAAGCTACATGGCTATTGCTGCTTGGCTTTACAAAGGAGAAATAAGAAGCATTTTAGTTTCTTTTCGTTTTTAGCACGGACCAGGTTTGTTTTGATTGGATCCTTTAGAATCCATGCTTGTACAACAAGTGAAAGGGCCCTAAATTGTAAAATGGATGGGCTTTTCATTGAAGAGCCCGTGGCGCTTGTTTCCATTTCTTGAGCAATGGTGGAGCATTGATTTTGATGAGGGTCCACTAGGAATTGTTGAAGCCACATTAGGCTTACCAGGGTGCAAGTGCTTTCAAGACGGTAATCATAAACTACAACCAACAAGAATTGGTCTTATAAGTTGGGAACCAAAATTGTATTGCAAAACTTGCCACAATTGTAGTCAAGATGAGCACAATCTCTAGGTTGACATGAAGTAGATTATAAATGTTGTGATTGTGTTGGAAGCTAGGAGATGATAGATCTGGGAGTAAATGAACACATTAGCATGAAGGCATGTGTTGATTCATTGAAATTAGGATAGTTGTGGTAGAGGTAGAGGAGCAAGCTTGTGAATACTTTTGATTACTTTCAAAGGACAGGATTTTGACATTATGAAACCTCAAGGTCCTCAATCAAAGCAAACCTTTTACACAAACTCTAGTCTAATCATACTAGAGTCGAGTATTTAAAATTAGTGATCCAAAGGCACTACCAATAGTTTAAATCCATTGATGTGTAAATTGGTTTTGTGTTAATTTTGTGTTACTTCAATGCAATTTGTATAAGGTTAAATATAGATTCAATACAAAATCATTTCAGTTCATTGTGGATTTGTACTATTAAGGTGACATTCTATGGTTGTCTGCCTCGGGGTCTGCCTTCTATTGATGTGAACCTAAAGTATTAGGAATATACACAAATAAATATTGTCTCTACTAACTACTTGCAATGACAACACCTTGCACACATCTTTTTGGACATCTAAAAATGATTAGTCTTATTATTATGATAGGATTCCATCTCCAATAGGCTCATAATTTTTTTTTTAATTTTTAGCTTTTTTGTTTTTTGTTTTTTATATATTAACTATTTAAATGTAATTATACCCATTTTCTTGAGATTTAACAATTTCTTGGTTCTCCTACAAAGGGAGGGTTCTTACTACATCCCAAATTCTACCAAATTCTCAAAATTTGATTAGTGGAGAACCCAAAATGAGGGCAAGGGACTTTATAGTACATCTCAAGGTCTGGTGCACTAAAACATGCCTACATGACATTACATTTTGGAGATTTAGGCTCCAAAAAAATAAAATTTAGAGCTTGAGTTTGATCTAGCAAATGTCAAACCCCTACTTTGGCTATAAGTCCTACCTATGATTTTATAATAATGTGATTAGAATAATACTAAATCAAGTATAATTCTTATAGGTTGATTTATCTAGAAATTGTCCATTACCAGTTGTCTATAAAAAATGCCCTATAATAGTGTTTTGGACTTTTGATCCATTTTAGAATATACATTCTCCATTGAACATTATATCTGAAAAAGCTTGGAACTTAAAGTTTAGACTTTGACCTTTACACTATGACGCTCCAAGCCCTATATAATATTTTTTATTCACTACCTACAACCCAAGAAAGTTGAAATTTGGCCTAGAAGTGGGACTTGGAGAAACAAGACTTGGGATGTAACAATTAAAAATGTTTAGAGAATTACTCTAGGCTTGATCTTTCGAGGGAATCTATATAATGGCCTCATTTTTTAACAAGGCATAATGAAAAGTTTATCAAGATTCACCTAAAGCCTCATCATCCTAACCCTTTAACAAAATCTTTTTGTCGCTGTATCACATACTCTATTCTAATGATTCTATGCAATACTATTTGAATTTTTCATCCACCAAAGTGAATGATGCTATATTTCATTTGTTTGCATTCATCCAAGTGAATTATTTAAAGTTCTTCAACGTTTTTCAAGTTTTGTAGTACAATTAAATTTTGCTTTGATCTAAAAGAATTCAACCATTCTATAATAATGATGACATTTCTACTATGGCTATAAATCTCCTAGAGAATTCAAAAATAAAATAAATACCATGTATTTCAGACCATAGTAATCACATGTGTGATTGCAAGAGAAACATTTATCATTTTTGTCACAATCTTTTAGATTTGTTGCTTTTTTTACAAATTGAAGTAACCTATTTAAGTCATTTGATTAGAATAAGTAGTTGCTGGATTAAATTCTTGATAAAATTGAGGTTGTGATTCATAAAGTGTTCCATAGCTATCATACAATCCTTGTTGTTGAAATTGTGAATTCATATTATCATTGTAATATGTTTGATTATCATCATTGTAAGTTGTTTGCAATGAAGGACCTGCATTTTCATCAATAAAACATTAGATTATACAAAATTTTCATAAGCATCCCATTTTACTTGCAAAAATTAGAAGATCCAATAGTCCATCAAACTTAAATAAATTAACTATATATATATTATATAATGAATGTGCTATATAATGTTAATTGAACTAAATAACTATAGATTTAAAGCAAATTTGAGACAAATTTATATTTAATAGTTAAATCTTATAAAAAAAAGTAATATTTATACAATAATTTTTTTACCTTCAACATTATTAAACTCAGCAACATCATCATCAATGTCTTCTTCCCCTTCTTCTTCCTCCTCTTCTTCCTCTTCTTCTTTATCATCCTCCTCTTCTTCCTCTTTTTCCTCCCCTTTTTCCTCCCCTTTTTCCTCCTTTTCCTCCTCCTCTTCTTCTGCTTGTTTCATACTTTTTTTGTTCATTTTTATATTCTTTTGATCTTGTCTTTCTTCATCATCATCTTCTAAATAGTCTTTTCCATATTCTTCTTTATGCTCAAATTCTTCTTCTCCATAATCTATTTGTCCTTCATCTTCCATTTCTTGTTCATTGAATTGACTTTTAATATTTTTACTTGTGCCAATTTTTTTACCTAAACCAAATTTGATTTTTTCTAGAATATTTGGATTTTTTGTAGATTTCTTAATTTTTTCTGCAAAGTTTTTTACAAAAGTTTTTTCCGATATTGTTTTTGTTGATGTTTTCAAAATAGCACTAGTTTTTGCTAGTCTAGTTTTTATAAAGCTTGACATCTTTGTAAAGGCACCAACTTTCTTTAGCAATCCTGAGATGAAACCACACCCATATTGACATATAGGCCCAATTATTTTGAATATTGCTGCTTGGAATATCCATAGAACTCCAATTTTGTCCAAAAATCCCAGTGCAATAATTCCTGTAAAATTCAAAAGAACTACTCTTTTATAATATGAAATACTTTAAGGCCAAAATAAATAAATATACATATAATAGTAGTATAATAAAATAAATATTTAATTGGTTGATTAATTTTTATATCAAATTTCTTCTTAAATAAATTTTATTGAATTTTTGGTTCATAAAATATAAAAATATTTATATTATATGACCTATAGTAATATTTATTTATTCTATATTTTCTATTAAATGGAACTATCATTGTATATTATTAAATACGATATTTTTACTTTTATTCTTTATAAAACTATTTTACTACATATTAAGATTCATATTTTACAAAAAAATCATTAAACATAAACCATCAAATTTTAAGTTTTGAACTTTATTAATTTAAGTAATGGGATTTAGAATTGTTTGCAAATGAAATTTTATTTACCAACTAGCGGTTAGCGCTTGCTATGCTACGCATTAATCATTAGAATTTTATTAGAATTTTTATATATTGGATAAAATGAAGAACAAAAATTTCAATTAATCTTCAAATAAAACCCTCTTTAAAACTCCATTATCAAAGTCTACACTTGTAACAAATGCATAAAAACTAATTCTCTTGAAAGAATTTGTAGTTAGTCTTAAGAGAATTTTGGTTGTATTTGATATCAAATTTTATTAGTATTAGATACCAATTTGTGGGTTACTCCAAATTAAATTTCTTGTTTTCTAATTTTTATGTAACACTAGCGGTTGGCGCTTGCTATGCTACGCATTCATCATTAGAATTTTATTAAACATGTTATGTATTAGATAAAATGCAGAACAAAAATTTCAATAAATCTTCAAATAAAAATTACTAAAATCTTGTATAATTTTGTTTATAAGTAAGCATATATTGAAATGTACAATAGAAATTTATTGAATGATAAATGATATATATGCAATGGTAAATACTGTAAAAGATACACCTTTATTGTAATGCATTCAAGAATTGACTCAATTGTTACAAACAATGGCAACCCAAAAACTTGGTGAATTGAAAAGAAAAACTTGTAAATTTCAAAAACTTCATGAACAACTGAATTGTTGTGAAATCCAAAATCTCTTCAGTTAAATAAATTTCTCAAATCATTTGGTAGTAGCAATAGAATTCTGAAATCATAAAAGCTGTAAAACTGATATTACAGAGGTGATTGCAAACTACTATTCTATTTTTGTAATCTAACATTGTGTGAAAATATTATTTTTATGTATGCATGATTGAAAATATTTTTAGAAAAAAATTTAGATTAATTATTTCAAAGACTTATTGAAATCATCATCAGGCATTCTATTCAAATATATCAAAATTTTAGTAATATGTGATACAATGAATGCGTAGCATAGCAAGCATGAGCCCGTATTATTAATGATAGCATTTGTGATACTACAGAGGGCGTTATGATTTTAGTAGTATAATAAATTTATAAATATTGCATGTTTATAATCAAATATAATCAAATTTAAAATAAAATTTAAAACTAAAAATTTAGATTTTTCAAGTTGAATGTATTTATGTCTAAATATAGCAAGTATGCCAAAAAAAAGTCTTGCCATTAATTTGTAGAATTCAAGTTGCCCACATAAAAAAGACTTCACAGAATTTGCAAATATATATTGGTTTCATCATTTTGATATTGCACATACTATGGAAAAATCAATATTTGAATGTTTAAAGGATAATAATCTATTTTGGATTCCATTGTTTTAGCAAATGATAGCAACAGTCAATTGTATTATGTCCTATGAGTAGTCTGTTGAGTAGATAGTATCATGTCTTTTAAGTAGATAGGTCACTCAGAATTCTTCATAGGTGAACTTGTTGTACACAAGTGAATTTAAATGTACTTGTTGTATATGTGGCATCTAATGATAGGACATATTTTTTCAAATTTCCAACCTCCACTTCAAACCCAATCCCAATCCATACTCAAACCAAACCAATTTTTTCTCCTATTTGTAATTTCAAATTGCAACTTCTGATGCAATCAATATGGGCTATATTATTGTATTGTTGTATCTATATTCGTCTTATATATTATATATCCATATTCATATTATGTATCTAAATACATCTTCTATATCCATATCCGTCTTCATAATTGAGAGCAATGGCCATTGATTTATGGCAAATCAATGGTGTGGGATTTTTGGCAAATGGATGGCATAGAAATACTTTCATTTATTTCTTCCCACATCGGACAGCCAAGGATTTTCAAGGTGGAGGGAGGGGTCTTTGACAGGGGCATTTGCATCTTTTTAGGAGATAGTACTACTTGTTGTATTTTAGCCATGTACTTATGATTTTTACTTACTAAAACACTCAAAAATAAAATACATGACTAATATTTACCTTTAGAAGATGGTATCCAATAAATGTTCAACACTTGTTTTTCATGTTTCAACATTTGTTAAGTAGAAGCAGGTCCAAGATTGAAAAAAAACTAAATTGTTAATAGCTCTTAGATGGGATTAAAATACAACAATCCCAATGGCAAGATTGTTTTAGCAAGCAAATAAAAAATTAAAAAAAAAAATTGTAACAAATTGTAAAAATTGCATTTAGAAATGAATCCTACAAGTTATTTTTTCAAAAAGATGCTTAGATTGCCCGGAAAACAAGATTGCCTATAACTTGCTCATTGTTAGTCCAAATAAAATGAATCAAAGCTTCACATGTGGACAAAAACATAAAATTTTAGAGAAATCAAAATAAAACTTTATTTTGACTTTTTGCAAAAAAATTTGTAATGCTCGTTGAGTTTAGTTTGAGGTTTTTTGTAGTATAACTTTTGCTCCCAAGCACCAATTCAAATAAAATTGTATTCCCACAAAGCTAATCAGTTTTTCTATCTTATAGAAAAGTTTTAAAAAGTTTCACCAAAGATTGAGCCCGTAGGTACGTACCTACCCAAAATTTGATTTGTCCACCGAGGGAACAATGGGACTTTAGGGGTTAATAAGTCAAAAAAATACTTCATTATGGCTAATTTTATTTAGGTTGCATTTGAACACATAAAATATTCTTCATTGGTTCTAATGATATACAATTTGGAATATTCTTTAATTATTTTATTTTTTAAATAGTCAATGAAATTGGCTCAAAAAAGTACCAACAATCATTTTAAGACAGAGGGAGTATGTTTTTTCTAAAATTAATTATTTTTTTAAGGTATGTGCAAGTCTATTAGAAATTTCATCTAAACATTTCTAAATTGGAATTGGAGTAGGTACTCAAATTGTGCTATTGAATTCTTAAACCACAATTGTAAAGTGTTTTGGAAATCCAATATTTTTTAAGTTTAAAATAGACTCACTCATATTTAGAATGAATTTCTTCAACATTCAATCATTGCTTCTAAAATTTGGGTTTGGAAAATGACTTTGGTGAACAAAGTGTGAAGAAGAATAGTACAAGAATTTATTGCATATACTTTATCTCAAAGTCAAAATAAATAAAAGAATTGCAAAAGAATTGTACACCAATTTCTAGGATGCACCATTATGCGTACGAATTGCTCAATCTATTCTAGTTTTGCTCCAATACATACATCTTTGTATCCAAATTTGCATTTAAATATATATACTATTTTGCCAGAGTTATTTCTTGACCTTCATCAAAGTTCCAAGAGAGCTTTCACCTCATGAATTTTATAAATATTCATTCAAAATGCATTTTTTTAACCATCAAACATAAACCTAAGGATTTGAACATCAAATCTCATTAGATGAATTTTAGTAAATCCTAAACCAATTTGAATATAAAATATACAATCCTTGTGATAGTAAATATTGTTCAACTATTCTTTTTAAATTTAACTATTGCCAATGATATTTATAAATTCAATATATATAATATATTGATTTTAGTGCAATTTTTTTCATCTATATCATGTAGAGATTTTTTTATTGATTTTTTAGTGTCATGATAAAGTTTTGATAGATTTGGTCTATAAAAAAAAATTCCAATCCAAACTTAGTGTGCATTTAACAATCTACAAGAATTTTCAAAGTTCTTAACCTTTTAAGAACTCATTGACCACTTTGTGGTCAAAATTGCCTCTTTTTTATTTTAGCCCAAAATTGTACCCAAAATTTGGCAAATGACCAAAGAGAACATGGGTAGAGAATAAAATCTGCATTTGTTGAGCCTAGTATTCCATCAATGCTGGCCCATGCAATTGGTGGGCAAAAAATTGACACAGGGTTGATTCTAAAGACAACAACCAATGCACAAAAGAGGGCCTTGAACGCAAAAGAAAAAGTATTTAAAACTTCGTGCACATAATTCTTAAATTTGAATGATAAACAGAATCTTTCCAAAATATGCATTGAAAAAAATAAAAAATTTGATTTTATATCTTTGATGTTTATTCCAAAGGTTTAAATAACATTGTTATAAAAAACTAGTGAATCGTGTTCAATTGAAGTGGTTTTTTGTAAATTAGTTTTTTGATTTATATATTTAAAAATTAAAGCTCTAATTTCAAATAAATGTGAAGGTCAATTTCCAATTTAGGATTCAAATTGACACACATACATAACTTGTAGAACAATATTATTTGCCTCTTTATAATTGAAGAATTCAATCCATATACGTAGTAGATATTAGTCATTACAAGTGAAACTATGGTATGTATAGATTTTAAAAATGACCTTCAAAAAGACCTATATGACCATCATGTTGTCATTTTTTGGGTCCACGCACACCATGTTTTACTCATGCAAGTTGTAATTAGAAGTGTTCATATTCATACCAAAAATAAATTTAGTGAAAATTAAGGTGATAGTTATAATATTTAAAATATTTTATACAAATCAGCCCAATGTATTTAAATCTAAAGAAAGCCAATTACAACATGGAGTAATGAAGGCCGGATAATATCTTTGATTAATGATATAAATTATTGAACATAAAATTTGTATTACTTCGATGTGATGGAAGAGCTTTTAATTATACCCCATTGTACTATAGATTTTAGATAAAAACACCCGTCTTCATTTTTAATAGACTACTTGGACTTGTGCCATATAATAGGTGAAAATTGGATTTATTTTTGAAATTGAACATCCATTTTTCAAAACTTTCTATTTTCTTCTGATTTTTTATGAAAATCCATTGATATTTTATTTTTCTAAAATATAAGAGAAAATTAAGAACAACAAAATTGTTGTATCCTTTGTTATAGAGGCCTTTCTAGCAGTACACCTCAGTAACTTTCATAAAAAATAAATGTCAATATCACATATATATAAATGTACTGTACAAAATTTAGTGATGATTTTTATGAGAAGTACATATTCCAGCATTAATAAGAATCCATAATTTAAAACATGAAATTTATAATTCTAAATATTGTACAATCTAATTTGCCAAGGTTATACAATAGTACCTCCAACAATCAATAAGATAATTCCTATTATTCGTACCAAATTTGACCAACATAATCTTCGAAAAGAACATATTATATTAAAAAAACTACATTGTCTGCACATAAAATTTTATAATAACTTTAATAATTTGTGTGTGATTATTATTAATTTTTGCAAAAATATATCAATAACCATATATATGAAAGGTCAATTAAAATATTATAATAGATTTACTTTAAGATAATGAAGGCTTTTATTTTTGTGTTATCATTAAGTTATTATTTTGAATATCATAAAACATTCTTCGCAAACTTTGCAAGTGATGGTCTCTTTAAAGTTAATATTATAAAGTCCATTTTTTAAGTGTATGCATCTTTTTAGTAATCAGAATTTTATGGAATTAAAAAATAATAATAATTTTTCTAAATACATTTGCACACAAAATAAAATCATTAGAACAAAACAATTTTTTTTTCAAATGCAAGGGCTAATAACTAAGTAGCTCATGCCTTTGAAAAATTTAAACTCCAATTTGGATATTTAATTTTTTTCCAATGATAAATGTAATAGTTTGAAATAATATTGATTTTATTTCTAAATTTTGATAGTCATTGAAATATTGATATAAAAGGCGTCATAACATGTACAAGTTTATAATTGCAAATCATAAAAATCCAACAAATGAAAACTTAAGATTATGGTTTAAAATAAATTTGATCATACTTTCAAGAATTTTTGAACCATTATTTGATTTTATAAGTAGTAATCCTTTTGTTCAAAAGTAATACTTCTAATAACAGCTTATATTCTACCTCCTTCTGAATGGTTATTCTAAACAAAATAGAATTATTAGTTTTTAAATATACATGAAATAAGAATTAAATTCAAGACAAAAAACCTAATACTTATCTATACAGTTATAAAGTCAAACATGAGATTCATTTATTCGTAAATTAAAATAAGATAAATAATTTTTTTTGGAGTTTTAAATATTATTTTAACGTAAAAATCGGATGCATCTCCATTAAAGATATGTGGAAATATAATTAAAGTAGAGGAAAAAAATGCAATTATTATTCTAATAAAACATTTAAAAAAAGATATTGATAATTTTTCAACTTTAATTGAGTACATCACACAAATGTTTTTACATAAAATATGTTTATGTTGTGAAGAACATACCCACAAGATCCAAAACCATGTCTAATTGAGCTTCCAATGCCTCCAAGGAAGTTACTAATTCCTTTAAACCATGTTTTAGGATTTTTAAAACTCCAACTCTCAGTGTAATTTTTCAATGGCTTTGGATCTCTTATTTCTCCACTCTATGAACATGATTGTATTCAAAACAAAAACACAAAATAGATATTTTTATATAAAATAATAAAATACTTTTCTTTATATAATTTAATACTGTATCATTTTAATTGGTTCTTTATATAATTTAATACTGTATCATTTTAATTGGTTCTTTATATACATTAAAATTTTGAAATTTTAAATAAAATATTAACATAGTTATAAATAAATCAGTTATTTTCTACTTCGTAATTATGAGGTTTAGAAATAATTACTTTAAAACTCCTAAGTTGGAATTATATAGTTCATTATATTTGATAATACATAAAACATACAATTTTTTTAATGAAATTAAGTAAAAACGTATAATCCAATAAAAAAAGGTGAATTATCCTAACCCTTGAGTGTCTAAATAATTAAAAACTTGTTGTAGTTTGCATGAAATATTTTCTATCATCTACACAAAGATTTTTTGAATAATGTACAAATAGAATTGCATTATTCATAAATTTCATTCATTTTTTATTGATAAAGTTTAAGAGCATACAAACATTTTTTCAATGAAACCTTGCAAGTTGGTACAAATGTCTGGATATTGTTGCATCGCAATCAGGTTTTGTCTTGTTGTGTGTATATCTCTTTCTCTCTCTATACAAATATGAATACTTTTAAATTCTAATAAAAAAGAGTTGTATTGAGTTTTATACTTTATTTTATTCAGTATTTTTTTTTGTCAAAAAATGCATTAAGAAAGACTTCAATACTTTAGGAGATCTTTGAATTTGAATAATCATTTGAATTTGCAAAGTGTAACTAATTCAATGGGGTTTATTTCAAAGAAAGTTTAAATAATTTTCAAAATTGTATGATTGGAGATCAAAGAGAAAATACAACATGAATATTTCAATTAGACTTAAAGGATGTCTCTATAGAGATCTTGAAATTAGTGGATGTTTGCATCCTGATTTTTAGGTAATTATACTCAAAGAAGTTAACACTTGATGGTCAAAAGAGCCCAATTTGAATTTTTTGGAAATTTGGGAGAGTTTCAGATTGAAAACATTAAAAGTAAATTCTAGAAAAAAATATCATATGACATGGTTAGTCTTAAAGGAAATAAAAATGCTACATTTGGATTGTTTTTGACAAGGTTATGTCATTGCAAGTGCATTTAACTCCTCAAGTTCCATGACTATGTTTTCATCAAAATTGCTCTAAAATTGACAGTCTTAGTACAAGTATCAAATTTTTGAAAAAACACTTTTTGGACATATATAATATAAGATCTAGTAGTATGCTAACTTGGAACAAGTCGTTAAAATGTCAAAAATTTCCACCATGTGGATTGCAAGATATGCATTCAAATCCACAAAAATCATTTTTTTGGCTCCTACAAAAAATAGGACATTCGCACTTCACAAGCTCACTTTTCTATGAAAAAATGTCCAAAGTAGTAGTGCTTCTATGGATTCTTTTTCCTAGACACAAGTTGGCCATATGTTTAAAAATCTCATATCATTTGGAATTTGTACAACATACAAGAAAAAAATATTAAGTAGACAATAGTAGAGAATGATCCAAAATACAAAATTGGTAATAATTTAATTATAGAATTGATAAATGCCAATCCCAATGGATGCAATGTTGTAATAAACAATCTACACCCTATAATTTTAAAATTTTTAAAAACTATTGCAAATTGAGTAAGATAAAGGATTTCAAAGTTTATTTTAGAGTAAAAAATCTTTAATTGCCTGCAAACAAAAAATCCTCATAACTTTTGACTCATTGATAAAAATGGAATGATTTAAAGCTTTCCATGTATATATAACTTTAGAAAATAAATTTCAAATTTTATTTCTGAAAAAATTCATGTTTCCAAATTTTACGAAATTTAGTGCTTATGGAAGACATTCTTTGTTCCACCTTCTATTAAAATTTGGGCCAACAAAATGGAAATCTCTAATCACATGTGTCTACCCCAAATTTCTATGTAGTCAAGAAAATGCATGCTGGTCCTTCCTTTAGGGGTTAACTCCTACTAACAACCTTTTTTATGCAATTTTTTTGAATTTTTTTGAAATCTAATACTGATAATATTGCAGCCCTATGGCCAAAAATGTGAAGTGATTCTTGCAATCATCCACATATCCAACTATATGTTTCAACATTTTCAAATGTTACAAGCATTTGGTACAATGGAATTAATGACTTGAATCACAAAAAAAAACATTGGCAATATGAACAAGCTCCAAAAAAGACTTTGTATTCTTGAAGTCTATGATATCAATAAAAAAACATTTGACTCTAAAAATTTGAAAATACATCTAAAACGCTTTAGAGAAAATCTAATTGTCAAATGTTTAAAAATAATAGATGATTTATTTTACCAATCATCTCATCAAAAAAGATCATTTTAATGTTGTTTGAATCACAAAACACCAAAGAACTTTAATAGTTAACTGTAAGCCCCTACAATTGAATTCATTAGTAAACAAGAAAGATTGAGATTTCAGCTTTGTTTTGGAAAAGAATATTTTGAAACAATTTGACCTCAAAACAAAATGGAAATTTAGGGGGGTAAATTATTTAAAAAAAATATAAAATCAATTATCTATTTTAATGAAGTTTTTTATTACTTTATTTTCATGCACTACTTTTGGAGGAATATACACTTTTAACTTGAATTTTTGTAGTATCTTTCTTATTCTTCTATTTTTCATATACACAATTTTAACTTTTTAATTGAAAAGCTTATAACACTCCATTCCTATTGTATGTGACACAATATTAATAAATGCTTTTTACAAGGTCTCAATTGCCAAATTTTTCTAAAACCATGTCTAATGAAGTAGCATGACATTATATAACTAGGTGATGGTCCTCCCCTTACTAGGAAGGTATTATGCCTCCCTAGATGGTGGAGGGAGAATTTTCGTTAATTCAAGGATTGAAGTTGGTTGAGGAGCCATATACGACAATTTTGTTCAGTATAGGTGTCCTTTTTTCAAAGATGCAAAAAGACCCCGTGTGAGTGTTTTTAACTCTATCCTTGAGTCAGAAAGTGGCATACAAATTCTAGCGGCTTTTAGAATGGAAATTCACTCTTGAGTGTGTGATTCCTAATCAAGTGTACGCCTTCCAAGTAATGGACACTTTTTGTTGTGGTAAGTCCTAAAAATTCAAATAGTGAATTGTTAAGAGGTTAAAATGTTGAAGTTTAAATCAAATCACAGGATGAAAACCAAACTAGTCTACGCTAAAATTGTATTTAAGTAAAGTGGTAGAATGTAACTTCTTCTTTCCAAATTGGTTAAGAAAGTTAGATTCTAAGGTTCCTAGTGAAAGTTATCGACGGATGAAGTTTAACTTCTAATCTAACCTAAAAACTTCACCCACAGCTTGAAATAGTAAATAAATGCAAATAAATTCCAAATTTAGGGCAGGATTCTTAGTTATTTTGACTACTCAATTCTAAATCCAAACCTTATTTTGACTACTCAATTCTAAATCTAAACCTAATTTTGACCTGATTAAAAGAATTTCATCCAAAATAGGTCTCAAACTTCATCTAAGCTTTTACCCTTCAAAAATAAAGTAAACTTTAAAAGTAAAAGTGAATTCTAAAATCTCTTAAGATTCTTTGATAGATTCCAACAAAAAGATTCTTTGATGATTCTTTTGGATAAATTCCTTGATTCTATTTGGTTACTTTAAACGTATTTCTATTTTAACAAGTAAATGACTTTTATGTCAAATTCAAATCTTAATTTAATCTAAATTCCTAAATTCCTTTTTAGATTCTTTTTAGATTCTTTTGGATGAAAAATCCTAATTTCTCATCCAATTTGTAATTAAAGTTCAATTGCTGGTAACTTCTTTGTTTTTTCGTTATTTCTTAAGTGTGATATGTTTTTGGAATCCTCTAAAAATTACCTATTAGTTTCTAAATTCTAATTTAAATTCTAAGACTCTGATCTAAGGACTAACTTCTAAATTCCTAACTTTAATTTTAAATCAATTCAAAGAAAAAACACAGTAAACGTAAAAACTAACATACCTCGGCATAAGTGGCCTCTATCGTGCCGTCATCACAAATCACTAGCATGATGGTTTTGAAATACCTGTTGGTCTCCATCGTGCAATTTCCGTTTGCCTGTTTGGAAGTCACTAGGAATTAGATCATGTTTGAAATTTCCTTTCCTACATTTCCCTTGGCTAATTTCCTACATCAATTTGTTAGTTCTGAGTGTTTTAATTTAACTCCTCCAAAATTTTAGGAATTAAATTAAATGCTCTGCTTTCCCTAAATGGCTCTAAAGGTAATTTGAAAACTAGATTGAACTTGAAAGACCCAATTCCACTTGTATTGTCAATTCTTTTAGTTTCTAAATTAAATTCAAAGACTAAGAGTTTTTTTTTATCAAATTATCTAATTCAATTAATTCAATTGAATAGTTAGTTTCTTCTTTGTTTGTTAATTTATTAGTTCAATTGGATTATTCTAAGATATAGGTTGACTTTTGTCTTTTCCTATTGGCTTACTAGGCCTAATAAAACAAAACTAAAACAACATTCAATGACTAATTGTCAACGGAATCAGATTTAGTGACAAAAATCTAACTTCTTCAATTGTAACGGGAATAAAAGAACAAAATGATTCTAAAATGAATAGTAAAAAGAATAAAATCCAAGAATGATGCTTAGGGGGAATAGTGGAAATCCATACCAAATAGTGTTTTGATTCTCTTCTTTCTCCTGTTGTCTAAACTCTCTATAATTCTTCTTGGTTTACTTCTTTCCATCCATGTTTTGTTGTTGTGTTTAGTTTGAAGATGACTATGGTGAGTGGTGAGTTGATTCTAAGAGTGACAAGTCCAAATTTTAGCAAAAATTCAAAGTTGGTGGAGTAGCGAACAACGACATAACCTTTGTTTTAGTATCAAATTTTGATGTATCAACTGGAATTTAGACTCTGGAGTCTGGACTCCTTGGACCTCCGAACTCCCTGGCTCCCTGCGGCGCCACGTGGCGGGGCAGCCCCGATACCCTGGTTCAATACCTCTGGTTCGATACCTCTGGTTCAATACCTCTGGTTCGATATCCTTGTTTGATACCCTTTGGCTCGGTACCGGCCCTGAGCTGGTTCGAATTTTCGTCCTTCTGCCTTGAACTGGTTCAAACTTCTGGTCCTTCTGGCCTTGACTGGTTTGAAATTTTGGTCCTTCTGCCTGAGCTGGTTTGAGCTTTTGATTAAAACGACAGGTAACTAAGATAACATAAACAAAGCACAACTCTAACTTCTAGTTTTTATGGGAATTTTTGGGGGCTTTCTTAAAATCAAAACTAATTCTAAGTAATGGGGTTTCGGGTCTTTGAGAGTTTTTCTAAAGCAAACTAAAAAGCGTGGGGCCTAAATTTAAGGTTTTTCTATGAATTTAGGAGGATCCTTAACAACTAATGGAAATAAAGAAAATCTAACAAATGGCTTTTGGGATTTTTCCTGGAAACTAGCTAATTCTTTCAAATACTAACTATCCAACTAAACTATCAATATTAGAACTAAACAATTTAAGCAAATGCGGACGGAAAGAAAAGGAGGGCCTTAGTGTTGTTTTTTGGGCTTAAATAGTTCAGCAAGCCATGGTTTTTCTCAATACTCCCCTTCCCTTCAAGATTCTTTTCCAAGTAAAATGATTTCAAAGTCAAAGCTCCGTCGTGCGGGAGGAACCCCAAGCTAACCTTGCACAAAAGTGGTCCCAATTCTTCAAAAGAGTATTTTAATCCTTAACTGAGGTGCATATGACAATGCTTAAACCAAAAATCAAGGATTAAGTGGGTTTCAAGTTCTCCAATAGTTTAAGCCCTAAATGAGGTACACATGATAGTGTTTGACCAAAATTTAGGAGTTAATCAAATTAATGTTGTTGCAATTGCAAGTTGGTTAGTATCTTTAACAACATATCAAGTTTTTTGGGGACAAAATCTCCCAGTATGTGTTTTTAGTGTGGTTTATTGATTTCAAAGGGAACACCACATCCTTTAACCAAGCCCTCTACTAAAATGAATCGAATTGAAATAAAAAGATGGCCATGTCTTGGCCTCAATAAATAATCCCAACATAATGTCGGTAAGAAAAATCAAAGTGTAGGTCTTCCTCACTTAGAGAGCGTATCAGTAAGCAAAGGGGTTGTAGGAAACCTTGGAGGGGAGCCTTATATACTTTTCAAAAGGTCCCACCACCTTGATTTACCACAACATATTGTACACTTTTGCCCAAAAACTAATCTAGCTAATCCTAAGGTATTTCCTAATCTTCTCTAGGATATTTTCTAAATAATCTTTGTTTAATCCATCAATTTTTTAGAGCAAGTCTTAATTAGCAAGTAAATCTTGTCTAAATAAAATCTTAGATTTTTCCCAAAGATATTTAGGATTTAGCCTATTTTACTCTAGGATATTATGCATTTAATCCCAAGATATTTCCAAATTTTCTTAGTTTAAAAACCATCAAAGATGGTTTTTAAAGGAAAAATTTGAGATCTTAACAAAATCCAATCTTCATTTTTAACCAGGATATTTTGTGAATTAACTTAGAATTACCGCTAATTACTCTAAAAAAGTCAAAGCTACAACTGGACCCTCTCTATATTTTAGGAAACAACTTGAAATTGAAAACCAGTTGCGCCATCGTATTCGAAAGACCAAAATTAGTCTCAGAGACCTCCTAGTTCCTTCCTCCAAGCTAATTATGCCTATAAAAAGAACTAAAAGTAACTCCAAAGAAAAGGTCAAAACTCCAACTATTGAAATTTTTGTTTTTCAAGGAAATTGACTGGCTAGAGTTGTTTGGAAGGTACGCGGGAGCAGGAAAACATTCTTCATTCGCAACATTTGAACACCATGAGCTCCGGTCAACCCCCTGCCAAGTTGGAAATTCTTATTAAATTCTTGTTAAATTCAATGTCGTTGCTAATTCCAATACTTCTGACTATTAGAAAGTCTTCAAACTTGACAGATTGCTTATCAAACACAAAAAACACTATCCTAATTTTTAGTGAGATTTTACTGCACTTTGGATAAGTTCTATGAATTTACCATTAGATTCAAAGGCTGTTGACATCTCATGGAATCATCGCGGGATTTTGTAAAATCCTGAAACTTTTGGGGCAACCTTTTGAAAATTTTCACAAACTAAGGGCAAAACCAAATTTCTAATAATACAATTCAATAGGACGCTAAAATGAGACATTGTTTAATAGTTTTCACCCAGAGGAAAAATGATTTTGGTATCGGGGTTTGTTGTGGATGATCAGCTCCTAAGTTGACCTCTTGGCATGCTTTCACCCTAAAAGCACCTTTCTATATGCTCCAATCACCTTGCCCTTCATCTACTTTGCATTTTAGCTTAACATTCTAAATTACTTGCAATTCAACACAAACTAAACCAAATTCTATATGAATTGGATCTAGACTCTTTGAAACCTATTAATAGATTTTTATATTTAGCCAGGTCGTCATATGCACTATGCAGGCTTAGTTTCACATGGACGAAACATTAAGACTGGCTAACTCTCACATCCTCACTTCTCAACTACTTACTTTATGCTATTTTGCATAAAATAGGACCAAAAACCAACATAAATTGCAAAAGTCCAAAGTGCTAACTTGAGGGCTCACACCCCTGCCTCATTGGTAAACAATGTTATGAACATTTTGCATTATAGTCGTTCCAATTATTGTCTTTACTTTTTTTTTTTTCATTGTTAAAACATAATTTTTTTTTCCTGCAAGAACCCTAAAGACTCCTAGCTACCATTGCTAAAGTGAGCACCCCCAAATGTGCCAATGATCCTAAACTGCTATTTTTACTCTTTATACATCTCCAAAATCAATTATGTATTAGATAACCGACGAGCAATAGTAGTGGCGAGTAAGTTATCATACATAACTAGTTATTCACTTTTGAATTACAACCTTTCATCTTTATGATTCAAGGGCATAAGATGCAAATCAAATGGAAAGAAGGTTATGCGTTGCAACTTCTGATGGCGATGGTGATAGATTGCCAGTGGCCACGGTAGTTTTGAAAAGTCAGCAACTATTTATGTATCTATGTGGAGGAAATTGTTTTAGAACCAAACTTGGTTCCTTCATAACTTTTGCAAATGCTATCCAAATTTTGCATTCTTTAGTGCATTGGAACCTCCTTTCCTTCCCAACAAGAAAATAGTAACTAGGCACAGTAGCAAATAAATTGGCAGGGGAACCCACCTTAAATAATCAGATATGGTAAAGGAGAACTGTAGAGACCTGAGCTCCTGATTGGAAATCTGTGGCTGATGTCTTAAAATCACATTTTGTATTGGCAATGACATTCGCAAAAGAATCCAGCAGGTCCACTGTCGGCTTAATAAATTTGCACAATCAAGTGTCAGTATAAGTTAATTAGTATGTCAAAGAAATAAAATGATTGTAAAACTGTGTATTACTTTAAAGAATTCAAAAGAAACATACTGTATCATAATGGGAAAAAAATTGAGAGGATATAAGATGCGTGAGTCATGGGCAATTTTAGATGTTTCATTTCTTCAGTTATATTCAAGCAAAAACATTTCATTGGTGAGTTTAATAATTTTCACAAACCTATGCAATTTCGTTCATTTGCGGTAAAATCAGTTGTTTCAAGTTGAAACACAACTGTGACAATTGCACCTGGTGCTACTGTCAATTGTTTCTCCTTCAAAATGCAAATGCTTTTTATCATAAGTTTACAATTATATGTATTTATATGTATATGTATATATATGTATATATGTATATGTATATGTATATGTATATGTATATGTACATGTCTTTTCAAAAATTTAAAATGATTCAGTTCAAATAGAATTTAATTTGTTCTAAATCATGGAATAGACTGTCAAATGATACTTATAAATAATATGTATAGTGCATAATATGTATGTATAATAACATGTATCCGTCTTGTATAGGGCAGTGTGTTTTTAAACAAGATTTTTTTTTAATAATCTTCAATTCTTCATTTGTTGAATATTCAATCAAATTGAAGCATGATTTTTTTATACGATCTAAAGACCTGAAATGAAAAGTCATGATGTCTAGCTTGCTTTGAGGCTTGTAAACTTAGAAATGGGGGAAAAAAAAGCTTAAATTGGCTTAAAATAGAAATGAAATGAAGGTGCAAAAAATTTTAATTGGCAATTTGGTGATAGAAGGCTTTTCATTGGAGGCATAGAAGAAGAGGGTCATATCGTAGGCTTTTTTAAACTTTCTAGGAAGAAAATAATGGCTAGTAAAAGTCTAATTTACACTTATTTTAAAAAAAAACATTGATTATTGTTTCAAATAATGAAAAATGACTTGGATTTCTATATCTATTGAAATGAATCATTTAAAATGGTCACCCGTATCTTGCAGCAAGAGAACCTCTTTAAGAATTCAAGTTGTCTTGTAGCATAATTAGATGACCATGGCTGCTAAAAATAAGTTTATTGGTAAAAATATGTGTTGTTTGAAAAGTGGCATTTTACTACTAGAGATAATTTATAATTTGTTAACTACTAAAATATAATCCTATTACATTAAATAGGTTTTACTATAAGAAATATGAATTCAATATTTATTCTGCTAATTTTTTTTGACATGATAGAGTTTGTATCTAATTCTATTAAAATAAAATAAAAATGAAAGATATCAACTATCACATATATGATTTTTTCTACTTTATAACTATTATTCCATCGGAAGTGATGAAAACTTTCAAAAAATGAAATTGGACTGTTTTTGGTCACAAGTATTGATCATAGGTTGTAAATTTTTTAGGATAATTTCTAATTATCTTGGTTTACATGTGGAGCTCTATTTTATATCATCCAAATTAGTATAATTAAAATTACAATGTTTTTCTCAACTTTAATGTAAAACCAACTATTTTATTTCATTTGATTTTTATTTCAATTTTTTCATTGGATAGATACATATGTATACAATTTTTTTAACCATTTTGTTTAATGAGATGAAAGGAACCAAAATTTTATTTTGAGGGTAGTGAAGGCATTAGCAACTTTAAACTATTTTAAATTAGCTCAACTAAATAAAAATAAAAATAAAAGAATAGAACATAACTAACGAACTTGTCTGGTTGGGATTAAGGCTTCTTAATTTAAAGTCAAATTTATTAGCTATTTAGTTTTATCTTTCATTACATAATTTGATTCTTTTATAAAGACAAATATTCATGATCCGTTTTTGTCAATCTTTTATATTAACCATCACTTATTTTTCAATATGTTATAGAAAATGTGCGATTCTTTGAACAAACTAATTCTTTAATAGTAATGTTGATGTGCAAAATCTTGACTTTAGTAAAGGCTATAAAAATATTAGTTTTGATGTTTCAACATCAACATGATCTTACAATCAAGGATGATTTTTCTTTTTTTGTTTAAATTTTTTAGGACCATAGATATACTTGAATAATCTCACCAAAGGTCTTTTATTTGGATTCACCAAAATTAAAAAATGTGAAGATTTTAGCATTGCTTTGGAAAAGAGTGTTTTGAATTACTTTTAAGCCTCAAAACATTATCAAATATTAAGGTTTAAATATATTAAAGACTCTTGGTTCTAGGACAAAAGCCTCTAAAATTGATGGATTTTGGTTTTTGAAGGAATTTTGAAATTTTATAATTATGAGTTGATAGAGTGTATCGAATATTGTTTAGAAGAACATTTGATGATATGTCTGAAGAGCCCATTAATAGTTTTAAAAAAAGTGTTATGTTATATTCCAACTATTCTTCAAGAATTATCTATGAAAAATTTATTTAACCCCCAAAAGGACCAAGTAGCGTTTTTTGGCAACATATTGATTTTAGTCATCCATTTATGAAGTATTTTTTATTTTTTTATTTAAATTTTTTTCTCAATATGAAGTCGAGGAGTCACTTTAAGGCGCAATCATGTTCATAACTTTTGACTGCATGGTTAAAAAGTTATTGTATGATATATAATTTCTTTTGGAGTTTGAGCAATACAAGTAGCTTAAAAACACTTTTGCAAGAAACCAAAATCTTAAATTAGTTTTCTAGATTCATATATATGTGGAAAGCTTTGAATAATTCTATTTTGTTTAATAAGATGAAAGTTATGAGGTTTTTTGTTTCTAGACAATTATGGAATCTTTGTTCTAAAATAAACTTAAAAAAATTTATTTAATTGAATTTTCAACAATTTTTGAAAAAATAAATAAGAAGATATAGATTGTTTACTACAACACCATTGGCTGGCATTTTTCAATTCCATAACAAAATTCTTTAACGACTTTGTATTTTATATCATTATCTATTTCTTTCTATTTATTACTTTTATAAGCATGAATACGAGCTATCTTTTCCTGACATATTTTATATTTTTTTCCAACTTATATCTATATATTTTTGGATAAATTTTTGGAAAATGAAATATACTCATATGAGAAGAGTTGAAATACTTCTTTTGAAATCTAAGCATCATGATCTTGCAATTCATAATCTTTTTTATTCTAAAATTTTAAGAGGGTGTACTCGAAGAAATTAACTAAAGGATCTTATAGTTGAAAAATAAATATAGACCTTGCTTTGAAGAGTACTATTTTGAACCAGTTTTAGGCCTCTAAACATGAAAGATTTTAGGGGTTAACTATCCATCCTACCATCTTTATACTTTGAGTTTTAACAACCCTACAATTTTTACCAAAAATAGTATTGATAAAAGTTGGAGAATCAAAAATGGTCAATGGTACTTTCAAGGCACATGATTTAAGTCACATAATAAGCACATGGCTTTAAACATTGGTGTAGAAAGATTTTCAAGATCCAATTAGAAATCTAAATCTTAGTCTGACATTTGCTCAAAGAGACAATAACTAATAGGCTTGCTATAAGATAAATGAATTTGAAACCACAACACACAAATAAGAAAGAATTCCTTTAACCCCTAAAGGACCATTGTCCCTTCAAGGGACAAATGTGTTTTTGGGCAGGTATCTATAGGTTGATTTTTTGAAACTTTTTTTGGAGGTAGAAATGCTAATTAGCTTTGTGATAATATAAGTTTTTTCACAATCGGCGCCCGGGAACAAAAGTTATGAACGAATAACCCCATTGGGATTTGTGCATTTTAATTCCATCTAAAATATATAAATATTTTAGATTTTCCTTCTATCTTGTACCTACTTCTACTTAACAATTTTTTTAATAATGAAATTTGAATTTTTTTGAATTTTTTTTCTTGCTACATTTTCAACTCAATTTTGTACTATAAATATTTAAAGCTCAAAACTTTGTAGTGCAAAATTTTTAAGTTAAAAATGCTCAAAATAAAAAAAAACAGTCGCACAATGTGTTGAAAAATTTGTTTTTTTCACTTTAAACGCAGATATCTTGCAATTTGTGCGGTCAAAAATTTTGAATTTTTTCCGCACATTCTCATACTAGTTAGGTGTAAGATCCTACGGTTAGATGTGCAAAAAAAAACATTTTTAAATTTTTTTCACTCTTGCTAAAAAAATGGTAGTTTGGGATGTTTTTTGGAGAAAAAAGGCCTTGGGCCTTTAGGGGATGAATTAGGCAATTGCTGTTCCTCACCATTTGTTTTAATTACACAATTTGGCACTCCATTTTTAAAGGTCACAAAGTTTAAGGATCTCCCCCAAATTAAGATTTTTCTCATTGTTCTTCTAACTTGGCTTAATCCACACTACAACTTGGTTCCATTCTTCCCTCAGAATTACTTGCGTGCTTGTTCACCAAATCAACTTTAATATACTTTAGGAACTATGAACCGCCTTTGCCTATTTACTTTTATCTTTCTTTTTGCCATTCTATAATTTGACTTCTAAAATGTAGGCAAACCCAATATCTACATCCAATAAGCTCACAGTCAAATACAAACACTAAGTACTTCTCAATTTGGCTAACTATTCACTCTCCATAACTATAATATATAAAGGTACATTTACACCTGGCATTTGATAATAGAGGTCATAAAATCATAATACTTCTAACAAAGACAAAAAGGTGCAAGTTTTAAGGAAACATTTGTTTTGAGTTAGTTTGGCATTGGTTTGACATAAACAAATTCATCTTAACCCCTAAAGGACCAAGGTGATTTTCCTATTAAAAACCACTCAAAACTATCATTTCTATTGCAAAGAGAAAAGAGCTTTAAAAACTGTTTTTTCTTGCATATCCAACTGTAAGATCTTATTCTTCACTAGTATATGAATATGTGGAAGAAATTTTAGAAACTTTGACCATGTAGATTGCAAGATATATGCATTCAAAGTGAGGAAAACAATTTTCTTGCACCTTGCTTAACTAGATTTTTTGGCTTTGAATCTTTTTAGTTCAATTTATTTGCACTATAGACTTTGATTTTCTACTCATTTATGTTAATTAGTTGAGTCAAGAATCTCCCAAAAAAATTTAGGATAAAAAGCACTTAATTTTCACTCATTAAAAAATTGTTAAGTAGATGTGGATTCAAGATTGAAGAAAAAACTAAATTGTTAATAGCTCTTAGATGGAATTGAATCACAATAATCCCAACGGTGAGATTGTTCTAGCAAGAAAATCCAACCTTTTCTAACAATTTTTTTTTGAAAAATTCTAAAAATTGCACTAAAAAATGAATTCTACAAGTTGTTTTTTCGGGAAGATACTTAGATTGCCCAAGAAACTAAGATTGTCCATAAATTTCTTGCAATTAGTCCAGATTGAATGGAATAAAGCTTCACATGTAGACAATAATATTTATCTTTGAAAAAAAAAATTGAAAAAGAATTATCTTGACTTTTTGTGATTTTTTTTGTGATGCCCGCTGAACTCCAATTTTGCTTATTGTGCCATAACTTTTGTTCCCAGGCATCAATTAAAATAAAAATTATATTCACAAAGTTGTTGCAAAAATACACAACTTCAAAAAATCCCAAAAAATCCTACTAAAAATTGAAGTAGTAGGAACTTGCCCAGACCCAAATTGTCCCCCAAGGGACAAGCAGTCTTTTAGGGGTTTAAGTTATGAGTTGTTCAAACATGGGGAATAACATTCAATAGTCATCACAAAGGCTCCTTGTTCCTTTCCAAAATCCTCATCTACAAAATTCATCAACACATCATGGTGAATAAAGTAAACTTCAGTGTCAATGTCATTTGACCATCTACCATTAAAATTTCTTTTGATGCCAAAATGAAGTGAAAATGCTTCATTGACACTTGTGGGAATAAAAGATGGGGATGTTATTTTTATAATGAAATCCATTTTCCATCATGAACCCTCAAAGTATATGGGATAATGTGAAGATGAGAGCTTGACCACTCATTGTCAAAACATAGGAATTATATCAAAGTAGATCTTCAGACTTCATTTAAATATGGTAGAATGAAAAAATTCAAAAAACTTTGAACTAGGAATAGTTAGTAAATCAAGATACTTTTATTTTCAAATTTGTTTTTGTAGATTTGAGACTCCAATCAAATGTTATGGACAAAATTAAAAGACCTTTTTTGAAAATGTCAAAGAAAATGTCCCTTCCAACCCCTCTCTAAATTTTGTCCATACCTTTTAATTGGATGCTCAAAATATCAAACGCATTTTTGGAAATGAATTTTGACTTGATCCCCAATTATTTTTTTGTTCAAATTCCTTTGAAAAAAATTATTCTACTATGCTTAAATGATTTATGAATTTTAATTTCAAATGCAATTCCTACTTTTGACTTATCTATAAGCAGTTGAGTTCCTACAAGTCTAATTTATATATCCCACATTTTTTATTCTACCTCCTACGACCCCATATGCACATAAAGAGATTGTCTTCTCAATTCTAAATACAAACAATACATGGCTTTTGAAGCAAGTGAGGTAGTTCAATGAATTCATTCTAGCAGTGATATGTATTTGCCATATCTCCTTGCATTATGAAAGATTGTTAAGAGTACTCAAGAATCTATAAAATTGGGAGATTCTAATTTACAAAACAATAGTTGCAATATTAGAGAGTTATGAATAGTCTAGTAAACATTGCTTGTAACCCTTGCCAACTTGGCATCCATGTAGGTTCAATGTATACAAAGGAACAATGGTCTGAACACCTACCAAAAAAATAACGTACCGTCACTATAAAGAATACTTGCTAAGTCTAGGTGTGAATGTACCATAAACCAGTTACTTGTCAATGTAGCGACAGCTTCCAACTTTACAAACTCATATGATAGATTAATCTTCCTATTCAGAGTTTTCTTCAACTCGACACAATCTGAATTCTCATTTTTTTAATACACTTAGAATACAATAATTCAGCTATCACACTCAATTAATTCACATAGCCATTTATTTTACATATGTAGTCTAGAATAAGATTTTCTATATGGGTTTCACCCTAAGGTCCTAATGCCTTTTTTCCATCAAAAACATTCAAAACTGCCATTTCTATTGCGAAGAGCAAAACTTTAAGAATTGTTTTTTTTGGCATATATAACTATAGAATCTTATACTAGACTAGTATAAAAATGTGCCAAGAAATTTCAGAAACTTTGACTTGGTAGATTGCAAGATATTTATGTTTAACCCCTAAAGGCCCAAGGCATTTTCTGGCTCCGAAACCATTGAAAACTGCCATTTTTGCTGCGATCACTCAAGAAACCAAAAAAACTTTTTTTTTGGAATCTAACCATAGAATCTTGTACTTCACTTGTCTTAGATTATGTGGTAAAAATTTCATGAGGTTTGAGTGTACAAATTGGAAGATATTAGCATTTGAAGTTGAAAAAAGAAGTTTTCTTGAATTGTGGCTTGCAATTTCAGATGACTTTGACAGACATTTGTAGATTTTTTTTTGCAGTACACACCTTTGGCTTAAACCTTTTTATGTTGAACATGTGAGTTGAGAGTCAGGGAAATTCTTTTTAAATTGTTAAGTAGAAGTAGGCCATTCAAAATTGAATGAAATACTAAATTGTTAATAGCTCTTAGGTGGAGTTAAAACACCATAATCCCAATAGTGGAATTGTTCTTGCAATCAAACTTAGCCTTTTCAAAAAAACAAATCTAAAAAAATTTGAAAATTGCATTCAAAAATGAATTCTATAAGGGTTTTTATCTGAAGAAGATGCTAGATTGCCCAAAAAACAAGGTTGTCTATAACTTTCTCATTCTGAGTCCAAATAGAATGAATCAAAGCTTCAAATGTAGATAAAAACATGATCTTTGAGAAAAAAAAATTTAAAAAAAAAAATACAACTTTTTCCAGGGTTTTTTTTCTGCCCAGCAAATTGCTTTTTTGACTTTGGGTGGCATAACTTTTGCTCCTAGGCACCAATTGAAAAAAATAAAATTTAGAAAAGCTAATGTGATTTCCTATCTTCAGAAATAGTTTTAAAAATCAGGCCAAAATTTCAGATCACACGAGCATGCCCCAAATCCCAAGTGTCCCCCGAGGGGACTTTGGTCCTTTAGGGGTTAATCCTTTAGTGACCATGGTTGATTTGGGGGGCGGGCGCAATTTTCCAAGAAAATAAATTTTGTAGCCCCTCCAAAGATGTAGTCTTAGATCAAATCGTACAAGGTGTTTCCATAAGGGAGATTCTTTAACCTAACAAAAAATCAAAGTCATCCAACGGTACAAATTGCTATAAATAAGGTAGGAGGTCCACAAATTAACCTTTTAAGGGCTAAAGCTAAATTTTTTGAAGGTGAAACATCTTTAAATATTTTTTTAGTAATTTTCTTCAAAAGACAAGTAGAATAGGCATCTAACCCAAGTTGTTTCATATTTTTTCCAGCTTTGTAAAATTAGTTACAAATTTTTGAAGTTCACAAGAAATGGCCATCTGTTGTCATCAAAACAAATACCCTTATAAAATGTGCAGATTTGGTACATTGAAGAAAGTGAAATATACCTTTAAATCATATTTGCTTCTAGAGCCTTATTGGAGTTTGAATTGCTTTCCTTAATTCTCAAAAAACAATGACTTGAATGACCCTTTAGAATTTGCGCTACATAAATACCAATGCATAAGTTTACTTTGGGCATTTATGAGATTACAAAGCAACACTTATGCCTTGTCAAGACATCAAGTTACAAAAAAATCTCACAATTTGGTTGATATTTTTTTGAATTTTTGTTGAACACTTCCCATTTGAAGGTCCATGCCATTTGAGTTTCCAACTTCATAGCTAATTCATCAATGCTCCAATTCTCTTGAAATTGGTTTTGTTTGAAGCACACAAAGACACTCTAATTGCGTTCCTCTTTGAGATTTTTGTGATCAAATGTATTTTGAACAATATAAGACCGAGAGTCCAAAAATCAACCAAAAAGTGGTCGACCGATCACTAAAGGGTTAAAGTGAAGAAAACAAGTTTTTGTGCACCTTCCATGACTAGATTTTTGGACTTTGAGTCTTCTTAGCTAAATATTTTATAATATGAATTTTGAATTTTGAATTTTTTATGTTAAAAAATTGAATTGAGAGTCTAAGATTTTATTTTTCTTAAATGAATTTTTTTACACACATTAAATAATTGTTAAATAGAATTAGGTTCATGAAACCTAAATTGTTCATAGCTCTAAGATGGAATGGAAACACACTAGTCATCTAATCTCTGAAAGAGATTGATCAAGAAGGAGATCTTACCTTTGTGAATTTTTGTTTCTTAATTGTAAAAATTTAGTTTAGAAATGAATCCAACTTTTACACCACTAATTTAAATTGAATAAATCAATGCATTCTATGTAGCTAAAATTACAATCTATGAGAAAAAAATTAAGAAAAAAAATTATCTTTTAAGTTTTTGTAAGGCTTTTTTTCGGCTTGCCAAACTAAAATTTGGGCTTATTGTACCATAAATTCTGCTCCTATGCATCAATTAAAATTGTAATCATATTCCCCAAAAGATAATACTGCCTCCGTTCTAAAATGATCCTCCTGTTAGACAAAGTGTTTTGTATTAAGGCTAAAATTAACATTTAAAAGAACATTTTTGCACCATAAATAAAGTTTGGTGCACTTCTAGCATTTTAGAAACTTTAAGTTTTAGAGCCCTTTTCAAGTCTAGCTATTTAGAATATTGAAAAGTATAAATTTTGGAGCATTTTCAAGGAGCACCTTTAGTCAATTAATTTTTGAGTGTGAGGTTGTAATTTTGTAGGTATTTATGCCCAAGACCATGTATGACCCTTTGTTCCTCCTCCAGAGCTTCATATCTTTCAATCAGGCAATATTCAAAGAGATGCAGAAAATCAAAAAGAATATTGTTGATTGACCCTTTAAGTCATTTCATTTGTCTTTTAATTGATGGTTGTATGCATGGAGAAGAAACTACTATTTGGAGCTGTTTTGTTGGTCCCAAATACCGGTAGCAATTGAAAACAAATTTGACCAATTTGCAATGTCATAAAGTACAACATGAAGATCATTTTGAAACAAAGGGAGTATATCTTTCTATCTTTACAAGAAAATTTAGAAAATCACAAGAAATATTGAGACTATAAGAGCCCTTCTAAATTAATTTTGTCCCCCGAGGAACAATGGAACTTATTCCATTGTTTTCATTGACTTGCAATAAAAACTATGGAATAAGTAACATCCAATTGTGATTGACTCACAACCACAATCCAAACATAACTCATGGATTCTCAGAGCACACATTCATACACTTACAAAATATATCATTAACACAGATCCTTAATTCTCATTCAAACATTCAATTTGTTACAATTCCAAGGCAACATAAATCCAATTGTAATAAAGGGAGACAACAAACTCCCATTTGGCAATTAGCACCAAATCAACTGATTGTAATTTTGAGAATTTTGGAGCATGTAATTTACCATTAGAGAGGTGATTTCTACTGCTTTTTTAAATTTTCTGAGTTTTGTTAAAATGCTTTTACACAATTAGGCAAGCATACATTACAAAATATATACTCCAAATTGGCACAAAAAATCTACTACATTAATTAAATACCTACCAAGGGTTGGTACTTTCACACTCATACTAGATAGAGGATGTCTTCCAAATGGCTAGTAGAATTGCCCAAATAGTTTGCAGCAATAGACAACAACTTCCTTCAAATTGGCTTTTTAGTTCTTGTAAGGCAACTACCCAACTAGTTGGAAAAAAATTTTGAACACTAGCTTGCAATTTCAGATGACTTTGATCGCCATTTGTGGATTTTTTTTGCAATATAGACTTTAAATTTAAATAAATTGTGTTAAAGAATATTCTGAGAAAAAAAATTATAAAAAGAACACTGGATTTAAGTAGAAGTAGGTCCAAGATTGAAAGAAAAACTAAATTGTCAATAGCTCTAAGATGGGATTGAAAGCAATAATCCCAACAATGAGATTGTTCTAGCAAGAAGACTTAATCTTGTCAAACGTTTTTTTTTGAAAAATTATGAAAACTGCATTTAGAAATGAATCCTACAAGTCATTTTTCTAAAAGATACTTAGATTGCTTGAAAAACAAGATTGTTCATAACCTTCATATTACTTACCCAAATGAAATGAATAAAATCTTTCCCTATAGGCAAAAATATTATCTATGAAAAAAATAAAAAAATAAAAAAATAAATCAAATTTTTGATTTTCATTTTGTTGTACGGTCTCCTTTATTTTGAGCTTATTTGGGCAAAACTTTTGTTCTCGGGCACCAATTGGAAAAAAAATTATATTCCTACAAAGCTAATCAATTTTTCTATCTTTAAAAGGAGTTTCAAAAATCATGAAAAAAATTGAGACCATAGGTATTTGCCCAAAATACAATTTGTCCTCCAAAAGGACAATGGTCCTCTAGGGGTTACAGCCAATTACCGAATTTACAATTCCAACAATGACCATTGTTTGATTGAATATTTGGACTAGTAGTACAAAAAAATATTATAGAATGAAACTTTTGATATCAAATTTATTATTGCTTTATATCTAGAGGGATAAATTTTAGGGCTTTAATTTATTCGTCTCAAGTATATCAATTATACTTCAATTAAAAAACAAGAGATTTTTGTTGAAAAGTCCAAATAGAATGATATTTTAGCCTTCGGCATTACTTTTTTTCTTTGTCTTAACTAGAAACTAACCTTTTTGTCTTTCCTTCTTGTAAATCAAGCCTTATTTAATATAAAAGATGAGTGGTTTGTATTTATCAATGTTTATGCTTCAATAAATATGACCTTTGCAAAATCAAAAATAAGAATAAAATATTATACATAGTAAATTTACTTATTATTGCATGTATCATTCACTTTGCTACTACAATTTTTTTAAATCTTATGCAATGAATTTATCAACTTGAATGCAAGAAAATGCTCACCTGTGGATCCAATATGCCACTGGAGCAATGATGAACCTATTACCACATTCAAGAATTGAGGTTTGAATTTTTTATAATTTCAAAAATCAAGATGTTATAATATTTGTATAATTTTTCTTGAAGCTAATATTTTTTTTTTCAATTAAATAATTTAATTGATATTCTCATTAATATAAGAGATCTAATATATTCAACATCTATTGATATTAGTCAAATTTATCTTATAATTTATTTGATTCTAGTTTTTCATTTTTAGAATTCATTTAAAATATTCATTTTAATAATTTTTATTTAAAATTTATAAATACAAGTGAATAGTACATTTGCTATAAAATTATATTGCATTGTTTTTATAACACTTTAAGTACAAATTACACATGCCATTAGGGATATTGAAAATTAAATTTTAAGTCACTAGATTCATATTGATATTTTGTGACTACATCATTTCATTGTATGCAAATAAAATTCACAATTAAAAAAAAATATTATTAGAATTACCTGCACTCTATACTCTGACGGTATAGTTCCTGTATTTTGTAAAACAACGTCCATATGTCCATATCGTGTAGATGCTTCAAAGGTTGGAACAGTAGAACTCACAATTTTACCTGGTGATCTGTTTTATAAATCCATTGATGACCATTATATTCAAGGTAATACAATTTGAAGATTTGTTTTATGCTCCTTAGAAATAAATCTACAATATTTTGTGTTATCTAAAAAAAATGAAGTAAATTTATATTTACGATAGAAGTTTTCACTAGAAAATACAAATTTGTATCACTTCTATTTTTGGAGCCACAAAATATCATATATATGGAAAATTATTGTACAAGTTAATTCATGTAGTGCAAGGCTCACAATCTATTTTATATTGCATTTTTCTACTTGAAATTGTTTTATGTTTAAGTATTTTGTAACTAATATGAAAAAAATAACTATCTTCTTTGGTTTAAAGAATTAAAAGGACTCAAGATAAATTTTGTTTTAGTAGAAACATGCAATATTAAAAAAATAGTGTATCTTGCATGAATTGAATTCAACTTTAGTGTAGTTTTTATTGAAAAACAATGTTCTTATTTAGTGGTTTATAATTTACAAGAGCTATTTAAAATACTAAATTAATATTTCTAATTGCTTTTAGAATTTATATTTGAAAATTATGATTTCCGCATGTATTGCAGGAATAGTGAGCATTATCTTCCAATAAGAATTCCTATATGTATTTGATAAGTGCTTTTAAATATTAGATCAATTCGAAATTATCATTTAAGGATTTTCATAATTCATAAATTTAATTAAACAACATAAAAATAAATCTGAATATAAAGATACATTATTTTAATTTTCAATTTTCAATTTTTTTTATGATAATTGATAAATATAGAATGCAAGTAGAAATATCATATTTCTTCTAATGATAATAGTTGTTCAAACTGTAATTGCAGTAATTTTTTTGAAACTGGATGTCTTTTAAATTTTTTTCAGTTAAAATGATCAATTTCGGTGAAATTTTTTTATTAATAAAATTCAAATATTCAAATATTCAAATGTTTTATTACATTTGACCATATCATTGTGAACTCCCAATTTGTCACTTGGGACCTATAGCTTTTGTTTTGTTTTCTATAGTTTAAATTCATTACAAAAAAAGAATAAAAAAGAATATTAAATCAAATAGGTATATTCTGTGCCAAAATAGAGTATTATATTTAAAATAATCCAAAATCCCGCATGTTTAAAGGATCAAATCCAAATGTTGAAGAAATTGTGAATATTAAGTGAATACCATCTAAATTGCCTAAATCTACTATGCATGTGATTTATTCTAGCTAAAATATTCCAAAGGAATCCTAGTAAGATTTGTAATTTAATTTCAAAAGATAGGTTTCAATTTCTTAGTTGTTCTAAGAAATGGTAGAAATCCCAGTTGTAAGCCTACAAGTGATATAAACTCATGATGGACTCGTAGAAGGCATCTGCAACGGAAGTATAATGCTTTAATCCCTAAAGTTCCTTGACTATGTTCTCACCAAAAATGCTTCAAAAATGCCATTTCTAGTACCAGGGTTGCTAAAGTGTGAGCAAGGAGCAACAAACATTGAGCAATGAGCGGTCACATTTGAGCAGTAAAATAATTTTTTATTATATTTTTCAGATTTCATAATTATCAATAACTACACATTTAAAAACGAGATTAAAATAAAAAATAAAAAATAAATGTAGGTCACTGATTTCATCCATTGCTTTGGATGGATGAAGATGTTGATGAATGAATGTAAATGAAAGTTGATGGATGAAAAAAAAATTGGCCTCAAAGTTTTTATATTAAATGAATTAGCAACATCATAAAGTATATGGATCCCTAGTTTGAAGAACTCATCCGAAGGTTTAGGGTATAAAGGATTAAAATTAGTACAGAGGAGATGAATGGAGATGAATGGAGATGAATTGATGTGGATGAATTGTTATGATTTTTTTTGGATGAAATACATCTATTGTTCATTGCATTTGATGAGAACAAGTTTGGATGACTGCTAAATGGGACATTGGGACCAAAAATGCAATTGTACTCCACTTCTAAGCATAGGTCTCAACATTGATTTAAACATCTTCCGTATATATTTAAGCACTAAAGTCTTCCGGATGGTAGTATTTTTGAAATTTAGTCCATAATATTATAAAAAATCAAATATAAGATTTTATTACATCTTAGCATTCCAATAGAGGAAAATAAATATTTTCATCTCAAAATGCAATCTCTCAATTTGCCTACTTCTACTTTAGCAAACTTAAGAATACATTTCATGAAATAATATAAAGAATATTATTCACATTCTCTCAAAATAAAAATCACTAAGACCTTCATGAATGTCAAATGTGCACTTTTTAGTTTATATTAATTTTGTAAAATCAATGTTTTTTGTAAATAAAGAGACATGTTTGAAATTCTAAAGTACAATCCCCATGTCATATAAACATATAAAACTATTTCTTATAAATATCAAGAGTAGGAAATATTCATAATATTAATATATAAATATTAATATATATATTTTTAAAAATTTCAAATAGAATAATTTGGTTATAGTTTCTCAAATGACACATAACAAAAAATAAAGGGAGTTTGTTGACATTGGCACTACAAAATGGCTCCTTGAAACCAAGGAGCATTTTTGGACTGCCAGGGACCTTCATTGAAATCAGAAGTCCTTGGCACCAAAATAGAGCTCCTCAAAATAGAAGAGGCTTTTTCTAGCTTCCAAGGAGCTTTCATTTGATTTCCAAGAGCCTTCTTGTACCTCTAAGGAAACGTCATACAATCCCCACTAACATATGCCCCCTCCCATTTTAAAATGCAATCCCCTTGTTATTTAAACACGTGAATTATTTCATTTAAATATCCAAAGTAGGAAATGTTTATAGGAAATATTATATAAATATTTGAAAATACATTAAAAAAAATAAAAATGGAATGGTTTTGTTAGAGTCTTTAAAATGAGGCCTCCAAAAAATTTAAGGGACAAATCCTTGAAGTTGGCATTGAAGTCCAAAAGTCTTTGGCACTAAACCCTTGAAGTTGGCATTAAAATTTAAAAGAGAGTCTCTTCAAGTTGGCACTAAAAAATGGCTCCTTGGAACCAAGGAGCCATCTTTTGGCTTTCAAGGATCTTCATTAAAAATCAAAGTCTTTGACACTAAAATAAGGCTCTTTGGAATCAAGGAGCCTTTATTGGGTTCCAAAGAGCCTTTATTTGATTCCAAAGAGCCTTTATTTGATTCCAAAGAGCCTTTTTCGTGGCTTGAAAAGCGTTTCAGAAATCCAAAAAAATTAAATGACCCTTATTAAAAAATTTAGGATAGGGAATCTTTGTACCAACAATCATAAACCACTTCATTTTGAATTGCAATGGACCACTTTATTTTGAGTTCATTTCTGATTTAGGATTCTAGTTTTATTGCTCATGAAAAAATAAGATGGAATTCATATATATACTTCTCTTGCATTCAAGGCATTTATAAGGATATACAGTGATTCTATCCAATATAAAAGTGACTAATTGCTATGTATAATCAATGAATTTCAATTCCAATGAACGAAACCCTTCAAAAACTTTGCTTATGGGCAATGCAAAGTTGGAAATACCAACTCCGAAGGTGATATTTTGCAGATGTAATCCACAAGTGTACAAGCCCTTTATTTAAATTTTTTATATAGTAACTCATTTGAAGTATCCACAAGGTACATATACTCAACCTTAATTGGAATCTACTCCATCTACAACACTAATTGCATCACTGCTGTAGTCTTCTTCACTCTCACTCTCACAACTATCCTTGATAGCCTCCACATCCATATACTTCAAGGCCCTATTGCATAACCTCGGTTCCCTTAGTGTCGCCATCGGTGAAACCTCTTCTACAGTAGCCATGGCTACTGCTTCAGCATAAACAGGTAGTGACCATGGCATAGGTGGACTACGAAACAATGTCACCAACCTGCACAACAAGATGGTACATCATAAATAAAGTCAACAACTATAAGAAATAAAGACAATGATAATCAAAATCAAACACAATGATGAGATGAAGGTTTGAACTTATGAACCGAAGCGATTTTGTGCAATTGGCACAGGGCTTTTAGCACCCTTGTTAGCTAGGCTGTCATCATCTTCTTCGCTTAATGATGCACAATACTTTTGTTTGGATCAAACAGAATTTGCTGTAGCCTCGGGGATGTTAAGGGGGGCAAGAACCTCTTAAAAAATTGCTGAGTCTGACTCAAGCGCCACGATATGCCGGCCAGCCTTTTTACACGCATGAATACTAGCCCCTAGTGCAAGTGAAACAAATAGTTAGGGAGATTTTTTTAATTTAAATAGGTCTAGCAACAAATGAAATTAAATATGCAACAAATGAAGATAGTAGAGTTTATGAACTTTAGTTTTAAAGCAGTAAAAGAACCTGTGGATGCATTGCAATCAAGCACTACGTCACTAGGCTTCGAAAAACTCTCGATGAGAACGTGGAGAAATAAGGGATCTTTTTCCCGAACACCTCTCCACGGGATTCCATCTTTCTTCAATTGACTGTTGACTGTGGTGAAGTTGTGCACAAGTCCTTCTCCTATTATACAACCATTGACAAAACCACAAAATTTCAACAAAATTGACAGTCTAAAGTAAATTACCAAAGAACATCCATTACCAGTGGTATTCTATTTAGAAAAATCCAATTCTTTACATCAAAATTGGCACATTTCTTTAAGATAGAAGCACAATATTGCATTGCCATTGAAAATAAAAATTTTATGACCTTCAGTCTACCATTGTAGTGATTTGCAAAATTATACAAAAATGTATCAAAAGCAAGATTATAAAAACAAAACTAGTGGCAGATTACCAAAATTTCTTGTACTCTCTAGCCTCCTTGAATTCGAGGAGGGTTAGACTATAAAAACTTCATGTACATAATACCAATTTTGTAGCCTATTAGAAGAATAGTTGTAACTTTCTTAAGGTAACTAAATCATCAATTTAGTTATGTTGTAATAATTGAAACGAACTATCCATCTAAAAGATAATATACCAGTTAAGTCTGTGCCATGTCCACTTTGCTTTTGATTCTCGTCAATTGAAAAAGTTGATTCCACCTCCTTCCCTTTGTATGAAACTCAAACATACAATACAATCCAAAAACGCTTTGTCTATAAAAGCAACAAATAAAGAAACATATAACTATTACATTAGGTCAAGGTAACTAACTAATTAACAAATTTACAATGAAAGAAGAGCCTTATAAGGGCTAAATGTTACTTACAGTGTGCTGGATGTTCCTGTAGGAAGTCAAGCGTAGCTCATTAACTCCCCACCAGTCGTAGATGCACTTAAAGCCATGTATTTTGGCAAATTTGTCAACTCCACGTCGCGTCTTGGGGTTGTCTGAGAGAAACAATATTACCGCATCGTTGTCCTAAAGCATACCACTTGCAAATTTGAAGATGGATTCAACAAAATTGGGAATGTAAATGTTCCATGATGGAACAGTATACAGTGGTTGTAACACATTTGGTACCGGCAAGCCATCAGGAACATCACCAATGATGAGATCAAAGCAAGCTTCACGTTTGCTCAGTCCACAATTAGACGATCTCGACCTCTACCTGCTTGTCGACATTAAAACATACTTGTTAATAAAAGAATCTTCAGTACAAAGGAAAAAAAATAGACCAAAAAAACAAGCATGCAATTAAGTAGTTACCTTTTTTGCAAAGTCCAGTATTTGGATTTGTTGAGGAGATTGTTGCTTGTTCTTTACCATATATTCAATGGCCTTGTGGATGGAGTATTGAAGAACAAGGCGACTGACATTTACGTCTATCGTCACAGAGCGGAGGGTGCTTGCAGTTTGCCACTGCGAGGGTGCAAATACAACCGTAGATGAAGATTGGAGAAGAGGAGAGCCTTGTAATGAGGCTACTACGACAACCTCCGCTTCCATCACTGCAACATCACCTTTACGTTCGGATGTGGCCACAGATGCTTTCCCCTTTCAAGGCTTCTTTGTAGCCGGCTGTGCTTTCTGCTTCTTTTTTGTCTTACTATTGGTTGCCGGCTCCACAACTTCTTGTTCTACTTCATCCTCAGATAATTCTTCAACAAGAGTCTTTGTAGTAGCTACCTTCTCTGTTTCTTCTTCTGTAGGTGCATAAGATCTCTTGCATTCCAAGTACCATAGACATGCAACAAGCTCTTTGATAAAAAAACGTCAAATCTGTGAGGCAGTGAAAACACATGTAGGCAAGGTTTTGTCTACCCAAGCTCCAAATAGTTTTGGCATTGCCTCCTTTTGGAGCTAACTTGTGAAGAAAGTACCTACAACAAAAGCAAATAAAAAAAATTACATAATATAAGTGTCGCAACCAGAATTTTTGGTTTTCCTCTGATTGTCTAAATAATGGAATGGAAACAGGTAATTAGGATCCGTATCCGGTTAAAGGGGCAAAAGGAAACTAGAGATAGGCAACGCTAATCCAGTAAAGAGAAAATTGTATCTGATCCGGTCAGAATGTTAGTATTAAGGAGCGGAATCACATCCGGATCTCACCTCAGATCGGATTAGGGTTGAACCGGACTAATAAAGGATCGGACCGGAAAAGGTCATGATGACCTGCCAGGGGTCCTGGGACTATATAAAGGATGGTTGTCCTCATTTTCAATCCTTTACTTCCCTTGAGCTCTGGAGCTAACCTTGAGCGCTTTTACGCCTCTATCTGCGCTAGAGCCGTTGTATGTGTGTGCGCTTCCGGCCGGGCATGTCCGAGAGTGTAGGAAGAGTAAAGAACGTATGGGTTGCAAGTGTTGTGGTGCTTTCCGGTTGAGATCAGACGAGAGGAAGTGAGGAACGGGACGTGCGGCTAGGAGAGAGTGAGGTAGCGATCGGTAAGGGTCCAGCAGCCATTTAGTGTCCATGCCTCAGCTGCGTAAGACCAGACCGGGCGCGCCTAGTTCCTCCTCTGATGTCAAACTCCGGAAAGTAGTTCCGGCCATTCCTACGGAGGAACCGGCCCAATCCGAGCTCATGGAAGATCTCAACGCCATGGGGTGCCTCGTCTTGATGGATAAACCTTGGGGGTTTCGGGAGGAGCGGATGGTCAGAGAGATTAGGTGTAAGGCGTCGAACGAGTTCGACAATACTCTCTGGGGCCGCCCAATCGAATGGGAAGAAGAAAGGTGGAGGGAAGTTTACAACTTCCGGATGGGAGGTTCCGGTATGGCTGGATGGAAGGACGAGTTCATCCATGACAAGTTTCATGGAGAGCCGAGCAACAAGGACGGGTACGCGGTCGCAGACTGTAAGAGCGACCGGCACCGAAACCTCCTCCAGTTCCTGGTTCCGATTGTCCACCCAGAGAAGCCGACGAGGGTGACGATGACCATCGGTAACACCATTTTTGGTTCCTTGAGCGGGGAACGGAAAGTGAACTGGGTCCGGATCTTTTCCGATCTGGTGTCCCAGCTAGTGACGAGGATTGGAAAGAGTAAGGCCACTCCTTTGAGCCCCTATCTCTTCCACCTCTACCAGCGCAACCAACTCCTCACTCATACGGAGGAGAAGACGTGGAGCCTTCGGGAGTCTATCCTGAAGTATGGAGAATCGGATTCGGATGACGAAATGGAAGAGCAAATCGGGTCCGAACCCGAGACAAAAGAGGAAGAAGAGGAGGAGCCGTCCTGGCCGAAGAAGCGGATGAAGACAACGCCTCCTTGCAAGAGGGGAACCCCTCCAACCACTCGGTCCACACCAGAACAGGGACCGGAGGTGGAGATGTTGAATCTCGAGGACTCGGCCGACCCGTTCAACCAGTTGACGGTAATCATGTGTAGGATACGAGCGGACTGGGAGGTCAAGACAAGAGCTCTCACCAGTATCGGAGAGATGGTGGGTGCACCGGCCAATAGCGATTTGCCGGGTAAGGTGGGCCAATACCTAGCCGATTCGGATGAGAACCGGAAGCAGGAGGCAGAGATCCGTCGGCTTCAGGAGGAAGTCGACACCCTAAGGGCTGACATGGTAGCCCTCAGGGAAGACAAGGCTGCAGTCCGGGAGATGGCGGAGGCAACCCAGAAGGTGGCTGAGTCGGTGAAGGACACTCTCGGAGAGTCCAGATCCACCGTAGTCAAGGCGGCACTATTCGACAAAGGGGTGCATGAGGAGAAGAAGGTATCTGGTTCCTAAATAGTTCGGATCCTGACCGACTTCACCGATCGGGTGGAAGCGTCCTTAGTGGCAGCGAGAGAGGCGGCCAACCGGATGGATGTCAACAGTCGAAAGTTGAACGGATCCATGTACTCCCGGGAGATCCACCTCTCAGATATATCGCTACCGGATTCGTTTGCAGCCGGAGGATCGAATCCAAGGGAGCGTAAGGATCAGACACCCGAGTCGAGAAAGAGTAACTGGAGACCTGGGCCTGGGCAACCGATTCATTTGGATTCATCGCCAGAGTTAGATCTTCCGGATCCAGCTGCCGGGGAGCGGAGTCGGAACCTTGCCGACATCTTCAACCAACTGCCCGAGGAACCCAGAAGTCCTACGCTGGGTGGGGGAGTTGGAGAGTAGGTAGGTAGTTAGGAATGTACAGTTTTGTAAGATAGTTAGGACCAGATCGGATGTTGATTGGGTCTGGCCAGGTAGGATTGAACCCGGATGTCCAGCACGGATTTCCGGGGGCCTTTTTGCTTTGTATCAAGTTGTATATAAGTCGGCCCCTGCTTAGGAGCTGTGAGTCTTTTCACCTCATTTTTGTGTACGTCTTCTCTTGGCCTCTTGTTGCGTGTCTCTCCCGTGTGTGGCAGGGTTGTGTGGTGAGGAGTTAGGAAGGCGCATGCTAGTGCGGGTGTGATTTCTCCCTTTGGCGTTCTTGTTTTTGATCTTATGTGCAAGTGAGCGGGTTGCAAAAGTGTTGGAAGTGGATTCCAGTTTCTCAGCAGCTCTAAGGTTTAGGATTCCGGGCGAGACAGCCGTTGTTAGGCTAGGCGGATAGGGAGGGATTCCTTAATCGTGCTAGAACTCCTGGGTGGGAAATCCGGTTGAGTGTCCAATCTCCTGAGAGATCTCGCTGCCTTAGTGGGCAAATGGAAGGACTTTAGTTGATGTTGGAATGGACGGGTTTACTTGCAGCCGCCTGGCTTCGTACAGACAGAACGTGGCGCTAAGGTTGTTGTAGTATGGGAGGATCGTATGGGGGGTCCTTGTGTGACTGGTGATCCGGAAAGTTCTCTGGATTGCTGTGAAGGATAAAACCGGGTCCGGATTAGTGTAGGAAATTGGAGAAGGAAGAAGTGGGTCTTCAGCCACTATAATTCACGGAAGGAGCGGCAGGCCTGCCACTCTCAAAAGCAAGGGGCGAACCCTCTCATGGTGAAACAGAAGTAAAACTAAACCGGATGGTAGTAAGAGCGGATATGAGTTGATCAGACCGAATCGGAAAGTGGACCGGATCGGAGAAAGAGAAGAGGGTCTGATTGTAGTTCTTAGTGTTGTTGTGTTTCCGGTTGTTGTGTTAGAACCAGAAGAGGAAATATAGGTACTGACTTAGCTTAGAGACCAAATAAGGCTATCTACTTCACAAAATCTCGCGGATTCGATCTTTAGAGTCACTTTGTTGTAATTTAAAGTGGTTTTTGGTAGTATAACTGGGAAATTGCTTGCCTTGTGCTGCGACAATAAGTTTTAAATCAATCCTAAGAAAAAAAATATTGAAGCAAAAACAGAATAAAAAACAGAATCGAAATGAAGGCTAATAAAAATACCGGTATATGCATTGGAGCATAATGTGCTCCATTCCTTCTTGGTCAAGGAATGACACAATATGTGAGTACTTTGAGTTCTTGCCAAATAACTCATAAAAGGCGTGATCCCAAAGAATGATTTGGTAACGTTCAATATAGTCACCAATCCGGTCAAGGCTATCATTAGCATTCCAATTCACAATGATGCGCTCTGAAGCTATTGTTGCATTGAACCATGTAATAGCAGTCTCTTCAAGCTGCAAGATTTCCACAAATTTTTTCAGTTTTGTATACAAGTAAGAAATTAAAAGCTCCTAATATATGACACTCATATATGACACTTATACAATTTATTGTCTGGCAAAAAAGAACAGTATAGACATATCAGTCACCTACTCACCTCTGCCCAAAAAATTGCCTTAGGCAATCAATTTTTAAGTTTCTCCTTGGTTGCCACAGGAATTGGAAATCAAAGGGCCGCTCGATTCATATCGCTTAAATTCCACCAAGACAACCATTGACTCTTATAAATTGGCAAGACAATGGTTGCAGCTAGGTGTTGGAGCTTATCCAGAGTCATGTCCGGATGTTCGTATTTGCTCCAATGGAGATTGATCTATAAAACAAGAATGAAGTAATTAATAATCAAATTCATATGAAATGGAAGACCTACGGCCAAAAATATTCTTCAATTTCAAATAGATGTGACTTGAATTCAATAAGAAATGAATGAAACTCATGAGACTCACCTCTTCTAGCCACCGTGTTCCATGCTTGGAATTCCCCACCGCACTGAGCTTATCAAACTCAGATGGAAGAGATTTCACTTTTGCATTGGCTGCCGCTTTCATAAAATTGTGCAAAGCTCTTGAATCCCTCTCCTCTTCAGTTTTTTGTTCTTTATGTAAGCCGGCAGCCTCATCCGCAGCAGCTGACACTTCTTGCTACAAAAGGTAAAGTGACACAGTCAAATTCTATATACTTGATTTGTATCTTTCATTTATTTCAAATATTGTTAGCAATTCTTACCCGATATAAGAACCTGATGAAGACATCGGAGGTAAGCGGATACCAAGGATAAGGTTTACCCCTAGTCTCGCAAGTCTGATATTCTTCTTCTGTAAGAAGGTCTTTGAAGTCTTCCAACTTCAATGATCCATAAGTGTTGATTCGATGAAGTTGGTGTACGACATTAGTCTTCACATGTGCGTTTTCCGTAGATCTAATAAGATTTGGTATTTAATTAGTGTAGACTACAACAAATTGAATGAGGCATTTTATAATATGCAAAAAGATAATCCAACACAACAATCCCAAAAATTGTACTATAAGAAGATGCAACAATTCTGACCTGTTTATATCATTCATGGCATTCATCAAGATTCCTGTAATGCCTTTGGTCTCAAGGACAATAGAATCAACCCAGATATGCCACTTTTTTTCTGAAGCATGCATATTGCTGATGTAATTCGTCCACGCCATAAGCCGGTGATTACCGTCCCAAAACAAAAAACATAAATCTGGCTAGGCATGAGCGATCCTCATGCCTCTTCAACTGCTCCTCAAAAGCTGCATTCTTTGCAATCCAGATAGCATCCCAACCATTGGAAATCTCCTCGATGATCCTTTGAGTGAATCCCTTGTCATTGGTTATCGATACATACATCACCCTATCACCTTCTCTGTACTCATGCACAAATTCTGATTGAAGGCGCACAACATCCGTTTGAAGAACTAGCCTCACCATTGGAAGTGAGATCATTTAGCACAATGGAATCTTAAAACAACTTGATTCATGTGGTTTGAATTGCAACTCCCGTATAATTGTGTTGGAGTCAAGTCTCTCCTTCATCCGCCAAGCATCTCTAGTCTCCGCACATGTCAACAAAGGTGGTTCCCGAAAGTTCACAATCAATATTCCAAGTAAGTTGTACATACGTTCAATTTCCTAAACAGTCTTAAATATAGTCACATCATATAACAAGTCAACATGCTAATATCCCTATTTGATTTACAAAGGCAATATGACATCCTTCAAATAGACCCAACAAGTCTCCATCATATAAAAATATTAGATAAATTTAGAACTTGAATAATTTGTAACCCTGCTCAATAGTAATGAAATTAAGCATTCTAATGGAGCCAAGTTCCCTTCTCAATTTCAAGGAGAGATAAGACATACAACATCCAAGCTAAATATATCCCCTTCATATTGAAATAAAATTGTAATAGTTAATCGTATTAATCATTTGAACCCAACCAATAGTAGTTCAGGTGGACTTTGAAGTAGGCACTTGTGGATAGGCTAAGCCTCCTTGATTTTGAGGAGCACAAAAACATCCAACTATCTACTCGTATAGATCTTCAAAAACTAAATTTCTAGAAACTTCTTAGAAAGTGATTAGCCGATTCCATACAAAATAATGGTAGGTTTATGGTGTAAAAGGCTTTTAGGAACAGGCTCGAACTGCTCCTTGAATCCGAGGAGCTCTTAGGCATATCAATCTCAACCTGCAAAATCCCATACTTCTACAATAATAAGTGATTTCGATGAAATTAACCATCTACCTAAGAAATGATACAATTTGACTGAATCAAATTTGTTTGAGTATAGGCTAGGATCCCTCCTTGATTTTGAGGAGCAATAAGAGGTAGCTCATTGGACAAATCCAAGGAGGCTCCTCAGAATCTGAGGAGGCTCTTATCCCTCCTTGGAATCCGAGAAGGCTCCTACAGCCCGCGGCCTTGATGCTAGATAAAAAGGCTTCTTGGATTAGAGGAGCACAAAGGCATACTACTATTTGACCAAATATGTATCATAAATTCTAATGTAATCAAAATCCTGGACCAACTATTAATCAACTAGCTCCTCATTTTGACTATGACAATAATGTCGATGGTCAACATTTAGTAAATCACTTAATAATCCATAAGACCTTGGGCACTAATACTTCATTCAATAAGCCAATAGTCCTCCTTGATTTTGAGGAAGACTAATAGATATTAATATCAGATATTCACCTTCCAAAATTTGCTAAGAACACCTCTTCGATTTCAAGGGACCTTGGACTCTATCCGAATAGATACTCAATTTCAAGAAAATCGCTACATTATGTAGGTATAGGCTTTAGTTTTTGCAATCTTTAAATAGACCTCAGGTCTCTTTTGCATGACCACAGGCTCTGATGGAAAGGCAACTAGTCTTCCTCAAATTTGAGGAGGGCTTGACTATGGGCTCTCTTGGAAAGCAACTACTATTCTTCAAATTTGAGGAGGGCTCAACCACGAGCTCTCTTTGAAAGGCACTTATTGCCCCTCAAATCCAAAGAGGGATTAAAGATGTCATTCTCAACCAACCCTTGTTACTTAATAAGGTTGTTCTCTAAATTCTCTTACATACAAGAAAACACACAAGAAAGAACTGAGTTATAACATCAAGCCCTTGTGGTCCAAGGAGTGCTTGAAGACACCTCACTACACTTTATTAAATACTTTGAATTTGTAATCTAGCACTCATACAACAAATGCCAAATATGAATTCCCTAATAGTAGAGATAACAAGAACATACTCATACCCATCCAAACAAACACCTTCAAAATTACCGCATGAAGGCAAGCAAAGACCAAGAGCCCATTCCTTTAAAAGGCTAGTTGACTATTTATATTATGAAAATATGTACTAGCACCAAGTTGGTGAGTGGTCTCAATTCAAAACTGAAGCTACCAAAAGATGATTACCTCTTCCATACATTACGTGAAAAGCCAAGCCTTGAGAGCAACCTAGCACGTTTTTTCTTAACAAATATCCTCATTTAAAATCCTAGAATTATCAAATTCATTAAACTCTCACGCCACCTCGATTTCAAGGACCCCTTGGTTGATGAACTAGTCAATCTGGGCACATGCCTTCACTACCCTCTAACAAACCGATACACTTCTTCGATTTCAAGGAGGGTAGAATTATTAAACTTTTATTTATTTTTTAAAGCTACCAACTAATTGTGTAACTAAGAATTTTTTCAAGTTTTACATCAAACCAACAATAAAGTGCAATTCTAGACCAACTATTATGCTCACATATTAATCTAGGCAAGAGCAGACAATGCAATTCAAAATTGTCATCATACCAAGCACCAGGATAAAGAGTCAGGGACAAGTTCCAACAACAGCTATTGACAATCCCACGAGAACAAGTCTCAACAATTTCTACTACAATTCATCAATCTATCTATTATGATCATGATCATCCGAATTCATAAACCAATTTCCAACATATTTTATTACAATTTTTAATGGTTTAGGGTGGTTAACCATCTCAAAAAAATCTCACGCCCTTGTAGCCAGAGCATGACCTCCTATGGGCTGATAGAAGGCTCCTGTAGCCCGAAGAGGGCCAGACTAAATTAAATTAAACTAAATATTTTGCCATAACATACTTTAGCTGAGAGATCTCCTGGAAAGAATCCAAGTGAATTTCTTGCTTGAAATTGTAACTGCACTAATTGCTTTACAAAGGGCATCTTGAAGTCAACCACCCTGATGAAATCTTCAAAGCATTTCAATAATATCTAACATGTTTCAAATTTAAGTAGTTCAATTATGTTTTGTAGGATCTATTCAATTAGTCCTTGTCCAACTTTTGATAAAAAAATTACTTCACCACGCATAATATATCTTGTTTCTAGAATTTTTGATCTTTCATATTATAATCAATATTGAAATTGCAATAAAAAAACACGGGAAACTCACAATGCAATTTGGTCCTGGATGGGTTCGATTATTATCTCTGCATTGCCTGTATTGCCTCCATGAAGGTAGACCCCTCCAATGGATGCGCCTTTTGGTTTGTCTGTTGTCTGCATACAGATAAACAGGAATTCAAATGAGCCACCACGATAAATTGCAATTCACTGAAACCCCTGATCACGCAAACTCACATTTAATGCAGATATAGTTTGATCCTTATTGGGCACAATAATAATCTTTGCACTGCCTCCATCAAGCTTGAGCTCTCTCGTGGATGCGCCTGCTCATTTGCCCATTGCTTGCATACGGAAAATCAATAACTCAAACACAATGTAACTCCGTGGTTTGTGTGCATATAAAACAAAAAAGAGAAATAGGTGATCACTCTAACCTTAAATTTTTTTATGATGTTTTCTATCTTGAATTTTTATTTTAACTTTATTTTCTAACTTGTTTTAAGCAAATTGAGGATTGCAGATCAGCAAGATTGATAGAAGGGTCTGGAAGCAAATATGTTGTTGACGTGTTAGGAAGTGGTAGTCTGTCTATTCTAATTCCAAAGGGTCAAAGTGTTTCTGTCCAAATAGAGCATATTCTTTTGGATCCTTGTCTGGATGCCAGATTTTCAACTTCAGAGTCATAGATTCCATCATTGGTGCTACCTTTGTAAAGAGTTTGAATTGAAGAGTTTCTGTAGTGAAGAGTTGTTATAATGAAGAACAATGTTGCTCAAGTGAAGAGCATAGTCGCTAAAGTGAAGAGTTGTTGTAATGAAGAACAGAGTTGCTGAAGTGAAGAGCATAGTCACTAAAGTGAAGAGCTGAAGTGGAGAAGTAGGTGATGTGAATAGTCAAAGTGAAAATGGATGCCTTTGTAAGTGAAAATGCATCGATTTAGTTTTTTTACATTTGTTTAAGCGTAGGACAGTTGAACTTCAACCTTTAGACCCATTAGATTCATACAATTCATTTGGTGATTGTAAACACCATACTCACATACTTTGTAAAGAATATATTTTGACAGATTGCATAAGAGAGATACTCAAGATACTTTTTTGGATAGATTTTTGAAATTTGTACAAGAGATACTCAAAAAACATTTTTCCTTAAGCTTTGGTGTTTTTATATTTTGCAATGATTGAAGTTTGGGTTTTAAAGTGTATTCATTTGAAAATGTACATTTGATGTATACAAAATTTAGCCTTGAAAACAAAAAAAAAATTGCTTGTCTGCCCTCACATGTCTCACAGGACTGACCCTGTGAGATCAACCCTATGAGACAGCTGACCCTATGAGATCAGTCTTGTGATCTCATAGATGTAAAGGGCCCTCAAAATGCATTGCATGCCAGTCAAACGGGCTTTATGTTTGCCAAAAGCCTATCCACTTTTAAAGCCATAGAGTCTAGTGAGTTAGCTGCAGCCTTGGAGTATTATTTAGCCCTTAAGAAAATTAGAGAAAAATTTCAGAGAGAATCCAATTAGTCAATCAAGTCTTTCTGATTTTTATTTTAGTCCAATGAAAGATTTGAAAACAAAAAAGAACAGTCTTATCAAATTGGTGAAGTAGCCAACCTTCCAGAGTTTTAGCCCAGTTTATGTGAGAGATGTGAAACTTGAACCAAAGTCAAATGAGACTTGGGAATTAGCCCCATCTTTAGAATATCAAAACAAGATTTTAAGTAGGAAAAGACGAAGAGTCCATTGTATAAACTTAGTAATAAGGTAGCCGATTCATTTGCAACCACTTAGGAAATTAAGGGATCTGGAGTGCGGGTTTGTTGAATTGGAAAATTTTCTCGTATATAGAAATAGAAATAGAGTTTGGAAGGATACAAAAAAATTTCAGAATTTTATTACACAAAACATAATTATTCATGAATGTTTTAGTGGAAGATTTTCTTTAATCTATACTTGTGATATAGACCTTTTTTTTTTCTAACCGTAGGCTGATTGCAAAATCAACCAAAAGCTGGTTGCAATATTGAGCCAATCATAATGCGCCACAATCAATCCAAAACTATGTCATAATTGAACAGAAAGAGAGAAACCTAACTTATATAATAAAAATGGGGGGTGATCAAAAATAGGTTGACTACCTTAGTTAGAATGAAAACCATAGTCAAATCAGGCCTAGAAGTTAGCCACAGCCTTGGAATTTATATTATCTCACCCACTTTGAAAATTTAAAAACAAAAACCAGATTAGTCAAGCTAGTTTGGAAGTTAACCCCAACCTTATAGTCTATAACCAGTTCTCCAAAGAGGAAACCAAGGATCAAGAGTCATCTTTGTTTTTAGTTTGGGTCAGGGCAGTCAATAGGGCAGCGCACATGGGCCTCATAGCACGCGTGCCATGTTAGATGTGAGGGCCTAAAAGGCTAGGTTTGCATGGCGGAGGGCCAACAAGGCAGGCCGCACCAAATGTGAAGGCTCAACCCTCACAAACAGTTTGCCCAAGGTTTTAATTCCCAGTCGGTAGACTTTTTCTGCTTGCGGTAAGCACAAGGCAGGTCGTCTCTCTTGTCTCTCTTGTCTTTCTCCTTCCAAGACTTTCACAATAAAGCAAAGCTATTCCGATCTTGAAAATATAGCTTATGCTGATTTCCATTTATTTTCACTTGGATTTTAGGGAAGTGAAGGGAGCTTGTAAAGGGAGATTGTAAAGGGGGCTTTTATTTCTTTCTTTCATATTGGGAACTAGCAGGTTTTCATTTTCTTTTGTGACATTGTGGAGGGTCCAAAGAAAAGGTTATCACAATTAATGCTTTACGGTGAGGGGGATAATTTTTAGGGGATTCAAGGGGGAAGTTCCAGAAGAATTGAAAATATTAGAAGAGAGTGGATGGAGAATACATTGAAGTGGCTAGTGGAATTGTGTGAAGAGAAGTATTAGGAATATAATCACAAATCCTTCAAGAAATCTAATTGGGAGAAATGGTCAAATTAGTTGAATATCCAGTTCTTGAAGAGCCTCAAAGATCTTGGTAGCAGTGCCGTGACAAGTGGAACAAAATGAGAGCAACGTACTAGGACCAGAAGTTGAAGCAAGAAGAAATGGGAGCGCCATCCTCGACTTGGACCCCGTGGTATGAGATCTTTGACAACAATCTTGGTGGCATTGCTAAGATTGATAGGGAGCCAGAAGGTATTGACCAAAGAATTTGGTTACAGCATATTGAGCCTTTGGTTTTGAGTGATGATGAGGGCAATAATAGTAGTTCTCTTTTTGCAATCCTCTCCCCATTGCAAGTGCTGCTTCTTTGTAGTCATTAGATTAGAAGAAATTTTTTTTTTTTTTTCATGTCAGTCATCTGACATGTGATCTTTTTATAGACATCATGATGTTAGACTGTTAATGACCCAAAAAAGCAAATTTCCATAGATGTCGCAAAGTGCACTAGTAAACTACTATCAAAACACATTGATGCTGTCATTGACGTCTATATTTTATTTGACATGAACTCCAACATAGTGATTTTTTTTATTAAACATCTCCAAAATATAGCACTGCTAAGTCAGCAAGCAAATGATTTTGATTAAGGATAAGTCTATAAAAGTTATTATAGGCTATGATAAAATGCCGACCAAATTAAAAAAATTAGGGAAAGGGCAGCCACATGGCATGCTTTGCAAAAAAAGGATTGGGATGGATATATACCATGGATGAAAAGAGAAGCTCCTTATACAGGTGGGGTGGTAGGAAGTAAGACAAATCATATGGGATATATAAAGTAAGAATTGTGCTCAAAGTAAAATGTCTGGTATAGCATCCAAATGTCTGAAACAACATCACATGCAAAGACAACGTCAAGATGTCTAGCAATCAAGCTGCCATCTTGAAATTATCCCATATTGTTTGTCTTACCATGGACGGACAATGGATTTCAATATAAATACATACCTTCTATCTTTCATTCTCATTAACTATTAATCAAGTAATTTCTTACTTTGCCATCAAATTTTTTTTGGTAAATTTCTTTAACTTTTGTTGATTTTGACAGTTATTTTCATTTTTGTTATTTTTGTTTTTTTCAAATGTTATTTCTTGCTAACCCTGCCCTATGAATATGGTATGTATCAATTGATGCCTCAAAAAATGTCTTCATGTCTAAGTTGACATCTCAAAAAATAAAATAAAAATTTTAAGACGGTGTAAAAGTGTGCTGACTAGGCTTGCCACATGATCCTTGCTAGTTGCCACGTCATTTTTTCCGCCACCATGTCAGCTGCCACATTATGGACGGGCTAGATGAAAAAAATCCACGTGGCTCTTCTTGCTCGCGTGGCGCTTATGTGGCACAGACGTGGCAACCACATGGCATGATTTCCTTGCACTACGGAGTCGATGTTTACCTTGACATTATATGTTTAATATCCAATGTTCCACTGTCAAGCGTGATGTTTTCACCTTCTCAACGTAGACATGATTTTTTGGACATCAATGTTGGCATCAGTTGACGTAAATTGGGATATTTAGTGTCAAAATTTTGACATAAAAAAAAACACGGGTTTCTTCTAGTGTCATGTACAGAAGCGGTTAATCAATCAAGCTGTGAAGGGCAAGTCAATAGGAGTGTAGTAAAGAGAAAGGGGATGCTGGCAGTTGGAGATGAATTGATTGCCTTAGCTATCAACAATTTCTCGAAAGGCATTTTAGAAGTAGAGGAAATGAAATTGGCAATGACAAAGAAGATGACAGAGAAGATGTTAGACCATGTGAGAGAGGGTTGTAAGATGCTCATACAATCACAATTGCAAATGGCAACATTATTTGCAAATGCTTGTAAGTCCAAGGACTCTTGGAATAATTCAAAAAAGATGTTGCATTTCATGAATTATCTATTTTCTAGAAGCTTAGGGCATTGAAATTTTAATTCTAATCTTATATGGAATTCGATTTGATTTGAGTTTGGCTTGATTTGTTCCAAATTTCATAATATTGAATAAAAAATGCTTTTTATACATCATCACATGTATATATTATGTACATGTGTATTTGACTCTAAAGCTTGAAGAAATATACATGAAAGGTTATTGTAGTCATTCATCATTAGAATTTTCAATAATCTATTGCCTAAACAATTGTAGCCTAAGGATTCTCCTTCTTGTTTTGTATGTTCTCCATCTCTACCCTCGGATAATTTTGCATTGCCAAATCTAACAAGCGGATCTCTTTGTTTGGTTACATAAGGCGCATGAGGCTCTAGTTCATCTTCTCATAGTAATTGTGTAACTAACAGCAAGCTACAGTAACCCTAGCAACTTTGTTAATTCTAGAATTGAAATACTTCAAAATTCTCCATCAATTCTTCAATGTGCCAAAATATTACTCAATTACAACTTACTCTTCCAGAATTCATGGAGTTGTCAAATCTTTTCTTCTGCAAATCATTAGAGGCGTTCCAGTTCTTCAATAAATGGAATAGAAAATGGAATAGGCAGCTTTCCCAATCAAATAAGGAGTACATTGAATACCTCCATTTGAAACCACCAATTGTTGCAAGATCTCTCATTTGTCAAACCTTTGTGCAATCTTGACACTTTAAATTGGCTACCAAGTTACTTGTACAAGTTACTTTTTCAAGAAGATATTTAAATTGCTCAAAGATTAAGATTGTCCATAACTTTCTCATCATAAGTCCAAATAGACAAAAATATAATATTATAAAAAAAAGATAATAAAAAAATCATTTTTAACTTTTTGTGATATTTTGGTGCTGCCCACCAATCTCTATTTTTGACTTATTGTGTCAAAACTTTTGCTCTCGGACACTGATTGAAATAAAAATTATATATTCACAAAGCTCTTGCAAAACTACACCAAAAATTCAAAAATACTTAGTACAAATTGAGACAATAGGAATCTATCCGGACCTAAACTGTCCCCCTAGGAGACAAACGATCTTTTAGAGGTTAAGTTGAATTTTACTATTTTAGAAATTGAATGATCTGATCTATAATATAGAATAAATAGCCTTTGTCTGTGAATACTTTGCCTCAAAAACACAAAGTCCATTCTTGGTTTGACTGTTTGGCCAAAGTTTGCTTGCTTTTGGAATTGTTTTTTTTTTTTTTGCAGGTTACATCAATTAGACATATAGAAAGATCCATTGCTTGGAAGGCACAATGGACCACGCCTAGGCACCCACCTAGGACATTTTGTAATTCAAATCTAAGATCCTAATTGTGTTTGTTAAATACCAAGGGTAATATGAAAATGCTCACAATCGTCTAAATTCACTTATAAGCCAATATAAAGTTGAAAAAGAGACATTTGACTCTATTTGAGTACAACATGATATCTTGATTTAAATTTGTATCAACTTTTCTTGACAAGGAGTTTTTTTTGTTATTTATCAAAATTTCTTCTCTAGAAAAATGCATTTTATTTTTTAGTAGTATAACTCAAAAATAAGATTTTATGCATGTATGTATGCATGCATTAGAAGTATATAAATTCATTTTGTACCAAATATTTTTGTATTGAAAACCATAGAATATATAATAAGCAATGAATTTTTTACCGATTGATTACAAACTCCACTCCGGTAGCTTCAACTTCAATTGTTACAACTGAAGTCATAACTTCATTAACTACTATTCCAAACACTTGTCTATTTGCATCATTACCAAAACTCTGCAATTTATTTAAGGTTCTTATCATTTTTTATTAATATATATATATATATATAATTTCTATATCTAATTCGGTCATTTTAAGTACAAAGGAAATTTTTTGTGACCATTGTAAAACAATTGGAAATATTATAACCAAGCTAGGAGTTGCATGTAGATGAGACAATGCACATAAATGCTCTTACCAACTTCTTTCTTTATAGATATAAGATTTTATATTTTCATCTTCAAAGTTCAAAAAATTAGTGTTTGAATACAAACTACAAGTATTTATAAATTTATTAAGTTTAGGGTTGATAGATATGTACATCTAGTTTTACATCTATATCGCCATAGACTATGGCTGATGATTTTGGAGTGCCATGACTCAATTCAATTAATTCTCTCTGAATTTCACATGTTTATATAGATTATTAGGCCAAAAATATTGCCTTAATTTGATTGAAGAGTATTTACTAGTAGAAGTAAAATGCACCCTTTGATATGCTTAGTAGTATTGGAGGTAATATATGTTAGTTCTTTATATAAACCTATGAAATATACAATAGCACATCATTTCTTTTGAATAGAAAGAACATTGAAAATAAATATATTGAACCATAATAGTTTGTAATTTACTCATAAATTGGTGTGGGGCTTATATTATAAAGCATTATTGGAAATCTAAAATTATTATCTACTACAATATTAAATCTTTATGAATCAAATCAAAATATTCTAATTTCTTATAGACAATGCAAATTTGAATGATTAATGACTTTGACATACTCCATATGCACTAAGACTTGTTTTCTTCATTCATTCCATTTATAAAAAAACATAAACCTTGATTCCTCTGTCCCAAAATGATCTTCTTATTGGCTTTAATTTTTTGTCCCAAAATGATCTTTATGTTGTACTTTGTGACGTTGACTATTGGAAGTTGTCTTTTGAGTGGATAATGAAAGACAGTATTGAAATACATCCACCCCCTCATTCACTCAAAAGACTCCCCATCTGGTTCATTTTTAATTTTTAATATTTTGTATCCCCCACCTAATTAGTTTTTAATTTTTAATATTTATTACCCCCTACTTGATTAATTTTTCGTTTTCTATATTTAAATCTCTTCATTCAATTTGTAATTTAATGAATTTGATTTAAATAAGCCTTCTCCCCCCCCCCCCCCCCCCTTCTATTTGTAAATCCAAAGAGTTGGGATATGAGCCCATATCCATATCTTGTATCTATATTGTACTATATATTGTATACCGTTTCTATATTTGTATGTCATATCCTATAATAGTATCCATATTGTATCGTACCCCTAAATTGTTTTTGTATTCATATCTATATTCCATATCCATGTTTTTTACTTTCCAAGATCAATGGCAGATAAGAGGGGAGAGAGGGTAAATTTTGTTAATAATCAATAGCTCTTGTTTTTTTTTGTGGGAGGAGGGCGGTTAATCACCAATTCCTATAATGACAGGAGATAGTGAATTGGTCATGTTTGGTTTTCAGTTGCTATTTGAAACCAAAAAACACACTTGAAGTAGTAGTTCTTCTTCCATCCATGCAATCATCAATCAAACTAAGACAAATGAAATGATGAAAGGAGTCAATCAAACAATTCATTATTATTTTTTGCATCCCTTTGAATATTGCCCGATTGAAGGAGATGAAGCTCTGGAAGGCAGAATAAAGGGCCACAATGCCACATATGGTCTTGGGCACATACTAAATACCTACAAAATGACAAGCTCACACTCAATGATTTATTGACCAATGGTACTCCTTAAAAATGTCCAAAAAATTCTACTTTCCATTATTCCACAACTACTTTGGAAAAGGCTCTAAAACTCAAAGTTTCAAGAATGCTAGGAGTGCACCAAATTATATTTATAGCATGGAATTGGTTTTGAAAATGTTATTTTAAGCCTTAATTTGGAACATTTTGTCAAATATGATGATCATTTTGGATGGGAGGTAGTATTAGTTTTTAAATTTTTGTTCACAATGGATTTTGAAATGAATCTGAAATAATTATTCTTTGCAAAATAGAGTACATATTTGTTTCATTTCAAGAATTGCCTTTCTCAATTCAAAAGGACCAAAAATGACCTTTGAAAATGCTTTTGATGTAGAAATATGATAATATCTCTGAAGTCCAAAATTTGAATTTCAAACTTCAAGCACACAATAAAAATTTATTATAAATAACTATAATTAAATATCCATTGCCTATCAAAAACTAAGAAATCAAATAGAATTTGAACAATTTTCAAAATTCATTGGCAAATGTTGGTGCAATAGAAATCAATCCATGTAAATAGATATGCTTTACAACTTTTGATGAAAGTCACTACACTCAGTCATAAATTATTATTTTAGATTATACTTTATAACACATCTTGTGTTTGGAAATTGTAACTATCCTTTATCTTTTAGAGGTTAAACCTTGTATGCATCATAAATAATATGTACAGTTTGGTTAAAAAGAACACTGACAATCATTTGAATATTAAAAATATAAATACTAGATATTTCAGAATATAAAAAATTACAAATTTGTGATTCACAATAAATAAAAATGTTAAAATGTTTAGAAGGAATGCGTTCAACAATGTTTAAAACAAATATTATAGGCATAAAAAGTGCTTGTAAGAAAAAGCCTTAAAATCATGAAAGATTTCATATAAGTATTACATAGTTATTGAAATTAATCAAATAAAAGCATCTTTTTTTAGATGTAGAAAAAAATTACATGAATAAATACAAGCTTAATTGAAAATTTCTTACATCCCAATAATCCTTAATTTGTGAAGCCAAGCAAGTATTTGGAAGTTCATAGCATTTTTGTCCTGGTTGATTCCGAAAGCCTGAATAACTAACACCTATTTTATTGCACTCATTTCCATCAAGAGTGAAAAAATTATCTCTTAAAACCATCCATCGTTTCTTGATTTCGGCATAGCTCAATGCAGTGTCTAATAAAGGGATGCAATCCCACATACCAATGATGTTGTTGAAAATAGTTAATGAAGTCTACATTTGGATCCACAACTATTAACAAGCATGATCATTTTATTTAATTTTAGATGTTTGAGACTTATGATCTCAATGTTTATTCAATGTTGCATAAAAACATAAATATAAGTGATTTTTTATCCAAAAAATAAGGAAGTAATTTGATAATTAATGGTGCAAATAGAAGTAGAAAACCACCCTCTTGTTTGTATTTTCAGAGGATTTTTTTGCACTAATGAATAGAACTTTAATAAAAAAATTGTGTTAAATTTTATTAAAGAATGTTAAGAAATATCCTCAGAATGTAAGCACTAGGATATTCTTCTACTAGAGAATTTTTTGATGACATTTTTCATATTTTAAAAGCCAATTATATATTTTGGGGTGAAAACTCATTGTACGCTAAGATCATATCAAAAAATGAAAATTTTGTCTATACAAAATAAAAATAAAAAAATACAACTAGAAAGAGCCTAAAACTTAGAAGCATAAAACCTTTTGTCATGAAAACTAATTCATATAGTTTGATGTCATCAAAAATCCACTTTATACAGAAAATATAACTTATATTGATTTACTTGCAACTCAAATCAGTTTGAATGTAAGAATTTGAATTTTTGCAATAAAAACATGTAGCATGTGTTTTTAGATATTTTGAAGTTTTGTATTTTTAATTTCAACTTCAAAGCATGGTTTATTTCAATATATTCTTCTTTAGGTTTTGAAATCAAAATTAGAAAAATTTAATGCTATAAATATATGAAATATTGTAAATTTAATGTTTTAGAATTTAATTTGTAATGGAATTTCAATAAATATTATTTGAAGCTAAATAGATCATGCGTATATATGATTATTTGTACTACTACATGTCAAAAGATGCATCTATAACTATAATTTGAATGAGCAAAAAAGTCCTTTTCCAACATTGATCTTTATGCCTATGCATGTTTTGTTTTTCCAAATAACTAGCTTCTTCTTTAATCACATATTATAGTTTAAATATGAGTAAATGAAACTTTATTTTATTACATTGAAGCTTTTTATAAATATTCAATCTTCTATAATTCATTTATCAATTTTTGATAAATCAGTTCTCAAATTTTTTCTAATTATGAGAATTTATGACCTTGAAACATTTTGAAGTTAATTGATTAATAGATTCATTATCTGGTTATATTTCATTTTTAGCATCCAAGTCTTGTTTTGATTTTCATCCATTATTGTGACCTTTCTTCAAAATATTTCTATAAAGTCTATTACTTTGCTAAGATGTCATTATATCTGATGTTTTTTGTAATCTTTGGACAAATAAAATTTAATATAGAATTATTGTTTGAAATTTTTTTTGTAATTTTAAAACTTAATTGGGAGTTTAGTATTAAGTATCTAGAATGCATGTCGACAATGTACTCAACTGCTATACAAATTGGTATCAGTCTTAAAATTTATTGAGTTTCTAAAAGTAATTTAACCCCTAAAGGCCCAAGGCCTTTTTGTTGCCAAAAATTACCCAAAATTGCCATTTTTATAGCAAAGATTAAACAAAATTGAAAAGTATTTTTCTTGCACATGTAAACATAGGATCTTTTACCTAACTAGTATGAAAATGTGTGGATAAAATTTCAGAACCCTTTGACCGCATAGATTGCAAGATATCTACATTTAAAGTGAAGAAAACAAGTTTTTCAGCACATTACGGGACTAGATTTTATGACTTTGAACATTTTTAACTTAAATATTTTGGACTACAAAGTTTTGAGCTTTAAATCTTCATAGTAGAGAATTGAGTTGAGAGTCTAGGGGAGAAAAAAAATCCAAAACAACTTAATTTTCCTTATTAAAAAATTGTTAAGTAGAAATAGGTACAAGATAGAAGGAAAATCTAAATTATTATATCTCTGAAATGGAATTAAATTGCACTAATCCCAATGGTGAGATTGTTCTAGCAAAAGAACTAAACCTTGTGAAGCTTTTTTTTGAAAAATTGTAAAAATTGAATTCAGAAATGAATCCTACAAGTTATTTTTTTTAGAAAGATGCTCTAAGTGCCCAAAAAACAAGATTGTCCATAACTTTCTCTTAAAAAATTAAATGAAAGGAATCAAAGCTTTCCAGATAGACAAAAATATAATCTACAAGAAGAAAAATTTAAATTTAAATAAATAAAAAAGAAATTTTTTTTTGGCTACCCCTCTTCCTTGTTTTAAGCTTATTTGGGCATATCTTTTGTTCCCAGGCATTGATTGAAAAAACAATTATTCTCACAAATCTCAGCACTTTTTTCTATCTTCATAAAAAGTTTCAAAAAATCACAACAAAAACTCAGCCTGTAGGTACCTTCCCGAAATCCCATTTGTCCCTCAAAGGGACAATGGGCCTTTAGAGGTTAAGTTCTCTATGAAGATTTCTCAAAAAGTTATTGAAATATTAGAAAGCTTGAACTTGAGAATAAAATGTTTAAAAGCATTTTAAAGTACATTCTACAATAGTTTCAGTCCAAACTATTCATCACATTAACTAGGCTTATTCATCTTTCATTTAAAAGAAACAAAATCATATAGAATGATTTTACTTAAAAATTATCATTTGGTTATTAGTTGTTAATAAATATCTGCATTAGTTTTATAAAAAATATTTTTATATTTTATAATATGGATATATTGCAAAATTAAAATTTGTGCTCTTTTAGAAATTTTTTCATAAATATCTAGAAGTGGATTTTAAACTATTTAGAAATTGAAAGGTTTTCAAAATTTGCATGGTGAAAATTTTTTAGTAAGTTATAAAACATTCATACAAAACATTCTATATACCTTGAAAGTGTTGTAAAATCTATGAATTCAATATGATTATTGGCTTGAATAAAAGGCATTTGGAATTTTTCTCTTGCTTTTTTAAATTTGAATAACTAGAAGTTACATAATCATAAACAAATTATGTCAATTTTTTAATTTTTTTAATTTTATTTAATTCAATTTCAATTCAATTTAATTTTTTAATTTTATTTAATTTTTTAAATTTAATTAGGTGTACTACCTTTACAAATTAATCAAAATGATCCTAAACTATTTGTATCTTTTACGGATAAAAACATACATTGTATTCATAATTGTTAGAAACCTCACTTGCTGGTGGTTGGACCAAGTAGAAGGATGAAAGTTGAGGAAATGATTTATAATTTAAGAAATCTCCTGCTAGCGCCACTAGACACATTCCATCTTTACTTACAACCTCTCTTCTTGATGGTGATACTATCAATAATTCCTTCAAGCATAGATGATACCATAATTACAAAATTTATTTCAAAGTTGACTTAAATATGTTTCAAAATAAGATATCAATTAGTTTAAAAAATATGATCATAATTATACTATATATTAAACTTTCTAATCTTGGTCAATTTAAAAAGTGAAGTTGGGCAGCCAAAAATAGTTGATTTTTGTTTATTTGAAATTTACACTAGAATCAACTTTGAATGGCTTCAAGAAGTAACTTGAAAAATACCTTGATTATAATGATGTTGATTTAATAAAATTAAATGATTTTACATAATTCTATTTTTGATGAGAATTACATAATTTTAAATTATAAATGAATTTTTATTTAGTAAAAAGATTGTTTTTACAATAGATTTGTATTTAAATTAAACTTCAATTAGTATTGAGTTTCATCTTTTAATTTACAAAATAAACTATGAAAGACTACAGTACCTTATTATTGTTATAATGGTTATAAAATTAAATGTTCAATTGAATTTGCAAAATTGCAACTAGTGTAACGGCATATAGACATATATCTCAATTTACTTCTTATGCAATTTTCACAGTTGGATGAATTCTTGTCAATTTCCAACCTTATAATTCTCATTTAATTCCTCCATTGCTAGGATTGATTTAAATTTTGAATCCATAGAGGTTCAACTACTTTTGAATGGTGGGATGTACTCCACTAATCATTAAATACATTTAATTATAGGAGATGAAAGAAAATGCACAATATAAAAATTAGAGTTGATTTTGATATTAATGTTCTCTATACTCAAAATATGGAATATACATTTAGTGCCAATTATTTTGAAAGATGAAACTTTGCTTTTGGAAAAGATGGAAAAAATTATTTTTGTAGTTCAAGGTCTTTGGTCTTATAATCATTAAAGATGTGTCCTCCAAAAAATTATAAAGACAAACATGAATTAGATAACAAAGCAATTTTTTTCGTTAAATTCATTCAAAATATTGTACAAATTCTTGAAACCTATATGGTCCCTAAGCACCAAAGATCTTTAGAAATCCAAGCATTAAACATGGTTGTGAAGCTAATCCAATCAAATTTTAAGATATTATTTACAAAATAAGAATATATTAATTGATAAAATTGAATGCATCTTTTGACAAATGATCCTGCCAACAAAGCTTGACATATAGGTTGATTTGGTGAGAATTTTTTTTACTAAAGAGATTTATTGTAGAAAATTTCAAACTTGTAAGTAAGGATGTACTTTAGTACAATAAAATTAGTTGTTTTCGTCTAGTCTTGAACATTTCTTACACAAATGACATATTAATTAAAAAAAAATAATGCTAATTGAGTACTTAAAATAAAACATTCTAAAAATGTATTAGCTTTTGATTTCCTATATTTTATTTAAATTTTTGATGTTTATGAAGATTTTGAAATTCCTTTCATCTTATAAAGTATAATATAATAGAGAAAAATTTATTATTTGCTATTTCAAACTTACAGATTTACACATTAAGGAGGTGAATGGTGTAAAAAATGTGATGAAATTTTTTAATAGGAACTATATAACTTTATAAAATTCTAAATTACTTTGAAATTACTTTGAATCTATTCAAAAAGATGATTATTGTAAAATTCATGGATATTCTTCCTTGTTTAATTAATGCCTATTACACTTTGAATTATATTTCAATTAAGTGAAATTTTTCATTTTCTTTCCAATACTAGTTTTAATGAATTTTGCACATGTTCATTTAAAGATCCAAACAACCATTTTTTGGTAACAATTTAGTTTCTTATAGTTCTTCAAAATCAAAAAATATATATTTTGGATACATCAACATAATCCTTACATGGAATTAATCTTTGAAACAAATGCTAAATTTTAAATACTATAGCCTATAATATTAAGAGTCTAATTAGAAGCTCATATATTAAACAACTCCTTTTCTGAGAGGAACAAGGCAAGGCAAGGTGCTAGAAGAAGTCGTAGATGATGAACTGCTACAATGACATTGCAACATCAAATGAATCATACATTCAACTCCATACTGTATTAATAGAATACATTTGGATTTTTTTTATTATTTGAAATTTTTTTTTAATTGAAAATATACATTATATGAAGAAAATATAGCAAAATTTGGTTTTGGATTTCAAACTATAAAAAAGTTGGTATTTAGGAATAAATTATTTGATCAAGGTCAAAATATATTTCTAAAATAAGAAATTGAAATTATTGAAATATTATTTTTTCAAAAAAATTCTCTATAAAAAATGAATGTCTTTTTTATTTTGAAGCATATGCCAAATTAAATTAATTTTGCCAACTTCAATTACTTAAAAAGTAAGGATGCCAACTATAATCTCTGGATATATTATTGTATCTTTATATGATTGACATGTATATTTTAATAACTAGCATAATCTAAATAATAAAATTTCCTTTCCATAAAGTATTAAAAATAATTATTAGTATTATCTTTATATTTGATTAAAATAATGATATTTATTTTCAAACTTAACACATTTTATATTATTAAATGCTCACAATGAAGCTAAGTTGTACCTACATATGTTTTAGCTAGTATTATTTACAATCAACTTGTAAACATTTAATTTATAATTTTTTATTAAAACAAGTCAAATTCAATGGATAAAGTTTTTTACAATAGAATCCCAAGATTTGGATTCATTTTGACTTTTCCCATAAAATTCAAGCTCTAGAATTTTCAACAGCAAATGAAATTTTCATAATTGAAGTTTGATTGAATATAATTGTGAATTCAAAAGTTACTCAAGTTAATTCACTTAGTGACTTGGTGAGAAATTCAATAATTGTTTGATATTGAATATTTTTACTACTAAAACAAAATTTATTTCCAAATTTTTCATAATTTCAAGGCAAAGAAGATACTCTTTTTTTTTCCCAATATTTAGTAAGAAAGCAAATAAGATGATCACCAGTAGAAAACTCAATGTCTAAATCAACAGAAAAGTTTTGTTTTTTTTTGTTTGTTTTGGTCGCGCTGATCATCAACTGAAATATGTAGATTATTTCTGTTGATTTGGTCAACTCCAAGGGAAAAATAATAATAATAATAAATTTTTTGTTGCCCCAAATTTTTGGGCAGTAGAAAAGAATTTTTCATGTTGCTCGGAAGTTTTGGGCAGCCCTAGCAATCACCCATCGTCCATGGGATTTGAACCCATGACCTTTGGCTTGGTAACCAAAGGCTCTAACCAACACACCACACTTGTAATCACATGTGATGTGTATAAATTTTTTTGATACTTATGCATTTAGAATTTTGTGCTTTCTAACTCAGCAGACTTTGGCGGCCATTTAGGCATAGGAAAACAACTTTTTTCAGAAGATTTTAAATTAAAAAAAGTTGGTAAATCAAGTTAAGTTTCATCTCCAAAAATCCGTTTGAGATTTGGAGACTCCAATTAAAAGTTATGGACAAATTTCAGAGAAGATGTTTGAAAATGTCAAAGAAAATGTCCCTTCCAATCCCTCTCTGAAATTTGTTCATAACTTTTGATCAGAGTCTTGAAATCTCAAAGGGATTTTTGGAGATGAAGTATAACTTGATTTACCAGCTTTTTCTAGTTCAAAGATTTTTGAAAAAAGTTATTTTACTATGCCAAAATGGCCACCAAAGTCTGCTGAGTTTTAAAAAGAGACGAATTTCGAATGATTAAGTTAATAAAAAGTTCACTGTGCATAGAATTCCAACCGTGGTGTTTTAACTCCTAGAGGACCAAATGGCATTTTTTTTGGCAACTTAGCATTAGTTGTGGGCATACAACTTATTACAAATGGAGTTTTTCTTGTTTTTCTTGTTTTTCTTCAAAATTTTTGCATTACATGTGGTCAAAGTTTTATAATTTTAATTGCCTAGTGGGCAACTTGGGCAAGAAAAAAAAGTTCATTTTCTTAAGAATAAAAAAATTTAAACTTGGTTTCCTAGATTTATATTTACTTCAAGAGCTTAAAATCATTGCATCTGTACTAAGAAGAAAGGCATGACGATTTTTATCTTCTAGGCAATTAAAGAATCTCTATTCAAATATCAATACCTTAAATGAATTTGTTTGTTTGTTTGTTTGTTTGTTTGTTTGTTTGTTTGTTTGTTTGTTTGTTTGTTTGTTTGTTTGTTTGTTTGTTTGTTTGTTTGTTTGTTTGTTTGTTTTGTTTTGTTTTGTTTTGTTTTGTTTTGTTTGTAGCCTGGACAACTTCCTGACCGTGCGTCCCCCGGCCGCGTGCTTGGTACCGTCGAAAAGCTCTCGCCGAGGAGGGGTGCACCGGCTTGGTTTCGTGGTGTTTGGAGCGGTGGTGCAAAAGTTACTGAATTTCAAAGTATTTATTGATTAAAAAATTAGAAAATTACTTTTACTTTGATTTTGGTGGCGTTCTTGGTACTGGGAGTGGAACCGGGAGTAGAACCGGGAATAGAATCAGAAGTAGAACCAGGAGTGGAACCGGGAGTAGATGAAAATTGGACCAACGGCACAGGGTCACACTAGTGAACTTTGAATTCCTTTATTTAATCAAAAAATAAAAAATTGAATGTAGATTATTTATTAAAACATTACAAACATTGGCATTGAAATTTTTCAATTGTGTAACTAAATTGCTAACAATTTAGTATTTTAATTCATACCATACCTCTTTTTTATAATTTTTTCAAGCATAAATATGAAATATTTTTTGTTGAAATATTTTTTATTTATTTCCACCTTATTTCTTCTATATATTATAGAGAGTAATAAGTTGTAGGATCTACACATATTTGTCCAAAAAGTTTGTCATGAATGATAAAATCTAATTAATCATTTGAGAAGGATTGAAAGTACTTTTTTTTTGAAATCCAAGCGACATAATCTTGCAATTGATAAGGGTTTCAATGTGTTAACTTTGTCCTACTACGATGAAACAAAAACATTCCGAAAGATTCCGAAAGATTCTTTAAACATTCCAAGATTCCTAAAAGATTCCTAAAAGATTCTAGATTCTTTGAAATTCTGGTGATTTGGTCATTGCACTATCCAAATCAACGGACAGCGGTCGGTCATTTTTTCGCCTTTTACAGAAAGTCCTTAGAGAGCTTTAAACAACAGAAATGAACAGAAATCAGTTGATTTTTTGTTGATTTCGTCATGGTTTTTCTACTTGTGAATACTAATGATTCCATTTCTGAGCATTACTTCAAATAAATACAATCCAAATTTGGCCTATTACAACGCAATATTAATATGAACATGCAACTATAATTGTTGCTTGTGCCTTGAAATATTTACAAACATCTTATTGTTCAATATAGCCTTCCTCCATTATATTACAATCCTTGCAAAAAATGAATAATGATTTAAAAGTTTAACATATTTTATGAAGTTCTTTCAAATTCTTCATTTCCTATTCAATATAAAATTCACTATAATTTCAAAATGATTCTCATCAATAGGTCTTGATTTATTGAAGTATAGATGATAAGAAAGATGCTATAAAATCTTGTTATCAATAAATTTAATTTTTTTTTTTTTTAAGTTTGAAATGATAATCACAAGTTAAAATGTAGCATGAATTATAAGAGTATCTTGATTTGACTTTAGTCAATGAGAGGGAGAAAATGTAAAAAAAACTCCAGCTATTTATTCTTATAAATGCATAGAGGAATAAGATTTCATTTTTAATTATGAATTCAACCATAAATTCTATTTTTTTTGTCAATTATTAGAGAGCACAAATGGATTATTTTTAGTCAATCATCTTATTTTAAATTATTTATAATACTATATATAAAAAAGATTCTATTTTAAATATACAACATTTTTGGATGGAATTAAACTGATTATAAAATCTCCATTTGTTTGGCAATCACCTCCTTCAAATTTATCTTATTGAAAATTTTATTAATACAATAATTTTACAAATAATACAATAAAAATATTCAGATATATTTGATATTCATTCTTCAAAAATGAATATATCAAATAACTCTAATAAGCTTCTATAAACTTGCTAAAATTTATACAATAAAATAAAAAACTCATTCAAAAGTTTGAATGTAATCAATGACTTATACCTCAATTCTAATAATATATTTTGTTGATTTCATTTCTGTTCTTTTAAGATATAAAGTATCTTGATAGAAAATTCAACACAAATCTTCTAAAATGTTTTATCTAAAATAAAAAAACATTAAGTGAAAAAACATAGAAAGCCTTTTAAAGATTATTTTAAGATATTCCTGTTGGTTATAGAAAATTGATTGAATTTTTTCATTGAGAACAAAATACAAATCAAATTTCATTATAATGCAATTATATTTATGTATTGAAATGAAACTAATATCTCTGAATTTTATTCTTAAATGTTTTCTATTCAATAATTTGTTTGTCATTTTCACCATTAAAAGTGAATAGAATGTTCTAAGAAATTATGATAACCTCTTGAAATGTTTAAAATCTCATATCTTTATATAGAAAATCATTATTCTATATACGGCTTTCAATGTTTTTTTATTGAAGCATATTCAATAAGATGCACATACATTAAAAAAAATCATTCTATTGTATGAGAATTTTTTTTCAAATGATATTATTTCACTTAAAACTAGAAATGTTAATAAATGAATATGACAACAAATTGTTCTAAAATTTCATCTACAAAAATGTTCTATTTGTTTAGTTTTTGTTTGTCTACAATATATATTTTTATATATTAGATAAATTTTTATCTATACCTTAAATTTGGCTGTTTGTTTGTTTGTTTGTTTGTTTGTTTGTTTTGTTTGTTTGTTTTGTTTGTTACGTTGAGATCTCCTGGACCGTGCATCCCCCGGCCACGTGCTTGGTACCATCGGAAAGGGCTCGGCGAGGAGGGGTGCACGGGCTTGGTTTCGTGGCGTTTGGAGTGGTGGTGCAAAAGTTATTGAATTTCAAAGTATTTATTGATTAAAAAATTAGAAAATTACTTTTACTTTGATTTTGGTGGCGTTCTTGCTACTGGGAGTGGAACTGGGAGTGGAACCGGGAGTGGAATCGAGAGTAGAACCAGGAGTAGATGGAAATTGGGCCAACGGCACAGGGCCACACTAGTATAATTGATGGAAGAATTTTTTTGTACAAATAATACTATTGGATAAAATATTATTAATATTATAGGTCAAAACATTTGTTCATTATCTTTTTTAAATACATCAAAGTATTGATTATATAAAATAATTACTTGTCCCGGAGGAGGAGTTTTGCTACTTAAATCATCGATTCTTTTATTGTATTCAAAACTAACAATAATTTTAAATTGCATACTTGGTTCTCGTATTGTAAATCCCAAATACCTAATTATATTCAGAACAAAGATATTAACCACTAAAGATCTTCAATGTTGTATAGGATTGACCATTATGGAAAATTAAAATGTCATTATTTATTTTCTATTATTAATCTATTAAAGATTCTTTTCAATTTCTTGTAATGAATACAAACCAAAAATCTCAAATAAAAAATGATAGCTTTTAGGAATAGAAAAAATTTGAAACAATTTTTATTAGCTGGAAATTAAAGTATGATGGAAAAAATTGCATAAATTGAGTTTCTATTAAAATTGAAGTGAAAATAAAAATATTCAAAGTTTATTTATATTCAAGTTGAAAGAACAATTTTGCACCTTTAGTTATTGTTTTTCAAGATAATGCAAAATTTTCTAGAAAGCTGTAAGGCTCTAATGCATAAGATTTTTATAGTTTTCATATACAAATCTAAAAACTCTTGAATTCTTGAATTTGTAAGTGGAATAGATCTAAATTTAACAAATATTTACTAAAAAATAGGATTTAAGATTTGAACATTAAATAAACAAATAGATAATATTTTCAATCAAATTTTCTTTGCATTTATTACATATTGTACAATTCAATGCCGAAGAGCAGAAGTTACTAAATTTATAAATTCAAACTTAAGATTTGGAAATGGAAAGGGGATTTTTTCCACTTTTTCATGTTTTTTTAGATTCTTAAGGTGGTTGTCAATCATTTCAGTAGTTTGAATATTCAAAGTCCTTTTCTAATTTTTAGTGAAATGTAGAAAGATCAAATTTTGTTCATCAATCATCAAAAATTTGTATTTTGTAAAGGGCTCATTTCTATGGATTAGATGGATCTCACACAACAATCAGGTTTTCTTCCAACACCACTAGCCTTTGGAATTTACACAGAGGACTATTTGAGAGTTTCTTTTGGACTTAGGTTGAGCAACTCAACTGAAGATTCTAATTAGGATTAAACAACATCTACACGACAAAGAGACTAGTTGGGCTAAATTTGATAGAATTTGGATTAAATCTCCTATCTTGGCGCATAGGGTTGGTACCAGTATCATTTGGAACAAAAGGGTCCCCCCTTCTTGCTCTTTTAGTTAGGTCATTAAAAGAAAATTGTGTTGGATCCTACAAAACCATGTGGGATTGGTTTTGTTGAGTTCCTAGTTTCCATGCAAAATTCTGTGTTGGAATGCATTGGAATGTGTTGGAATGCATTTTCCAATACAAAATTTTGTGTTAGAAACTAGAAACTCAACAAAACCAATCCCACATGGTTTTGTGGGATCTAACGTAGTTTTCTTCTGGTGGATGCTCCTTTGTTTGTCCCCTCTTTTATTGTTTTTGCTTTTATCACTTCCTTGTCCAGCCTGCTTGGCTTGATCATTGTGTATGTTGGTTCTTGATTTTAACGCAATGATTCTTTCCATTTGTTATATATATATATATATATATATATATATATATATATATATATATATATATATATATATATATATATATATATATATATATTTTTCAAAGTAATCATTCAAATTGACTACAATAATTTAAGTGGTTTAAAAAATTATATATATACACATTCAAAACTAAAAAAAATATTCTTACATGAGAATTTAGAGTTTAAAATTTAATTATCATTTTATTTCAAGAGAGTTTTAAGTTTTGGTGTTTTAAATTTTATTATTAATTTTAAATTACTATATTTTGATTGTAGCAAAGGCAGTTGATTAGATTCATCTATATAAACATTTTTATAGATTATAGTGCAAATACTTTTTCTTTCAAAACAAATGGAAATCCATTTTAAAGAAAAAAGAGAACAAGACAGCTAAAGCCGACAAGCTGGACAATGAAAGAAGTTAGGATAAAAAAAGACAAAAAGACAAAAAAAGACCAGGTAACAAGCAGACAGGACCTCCCCACTCCAAATAATAACGTTAACGGCTCTAGTAGCCAAAGACTGAAGACTGCAATCAAATACTATCAACTTTGATTGAATTCTATCGCTCTATTGGGATTGATGATGATTCCCAAGTTGAAGCGCACTCGGAGCCCAAGAGGGCATCCTTCAACACTTCGTAAATGCGGAAATAGTGTGAAGACTTTACTAAGACACAACTACCAATATAATTTTAGAATTTAGAGTTAATTTCACATCTATATGACATTTTCAAGATTTCAATTATTGCAAAAGTCCTGGTGAATTCAAAATATTTTTATTTAACCAATTATCGCCTTATCCACAATCATATACAATATAAGTGTATTTATAATAGAGTCCAAATTGTCTTTTTTTTATTTTATTGAATGTAATGTTTATAAATTCAAATGCCTCAGAGTTTAATAAATTCAAAACTTCAAATCCAACAAATCATCTTTATAAATCACCTCTACTTGAGGGTGGAGATAATACCACCATTGCCTCAAAATTATAGAGGTTTATGACATAATTTTAATTAATAAAAAAATGCTTGAAATAATTAGTATTAATATAGTCAATTTTTTTTATTAAACAACAATACCACTCTGACCTAAATTTCATTGATAATTGTTTCTTATTTTTCTAATTTTAATGATGGAAAATAAATATAATAAAAATATAATAAATACTATAATAAATCAAAATCAAAAAAATTTTTTTTTTGGACAAATGGAATTATGGAAAGAACCATTGCATTAAAAAAAATCCACAAACCAACGGATACAATGGCCAAGCCAAGAAGGCTGGACAATAAAGAAATAAGAGCAAAGTAGAAAAAGAAAGAACACCTAACTGAAAAAACAAGTGGAGAAGGGGACCTTTTTGTTCCAAATAACTCTAATATCAACCATAGATGCTAGAATAGGAGACTTAAGCCAAACTTTGTCAAACTTAGCCCAAATAAACCCAATATCTTGAAAACACTGTTTAATCCTGATTTGAGACTTCAGCTGAGCCGCTCGACTTGAATTTGATAAGGCATCCCAAATTGCCTTTTGTGTAAGTTCCAAAGGCCAGCAATGTTGGGAGAAAACCTTATTGTTACAGGAAGTTTATATAATCCAAATAAAAGAACCTCTAAGTAGAGACCAAATAGTCTTGAAATCTTGAAAAGAACTTGGAATTGGGGCGCCACATCACATTGGGAAAAATCCCAACTTGCATGCGGTCCAGCAATCGATAGTACTCCATTAATATGAAAAAGAATAGAGAGGGCATAGTTCCAAACTTCCAATGCCTATAAGTATGAGTAGATCCTATAGTGTGGAGATTCTTCAATTCCAATTTTCCTTCATCCTATAAATTTTTGGACTGGTAATCTAGAAAATGATCATCAAAAATAAATTTATCGTATATAATTAAATTTACAACATAATACATATAATATGATATACGCACCACAAAGGATCAAATCGTAAACAAGATGCAGATTGCCTACGATTTATTTCCAGAAAATTTTCACCTACAAAGTATTGTAATTAAAAAATCATCACATAAAAATTCCAATAATTATCAAATGTAAAATTTGCCAAAAAGAACTAGCAAATTTTTATACAATATTTTATAAATTTCAAAGAAATAGCATCTACAAGGATTTACCATCAACCCATATGAATTGAATCTAAATATCTAACTAATTATTATTTTATTTATTCAGATGAACTATTATTTATATTTAAATAGTGAAAAAATAATAAAAAATTCAAATGAATTAGAGAAAAGTATATATTTTAAAATTACATTATTATTTCATACTTGCAAATCTTACTAACTTATTGTCCATTAGTGTGTGTAAGCTAGAAATTAAACAATAAATACAAATTATCTTAAGAATCTAAAGATTTGCTTAAAACTCCAAATTAGATATAAATAATAGTTTGGAAACTTTGACCATTTAGATTTGTAAAATATTGGTATTGTAGAGAATTGACTTGAGAATTTAAGAATTAAAAAAAATATTGCTTGATTCTTATCCTTTATAAAATTATGAAGTCAAAGAATTATTAAATGGAAGGAAAAATTAAATCACAAATAATTCTAAATGTAATTGAAATATGTCAGTCTTAATGGTGATATTATTGCAACAAGTGATCTAAACGCCATGGCATAATGGTGATATTATTGTAACAAGTGATCTAAACGCCATGGCACTATTTTTGAAAAAATGTGAAAATTGAATCTAAAAATAATTCCTATGAGATAATTTTCAAAAAAGAAGCTTTGATTGCCTGCAAAACAAGACTCATCATAACATTCACATGACTAATCCAAATTGAATGAATGTATTTTCTTAAGTAGATATGAATATAATATATGAGACAAATTTTTGGTAGTTACTTATGGATTTTAGATTTTTTTCAGTGCTTGAAATCACGCATTTTGAACTTAGGAGGGCATAACTTTATTTGTCTCAAGCAAAAAATTGAAATAAAATTTATTTTCCTATAAAACAAATACAATCTCTTATTTTCAAAAAGTAGTTTTAAAAAATTGTTTTGTAATTTGACACCATTGGAAGGTGCCTAAAATTCTTTACTACAAGTGTTAAAGAAGACTGAAACCTATCTATTGCTATTTCTCAAAGATATAATAAAGGTAATTAAAAGTGATGTAAAAATCACTTTCAAATTGTATATAGAGATTTATATAAAAGAATTTATGGCAAACAAAAAGCTTTGGACTTATTGCAAGAGAGATTATAAAAAAATCCAAGCCAAGATTATATAGAATTTACTTTGTTTATTATCGTAATTTTTAATATATTTATTTTGTAAGGATATATTTCTATATTTAAGTACAAATCATTTATTTTTATTTTTATTATTATTATTATTTCAAATTTTTGTTCTTTAAATATCAATATATAAAAAAAAATTCATTGCATGTCTCTAATATAATGTCCATTGCCACAAATATTCTAATAAAATCTTGGATTATTTAAAACATTGTTATATTTATTACAGTGAATTGATTTAGTTCAAAACTTTCATATGATACATTTATAACAAACACAACTTTAATCCCTAAATGTCCAAAGCCTTTTTTTAGCTTCTAGGAATTTGCTTGAAATTGAATAAAAAGACAATGTTTTGATAAGTTGTATCTTTTTTTTAAAAATTGTAGCTGTAAAAATTCAAACTAGATATTTTAAAGATTACATAGAAAAAAAAAAAAAAAAAATATCACTTATGGATTGAAAGATTAAAATGTTTGATCATGAGGGTGTTAAAACTGCAAAAGTGATTTGAAACGTTTCAATCCACTTTTTACACGTCAAATCTAAAAAGTTTGTCTCCAAAAAAATATAAGGTAAAAGGACCTAGCATGCTTACGTCCAATCAATTTATGGCTTTCCAAAATCTATTCTACAATTTTTTACATGAATTTCTAATGTGATTTTTTCTCCAAAATCTAGTGTATTTGAGGCTCATTTTCAAGAGCCTTCGATACTAAGGAAAGTCAAGATTGCAATGGACACCCTTGCACAAAATCTTGAATAGAAAAATCATAATCAATCCTTTTCACATTTGGACTTTCAAAAATATAAACTATTAAAAATAGCAACTTGATTAGGTTTTATTGAACTTCAAATATTATTGACACCAAAATTTGGTGCCTTAGGCATTCAAGAATTTATGATGTAACTACTTTAGAAAAATCAAATAACATATATTCACTCCGTCCCAAAATAAATCCAAGGTTTCCTAGAAATTGCTAGATTAGTGCTTGGGTTGCTCTTATTTTGAGGGGATTGCGTACTTATTGCAACTTTTAGTGAATCCCACTAGGCAAAAAAGAATGAAACCAACAATGAAGTAGCGCAAGTTGAAAACATGCTACAAAATTGACGAATTTCTTCCTTTTTAGAATTGCTCCAAGCCTCTAGTGCTATTAATTTGGATCATTCTCTAAGTAACATTGGAAAGTTTGGTGATGTAGCATGTATTCAATTGGTTGTGTTCATCACCTTTGGTTGTTTAGAGGTTATGTTTTGATTTCCCTTGTAGGGATCAAGTTGCTATATAGATTCTAGAATGTGGCATCTGTAGATTCTTTTGTTTTAGGATGTCTGAACTAGCTTCAGTTGTTGTTGATCAAATTGTGGAGAGTCGACTCCAAATTTAATTTTGGGATAGGTATATTTGGAAAGCTCGGATTTATTTCGGGACAAAGGATATATCTTTAGAGGTTTGCTCTTATTATAATTTAAAGTAGTGCGGGTCCATCACCTTCAAACATATACCTTATAAAAAAATGGTAAAAATGTAAAATGAATAAGAATATGGGTGATTGCAAGAAACACTTGCCGATTTTGTAGCATTTTCACAATACTCATGCTTTTTTTCTTGGAGTACTTTAGAATTTGAAAAATAATTTTTAAAATTTTCTAAAAATATGGCCAATGATTACACCTTTATGATGAAGATCTGAAAAAGAAAAGCATAGAATTTTTTTCTAAGTGGGTGAACTAGAAAATGTCAAATTTCAAGAAATGTATATTTTAATGCTTTAATTATTAAAAAATAGGAAAAAAATTAAAAAAATTGTCCATTTGTAATAATTCTATGGAAATAGTCATTCACCAAAACAATCCACCAAAATAATATTTTATTTATTCTGAAATGTAAGAAGAAAGAAGCTCTCTGCTTTTTAGAGACACTCATAATTCGTCTTATATTATTTTTATTCTAATTTATTTGATATCCAAGAAACATGATCATCCAAAGATTTATAGACAATGCAAAATTATTTGTTTTTTGAATTCCTTCTCGCCATAGCTATAAGTCTAATAGAAAACCATTTCCTCCAAATTTCAGCTTCAAGTTTGTCTTTTTGGTTACTGAATATAATGCTAAGTCCCTCCAAATTGGCAAGTGTAACATGAAATTGGGGGCTGTTTTTGGATACTAAAAACTTTTCTAGAAATTACCAAAAAAAATTAGACAAGGAGTATAATGGTCTTAAACACCTTCCCTATAAATCTTAAGTCATTTAGGTCCAAAACGCAAAATTTACGCCCCCAAAAAATCAACATGCAGGGTGTGATGCAAAATAGTACAAGTGTTCTTGCAATCACCCATATATATACAAATGTAGAGATTAAAGATAGGCTCATAGACATAAGACATACATGGCCCTACAATAATAATTGAAAATCCATGACCAAGAAAAATGCTTAAGATTTTATAAAGAGAAAAATTATTTCTATTTTATTTCTAAATTGTTCAGTTTATAAATTTATTAATATACATATATATATATATTTTTTAATTTATGATTTTAATCCTTAATTTTTTCTTTTTCACCAACCAACTTCTTAATTGTAGATCTTTCATTAGTATATTATTGTTTTCTAAATACATTATTTTATTCATTGTTGTTAATGAATTTTTTTTTAATAACTAAAATTGTAGCTTAGTTATTTTTAATATCATTACTTTAATTCTTTTCCATTCTATGTGAAACTATTATACATGTAGGTTAGTTTTGGAAACAAATAGGAAAAATTTGAATTGTATCAAAAATTTTAAAAATTGTACAACTATTTTTGAAAATCTAAATTTTCTTCATTGTTGCTAATTTTGAATATCTAAAAATTATTCTTGAATTTTTTGGAAAAAGGAACACATTTATGCATGAATAGAATAAATCAATTCAAAATTAGAATTGTCAAAAATTTAGAAAAACAAAGTGCCAAAAGCGAAGAAATCCAAATAAAATTGTCGAATTGTCAAACTACAAAACTAAATTATTTTAGTGGGAAGGTGTCAAAACTGACCTATGCGTACGGTATTGTAACCTTTAGTTTTAGCTTTAGCTTACGCTTGGGTATTCAAAGGTATTATTTTAAACAATTATTATTTTACTCATTATTATTTCCTTACATCACTCTTTTAGTCTATATTTGTATTTTGTATGTACTTATAGTATGACATTATTCATTAGTTTAGTGATTGTCTTCTCACTTTGTCTTTGACATTCATTATTATTCCTGATAATTTATTTCACTTACCTATCATTTTTCAATCATCATAATTTTGTTATTACCACTTTTATTTCACTTTTATTGCTATATTTCAAATTTATAAAATTAATTTTTATTTATTTATAAAGTTGTTATTCATATCAGTATTTTTTATTATTTATAATTCTTGTAATTAATAAGTATTTTTTTAAACTAAAATTCATTATAAATTTTTTACAATCTTTAGTAATTAAAACAATGAATATTTTAATTAATGTTTTCAAAACATTATTATTTGTAATTTATCAATTTATTTTATACATCTTAATAAACTATTATTGATTTTATTGTCTATTCTTTTTTAGTCATCTTAATGATGATTTCATTTTGATGAGTAATTTCAGTAAAGGTTAATAATCTTTCATAAATCATCTAGGGTTGATTATGATCTATTAATCAATAATCATTTTATACAAATATGAATTAATGAATTAGAATTTTATTTTATTTTCATTTTAAAAATTATGCATAATAGTATTTAATATTGAAAGTTTTGTAATTTTTTTATTATTATTCAATATTATTATGAATTATGATTGATCAATCTATGATACATGATCATCCATTAGTTTAGTTAATATTTTCAAATAATTATCATTTTATAATGAATAGTTTGTTTATCATTTTTATAATTGAAAATTTGATTTGATTATTGATCATTATTTATTTTTTCTTCTATAAGTATTTATAATAATGGTTGATATTTAAAGTTTAATATCTTTTTAAACTTTATATTTTTTAACATAAATATTTTAAGAGATTCTTGAACAGTATACAATCTTTTCTATGCAGAATTGTTCTTGTGGCACCTATATATATTCATAACTTTTCTACTTAATTCTAGATAAAATCTTTGAATAAGAATGATGCATTTTGTTTTACTTATTCACAAATACATTAAAAATAAATGGATTCTACAATTGATGGATTATAGCCACATTGGACATCTACTTCCTCTAAACAACTAATGACACACGTATCTTTAATTTCAATCAAATAAATATTAATAGCAAGTATGTTATGTCCCTTTGAATATGCTATGTATATATACTTTAATCCATCATATTAATAGGTTATAGATTATAATTTTTGTTAAAATTCTTTCTAAACTATTCTTCTAAATTTCATTTTAAAATAAATATTCACATTTTTGAGAATTTCAAGTACACTTTAATTTTGAAAGGAAAATAATTGAATTAAATTTTTCAATAGTTTTTGAGCAGTCAACATAAAATTAGTAAAGATTATAAATTCTCAAGTACTCAAGGTCAATATTTCATGAAATTGGCTATTAATTTCATTCTCTTATAATAATGCTTGCAAGCTTTGAAATTCACTCAAGACATGCTAAATTATATTCTAGATTTAGGACAAAAGCAATCATTTTTTCAACTTTCACTCATGGAATTTCAGATTTTAATTTTGTTTTTGTTTTGCGCATGACGTTCTACAGGAAGAAATTTTCAAATTGAACATTAGGCAAAGCCTTTAACCCCTTAAAGGACATTTCATGGTCAAACTTCATTAGATTTCTACATTAAAACACAAATTTCATTATCAAAATTTTGATGTTTTTCACATTTAGTGATATATGTCTACAATCTAATCTCATTTTTTAATAATAAAAAATATAAATTTGAATTTTTATCATTTAAGAAAAAAAAACTTTGTAAAAATCATAAAAATTGCAAGAATGCTTGAAATAGTATGAAATTAAAAAAAAATAGAAACAATAGTGACAAACATCATGGTGCAACTAATGTATTTTTTGGACTTACAACAAGAGAAATTTAATAGACAAATTTCAAAAGTGGTATATCTTGAGCTTTCAAGATGATATATTCAAAATGTCACTAAAATTTTAACAGTTTTGAAAAACATTCAGAGGGAATAAAAAGGAAATCATTAAAGCTATATTTTCTTGGTTAACTTTAAAACATTAATAACTAAAAACTATGTGAAAATTTAGGCTTTGAATTTCAAAATGTCCATACGGATTGCAATGTTTTTCAATCCCATAAAGATAAAATCCACTGCCAACCAATCAAATATTATGTTTGTGTTCAATGTAGCCTATTAGATTGTATTTGAATATCAATCTAACATTTTAGTAATTGAAACTATAAATTGTATATCATTGTCAAAAATTTCAATTTGTTTTGTGGAAAAGTTGTAGTTTTTATAAATTTTGTTGCAAAAATTTAAATAAATAGTAAAAATAATAAACCAATCAAAATTATCTAAATTTTTTCAAGAGGTACAAGAAGCAATGGAGATTAATTGCAAAAAAAAATTTAATTGGTTATTTTATGTTTTACATTCAAAATAGCAATAGCAAAGACCTTAAAGTCAAACTCGGCTATCGAACCAAATTTATAATTTTATTTAATGGATGTATAAAATTTTGATATTTTTGCTAGTAGAAAGATGTATTTTATATTTATATTTTTTTCTCCAAAGATTTTGATGTAAAATAAAATTATTGTGATTTTTTAAAATGAACTATGGGAATAAAAGTGTATCCGTTATAATAAAATATGAAAAAGAATTGGAATTTTTAATCAATACCTTAAATGAGTGAATCTATATGTCTGTCTGTCTGTCTATCTGTTTGTTTGTGTGTAGCATGGACAACTTCTTGACTATGCGTCCTTCGGCTGCGTGCTTGGTACCGTCGGAAAGCTCTTGCCAAGGAGGGGTGCACCGGCTTGGTTTCGTGGCGTTTGGAGCGGTGGTGCAAAAGTTATTGAATTTCAAAGTATTTATTGATTAAAAAATTAGAAAATTACTTTTACTTTGATTTTGGTGGCGTTCTTGCTACTGGGAGTGGAACCGGGAGTAGAACTGGGAGTAGAATTGGAAGTAGAACTAGGAGTGGAACCGGGAGTAGTTGAAAATTGGGCCAACGGCACAGGGTCACACTAGTATAAATGAAGGTTAGAATGAAAAAATTGATTTTCTAATTAAAATTTAAAATATATTTAAAATACAAAAACATGAATGAAAAAATTAACATACTATATTATTTGGATTCTAAAGCATAAAGGTTGCAATTGCAATAATTCTTTCAATTTTTTGGATTTTTTCAAAATTTTCAAGTGAAGTAGATCTTGTCAAACTTCATTTTTTAAATTTAAATCAAATAGTAAAAATGTTTATATTGAAAATTATAATCAAGGTTGACCAAGGCGCATCCACTTTTGAGATGCCTAAATGTTTAGGAGTTAAAGGTTGAAAGGTTTTAAAACTTACGGTTTTTTAAATATTGGAATCCTAGATCAAGAGCTCTATCCCCACTTGAAAAAATCTAGGTTTTCTTAAGTATGTCTACATTGAGTACCTAAGTATACATCATGATTTTGTATTTTTATAAATGAAACTCTAATTCTGTAAGCAACATTTTTTTATGCCCAAGTGATTTTGGTGCTTATATTTTGTTCTATAAATGAAGTTGTAAATTTTATATTGGAAAGTTTTCAATAGAGACTATAAAAGTAATAAAATTAAGATATATTACACTTCATTGAAGCTCCGCCTCGATATGAATAAGATTTTATTCCATTGTGTGCAAACACGGATGGACGTGCACATGTACAACAAAATCCCTGTTTTTATTCATGAGTATTTATACATACAAATAGGCTTTATATATTGAAAAATCAATATTAAAGATTTTGAATATATATTGGATATTTTAAAAATATGGAGGGTCAATTGTAAATGAACAATACATATATTTTGACCTTTTTGGACAGTGCAACAAGCATAGGAATAAAAGATAGACTTCCATGCAATTGGAATTGGAAAACAATTTTTAATTTAAAAAAATTTGAATTGCTTTCATTGACTTCCATGATGTTTATAGTTCTATGTGAGTAGGAAGAATTTGTATTTCAGGATTAGCTTTGTCTTATTGTCAAACTAAAAGCAACCAAAAAAATTTAAGTTTAATTTTAGAAATAGTATTCTAGAAGTCAAAAAGTTGCCTTCTCTACTTTTCATGGGTCTTTCCCTATAATTTTGTTGTCCAACAATTTGACTCCCCTCCTTGCAAATATTGCACACTTAGATGTAGAATTTTGAAAATGTATTATCTTTTAAGAAAAGTGTGGATGATTTTTGTATATGAAAGTTTATTTTAAGCCCTAATAAATTAGAGCTATCTTTAAAATCATAAAATGTCACCTTCTATGTGCTTGAATGTCTTTTTCTAAAATTAGCAAAAGTTTAATAAAAAAAGTTCTAAAAGTTCTAAAAGTTTAGTAAGAACTTTTGCAACTTTTGCAGCTTTTGCAACTTTTAGCAATGATAGGAGAGTAAAAAACAATTGCACCTCCAGTGGAGCAAAAAACTTTGAATCCCCTCTTTATGCTAAGGTAGGACTCTAACCTCAATTTTAAAAATGAGAAGTCAAGGATCACTTTTGCGCACTCAGTAATGAGTCAATGTCTAATTCAGTAGATTGGATTTATAAACATAAGACAAGGGAGCCAATTTTATAGTGAAGAATTTGGGCAATTATAAGCAAGCTAGTTTACAATAGTGAGCCTAGAGAAATGTCTTGTAGAGTGTCTACAAAAATGTCTTTATAACAAACATTCTATTGCATAAAATATTACCACACCACATGGACATGCTACATGGTCATGATGGGCAAAATAGAGTATAGAGATATTTCAATATCTAGAATAGTTTGATATATGAGTAAATATTTTGACATGAAAAGCGAATGACAAGGGATGGTGGTCAAGTTAATTGACTTGCTCATGAGTATGTGTAAATGACCTCAAAATAATTTGATTGTATGCAACCATGCATTGTTGTCAGTCTATAAAATAAAATTTGATAAGAATTAAATGCATCTAGGTTAAACATTGAATCAGGATCTCCATGAAAGGCAACATTTCATGATCTCATGAAGAGAGAAGAAGCTCTAATCCATTTTTATTGAATTGGCATCTCTCTCTCTCTCTCAACTATGATGTATTAGTTGTGTTTCTTATTTGAATATCTATGAGATTTGCATTTTTGAGATTTATTTGATCTATTTGCACGTTAATGTATATGTGTGTCTTTAGTTATATTTTGGTTTGGATTTGTTGGGTAGTGGGGATCATGTTTAGTAAAAAGAATTTGATTATTTTCTTGTCATTGTTTCTTTAGAAGGATGTAAGAAAAATATTTTATTGTTATTTCATTGATGTTGCTAAGTGTGTTTTAGCAAATTTAATTCAATTGAATGTTTCATGTAGTATGGTCATTTAGATGGTATTAAGATTTTTTCTTGCTCTTGATGTTACCACTGGTAGGGTTTGGACATTCTATCATATTGTCCAAGTCATTAGGGTATTTTTGAGGCCTTAGCAAGATCATAAACTTCCACACTGTGGGAACTTTAGAAACTATGTGGAAACTCCAGTTTGACGTGGTAGAGAGACTACCGTGTCAGATATTATTAAATATTAAAAAAATCAGTTAAAAATTAATTAAGATTTTTTTAATTAAATTAAAATTAAATTAATTAAATAATTATTATTATTGTTATTTTATTTGACAATAGGGTGTTGATTCCCAGCAAGGGGAACAATCCTAAAATAGTCTTCCGGAGTCCCACTTCTCTTCTAAAAATTGTCCGTAAAGGATTGAAATTTCATATCTAATAATAGGCATTGTTGCCGGTTCATATTGGAATGGAGTTATGTGGATGCATGATAACTTTGGGCATAGTTTGGCATTACATGTACAGTAAAAAGTATTTGTGCATATACATGGGGATATTCATTGAAGTATTGTACGGTTTGAAGGTTTACCTTCAAAAATGTTTGCATTCATAAGCATATTATATCTGGAATTGGTGTTTCAAAGGGAGAGTTTATAGAGTTCTTGTACTACTTTATTATATCTTTGTATACAAAATGTTATATGTTGGGTTTTGGAAGCCACAAAAAGACATGGGTCCATGTGTTTGTTTGTTTGTTTGTTTGTTTACTTATAGGATACAAAGTTGGCACATAATAGAAAAAAAATTTATAAACCTAAAAGCTTTTTTTTTGCAGATTCCTTATATTGTTCACATATGAATTTGAAGAGTAGTAGGTTTCAAACATCAAATATAAGTGTAGTGTGCTAGATAGTTACAAGGTTGTAATGCCGTTTTGAATCCACTTGTTGATAACTTGGAAATTTGGGGCATTGTTGTTATTTTCTTTAGTAATTTATTAATTGTGTATATATATGTTTGTAGGAAACAGATTGGGCCTTTGTATGGAGCCTTTTCAATTGAAAAGCCATTGTCTAAGTTGTAGTAAGGTAGGAGGTTTAGAAACCAATCATTAAAGGCTACTTTGCCATTTTTATGTGGTTTTTTGGATGGCAATATCTTTAGCTCATTTTCTTAAAGAAAAAAAAATGGATGAAGAATCAAATATATGTCGTTTTATATTTTTTGAAGCATTTTTGAGTTAGTTACGAATTCTCAAATTATGAGATGTGTCGTAGATCCCTTTTATGACCCTAGGTCTTCCATGATCAATTCACTTGCAATTCTAAAAAAAGATGGCAAAAACGAAGAGAATAATTGGCTCTTGCCATTAGTAATGCTTTTTTTCCTTGATTCATTTAATGACTATAGCGTTCACTTTTAGAACCATTTCATGTCCATTTCACAACCATTTATAGGAGCGGTTCTTAATGCTCGTGCAATTTCAAAGCCTCCTACCTTAGTAATACAATATTACGTAGACAAGTTCATATCCTACTTCTAGAAATCAGTGGAGTTTGTCAATTTCTTGTATTGGCTAATTTGTTTGCTTGTTTGTTATCTTGTATCAATATTAGTATGTGCAAGGACTTGTTGAATGGTTATGGTAAAGGTACATGATTTAATTATTGTGATTATGGAACAGAGTAATGTCTTGTCAAAATAGTTGTGTTGTGATGATGGATTGTTTCATTTGAAGTGATGATACAAATAGAATTTTCAGAAATTAGCACCTAGGTCAATGGCACCTTATACATTGTAATTATCAAGGTCAAAACAAAAACTTTTGGAGAACTATTCAAAATGCCAGGGTTACAATCACCACATCAAAGCATCAAAACCCTTGAGGATTTCACTTGAAAAAATATTCATTTTAGAAGATCACTAAGTTAAAATACTGTATGCAAATTTTTAAGGAAAATAACATGTCAATTATACAAATTTACATTGTCAAATCAAGAAGAAGACTATTTGTTTTTTACGCTTTTTAGACATAGTATATAGTGAGCTACGGGAAGAAGAGAGACCAATATCTAAGATTAGTGTTAGGATTTGATGTAACTAGCTTAGTTTCAACCACATACTCTAATACTATTGTTTTGAGAAGTATCAATGTATAATGTGATTAGTGCGAGAAAAATGGAGCTTGACTACATAGACAAAGGTGGTCAACATAGGAGTGAGATGATACAAGTATGCATCACATACGTAGTAAGCACAAGCAAGCTGGGACAAAGCACACATGATATATGCATTCTAAATGATAATGCGTGAGTATCCCATATTTAAATGGAGGATACTCCAAGCAAGTGAAAGTCAAGCCATCAAGTTCGTGAAATCAATGTGCATGAAGTGACAATAGCACCAAAGTCTTCCACAAGAGATGATAGATTTATAGGTCATGATTGTTGCAAAATACTAGCTATATACAAGGATCATGAGAGAGGTATAATCTTGAAATACCACATTGCAGCAGAGCAAACAACTATAGGAGGATGTATAAGTAGTAGATTGTAGCTCTAATATTAGAAACAGTCAATTTTGGGCTCACAAAACAATATATGAGTCCTTAAAACAATAGTTCTAATAGGATGAGGATATTTTAAGCTACTTTCTCAAATGGTATAGTAAGAGACCTAGCACTAAGAAAGAACCATATGAAGAATAATAGTGTAGTAATATTTGCCAAGTGGTCTCCACATTTTACAACCAAAAGATGAGTGTTTATTTGGGTGTAATTTCAAGGACAAAATACATGCCTTGGAAGCTTTCAATATTTGCCCATAAACTACAAAAGGTAATCAAAGTAGAATCCTCGAACTTTTAAATTGAAAAAATCTTAGAATTTAGATTCAAAATGTTGCAAGATGTTTTTCAGCTCCTTTGGAGAGCTGTGAGTTCCTTGGGCTGCCAGGGTCGGGGGAACAGCCTTACAGCAGTCCACAACTACTGCGTGACGTGGCAGAATGACTGCCATGTCACTAATTTTTATTTTTATTTTTATTTTCATTTTATTATTTTATTATTATTTTTTGCTTTTAAAATTTTCAAAAATAAAAAAAAATTTGACAGCAGATGTTCTCGATCTGCTAGGAGAACAACATTGGAGGAACAGGCTTGAAACGGCCCTCTAGCCCCTCCAAATCTCTTCTAATGCATTAATGATCTCTCAAAACTATAATTGTAAAAGAAATAGAAGATATTATAGTGATTTATCTGATCATTGTAATAGATGCCGCAAACTTAAACATATGGCAAAACATGGCAATTGCTTCAAGCTTTAAAGCAAACACAAGCCTAGTCCAAAATCAAACCAACCTATAGTGGCATTGTAAATGCGTACATTATGTAAAAATATGTTTTTGTACATTACTTGAATGGGATCTATTATAATAATACAATGAGGAAAATGACATCACTTGAAGGAGCTTTAAGATAACACATTCTCACTAATATAATAGGCAAACTATAAAGATGGGAGAATCACCCAAGAACTTCATCACTTTTATTTTATTTTATTTTATTTCACTTTGGAATTAGTATATCAAATAAGAGTTTTATCAAAGTTTAAAGATGAAGAGCATCAATCAGAGTCTGAATTTGAGTTTTCCTTGTTGCAATTGCTTGATCAACCTCTTTTGTTGTTGAACCTTGCATTGCCACAGGAGCATTCATAAAAAGAAGCCAGGCCTTCTTGATTGCTAAAACAGTCTTGCAAAGAGCAGTGATGGTTTAGGGTTTAGGGTGACGCTCAGATGCTAGTAATCTTGTTGTAGGTTGGATGTGTTGAGCTCAAAAATTAAGAGATGATATTTGAATTGAATTGAAAAAATTAAATGATGATCAATGTAATTACATGGTCAAGCCTAGTAAAAAAGTTGTAGCCATCAACATTGATTAGAAGGCTAATCAATCCTTTAATTAAGGCGTATCGTGCAGATTACATTGCAGCCATTATCAAACGCATCCTCAAGTTTTTGTAGATGGAGTAATGTTCTTCTTGAAACTCTGTTTTTTTATCTTTTAAAACAATTATTAGATCCTAGTTTACCTCTAAGACCTTTGTCTTTGTATTTAAAAAGTATTTTCTATTTCATTTTGTATGTATGAAGTTGAAGGAAATATAGGGTAGAGATAGTTTGCCTTTTGTGGACTTTATAAGCTTTGTGGCTAAGATAAAGGGATAAAGTAGAGCCACCCATAACCAACCAAATAAGGAATTCCAACATGATTTGGAGTAGTGAAGGCAAAACAAATATTTTTCAGAGGTACATCAATAGAAATGACAAGGATTGCAAAAAAATTGGTAATTTTATCGCTTGAACTTGAATAACTAGGAATTTTGGGAGGCAAAAAGTACTCCGGACCCATGTCCAACCTCTAGACTCTTCCAATGTTGATCATTCAATAACTTTTTTCCTAATCATCATTTCCTACTTTCTTTCTCACAACTCGGGACATGTATCATGTATTTATTAGTTCCAACCTTGAAAAGGAAAAAAAAACAAAAAAACATTCTAAGCTTGGTCAAAAGTACGTGCACCTATAGGTCGGGAATGGGTCACTGGTTGGGAATGGGTGGCTCTACCTTAGATAAGGTTGTAGGAAGGTCAATAGGGAAAGCCAATTAGAGAAAAATATCCATGTGACATAGATATATGATGTGACTCCTTGAGGTAGGATAAAGAGTTAGGGTCTTCTTATTCCTTCTCTATAGTTAATTTTGAGAGGACCGTGTTTTTGAAAAGCCATATTGTAGTGTATATTGTGAAAATTTTTGAATGGAATTTTGAATAAATGTTTTTCTTGCTGTTGTAATTTCAAAAAGATAAAACTTGTTCTATTTAAAGTTCGGATGTAAAAGTTATAAGTGATGGAGTGAGAAAAGGTCTACTATCAACTAGAAACAAGGATTGAAACTTCAAAGGCTTGTAGAGGTCTGGTTAGAATGCTTTTGATTTTGATTTTGAAGTGAATTGTAATTAAAATTATTTTTTACAATAAAGTGCTTTAATAAAGATATAGCATGCTTACTTTGGAATTGTAAAGAAAGAGTTGTGAGTGTGGGTCAAGGAATGAAAAGTTGTTGCCAAATTCAAGGCTTTGAAAAAGACCCAACTTTGACAAAGCATTGAAAGCATAATTCATATTTTCTAAAACTAAGCTTTTGGAAGAATGTCAAATGAAGTTATCTTTCTAAGAAGATATAATTTAAAGTATTTGGGATTTTTAAGAGGTCAAAACAGTCTCCAAAGTGGAAGGATATATGGTTGCCATTGAAATTGGGAGTATATTATTCAACAAGCTATAAAATTGAGCAGTATCTTCTTTGACTTTGAATTTTGGAGAGATTATACCACATTTTATTAATTTTTCAAAAAACTAAGGCACGTTTACTGTGGAGTTTATAACTTTGTATGCAACTTTGGTACTTATTTAAAATTTAACTATATTTTCTAGAATATTTTAAGGGTTTGTGGTTTTGTACACAACTTATTAGCTTATATGGTTTTATATACAACTTTCAAAATATTTATGCATGGTATATACGTGTGGATATATTTAATTTATATATACTATGTACATATTTATATATTATATTTATATGATATTATACATAATAATTACAAGTATATATATATTTGACTTATATGTGTTGTTCAAATATTGATACTTGGTATTTATATATGATTTATACACAACCAAATACATTTGTATACAAAGCTCTACTTGCTTTATACTTTATGACTTTATACACATCAAACAACGCTTTTATTGCATTTTATTGCATTTTACTGATTCATCTTGACACTTTTCTCCTCATATCTTGGATTGAATCTGGTTGCAATTAGAAACCCAAAGTTTTCTCAAACCAAAGGCCCCTCAATCCAACAATGCTATCTTTGGGTACATCCAAAGGCAATGCAACCAACTTAGATGTTATTTGGATAGGTGTAGTAGCTATTGACACCACCATCTCTTTGGTGACATCAAATATATACAAATCTAAAGCTGAACCACAACTTTTAGCTTAAAAAGTCAACTTGACTTTAATAACTTGACCAAGTGAAGCCACAGTGTTGAACTGATTCTTAAGCTCTGCAATTTTGGCTTACAAATCTCTCTTTCTCTAAAGCAAATCGCTTTTTTGGATGCAAAATGAAGCAATGATTTGCGTCTTGGTTGAGCCTACTTTAATAAGTACGTATGATCTAACTCTTTTTTCTTGGATTTTTTCCCTACTTGGTCACTTATATTTTTTGTTTAGGCTTCTTTGAAGAATGAGCCTTCTTTTGGGGGGGCACACTATAAGAAACCCCCGTTTTAGGTGACGAACCCTAATTTTTTATGATAGGTTTTAGGTGATGTCAATGTTGACAATCCAAAAAATTTATGTCAACAAAAATGTACAATGTAACATCAACATTGACAATCCAATGTTTTTATGTCAACAGTGATGTTACGTAGTACATTTTTGTTGACATAAAATTTTTGGATTGTCAGGATTGACATCACCTAAAATCCGTCATAAAAAATAAGGGCTTGTCACTTAAAACGGGGATTTCTTATAGTGGCAATTAAGATCATTTTTTGGTGTGGCTAAATTCTCTACACCTTCGACAATGGAGAGTTTTTTAACTCTTATCAGGTTGAGTCTCTGCCAAACTACTTGTAGCTATAGCAACCTTTTTATGCTTAGTGCTATCCATCATCCAAGAAACCATGTCAATGGCATCATACTAGCACAAAGCTCCATTACACCTTTCAACTTCAGCAATTGCCCATGCCAATGTTGCTCGACCTTCGTAGTTGATAATAATCCTTGGTATGGTTAAATCCAAAAGTCTTTTGTCAATTTTGGACAAAAAATCTTCACAAGTTGGCTCTCAGCAAACACACCTCCAGATTCAATTGCAAATTGTGCCAATTTGGTATACATAGTGCATAGAGTGTCCTCCTTCTCATGTCAAAAGTCTTAAATGTGGTTCATAAGAAACTCATATTTTTTCAAACAAGCGCTTTTTGACACACATGCATTGCTTGCAGTGTCTTTCAACATCGATGTAGACGTCAATTTTTTGCATCATAGTTGACACACAAAAAACATCAAAATCAAATAATATGGCCTAATGTTTTTATATTTTTTAGTAGACATCCATAGAGACATTGGTCAAAGGGCTTTCAAAATTTTGCCAGGTGGCTACCATATTAGTGCCACGCAAACGCGAGAAGCTACGTAGAATTTTTTTTCATCCATCCTCATCCTTGACGTGGCTGCGGAAAAAATGACGCAGTGTCTACTAAGGATGACATCTAGACGTTATTGAGATGTCTTATTAGATGCTTACATTTTTTTTACTATGTCAATTTAAACGTCTAAATGTTTTGCGACATGAGCTTGGACATTTGTATTCCATCTTAAACACCTTTTGAAACTTCCAGTATGATTTAGGTGAATAAAATGATGTTACCTTTGACGTTCATATGATTAAATGCATTGTTTGGTATGATGTTAATATAGACAGTGACACATATTCTAGGGTGGTTGCAAAAAAGACCAACCGGATTTTGTAGCATTTTCCACAATATCCATTTTTTTTCCAAGTATACTGTATAATTAGAAAAACAATTTTAAAAAAGTGAAAAAATTGTTTAATGTGTACACCTTTAAAAAGAAGTTTCCTAAGAAAAAAAAACATAGAAAAATTCTTTAAATAGGAGAACTAGATAATCTCATGAAAAGTGCAAAAACTCATGAAAATAGGTACTTGCACATTTTAATTTGTAAAAAATAGGAAAAGCAATTTTTTTTTAAAAAGAAGGAAAATTTGGAAGAATTTTAAGATAAAGAGATTCACCAAAAGAATGATCTTAAAACCATTTTCAATGTTAAAAAATGCTTGCACAAAAGAGCCCTATTAGCAAGCATGTAGAAGATATAAAATAAAATATTTTTAAATTTCTTTTGGTAGAAACACTACTTTCTACTATGGAAATAGTCCAAAAAAAATTCAGCTCATTAATTTTGGGTATTCTTTAGTACTTAAAAACTTCTAAATTGCAAAGTTTGACAACTGCGTTAAATTTAAATTAAAATATTAAATAATTTTTGAAATTTTAAAATATTAAAGGATCTAAATACTATCTAGTTAGACATCTCCAATTAAAATTTCAAGTTAAATCCTAATTTCTCAAGGCCATTTTCTTTGAAAAAACACTCAAAATTGCCCTTATTGTTGTGTTCATTGAAATTTTCAACAAAATTTTTTCTAACCAAAGGACCTTGTATCGTAGGTGTAGGGCAGCTTCGCCTAAAATTAATTCAAAAAAATAATGGCGAAATATTTTGGAAATTATGCTAAACATTTGGCGAAAAATAATAAAATGACTTGACAAAAATGGCAAAATATTTAAAAATCACTTGAGCAAAAAATCAAATAAGTTTAGACTTCAAAGTGAACACAAAGTCCATGTGCTATTTACCATCAAGAATTTTTTTGATGACAATGTGAAGGAATTACCTCAATGACTTTCTATGAAAATGAAGGGTGGAGAAGTTATGTTTATAAAGAAATCCATTGTCCATTATGAATCCTCAAAGGATATAAGACAATTTGGAGATGAGAGTATGGAAATTACTCATTGTCAAAATACAGGAGGAATTGTGTTCAATGTAGAACTTCAGACCTCATTTAGGCATAGTAGAATACTCTTTTGCAAAAACTTCAAACTAATAAAAGTTTCTAAATCAAATTAGATTTGATCTCCAAAAATCCGTTTGTAATTTTGAGCCTCCAATCAAAAGCTATTGGCAAAATTCAGAGAGGATGTTTGAAAATGTCAAAGAAAATGTCCTTTCCAACCCCTTCATGAATTTTATCCATAACTTTTGATTGGAGGTTCATAATCTCAAACGGATTTTTGGGGATAAAATTTAGCTTGATTTAGCAACTTTTATTAGTTCAAAGCTTTTTGAAAAAGAATATTCTATTGGTTTGAGTTTTTAAGACCTCAATAAAAGTTATGGCCAAATTTTAGAGAAGATGTTTGAAAATGTCAAAGAAAACATTCCTTCCAACCCTTCTCTAAAATTTGTCCATAACTTTTGATTGGAGTATTAAAATTTTAAATGGATTTTTGGAGATGAATTTTAGATGAATTTTTTACATTAAATTAGTTCAAAATATTTTGTGAAAAATTTATCTACTATGCCTAAATGAGGTTTGAATTTCTATTTTGAACACATTCTTTGCTTTTGACTTAACTATGATTGGTTGAGCTCCTATTAATTTTAATTTACATATCCCCATAGGTTGCTTTACCTCCTACCACCCAACTTGTATAAAGACCTACTCTTTTCAATTTCAAACATACCAAATAAATTGGATTTTGAAGTGAACCACCAAATATCAAGAATTTTATATGAATATACTGTTGAATTTTAAATAATCAAAATTTAGTAATGCCAAATCTACTTTGAAAACTTTAATTAATAATTTGGCATCAATGCGGCAAATCTACTCTATAGCTATGGTAGTAGACTGGGGTACATTCAAACTCAATTACAATATTGAGTGGATGAAGGAAGTCAACCTCAGAGTTTTCAATGGAGGGGAGCAGACTGAGAACAAACCAGGAACGCAAGTGAATCCATTTTCTAAAGGTTGCCTAATGGCTTTGTTGATATATTATTCACATAGTCCTTCTAAAGTAAATTGGAAGTAGAAGCCAATTTTCTTTACTTTGGACATTTTCATTTCCTATGACAACTTGGTCATTTAGTTTTTGGTGAATTTGACAATCTCTCTCTCTGTTTGTGGATTCTTTTAAAATAATTGTGTTTCACTGACCTTGCTGTAAAGCTATGGTAATTGAATTTGTTCCCATCTGGTCTTATAATTGAGTTTGTTCCCAGCCCTTTACACACTACTCAACCTAACCTTTGTCTTTTTGACTAGCGTAGCCTGTGCACTTGCCATGACCTTAGTCAACCAAACATTGGCAGCAAGAAGAAAGAAGCTCTCTCTTAGAAATCTTTCTTTGCATAGCTATAAGTCTAATAAAAGATCATTTCCTCCAAATTTCAGCTCCAAATTCATTTTTTGGGGTACTAAAATACTTAATGTAATCATGTATGCCATTTTCATCATTGTCCACAAGAATGCTTCAAATATAAACTATTTGAAATTCTTAAATCAAAACTCAATGTATGGACCCTTGTACAACAAACATTGCAGTGTGAAATGTGTTTGCACCTTTTATGAATCCTCTTTCTGCCATGTTCATTTCCAATCCGTATACACTTCAGGTATTGAGGAAAAAATTGCGACTACTGAAAGTTGCAAACATACTTGTTGTAAGTATATACTTCTTGCTTCTCCATTGTCTTCTATGGCGTACATGTGAATGCAAAATAACGCATGTTCATATTTTCACAAACATCATTGAAGGTGATATCTTAGTCCAATGTATATCAGTGAAGACGTTGGCGAACGTTGGCACTGACGTCTAAGATTTGAGCTAAATCTACTTTATGGAAGGGAATGTCTGCAACAAAGAGCATGTGTGAAAAAGAGACAATCGCATGCATGGTATAACGTAGTCGTCTCCATTGATGTCTTCAAAAATGTGTGGATATCTGCTAGGATGTCCACTAAGACACTGTAAAACATGCATCATGATCCCCTAGTATGTTGATGTGGCAACCCTTGTTAGCATAATCTGATGCCACGTCACTTGCCACATCAAAAGGCATTGTCCTCTTTTTCCGATGGGCATGCCATTTGATTGCCCTTCTCCTATTTCTTAACCTTCGGTAGTCATTTTACCATAGATTATAGTAACTTTCAGTTACTTATCCGTAGTTAAAACGGCTAAGGTCGCTAACTGTGAGCGCTTATTTAATACACTCTTGGTAAATAATCGAGCACAACCGGGCTCTAGTTTTGTGTGAATTTTTTATCAACCTAGAGTGCTTAGTGTCAATCCATTGTGCTTTCTAAGCAATGGATCTTTTCTAGGTTCCTAAACATCCACAATTTGCAAGAAAACCAAAGAAATGCAACAAATTACAACTTCTAGTCTAACTTCTTCAAGCAAAAGAGCCCATGGTGGTTTTGAGATGAGACTAATTATAGTCTAAATTTAGCAATCCTATGTGATAAAGCACCTTAAGCTAGTTCCAAAAACATAAAATTTGACCCTATTTCATTCTCCTAACAAACGGTATTAATGGATGAAGTTTAGCCTTTCAGGGGCTATTTAAACTTCATCCACACCTCTGGATGTGTTCTCTAATTCAATTAATCTTAAAATTTGAACCCTAATTTTAAGTTGTTAGGCCCTGATTAAGCCCTCATTTTGGACTTGGATGAACTAATTTAGGTTGTTTCATCCATTTCTTAACCTAAACTTCATCCTTTAATTTCTCCTTGGATTTTTGGTCTTTCTGAACTTCTAAAGGACCAAGGTGATTTTCCTACCAAAAACCACTCAAAATTGTCATTTTTGTTGCAAAGAGAAAAGAGTTTAAAATTTTTTTTTTTTTGCATATCCAACCATAAGATCTTAAACTTGACTAGCATATGAATATGTGGAAGAAATTTCAGAAACTTTGACCACGTAGATTGCAAGATATATGCATTTAAAGTGAAGAAAACCAGTTTTTTTCCACCTTGTTTGACTAGATTTTTTGGCTGTGAATATTTTTAGTTCAAATTTTTTGCACTACTGATTTTGATTTTCTACTTATTTAGGTTAAGTAGTTGAGTTGAGAATCTACAAAAAAAATTTAGGAATAAAAGCATTTAATTTTCACTCATTAAAAATTTGTTAAATAGAGGTGGGTTCAAGATTGAAGAAAAAACTAAATTGTTAATAGCTATTAGATGGAATTGAATCACAATAATCCCAACAGTGAGATAGTCTTAGCAAAAAAATCTAACCTTGTCTAACAAATTTTTTTGAAAAATTCTAAAAAATGCATTCAAAAATGAATCCTATAAGTTATTTTTTCAAGAAGATGCTTAGATTGCCCGAAAAACTAAGATTGTCCATAACTTTCTCATTATTAGTCCAAATTTAATGAAACAAAGCTTCACATGTAGATAAAAATATAGTCTTTGAGTCAAAAAGTTGAAAAAAAATAACTTTTACTTTTTGTGATTTTTTTTATGCTGCCCGCCAAACTCCATTTTTGCTCATTGTGCCATAATTTTTGTTCCGGGCATCAGTTAAAATAAAAATTATATGTTCACAAAGCTCTTGCAAAAATATACAACCTCAAAAAATTCCAAAAAATTCCAAAAAATATTACTATAAATTGAGACAGTAGGAACCTGCCTGGACCCAAATTGTCCCCCAAGGAGACAACTGGTCCTTTAGGGGTTAAAGTTTGAGTCACTTTTGGATTTCCTAAAGTTCCTACTTGAAGTTCCTAATGCTAAAACCTCCCTTTGATCAACTTGAAATGACCCAATCTTTCCTGTACTTACTCTTTGGGATTTTGAATGAACTCTAGTCAATTATTATTTTTAATGTTTTGAAGGTTGTTTTTGGGAGAGGCTAATTCAAGCTTTCCAAAATGTTATCTCACTTGAAAATTCACTTATCCTATCAAAAGTTATTGATGGATGAAGTTTGATCGCTAATCGGTGTTCAAAACTTCATTTGTTGATTGCTACTAACCCTAAATTGAAATTAACTTTTAACCTCTAATGTCCCAAGGCATTTTTCTATCAAAAACGACTCAAAACTGCCAGTTCTGCTACATTCATCTAAGAAAAGAGAAAAAATAATTCTTTTAGAATTAAACATTGGATCTTGTGCTTAACTTATCTCAAATCATGCGGTAAAAATTTCATATAGTTTGACCGTATAGATTAGAAGATATTAGCATTCAAAGTTGGAAAATTTTGATTTTTTGAATATTGACTTGCAATTTCAGATGACTTTGACCACCATTTGTAAAAAAAAATGCACAATAGACTTTGAATTTAATTTTTTTTATGTTAAATAATTGAGTTGAAAATCTAAGGAAAAAAACATTAAAAAAATACACATGATTTCATTCTTTAAAAAATTATTAAGTAGAAGTAGGTCCAAGATTGAAAGAAAAACTAAATCGTCAATAGCTCTAAGATGGGATTAAAACACTATAATTCCAAAGGTGATATTGTTTTAGCAAGCAAACTTAGACGTGTCCAACTATTTCTTTTGAAAAATTATGAAAATTGCATTAAAAAATGAGTCCTATAAGTTATTTTTTCAGAAAGATGCTCTAATTGCCCAAAAAACAAGATTGTCCATAACTTTCACATAACAAATCCAAATGCAATGAATCAAATCTTCCCATATAGATAAAAATACAACCTATGAGAAAATAATTTAAAATTGAAAAAAAAAAATCGTGTGAGAAAATTTCTACCCGCCGCTCCAAAAAAAAGAACCTTTTGTGCCATAACTTTTGCTCCTGGGCCCCGATTGAAATAAAAACTATATTCTTATAAAACTAATGTGTTTTTCTATCTTCACAAAAAGTTTCAAAAAATAACAATGAATATTGAAGAAGTAGTAGCCTGCCCAAAATCCATTTTGTCCCCCGAGGGGACAATGGGACTTTAGGGGTTAACTTCACTTTTATGATCTGGGTTACTTCTACTTAACAACTTCCTAATTTAGTTCTTCTTGATGACTTCTAATTACTTTTCATCCAAATTAGATGGCAAGCTTCATCCCCCCATTTTTCTCTTGTTTTAGCTCTATATCTTAAGTGTAATATGTTTTCAAAAAGCCCTAATCTTAATCTACAGACTTCTATGGATAAACTTGGGATAAAATCTAGTCTTGACTCTCTGAATTGACTTTGAAGTTCGGCTAAGTGTTTAATATGCTAATTTAAACAATTTGATAAGAGAGGGAGAAATTGACAATTTACTTCCAGTTGAGCTTCATCCGTCGTGTTGTAGAGTAGTTCCTTAAGATACTCCCGGTCCGCCATCTTTGGATGTGGTATGGGAATTTTGCTCACCTCTTAAAGATGATGTTTTAATACAAGTTTGACAAATTGAACTCTTTCTTTTCTTTCTACTTCTATCCCTTCCATTTCTTCTAACACTATTCTAACTCAATTATTTAACTATTCCAAGAGTTGACTAGGCTATAAAACAATAATTGACCTTTCATCAACTCTTCAAGTTAATTATCATTCTATCCTTCTTCTAATGGTCTCATTGACAAGTGTTTTCCTAAGATTTCCACCTAATGGCCTATCCACTTCTAAACTTCCTCTTCAAATTCTCTATGGTCTCTCCATCCTTCAATTGCAAAGTGAGTTTGAGCTTCTATAAGAATCCTAAGGTTTTCTTCTTCCTATGGTTTTGTTAACTCTTCCTTGGCAATGGAAACGTTGCCAATTAAGATGTTTCTAACTTTCTACCCAACCTACTTCCTAGCCTACCTAATTTTTTGTGGATTTTTAATTCAATGTCAAGAGACAAGATTGATTGTGTTTGTGTAAAAGATAGCAATTTTAGTTTTTTTGCAAATTTTTTCACGAAGAAAATCCAAACTAGCAGTCCGTTCAGAGTTTCACATGGACTCTATTCAGTTCGGAACTTTTAGGGATTCTCAGTTAGTTCAGAGCCCTCAAGGACTCCAGTCAGTTCAAAACCTCAGGGAATCTCAGTTAGTTCAAAGCCTCAAGGACTCTCAGTCAACCCGGAGTCTTGCGGGGTCCTCTCTCCCAACTGGTGCCACGTGTTGCGGTGCTACGGGCTGGACCTTGGGGGGGTGCAGTAAGCGGTAGGAGTAGCTATACATGTGCAAACAAATGTAAGGTGCCAACAAAACATTGGGACAAGAAATTATAACTTAATTGATAATACTATAGTACAGGGAAAATGGCCTTGGGTGTCTTCTAAATACTATAGGGTGTGGAATAATGGGAGGAATTAGAAAAAAATTGACTTAGGATACCCCCCCTTTTATTCAAAAGTGGACCAGAAGTCTTAACTAGGAGTGCCTTGTGAATTGGCGTGCATTGCGTCAAGAATAGTAAATGACAATGAATGTCTGAAATGTTGTTTGACGTGGTGCAACGGGCACCATTGGATGGAATTATGAAGATGTGGATGGAATTTGTGGAGGTCTGGCGCTAGGGTTCTGGGCGCACTCTTCTTTCGTTTCTGTTCTGTTTTATGCGGAACTACATGTTGCCACTTTGTAGCAACCTTCCCAACGATGGTTGGGTGCGTGCTTTCAAGGACAAAGAAGCGACATTGTCCCTCCTCCCTCGCTTGGCAGATACTTGCTCGGAGTGGCATGATATTGTTGCGGCTCAACCCAAGTATGCTGCTTTGCACCTGGCAATGTCTGCTTTGCTGCAGCTGCAACCTCAGGGAGTCTCTCTTGTTGGCTTGCGATCGCAGAAGAAGGAGATGTCCTTCTTTTACCGCAAGCATAAACTGGCTTGTTCTTTTTTCTGTTGGTCATGGGAGCTGCAAATAGATGTTTCAGACAGGTTGCGCAACTTGCCAATGTCGGAGCTGTCCATCGCCGACTACACATCCTGTGGTCAATGCTACAAGAGGGGTGGGGTGCCGGCCAATCAAGCCACATTCAGGAGCAAAATTGCAGCCCAGTCCAAGGATGTGGATCACACCAAGACAATGTTGATGCAATTGACTTTGCTGCTGGTAATGATCCTAAACCACTCTTCTGTGACTTTTCCTTGTAGTGTTTTGTAGTTTTAGCAACTTGTCATGTTGATCCATTTGCACTCACTTTGGAATGTTGCTGTAGTTTGAGGGTAGTCATGTTCCTTGTTTGTGTGCTTTTTAATGTTGTTGTTGGTTTTTTGGTCATTCATGCTCTAGCTTTGTGTACTCTATTGTTGCGCAGGTTCTAGAAGAAGCAGTTGTCATTCTAGACTGAAGATGGTCATCATATTTTGGCTGCCATTGTACCGGGAATTTGCCATATAGCACAATACCCTTTCAGGTGTTTTTTTGAGTTTCTGGTTTTTGAGAAGTTTAGGTTTTGTACTAGGTTCTATATTGTTGGCATGTTTTGCACTCGACTCCATGTACAATGTTTTCTTGGTGATTTTGTTCTTGAACACATTGTTTTTTGTAAGCACATTTTTTTGGTTATATACTACACAAAGCATAGTTTCAAGGTTATACTTTAATTGTTGGTGTACTTTGCTTGGCTTCAATGTGCTTGCAATTTTATTGTTATGCTCAATGTGTATAGACAAACTTTGTTCAATTCACAAATTTGCTTGAGGCGTGTTGATATAGTAGGGGTTTTAGAAGCATCCTAATTGCAAAGCCAAAACTATACACCAAAATCTCAAACCTAAAGTATTTCTAAGAACTTCAAGTAAAATAGCATATAAAATAATCATGGCAATTGGAAATTATAATTACTCAATGCCATCATTTTAATGACCCAAATTAGAAAATTACATAATGATAGAGTGCAAAATAACCACTACACAAAAAATAATACCCCCTAATTAAATATCCAATGTTCGCACGTATATCCTTATTTTTTTAAAGGACTACACCCCCCGAGGGCAGGACCCCTCCTCGCACGCCCCGTCACTGCTGCCGTGTCGCGGCTGGGTGGCAAGGACACGTGTCTCGGCGCTATAGGCCGGACCTCTCTCCCGACCGGCCTAGACTGTTGGTTCAAATTTTGTTGGGCTAGCTGGACTGTAGCTTGAATTTGTTGGGCTGGCTGAATTCACTATAAGAACCCCCCGTTTTAGATGACAAGCTCTAGTTTTTTATGACGGATTTTAGGTGATGTCAATGTTGACAACTCAAAATTTTTATGTTAACAAAAATGTACAATGTAACATTAATATTGACAACCCAAATGTTTTTCTGTCAACATTGATGTTACGTTAGACATTTTTGTTGACATAAAAATTTTGGGTTGTCAACATTGACATCACCTAAAATCCGCCATAAAAAATCAGGGCTCGTCACCTAAAACGGGGGTTTCTTATAGTGATTGTGGCTTGAATTTGTTGGGCTGGCTTGGATTGTGGCTCTAATATTTTTATCAAAGACTTTTCAAAATCCTAATTCAGATTTTTGAACTTCCTAATTCGGTGCTTATAAGAGTCTAGTACTTTGGGGGGTGATCTCAAAGATTTCCCATGATATTTTGGAATTCAGAAATTTGAGTAAGACAACGAGGTCCGAAGCTTTGCCGTATTTTTTGATATTACCAAAATACTAGTAACTCTAAGATCTCCTAAAGTCAAAGTTTCGTCGTATAGTTAGTTATCACCAAAATACTAGTAACTCTAAGACCTCTTAAAAAGCTCCACCATATTTTTCATTATTACCAAAATACTTGTGACTCTAAGACCTCCTAAAGTCAAAGCTTCGCCATCTTTTTGATTATCACCAAAATCTAATAACCCTAAGACCTTCTAAAGTCAAAGCTTCACCGTATTTTTGGTTAGCACCAAAATACTAGTAACTCTGAGACCTCCTGAAGTCAAAGTTTTGCCGTACTTTAAATATTACAAGAAACTTAAAACAAAAATCTACAACACTTATGTTAAGATGACTTTGTTAGTATAATTCCAAAACGCAAACATACGTTAGTGGAAACAGATAAAGACCCAATTCACTCAAAGAAAACACTAGAGGCCCCTCTAAGCGGCATCGCCAAGGTAAGGAGGGGGGTGTATTTTAGGATTAGTACAACGTTACAAGAAATCCTCAAATCTTTTCAACAATTGACCAAAGTTAGTATAGTGACTCCAACACTTGAAACCAAAGATAAATTTTGAAGGGACCCTTATGTCCTTCAAAGAAAGCTTCAAAAGTAACAACAACAGAGCTTAAAATGCTCCAAAAACCCACACATTTGCAACTTTGGCTCTAAACAGCCAAAAAGTCCAAACAAATGGACTAATGTATTTTAGAAGATCAAAATAATGGCCCAAGGGGTTTTGTGAGAGAAAAGTGAGCCCCTTATGTATGTTTCCAAGGGTACTCACCCCCTTCTCTTTTTCTAATAGTAAACCTATCATTTAGGACTTTCATCCCAATCTTCTAAATTTTGACTTTCTACACTGGTCCAATACACTAACTTTTAGAGAACAACTCCAAATCACAAACAAATTGCACCATTGGCCATATTTGGTCCCTTCACTTCCTAATTTGACATCAAAAATTCAATAAAACTTAGCGCTAACTGAACACCAAAAAGAGATAAGAACCTAGTTCTTGGAGTTTGACCTTTTCGAGAAAAGTAACTAGCCTAAGTTCTTTAGAAGGTACAAGGGAGTAACAAAAGACCCAACTCCGACCTCATTCCGATTCCATGTGCTTCCGAGATGCCTGTCAACTTCATTGCATTCTTCAAATTTGGCAATTGCTACCTTGCTGGAGCATCTTATTAGAATAAAACAAGCTAGAATAATTTTTAGTGAGATTTTACTGCAATCCAAATAATTTATAAGAATTTTTGTAGGTTTTGGCAGTTCGATATTTGGAAAGGTATATTCTTTGCAAATCAAAAAATTTCAAAAATTTTTATGGAATCTCTCATGGAATTATATAAAGAATGTGCAAGCATGTGTTTTTACTTTGCACAAAGGTCATAGGAGAATCAAATCTGTCTCCTCCTTCCAAATTCAATAATTAGGGAATCTTCTGCGTAAAGGTAATCTTGGCAAATTGATTTCTCTATTGATCTCCAGATGCAATTTCCACCCTAAAACGACATACTGCATCCCCAAATTCCACCCAGGTGTCCATCTTGAGGTTGTAACTCTTGCAGGCCAACAATTGGGGTTTCTGCTATTTTGTCAATACAATGGGAAAAGTGAAACCTATCTTTGGGAATAGACATATGACTTCAATGGTATTCCCTTAGACCAATTTTAGCCCTAAAATATCGCATATATCGTAGGTTCGGTGATTCTAGCCCTATTTACCAAAAAACCTTTTAATCACGTGAAATTACAGTTTTATACCTATTTACAAATGGGAATTGGGTTTAATTGAAGGGAACTTACTGAAAAAGGATCAAATATTATATTGGCAAGTGACATACCTATTTTGGTCTTACACTCTTTTTTGGACTTTTTGTAACTAAAACTACACTCAAACTTGCAAGAAACGAAAAAAAAAAATAGTGGGTCCCGAGTGACAAATTGGAAGCTCACATTGACGTGACACTCTATGTTTTTTTGAGCACTATGGAAAATGGACGTATGCCATCGTTTACATCCAATAAAGCAATACTATTCTTTATAGCATCACAATATTTTCACAAAAATATTTGAGCGTTTTGCCAAACATTTATGTAAATCCAACCCTCTAGGCCATCTGCCAATTGATAGTTTGAAATTTTCTTAGACGTCCATATCCGGGGATTGATTATAAAAAAAACTTTATTTTTTATAGTGTTGATTGCATCAAAATCTTCCAAACTCAACTTTCAAATGAGAAATGAAGAAGCGTAGTAGCTCAAACAACAATGACTTGCCAACCGCACCCAATGGCACTTACATGGCATGCGCAATTCAAGTTAAGGTAATAGAAGGTTGGATTGGCGCCGAGACCTTCCCTTTGGTATCTTCAAAAGATGAATTCCTTCTTCTTTTTCTAAGATCCTTTCTCTTTTCTCAATAGAATTCAAAATTGTCATTATACACTCCTTGAACGCATAAACAAGCTCTATACAAGCCTTCCAATAGCGCTCTATTTAATGCAATTGAAGTATATGCGCCTCAATTCATTGCTCATATGTCTAGAGCACTTCATACTCCAAGTGCAATGATAACAACTCAAAAGTGTATGAGTCATTAAAGCTCTGAGACCATTGACGCTTCTCTTTCATTCATATCCGGAATTAGGGCTTCTCGCATGAAAGAAAAACACCTCTAGTCCTTTCAAAGAATTGATCCTTCATCATATTGCGAGGATCATTGTCCATTTTGTGAAACGTACCTACACTTCAAACTCAAAGCCTACTAGTAGTATCTAATGCCGAAATAGTCTCAAAAGCCTTGTTGGTATCGATCTTTGACTTCAATGTAAGTGTCCTCCAAATAGCATGGTGACAAAGATCAATAATGTCAATTCCTAGTGTGCACCATAAAACAACTACTTAGATATGCGCAACTATCTAAAGGCTGAGAGCAACCTACACCTGCACCTGTATCACTACCAAATTTGCAATTCACAAGTCATCGATTTCCTTGTCATTTTCCAATTGCCACAATTCAAACAAGCATTGACTAGTTGGTGCACAAAAAATGGCCTCACTGATGATTAACTTGACTTCACCACCACAATAAGTCTATGAAAATGAATGCCTAATACCAAACACAAAATAGGAAAAAAAACAAAAACCGTTGGCAATAATGTTCCACAAAAGACGGTACCAAAACAAAATCCAAGAAATCCAAATTAGGTCCTCTTTTCCAAACAAAAAATTGCAAAAACACAAGAAAAGTGTGAATTCGAGCTACCGGCATACACCTATGATGGTGATCATGAGTTGCAAATCCTATGACAAAACCTACAAGAGACACTTAAAAGTGTCTATTTAGACTCTAAAACCTAAAATTCTTGAATCTTTTTGGAAATTTCACATAAAACATGCACAATTTTGTTCAAATATGAGCTTGTAATGCCCCTAGAAGTGAATTTCAAAATTTGCACCCCCTCTCTTTTTTCTTTTTTCTATTTTCTTTTTTCTTTTTCTAAAAGAAATCTGAATCTACAAGTACATAAGATTTTTCAAAATATACCCAAAATTTACATTTCAAAATTCTTCCAACTTCCTAGATTGTGACTAAAAATCTTCAAAAATCTTAGATTTTAGAAAACGCAACGCTCCATATAGGGACTCATCACAAACAACAAAACTTCAAAATCCTATAACATCCTCAAAAATCATTCAAATACTATGGTTTTTAAAGCGATATGTTTGTATCATTAGAAGAGAGTAGTGGGCAAGGGAAGGCTGTTTCAGGCCTATTCCCTTGTTTTGAACTAGCAATACGCTATCAAAATATTGTTTTTCAAAAAAATTAAAAAGTGAAAAAATAATAAATCATGGCACTTTCTTAACCACGTTAGAGTGCTGATGTGGCGAGTTTCCATAGTCCAAGAACTCCAGATAACTCACAGCCCTCCCTTGCCCTCAATTATCCTCTAATGACAATCATCGTGAAGTTCAGAACCAATGAATTGTTAGCAATTATCATGTAGTTACTATTATTTCATGGGTGCGTAAATTAAGTTATTGCATCATTACAATGGACATGACTATTGCATAGAAATGGCACTATTTTGTAATTTATATTAACTATGTAGCTTTTATAAGTTAATCACAAGTGCGCAAAAAACACAAATTATGCACAAAAATTTAAATTCTTTATCCTGCATTTTTTGTGCATTGAAGGACACGAAAAATCCACGACAACAATGTCATTGGAATCATTACTGAAATAATGCTTATTAAATGGTATCATTGTTCCAAAAAGTATTGTTAATGTTCAATTGTTGATCACTATTCTATTTTTAAAATATTCTTTAACTAATTCTCTGGCATTTTGATTGTATCCATCGTTACTGCCGGCCATCAAATTTAAGTTTGAACTAAATCCACCAGTAGGCTACCAAGAAACTTGATAGTGTAGTGAAAGAATTACTTCACTTTAACTTGAATTGATTACATAAGTAAGTCAGCAAGAAACTTGATAATGTACTGATGAAATCTCTTCACTGGCAGTTGGTGAGAGTTGAGGGTGGAGAGGTCCTCTTTATACTATAATCCAATCTATGGACACTCAAGAGATATGGGATAACTTGAAGATGAGAGCTTCACTTCTCATAGTCAAGTTATTTTGAAAATGTATAAATCGTGTTCAAAGTAGAAATTCAGACTTCAGTTTGGTATAGTAGAATACCTTTTTTCAAAGAACTTTGAACTAGTATAAGTTGGTAAATGAATCCAGATTTCATCTCCAAAAATTGCCTTTGAATTTTGTCTATAACTTTTGATTGGAGACTCTAAATCTTTTGGACATGAAAGCTAGATTCATTTATCATTTATCAACTTTTCTAAGTTCAAAGTTTTTTGAAAAAAGTTATTCTACTATGCCTAAGACACATAAAGTTAGTGCAATAATCACACAATATCATGTCTTGTGTATAGTTATTGTATTAACATTGCATATTTTTATTTACACAATTTCATTACTAACTCTCACAATTCTCTCCAAAAACTCTCACAAAACTTAACTTGACAGAGTTCTCTCCACTTAAAGCACTTAAACATTCAAATTCTAAGATGGATGAACTCTAATATTTAGATGAACCTCATCCAAAATCAATGTAAATTTTCATGGGAGTTCATTTAATTCTATAATTTGATGTAGAATGACCTCAATTTTACTTCATATAAACACTATCGGACTAAATTTAAAATTTAAATTGTATTGCAAATACACTTGCCTAAGGCTTTTTTGGTTTTTTGCATCATTTGTAAATGTATTTAATCCATAAATATTGAACAATTGAACTAATTTTCTTGCCATTGGTGGAATGTCATCCTTGAAATAAAACACAAGGCTTGGTCAGTCTATTGCTTCTCACTTCAGTCAAAATGCTAGATGTCCCAAAATTGAATACAAAAATCTTGTTTCTTTTGGAAAATGGCTTTTTTATAACTATTCTTAGAATATAAATCCTCCAAGAATTTGGAGTCATATCAAACAAAAATTGGATTTGGAATTATCTTACCAAAACAAGTTGAAGCCCAAAACAAACTTTTCCATCCTTTAGAGGTAAAACACCAACAAGACAATGGATGCATTATAGCTCAAACAATATTTTAATGAAAGCTCAACAAGGTTGTTCTACTTGTGTTTTTACATTTTGAATTTTCCAATGACCTAGTTGGTCCGGCAAAATCCATTAAGGATAATTAAAATTTGAAATTCTATATTAACTAATATATGAATAATATAGACTAATGTATGATATTTGTGACTTGAAAATGTGTATTAAAGATTTAAAAATCAAATCTAGAAGATAAATTGATTAGTTGGTCAAGCAAAGATTAGTAGACAATATTTACTAATTGCATAATTCAACAAAAGAAGTGAAAGCTTTATAAGAAGCAAAGCTTATTAGTTGTTTTTTTTTAATTTCTAATTGTAGTTTAGAATAAACAGTTGAGATTTGATAGTTTACATATAGGGTCTAATTGTCAATTTTTTCAATAGTTGTGGAGGGTTTTTTTTGTAGTATAAGCAAATGTTCCTAGATATGATATGACTTCTATGAAATTTTGGCTTGTTATGATTGCTTTTAATACTTTTTATTCTATGAAACACAATATTTGACTAGTATTTAGGCTTTGGTTTTTGGACTCTAAATGTTTGAAGTTTGTATTAGGAATATATAATTATGGATGGTTGCAAGGAAGCCGTGCCAACTTTTTGTAATTGCTCCAATACTAGGGTAATTTTCTAGAATTTTCTAATATTTAAAATCATGTTCAATAAAAAATAACAAAATATAGATAATGTGGAGATCTATAAGAAAAATTTACCCAATAAAATCAAATGTAGAATAATTTTCAAAGTAGTGAACTAGGAAAGCTCAAGATCTCAAGAATACAGGCATTATTAGGTTTTAATTTGTACAAAATAGGAATATAATTAATTTAAAAATTGCGCATTTTGTAAAAACTCTATAAAAATGGTCATTTATTGAAAATAAAATCCAAAATAATGTTTCCCATATTCAAAATACTTGTATAGAGACATATGAATTAGAGTCCATACTACATATTTGACATAATACAAACCATTTCTAAATTCCCTCATATTTCGAGTCTACAAGGAAACCATCCATTTGACCATTCTCCATTTTAGATCCAAATTCTTTAGAGTGGATATTCAATGGTATTCTAAAACTCTAAGGCATCTTTCAAAAGTCAATACTCCTATCTTTTTAACAAATTTTCTATACACTTTTTGGGTAATATGTTCAAAAAAGTCATGATATAAAAAACTTAATAATATTTAATAAACTTATGGTATTGCAATAGAGTAGCATCTAAAGTAGTAGGACAATTTCCACTGGACTTATAACTAATGCATCCTAAGTGAAAGCAATGAAGTACAAAGGGTGAGTGCTCAATTTAAGCCATGGGGTATGAAGGAAGAAACAAAAGTGGACAAAGTATCACAATTAACTTCCTAACTCATCTTTGATCACGAGACAAAGTTTAAATGCAATGTTGCTGAAATTAAAAAATGATGACAAGGATACTAAAATGGTTATGGCAACAACGCCCACAACCACCATGGATGAGAGGATAAACAAGATAGACAAAATAGTGGAGGCCTCAAATTTCATGACTTTATGTATATTCTTTCACACAAAATATTATTTAGATATTGACAAATAGACCCTACTAGTGGCAATGCATGAATTGCATGAGACTATATATTGTCTATAAGTGTAGGAAAGCTCTATTACTTTTTAGAAAGTTTAAAATTCAAAATAATTTGATCAAAAAAAAGAACTAAAAATAAAAATTGGTAAATACAACAAATGAATCCAATTAGATTGAATTTCTTTTAAGATTCAAGTAAAAATGATTGAATGAATGGAAGTGTGGAAGAATAGATTTATTCTACTATTTGCTTTATTTTTCTACCTAAAACACTTTTAGCTATGACCTCTACATCAAATTATCACTAATAATCTAATTTAGACTTTATATCATTGTTTGGTAGAATTTTAATATATTTTGTATGTGAAAAGATATTTTTCTATAGATGTTAATATTTTTCAGTTTTAGAATGGAATAAAAATCACTCTTTAGAATTTTAAAAGTGCAAAATATACATAATTTTTTACCAATCATAAGATACATTAGAATAATTTTATACCTAAACTTGAACTGAATTTTAAGCTAGTATTTTACAATAATATTAGTATTAATTTAAATAATGATAAAAATAGAAAAAAAGACAATCTTATATAATTTGACATGTAGTTTGTAACTGAAATAAGTCATTAAATTTTTGAATCATTACTTGTTTTTAATGAAATAGAAGTTACTATACTTGGTTTTCATAATTTAGATGATGCAAAAAAAGAATAATTTAAAAGCTATAATTGAATCAAACCAAGGAGCATCTAATTCTTGGACGTAGGCACTTCTAAAGATTAAAAAAATATTTATTTGTAGAACAAATTTTTTGTCTTTTCCATAGTCATATATATTTTAAACCATGAATGTTTGAGCAATATATTACATGTACCAGACTCTTTTGAAAGGTTCGTGGATTTTTTTTAAAAATTAGATGTAAGATTTTTAGACTTAAACTATTTTTTTATAAAAATATAGAAGAAGAAAGAAGAATCTTGTACATGTATAACATTTTTTGGGGGAAAAAATTTAGATACTAGACAAAAGAGTATAGATTTTGCTTTGTGTTTGTGGAAGTGATGATTGTTTTTTCAATAAGTGTGCCATTGGATAAATTATAAAAGTAAATAAATTGTAAATATTTAAAGATTATGTACATACGTTCAACAATATAGAATTTACATATTTAAGAACAAATGAATAATTAAAGTATCTAAATTTTGAACCAATTGTCCTATTAATTAATTAATTTATATATTCATATTTTTTCAAATTTTCCATTAGCAATAAAATGTCATTGTTCAAAATTTTTGGTTATTTCTAGAATTGTTTGTAAAAATATTTTGAAATTGAAGTATTTTTACTTGTAATAGGCCTAAAGCCCTAAACCAACTTTTATGATTCTAAATTTTATCTTTAATAAATTCAAACCCTATCAAAAAACCTTTATATACATCATTTTGTTTATTTAGAATTAATAAGCAATATCAACTTGGGAAGACATTTCTATTGTACTTGAACTTTTGAGATCATTTACAATTCTCTAATGCATTTTATACACCCTTAAAGCATCTCAATTCCAACCTTTAAAACCATTCAAAATGAATTCAAAATTCCCATGGAATTAGGATTTGAGAGAATTGTGACTAATAATACAATAAAAATTGCAGAAAATATACCCAACAAATTCTCTACTTGGTCATTATGTGCCTCTAAACCCTCCAAAGATCTTTACAATAACTAGTAAGGTATAAAGAATGTTGCCTATTCTAAATTTTACTAAAACTTTGTTGTTTGCTTAACCAATTAGCATGTTTTGTTCCCAGCAATAAGTTTCTACCAAATTTTGAAGAAACCAACATTTTCCTTATCTTATAGTAACTAGTCAGGGTATATGGGAGTATTTTATGTTTTAAGATCTAGATTTGAATTTTTCAAAAAAAATTGGCTGTCAATTCACTTCCAAGTTTTAATGGCAATAGTTTGAAGTTTTAATTCTATGTAAATATAAACATTTTTTTTAATAATTCTTAGAGTTTTATGAGATTTTTGAAAACTCCAAAATCATTAGTTTTAAATGCCTATGAAAGTTTGACTATCAATGGCTGAAAATTAATCCTCTTACAAAAATATATTTGAGCTTCTACATTTGTTATACAACTTAGTATAGGATTGGGAATTAAAAAAGAAGTTTGAGTGGATGCCACTTCACAAAGTTTTGTCAAGATCGAATAGAGCAATCTCAAAAGTATGATGATCAAATTTGGTCAAAATTATCCAAAGAAACTTGTCAATATGGAGCAACAATTTTTTAATCCTAAAATTCTCTAAATGAAGTGTTGCATATGATTTATCCTAGGGAAATAAAAAAAGTAAGCTTAGAATATTTTCAATAAATTCCATAGAATTTTAAGCCAAAATGTAAGAGATACTATGATTTTTTAATTAGTGGGATTTTTACTGCAATTTTTTTTAATATATTTCAATAAATTAACATATAGATGCAATAGTCGGATTCATCTCCAACAATGAAATTTTTTAATTCATCAAAATTTATCCCACTAATGTGTCATGTACTAAGTCTCAAATAAAATATAAAATTAGATTTTGCCTTCAATAGATAGTATAATAATCTTATATTATTACGTAATCTTTAATATATATTTGTGTGCAATTCATTGATGAATATATTACAGATGAAAATATTTGAAGAAAAATTCAATATTAATAAGTACCTGACTATTGTCAATTCTTATCCAACTATTTTTGATTGTATTATAAATTGAAGCCCTAAAGAACCATAGATTCACAAAATTATAAAACATACATTTTCACTTATTTTTTAATTTTCTAGGTATTTTAATGGGAAAAAAATATTTTTTAATAAACAAAAAAATGGCCTCAATATACAATATAGATTATTTTGTTTCATACAAAATACTAATTACAATACTAATTATAGCTCCTTTTTTAATATTAGACTACTGTAATTTTTCTAATAAATAAGACAAAGTCATAAATAAAAGGAAACTTTAGAGACAATAAATATTTTATGTAATAGTACCTTTCAAATAGTTATTTATATATACATGAAATATGTGACAAAAAAATTTGAATTTATTTCTTGATTTCAAACATAAAATTGTGAAAAAAATAGTTGAAATAGTACCAAATGCAAGTAACATCGTTTTGTCTGGGATCATCTTGGCATTTGCCACTTTTTGTATATATAAGTATTTCAAATGGTTTATAGTTAAAAAACTGTAGTTTGTCAAGTGGATATTGGTTCCAAGTTAGGCCTTTTGAAATTGACACTTTCATACCAAATCGCATTTGCAAGTCTGTTCCATTTGCACTTTTAACATTCCAATTTGTAAAGCGAAGTTCTCCAGATGGCTCCTGCAGTATTATCTACATTACTATCGTATATATTCCAAGATTATTATTAAAAAGTGAGCACCTCAAATTCTTAAAGTTGTTAATAAAAGATGTCATGGTTCTCATTTTGTTATTATACAATGCTATTAATTATTAGCACCTAATAGTTAAAATTTGTAAGTGTGTTATAAATTTGCATTGTATTTTTCGTCGCAAAAGCTGTTTTCACAAAATAAAAGTTGATTTCCTTAGGGTTTACAAAAGTTTACCCAATTTTCATTTGTGATGGTAAGTGTTGTTAATATTTTGTTCTTGCAATTTCTAATTGAAGCTTTGGGATCTGCTACTGATGAATATCTTTCACATTTCATTAAATCACTCTTTGCAAGTATGCCAAATGCACCCACATCAATAAACTCATATAGTAAAATCAATAACCACCACCATATAGAAAATGCTATATTTTTATTTGGATACATATCTACAATATTTCAAACATCTTTTACGTCAAATTTAGATTGTCAATTATCTTATTCCATTCCTCTTGCTCATCTAATTACATAATGTGTAAATTTGGCCCAATATTATTCTAAGGGTTATTTGTTTTTATCTTCATGTTTGTTTCAATTCCATGAATAATTTTTAAAATACAATTTATCAAAATCTCATTATAGTATATAAAAATCTATAAAAATTTCTTCAAAATATATGAAAATTTAATAGGCATGATCTAATAAAAAAGAAAATTGTCAATTTGGTTTAATTTCCAAACACCTATATATTTGACATAAATAGCTACATATCATAAAAATAAAATTCATGGACTGAGCAATAGATTACGTAACTAATGAGGTATGCAATTTATATAGTTTGGTATAGAGCAATTATGCCAATTAACCTTAAAATTTGTTGATTTGCTATTTGCTTTGTGCACATCACAAGTTCCTTCTTCTTGTGGTCTTTGCACATAATTTATACTTGATCAACAACCACAATCAAAAGATTTTTAGGGTTCTTTAGATGAATGTTGAACATGTACTAGTTGTTTTTCAAATGTAAATTACAATCAATAATGGTTTGGTTGATATTTTTTTTTGATGTTGCAAGTTGCTAGGTAAAAGTATCTCTTGCCTACCACTAAAACAACCCTGCCAACAGATTTTTGAAATCGTTGGAATGGCTGGGTGAAATTCAATTCCCAACAACACTATTTTGTAAGCGTAGGTCAATTTCAACGCTTTGCTGACAAAATAATTTTCTTTTTGTAATTCAATAGTTTGGCTTTGATTTGGATTTCTTCACTTTCGTCCTTTTGCTTTTTAAAATTTTAGATTGATTTTTTTTTAAAATTTTGAAGAATGATATTTTAATATTCAAAATTAGCAACAATGAAATTTTTTCGGATTTTCCAAAATAGTTGTACAATTTTTAAAATTTTTGGCATTTTCCAAATTTTCTTGAGTTATTTACGAAATATACGAGAGTTGCATATGTAGAAGCGCAAGGCTAGTAGATTTGTCTTTTATCCCAATAGAATTTTGGTTTATATAGGAGACCTTTACGGTCCCTTGTTGACATTGGATTATGTATTCTGACAAGTCAAAGGCCAACATGGTGACAAGAATGCCAATGTAGAAGTCGTAGTTGCATTAGTAAATCAAGAGGTAAGTGAATCACCATTTGTAATGAAATCCTGTTTTATTTGTGTCCAAGAAAAAAAAGGTAAGTGAATCAACATTTAAGCTTAAGTATTGTGAAAGAGGGCAATTTTGTAAATGAAGAGTTCATTGTTGTAGAAGATTTAGTATGTTGTGACTAATGTAACTAATGTTCTACAAGGGCACTAGTTACATTAGTCATAATATACTAAACCTTCCAAAACTCTCTAGTGGAGGGGTTAAATTCTATTAGAATTTGTATATATTTTCTTCACTATATAAGATGCATGGATGTAAGTTTGTATGATCCTAGAACACTTTTAGATTTTTCAAAATTTAGATTAAAAAAACTAGGATTTTGGAGGATCTCAAGCGCCAACAAAAGAAGGCTTAGTAAAAGCTCCCTATTCTTGCGGCAACTTGTGAAGGATGTGGCCTCCATAGCAACCTTCCCTTGCCAAGTTGGCTCCAAGCCACCCACCAAATACTACTAAAGAAGTCCTTTATTGGCTTTTTTGCTCTGGACCATAAGAGATTTTCTAGCCCGCGTTGCCACTGAATCCCTAAATCCACCACTCTCCTCTTGGAAATTCATATGGCGGGCTCAAACCAAGAAGGTGGTAGGAGATGCTCTAAGTATTGGGTTGCCTTTGCTACTAGCTTACTACATCAATTTGCATTTTGTGCACTCACATATCTAATTGTCGAAGCAACATGATTTCCTCTTGGATTGCAATTTTAGATCAAGAGGGTGAGTATAATTAAGTGATTGGATTTCTTTATTTCTCGGTATTGGAGTATATATTTGCAAATTTTATAGGATATTGTGGAAGCATAGTACGATAGGGTGCTCTAAAAGAAACTATGCTCTAAGAGTGATCACTAACAGAGAAAAAAATTTTACTTCCTACAAAAATTTATTGAAAATTATTTTAAGGAGTTTAGCTTCCTCCCAAATGCAATTAGCTTTTAAAATGCTGCCTATAGAGCGAAATAACTTAAATACATATTTTGGTAGTCATTGTAGTAATGCATTGCACCCATGTCTTATTTGATATCAAACATTTGTTGGGGCACTTCTATCTTCCCAGTTGTCCTAAGGAGGAGCCTTTTCTCGATATATATGCGTACACGGTCAAGTTCACAATTTCAAATGATATGTGATAATCCATATTTTTTATATGTGTTTATATATATTTGTATATGTGTACACATCCATCAAATGTGTGAATGTATTGTATTCATATGAGGGACATGGGATAGGGCTTTGATTGGCATTTTAAGGGTCATAGTCATAGTACACACTTGTATAGGGTCTCTATGTCCCATGTCTCAATTTGGAAACAATGAGCAAATTCCAATATTGAAAAAATTATGTTCCTAATTGTATTATGTATGATAAATCTAAGATATATCCTTTGTTTCCTTTTAAGCCGAAGATAATGGGATACAAGCTATAGAGATGATTAAGTTCAAAACTTCAAAAGATGTGGAATAACGTATATTTATGCATAAGGATTGTATAAATTAGATGTTCATAATGTATATTCAAAGGTAGTTGTATAGAAGAGTGTCTCAATAAACCAATCACAAAGACGTTTCCAAAAAACTGTTAGCATTACAAAGGCCCTCTATGGGTCGTTTCAAGAAACTCTTGTTCTTCTTTTTGTCCCTTTGGCCTTGGACATGTGGTTTTTTGCTCATAACGTTTGTATCATGTGTTCATTTTTTATGAAATTTAAAATAAAGATATATGTAGTAGTTGTAGACATTGCATATTGTTTTTAAAATTTGAAATTCGTTTATTATTTTTAGAGGTTACAAATAGAAACTACCTAGAGGTCACAAGTAGACACGTTTTTCACAATTCTTTTACTCAAAATACTTAACATTTTGCCATATGGAATTTTTTGAGAATATAGATACATGAAATGTTTTGCTTGAGTGAAATGCTTTCTATACTATAAAAATTTCTCTTAATATAGAGTTAGGGACTTTTTAATACTTCAAATAAAGGTCAAATTTTAATGATGTTTTTGTTAAAAGTAATTGTTATTATCATTATTATTTTTTCTATTGTGTTTTATTTCAAAAAATCAAGGTAGGTTGCACTTCACTTTGATTTATTTTCTATTTATTTCCAATGTGGAAATCATCATAAGGAACATTTAGAAGTGATGTCATGGAGTGTATGGTGATGTATGCTTCTAATTCAAAGTTGTGCACCAACAAGTGAAGATGCATTGATTGTATGCTTTCAATAGAAGAGCCTAGGTAGGAATGGGTATTCAACCACGTGGTCTATGACAAAAGGATATTTTTGGTTTAATAATTCATAGTAAGGCAGCAGGTGCGGCTTTTGAGACACTCATCTATACAACTATTTGTGAAACATGGGATATGACACGGAACACTGGTTGGCATTTTGAAGTGCATAGAGTCAATACGTTCATGACATCCTATATTTGAAACCTTCTTTCTAGAGTTTTTAGAAAAATAAGATACAAGCATATGAATGAATAAGTTCAAATCTTCAAAACTTACGTGATAATATTGAATTGTGCGTATATATACATATCTATATGCACATATCCATATATTTATATCTGTGTATACCATATATCATATCCCTATGGGACATGAAATAGGACATGGATACATGGTTGGCATTTTTAAGATCATAGTCACAATGTATATATGTTTGCATCATAAAACTTGTTGTTTTTAAGATCATAGTCACAATGTATATATGTTTGCATCAGGAAACTTGTTGTTTTTCCATGAAATGAGGAGTTAAGGTTTGTATTTCAAAATCATCTTATATTTGAATAGTCTACAATTTACAATATAATATAAGAGGGTCAAATCATACTCAAATGTACCACAAAAGAGGTCAAATCCACATTAATATGCAATGTAATTTCTTTTTAGCTATCATTTTTAATGCTAATATATTAATTATAGGTATTTTAGCCCTTTTTGACTAGTATTTCAAGTCATGTTGAACCTAATATTGTTTTATTTATTAAAAAATAAAAAATTATTTATTATAGTTCTAATTGAAGTTCAAATGTCAACATGTCCAATTTTTCAATCATAAGAAAGGCTTGTAATTTTTTATTAATAATAATGTGATTGAATCCAAAAAAATCATGTATATATATAATTATATGATAGATTAGAAAAGGACTATTTTTCTACAATTTGAATATTTTTTCATTTTCTATAATATTCAGAAGTATAAACTTGTAAACGTCTTTTTCAATATAAAAAATAATCCAAATAATGATTGTGTTAGAACAAAAAATGTATATACTACTGACTTTAAGGTCACTGCATAAGCTATTTTTGAAATTGAATCTCTAAATTTTGTATTAGATGAAATTAATAATTTGTCAATAATCATTTAATTAATTAAAAAATTATACTATTTTAAGTTCAAGACTTAATTACTAAAATCCTTTTAAATAGTTGTATATTTGAGAAGTATAAAAAATTTGGATGAAAATATCTTCTTAAAGTGCTATATTGTAAAAAGACACTAAATTTAGCCTTAAACCTGGTGATTTATGTCTTTCTAAGGATTTTTGCTCTGAAATTTTGTCTTCAATTTTTTAAAGGGACAAATTGCAATACAATTCATCTATAATTTTTTCTTAAAAATGACAATATCAAAGGAATTTGTAGCTTTAAAAGTTCAAAAAAGGACTTGAGTCTTGTTCTAGCAAATGGTACCTTTGAGTGTGGTTTGATCCAAGAGTCCAAATTTTTTAATAATACATATAAACTTGAAGCAAGAAAAGATCAAACTATCAAATTATTAAAAAGTACACCAAATTTTGTGCTACCTAGCAATTCAACAATGAGCTTTAAAAACACCAAAAATTTAGTAGTTAAGGTCAGAGACTATATTTCCACCAAAAATGCTCCAAATTGCTAGTTCTAGTACAAGTACCAAATGTTAGAAGAAAAAAGTTTTTGGACATATTTAACCATATGATCTGTGGTAAGCTTGTTTGAGAATATGTAGAAAAAATTTCAGAAGTTTTCACCTAGTATATTGCAAGATATTAGCAATTAAAATTGACAAAAATCCATTTTTGGCCCTCCAAAAAATCAAACAGCTGCACTTCACAAGGTCACATTTGTATGAAAAAATGTCCAAAATGGTGGTTATTCTTTAGATTCATTCTTCAAAGCAAGTTGGCTACATGCTTGAAAATTTTCAGATCATTTGGAATTATACAACATAATTATAAGAAAAAAATAGGTTGTAAAAAGAAATAGAGAATGATTCAAAACACTAAATCGTTAAGAAATTAATTGTGGAATTGGAAAATGCCAATCCCAATGGTTGTCATGTTGTAATAAACAATCTACATCCTATGTTTTTATAACTTTCAAAAAACATTAAATATGAGTTAAATAAAGGACTCCAAAGATTATTTTAGAATAGGAAATCTGTAATTGCCTGCAAATTAAAACACATCATAATTTTCATCTCATAAATCAAAATGGAATAATTAAAAGCTTTCCATGTATCTATAAATCTAGAAAATCAATTTCAAAATTTTTTTTTTTAAAAAGATTTTTCAAATTTTATTTGAGCTGCCCATTGTCCATTGAAAAGGATATATCATCCAATAACTTTTGAATCACGTAGTCAAAAGCTTTGAAAATTGTTGGGCCCTTAAAGTTACTCCTTGGGCACATGTTGTATGAAATTTTTAAAGAAATAAAATAAAACTTCCATTCGTAGTGGGCTGCCCAAAATTGCTATGTTGCCATAAAACATTGTTTGGTCCTTTAGGGGTTAAAGAATATAGCCTATTATATCCAATGGTCAAGTTCAACATTCCCTTCTGAATATAATAATTAAAGTTGGTAGATGTGGTTTGATAATGATTAAAAATAGAAAGATTCATCATCTCCATATACTTTAAAAATGTACATTCCAAAAATTCTAATACCTATTTTTATCCATTAAATGGGAGAAAATATTGCCTAATAATTTTTGATTTTTTTGAATTTGTTTTTAAATACTATGCACCTTACATTATACAATAGAGTTTTTCTAAAGCAATGACCTCTCTAAAGTGATGAAGCATTGATTGCTTGGTCCTGCACTAGGCCTAATCCAAGAATAATCCATCAAAGATTTGCTTTGATATTCTTGAGCATGGGGACTTGAGCCCGGTCTTGGGGCTATCACTTTGCAGAAGTTATATTGTATAATATTTTAACCCATAAAGGACCAAGAAGACCATTTTGGGCTTTGTGAGAACTTAGACAGCCTCTATTGACTTTACAATTTGGAAATTTTGCATGACTTTTTAAGATGGATGCTACAAATCATCGTAATCTATGTATGAAGCTTTGTTTCATTTCATTCTAAAATATATTGTAAAAGTTAAAAAGATTTTAGTGTCAAACCGAGCAATAAAAAATATACTCCAAATAAATATTCATTTTTTTTTTGAATTTTATAGACTAGTACCTACTCAAAAAAATTGAACCATTCAATTCCAAATAATGAACTAAAAGTTATGAGGATTTTTCTTTTGCGGGCAATAAAGTTAGAAAAAATAATATAAAGTCATCTTTTGCTCTCAATTTTGAAAATTTTCAAATAAAAATAAAAATAAATGATAAAGATTGTTGACTACAACATTTTTCACCATTGGAATTAAGAATTTTTAATTTCTTGTAAAAGTTATTAGCAAATTAGTTTTTTCTTTCATTTTTTTATTACCTTCCATTTTATAATTTTTTAAGAGATGAATATGAAAGTATTTTTGGTTTAAATTTTTTTTATAATTTTTCAAACCTTTTCCAAAATATGGACTAAATGCACAAGTTATAGGATTATACACGGGTTTTTTTTCTAAAAATGTTGAAAGACAAAACTTCATCGTTTAGAAGGGCTACATTCTGAAGTTTAGGCACATTGAACTTGCAATCGGTGTGGATATTCATTCTAAAATTTTGGGCAATGTGTTTGGACAAGTTAAATAGAGAATCCTATGGTTGAATTTATTAAAATAGATATATTGATTAAGATTTTGCCCTTGCTTTGGAAACAAATATTCTAAAGTAGTTTTGGGCTTGTAAACATGTTTGTCTTTTAGGGCTTAAGTTTTTTTTTCAAATCTTGATTTTCTAAATTCATATAAATTACAAAAATCTTCCAAATGTATTGTTTTTAGATAACATTGATGATTTCCAATTTGTGTATAAGGAAATATTAACCTCCAAGGTAGTTGCAAAAAATGCTTTCTGATTTCGGCTCAAAACAGTCTCAGTGATAAAGGGACAATAAAAAGACAAGTGTTTCTTGCAACGACCTCTAATTGTAATTTTCACTCAATCTATGCACATCCACATTAATGAACAATTTATATGGTTCTTTCCAAAATATAAGCTTAGGCGTTTTTATTATGCTTCAATCAAAGTTACTACAACAAAGAATTTAGAAAATAAGTGGCATAGAAGAATAAGGAGAAGAAATCGCGTCTTGGGTCCTGGATATTACCCTTTGGTTCTTAGACATATCATTCAAATTCATCCTCAATCAATGGATAAAAAAAATTCTTAATCCATTGCGACTAAGATGATACTATTTGGAAAACTCCAAAGTAGATTGCAATCTCTTATTAACAAGTTGCGAGGCTTTTGAATCATTGCGGAATTCTCAATTTTATTTGTTTTTTCCTTTTTCGTATTGCAAGATTCTTTAATGCCTATGGAACAAGCTAGTACAACACTATGGTTGGAGGAGTTTCCTATCATGGATCCAATACTCAGCCTTCATGTTGGATGGAGCATTGCATAGGTTTGATATTCCTTCATTTTTTGTAATTCTCCAAAAAATGCTACTTTTGCATTTGAGCAGTTAGATCAAGGACAGTAGGAGACACATTTTGAGAGTTTCTATGGAGCCGCTATCTAGCCCCTGCAATTGTATTCATAAGATGCATCCATAACTAGAATTGAAAACAGGTTTCAATGGATCCATTCCTGTACTCGAAAAATTTGTAGGCTTCAAATTCTTTGCCCCTCGCCCAATCCTTTATTTTCTTTTCATGAGCCCGGAGCAATACTCAAAACTTGCATAGATTCTATGACTATGAAGTCAATCAATCCATTGCCCCACTCTAGCCATTTCTAACAGCTTGTACATGGCAAAGAAGATTTTGATGGAACAACCTTTGTGACTAAACAAGAGTCCAAATGAATAGTATTATAGGGGATGGATAACAAGTTTCCATTAAAGACTCTTTTTAGAGCACCTCTACTATAGTGGTTTGGTTATTAAGCCTACTTTGAAGTTTTAAGCTTCAAAGTAGGCTTAACAACTATGCTCTAAAAAAAATTCGGATGAAAAGTGAGCATTAAATGCTTGGCTCTGCCTAAATTCCTCTTTGGCAGGACAATATTGGCATTTTTGCCTGTGGTTTTGAAAATTCATAACTTATTCATACAATGTCTCCAAAAAGCATGCTAATTTTATTCCACTTGCCAATAAGATATAATCCAAAAAATATTTTTTAATAGTAATCATTGTGTTCATCTGTGATTAGTGACAATTATAGGTGCACATATCTTAAATTAATTTTTGGTGGTCTATTGGAGATGCTCTTTGGAGATGTTCCCATGCCAGGTTGTTAGAGCCGCAACTATGAAAGACAGGGAAAGGTGAGTGATTAGAGAGTGCAGATAATAGTGAAATGTTTTCTAAGGCCATCCTCAATGCACTCCAAAATTTGACCTGCCAAATATAACTTTCACTTTTCACTGCTTTGTAATTAGAACTTGAAACTTTTACCATGAGAAGTACATTCAGAAGTATTTTGGATAGGTGAAAACAAACTCAAAATATAGACATTGGACAAAGAAAAGAAACCACTTGAGATCGTGGTACTCCTACATTTTGCCCTTCAAATTTGGCGAAGCAAATTTTGGAGTGCGTTGAGGAGCAAGACATTAAATCCGTCCCATGAAGGTGGGATCAACAGGATAAATTGGAGGTTCTTGGGGATAAAAGTAAAAAAAGCCCCCTATATTTGAGCCATGCCTAGGGACACTTTCTAGCCCCCCTAACTAATTTGGGGCCTCTGATTGCAAATATGAGTTCAAAATTTGCAAATTTTTTTGTGACAAATAAAAAATTCCTGTGTTTTCCCCCGGGGTAAATCCAGCCTGCTGGTCCCACCTTCGTGGGACAGATTGAGCGTCCTGCCATTGAGGACGCCCTAAGAACTTCACAAGTCAGGAACTGAACGGCCCTCGACGGTGATCCACAGTAGAATATCGCCATCCAGCCGGCCAGTGGCCCCTCCCACGCACCCATTCTGTGGATGAGACGCTGCAGCCCCTGCGGCGCCTCCGATGCACTGCTCGCTGCAACGACTCAGATCACTCCGCCATGATCTCACGGGCTCCCACTCCCTCCCATCCATCTTCTCTACAGCCCTTCAAACAACTTGGCTCAATCCCTGTTTTTCTCACTTAAACTTAGAGCCATTTGCAGCTCTTGGGTTGTTGCAATCAGCGTAACAGTGCATTTCTTGTAGCTCCATCCTTTCAGGTATGTCAAGCTACTGATTTGTTCCGCGCCTTTGATTCCGGTGGCCATGGGTGGCACTGTCTGTCTTAGCTAGTGGCATCTTTGGGGCGGGTTCAGTTTCGCGTGATTTGTTGCATTTTGGGACTGGTTCATGGTTTTGATTTGAGGATTTTGACGATTTTGACGATTTTGACGATCATGGAGTATCTGCTGGGCTGGAATTGTCTGCTTCCGACTTTCGAGGATGTAGGCTTGTGATTTGAGAGGGGTTTTCGTTTCGCAAGGTTTAAGGGAGGTTTAGTTTATGTTGTGGAGGGCTTGCTTTCTGCTGAATTTTGGAGGTGTTAGTGTGGTTTTGGTATTAGTCGGTTGAGGACATACCATTCATCATAGAATACCTCCATTCATGCGTCGCATTCCTGAATGAAGGTATTCGATGATGAATGGTATGTTTACGTGGTGTGACACTGAAACGAAGGACGATGGACTCGTTTGCATCTCGCAATTTGGGGGATGGCATTGCATTGGTTGTTGACCGTGTCACCTTGCTTGAGCTAGCGTTGCCTAGTTCACTCGTTAATCGTTCTGACATAATCACCACTTAGGGTCTCAAAGTTTTTGTTTGAATGAATGTTGGAATTGTTCTGAGTCTCTTGTAGCGGTCGTTCTCAAGGTGTGAAGCTCGCTATTGAAGTCTCCACGTTTGCATCGTTTTTTTTGTGTCGTTACTACGAGTTTAGCTACTGTTCCTTGATTTTGACTTGTCTGATTGCTTGGTGCAGCTGTAGCACAATGGAACACGTGGAGACCGAGCAACGAGTCAGCCGAAAGAGGCGGAAGCTCAGCACTCGTCAAGGGGTCGTCATCGGGGTAGCAACAGTGGCAGGTCTGGGTTTAGTCTCCAAGCTCGTTTCCTTTTTGCGTCGGGAGAAACCCAAGAAAGTGGAAGAGAGCGACATCGACTCTCTGGAAGCCGTGGTGAGTGGCGACGCTGCGAACAGCGTTCTTGCCACTCCCCAATTCGCAAACCTCGAAGAAGACGATGCGCACGACGCAGATTCGTCAACTCCAGAGAGAGATGCCACCCAAGATCCGGACGCAAACACCACGCCTACATCGCATTTCAAAGGCGAGGAGAATGGGGTTACGCATCCCAGTGACAACGAGGATGCAGTCCAGCTTCGCAAGGAGAAAGAAGGGGAGCATCATAGCGAGGATGTAGTGGAGCCTCTCCTTGGCAACACGGATCGAGATGCTCACACCAAGGAAGTTGAGGACGCGGAAACGCTGCCCATTGAGGACGTGGGGAAGCTTCCTACTGAGGATGTCGAAAGGCTCCCGGCTGCAGAAGTGCAAAAGCTTCCTACTGAGAATGTGGAAAAGCCGCATGTAGAACAGCTTCCCACCGGACATGAGGGAAAGCTTGACAGTGAACACGATGGAAACTTTCAGGGTGAGGATGCGGAAGAGCTTCCCATAGAGCAAGGGACGCATTCAGTCGAGGCTCACAGTGAGAAGCAAGTCAATGGGGATGTCGAAAAACTTGCTACTGATGATAAGATGAAGCCATTTATTGAAGGAGCAGCGGATGCAGCAGATAGGCTTCACACGGAGGGTGCATCAGAGCCTGAAGTCAAGGATACAGAAAGGCTGGAAATTGAGGGTGCGGGGAAGCATGAAAGCGAAGGGTCAGTACATTAGAAGCTCACAGAGTTGATGATGGAAAGGATCTCATACAGAATGGACAGATGCTTCAGTCATGAGCTGGGAATCAAGCAACATGGTTGTGGTTACAGTTCTTTTGGGGAGCGTCTTCCTCTCGCTGATCACACGAGTAGATGGCAATATAGGTATGGTAGCAATGTTAGTAATAGCAGTGTTAGCAATGTTCGCAAAGTTGGTAATTTGTCGATACAAAGTTTTGTAGTATCAGATTCTTCCTTCGCATTCTTTTGGGGTGCATTTCAGCCGATAGGGACGTGTGATTTTGGCTCATTGCCAGGCGGTAATTTACTTGATTTCGAAAGAAAGAAGTTTTGGCTTTACAGGTCATGGAGAATCTGTTTGTGGCCCTGTGTGTTAGATTGCAATTAGGATAAGCTCCATTTTCCAAGTTGCAAAGGCTCTGGGTTTGTGAATTTCCTCAAATGGGTGGGCTACTGGGCTTGAAACTCTGTCATCCGTCTGGATAAGTTATGCGTCAGGAAGCTTACGTGCAATAGAAATTTTTTCTTGACCTCTAATGGTCTGACATACAGTCTGGGTACTGACAAGATCACTGACATCTTCCACTCGGGGAGAGAACTGGGGGAGTAGGTATTCCCTGTGAAATACTTTGAGTGCCACTTTGCAGTGTTCGGAAAAAACGGCGGCTAGTGCAGAGTTCAGAGTAGCTCCAATGCGGAGACGGGAACATGCTCAGGATCCTGATTTGAAGCATGCACAGGCAGGACGCTAAAGGGTCCCATCGAAAGCAGGGTGAATTTTGTGTTCTCCAGGGTAAATATAAAAAAGAGCCTCCTATTTTGTGCCGTGCCTAAGTTGACTTGGGGTCTCTGATTGCAAATATGAATTCAGAATTGGCAAAAAGAAATTGTGGCAAATAAAAAAATCTTGTGTTTTCATCAGGTAAATTTTGCCCGCATGGCCCACTTTTGATGGCACCCTTTAGCGTCCTACCATGCATAGTAGCCTGATTTTGAAACATGCACAGTATCCTGATTTTGAAGTGGAGGTAGGCGGACTTCTTTCCATTCCCGCCATTTTTGAAAAAAAAATTGCTCTAATGCAAAGTGGGCAATCCAAACCTTAAATGGACTTTCCTGCATTATAAAAAGAAGGAGAGGAAAGATTCTACATGAAAATAAGACCTTTCATGTCAAAAGAGGAGTTCCAATCAATGAGCACAAATAATAAAGCTTGAAGAGGTTTACCGTTTATGACTTCTCCTATAGTGAGCCAGCTTGCGAGCTCCAATTTTCTAAATAGTTGTGGATGTGGATGGAAAATGACAAGTGTGGTAACAAAGAGAGACTAATTCCGTGTGCATTGGGGTATGTTGTTTTGGTTGCCCCGTCATTATGCATTTGACATGCTTGTTCTAATAGAGTTGGGAAAAATTGAAATTGGGTGCAATTTGAAAATATCAGCAAAAAAATGGTGAAAATTTCTATTTAAAGAAAAAAATGGAGAATATAACTAGACTTTGTATTTGAAATCAATACATGAAAAATCGGCTCAATATGGGAATTAGCCTTTAAAGAACATGGCCCCTTATAACCAAGGTAGTCACCAAAATGCTTTGATTATTGGAACAATAGGTGCATTCTTTGTTTGTACACTGAACAATGAGTCATTCATCGGACACTTTCCGTCTTCAACATCCTACAAGGATTAAAAAGAAAATAGCTGGTAAAGCTCAAAAAAAAATCCGAAACATTGTGTCACTAAAAGGTTTAGATAATAGAACTATATAACAACAAAGTAAGCTATCTTTTGCAGCTACCTATTTATTGTTGTTTCTTTACAAAAGATCCCATTATGGCCATGCAAAGAACTTTTTCTTGTATGTACAAAGCTATGTGTGATTATAGGTGTACAATAAAAATTAATCAATAAGTAAAGTAGATCAACAAGAATAGAACCAAAACGAATATAACATAAATTAGATGAGAAGGCTATGATAATTAATTAGTTAGTAAATGGGAGAAAAAAATCTCATGGCGTTGTTACACTAAATATAATCCAATGGCTTTAAAATTTAAAACTGAATTTTAAGTACATATTTGTGCTTATAAAGAAATTTACTTAAATGATCATTTTGATGCAAGTCTTTTAAAGAATTCTTATAAAACTAAGTTATAACATCTTCTTATCAAAACTTTAGCTTATATATAAGCTAAACTTTTCTTTAAATTAAGAAAAAAAGTTGCATTACAAAGATTTAGGGGTTTAAAAGGCCCATCTTTTGAAATCGTCACATTAGCTTTCAACTAGAAGTTGAAAGTAAACTAAATCACAAATAAATAGGACAAATGTATATAATACGTTGAACAATCTACATATAGATTCAAAGTGTCAAATTCATTATTTGAAATTTTTCAGTTTAACCCCTAAAGGACCATTGTTCCTTCAAAGAACAAATGAGATTTCAGGCAGGTACCTACAAGTTGAATTTTTGTCTTGATTTTTTGTAACTTTTTTAGAAGATAGGAAAACTGGTAACTTTGGAGCATATAATTTTTTTCAACAGGTGCTTGGGAACAAAAGTTATGCCCAAACAAGCTCAAAACAGAGGAGAAGGGACAGCAAAAAAAAATTTAGCAAAAATTTGAATTTTTTTTGACTTTTTATCCCCATAGATTATATTTTTGTCTATCTTAAAAGCTTTGATTCGTTCCATTTGGATTTGTTATGAGAGATTTATGGAAAATCTTATTGTTTGGGCACTTAAAGCATCTTCTTGAAAGAAATAACTTACAGGATTCATTTTTGAATACAATTTTTACAATTTTTCAAAAAAAAAGTTTCACATGGTTTAGTTTTTTTGCTAGAACAATCTTACCATTTGAATTTGTGCATTTTAATTCTATATAAAAGATATTAATATTTTAGATTTTCTTTCTATTTTGTACCTAGTTCTACTTCACCCCTAAAGTTCCATGACTATGTTCTCATCGAAAATGCTCGAAAACTGCCATTTTTAGTACAAGTATCCAATTTTTTTTAAAAAAACATTTTTTCCACATGTAACCATAGGATCTTGTAGTATGGTGACTTGTAAACATATGTTACAAATTTCAGGAATTTCCACCATATGGATTGCAAGATATAAGCATTCAAATCCACTAAAACCATTTTTTTGGCTTTGCAAAAAATAGGGCACCAGCACTTCACAAGCTCACTTTTTGATGAGAAAATGTCCAAAATGATGGTGCTTCTTTTATTTTTTTTCCTAGACAAGTTGGCTACATGCTTGAAAATTTTCACTTCATTTGGAATTATACAACATATAAGAAAAAAATAGTAAGTAGATAGTAGTAGAGAATTATTCAAAATACAAAATTGTCAAGAATTTAATTATGGAATTGAAAAATGCTAATCCCAATGGTGGCAATGTTGTAATAAATAATCTACTTCCTAGGATTTTATTTTTTTCAAAAAATATTGAAAATTGAGTAAGATAAAGGACTTCAAAGTTTATTTTAGAGTAGAGAATCCATAATTGCCCACAAACTTAAAATCTTCATAACTTTTGACTCATTGATCAAAATGGGATGATTCAAAGCTTTTTACTTATATATAACTCAAGGGAACCAATTTCAAATTTTAGTTTTTGAAAAAAGTGATTTTTTTTTTTATCTACCTGAACTGCCCAGTTACAAAAAAAGTAACATGTTAGGCCATAACTTTTGACTCGTATTTTCAGATGTCATGAAATTTGGTGCATATGAAAGATATTCCTTGCCCCCACCTTTTGTTAAAATTTCAGCCCAAAAGATGGAAATCTCTAATCGTACGTACCTACCCAAAAATTCTATACGGCCAAAAAACGCATATTGGTTCTTTAAGGGTTAACAATATTTTGAAGCATGAAAATTATTTTTAAAATGTTTTTTTTTTGCTAGACTCTCAACTCAGTTTTGCACTATAAAATTTAAAGCTCAAAACTTTTTAGTGCAAAAATCTAAAGTTAAAAACGTTCAAAGTCAAAAAATCTAGTCCCACAATGTGCTGAAATTTTTGTTTTTTTCACTTTAAATGCAGATATCTTGCTATTTGTGTAGTTAAAAATTCTGAATTTTTTCCACACATTCTCATACTAGTTAGATGTAAAATCTTGCATTAGATGTGCAAAAGCAACAATTTCCAAATTTTTTTACTCTTTGCTATAGAAATGGTAGTTTTGAGTGTTTTTTGCAAAAAAAGGCCTTGGGCTTTTAGGGGTTAAAGAATTTAATATTTTGAGTTGCAAAAAGTAATTTATTTTTCTTCAACTAGAAATGAAATGCTTTTTAGCATTAAATTATGAAAGTAAGGATGATTTATTACTAAATTTACACAATTTAGTAACTCTGTAGGTCATAAAACAGAGTATGTTTGGAAGATGCTTTAATTTTTAAAATTCTCAAATTTTGGATATGGGTAGAAACTCATACTTAAATATGAAACCCAAAAGGAATAAATATTTCATATAGCCCATACTTCACAATAAAGTGACAAAGTGGAGGAATTGTGAAGTTCTCATTTTAGGATTGCATTTTTGGAGTACCCATAGCATAAAAACATCGCTTCTTTCAATTCATCCGTTAATATCTTAGTATTGAAGTAGTATATTAGTGTAGTGTAAGATTTTTTTAAATTATTATTTTAGCTTAGAATATGTGTGTCTTGGCTTTTGGTTGTTTTTATGCCTTACTACAATAGAACTTGTCTTACTGCATGGTATTGGGACTGGCAATTAGATATGCACGTAGAAAGGATGTGTATTTAGAGAGGCTAGGTTTATTTAACCCCTAAAGGACCATTGTCCATTTGGAGGACAAATGGAGTTTTGGGCAAGTACCTACAGGCTGGATTTTTGTCGTGATTTTTTGAAATTTTTATTGGAGATAGAAAAACTAATAAGCTTTGTGGGAATATATATATTTTTTCAATCGGTGCCTGTGAACAAAAGTTATGTCTAAATAAGTTCAAAACAGGGGAGAAGGGGCAGCAAAATTTTTTTGCAAAAAACTTAATTTAAAATTTTTTTTTTTTTTTCATTATAGATTATATTTTTTTCTATTTGGAAAGATTTGATTCATTTCATTTGGATTTTTTATGAGAAAGTTATGGACAATCTTGTTTTTTGGGCAATTAGAGCATCTTCTTGAAAAAAATAACTTGTAGGATTCATTTTGGAATGCAATTTTTGTAATTTTTCAGAAAAATAAGTTCCATATGGTTTAGCTTTTGTGCTAGAACAATCTCACCTTTGGAATTAGTGCATTTCAATTTCATCTAAAAGATATTAATATTTTAGATTTTCCTTCTACCTAGTACCTACTTCTACTTAACAATTTTTTTAAGAATGAAAATTAAGTTTTTTTGAATTTCTTTTTTTTTCCTAGACTCTCAAATCAATTCTCCACTAGAAAGATTTAAATTGAAAAACTCTGTAGTGCAAAAAATTTATGTTAAAAATATTAAAAGTAAAAAAATCTAGTCCCGCAATGAAGTGAAAAACTTGTTTTTTTCACTTCAAACGCAGATATCTTGCAATTTGTGCAGTCAAAAATTCTGATTTTTTTTCCACACATTCTCAAACTAGTTAGGAACAAAATCCTATAGTTAAATGTGCAAACAAAATAATTTTTAAATTTTTTTACTCTTTGCTCTAAAAATGGTAGTTTTGAGAGTTTTTTGGCAGAAAAATGGCCTTGGTCCTTTAGGGATTAAGCCGTTGGGATACTTGTTTTATTTCAAGTTTGGAGTGTTACTACATAATCAACTCACTTATCATCATGCCTTCAAAGGATAAAGTTCAACAACAAAATGACTGCAAGTACATGAAGAGATTAATTACAGAATAATGAAAAGCTACCCCATCTAGACAAGCAAATTAGATAGAAAGATACATGTTCATGTTGGTACAGAAGCCAATTTCTTTTCCACCATGTGTAGGATATCCAAATATTTCCCTAGCATGCAAGGGAGGTCAAAGTTAGCTTCCTGTACGTAGAGCTTAAAGTTACCTTTATGAAAATGTATTTGAAATTGGGCCCACCTATTGTTTGCATACTTAAAAGTTATGCAATGAAAGAAGATAAACTAAGATAAATTTTGTTGCATTTGTTTAATTTTTGCATATATTTGTAATTGCTTGGCAGTTTTACATTGAATCACATGGAGATTCTCATTTTGATCCATTTCATTTTTTATTTTTTGTTTAGTTATTGTTATTATTATTATTATTATTATTATTATTATTATCATTATTTTTAAATAAAATAAATTTAATCCATCATTTTTCAGGTATAATTAATTTTATTGAATAGCAATATATGCATCCCACTTTAGACTGCATTTATTTGTCCTAATAGAGCACATTACAAAATGAATTTACGTATGGTTATAATTTTTTATAAGCTAGTATTTTTTTTTGTGATTATATTTGTGAAGACTTTTCAACATAAATAGCACTATAATGGGTAAAATTATCTTTCTATGCTCAAAATCATAACCATATGTAAGTTTATTTTGTAACACACACAAGTAGGACAAATTTGTGTACTTTTTAATTGATGTTCAATATGGTAATTGAATGGAATACTATCTTCAATAGTTTTAATGAAAAAATAAAAATATAAAATATAAAAATGATAGCAAAATGACTTATATAAAGCAAATAAAAAATAAATATATAATATTATAGTATGAAACCAAAATGTTATAGTATAGTGGTACTATATTACATCTCATTATATGTGCGTTAAATTCCTTTTATAAGTCTTAATTAGGATGTTTCGTAATGGATCCAGTATATTGCCCCTCTAAATGAACTTTCTAACTTTTCATCACATTATAATTATAATTTGAAATTTCTATCCTTGGAAGTAAATCTAAAAAAAACATTGGATAGGTTGAAAACATTTGATAGTGGAAATCAACTGCTTCAAAAGCAAGATTTAAAACCAAAAATTGTAGAAGTCTTGGCAAATCATGCTTTCTAAAGGAAAATTGTGCCAACTGCACTCTAAAATGCAAAACAATTGGTAAAAATTTTCTTTGGCAAGTGTGATTTGCAAAGACCTTTATATTTTTTGTAATTGAAATTTTTTTTAGATGCACTTCTAATGATAGAAATTTTAAGTTCTTATTATAATCTAGTAGAAGGTCAAAAGTTAATTTGTCCCATTGAAGATGACCTTAGTCAATGAAAAGTTGCTGATAGTAATTAAAATCTTGCAGACATATTTAAATTATTAAAAATGAAGCTTGACCTATGTAGGATTTTGAACCAAAAGTTGTTGGAAATGTATTGTGCATAAGGCATTAAAATAGAAGTGATAATAAATATTTGTGATATAAATTTAAAAACATAAAAATAATTTAATGATAAGTAAAGGTAGAAATAGGAAGTTGTTCCACAAGGATTCACCTTGGTTATCATACACAAAGATGTATACAAGACCCAAAAAAATAGGCTCATTTTTGTTGTAGTATAAGTAAAGAGTTTGCTTTATAGTGGGATGAAAAGTAATAATATGTTTTGTAATCAAAGGATTTATTCAGATTTGTAATTTGAACCACATGATTTTGTAAATCAAACCTTATCAATCATAAGTATAAGAAGCTTACCTTTAAATAAGTTACTATTCTGTCATAGTAATTTGATATACATTGCCCACATTGCTTCTATTCTCCAAACAAGATCTTCTACTACTAAAATTATCTAAAAATTACATCTTTATTCCAAAATAGATGAATATTGTAATAGACATCATTCTATGATAAAACCTAAACTCTCCTAAATCCTTTGAAAATATTTACATCCAAAAGGTTGTTTTTATTTTGAAAGTTGAAGGATTTTGTTTTCAATTTTTGAAGATACTCTAATCTGTCAACATGAGTAGAGATATGAAGCTATTTAAACCAATAAATATTAGATTATAGATAACACTTTAATCCCTAAAGACCATTGTCCTTTTGGGGGACAAATGGGATTTCGGGCAGGTACCTACAAGCTAAATTTTTGTCTTGATTTTTTGAAACTTTTTGAAGATAGAAAAGATGATTTGCTTCATGGGAATCTAATTTTTTTTTTCAGTTGGTGCCTTGGAACAAAAGTTATGCTTAAATAAGCTCAAAACAAGGAAGAGGGGGCAACAAGTTAGGGTATCACAGGCTTACATTTTGAAGTTTAGGCACATTGAATCTGCAATCGGTTTGGGTATTCATTCTGAAATTTGAATCTTTTCTATATATTTTATTTTTGTCTATCTATAAAGCTTTGATTCATTTCATTTGGATTTGTTATGAGAAAGTTATGGACAATCTTGTTATTCGAGCAACTAGAGTAAATTCTTGAAGAGAATAACTTGTAGGATTCATTTTTGAATGCAATTTTCACAATTTAAAAAAAAAAATTATTGTACATGGTTTATTTTTCTTGTTAGAACAATCTCACCATTAGAATTAGTGCATTTTAATTCCATCTTAGAGATATTAATATTCTAGATTTTCCTTCTATGTCAAACCTACTTTACTTAACAATTTTTTAAAGAATAAAAATTAAGTATTTTTGAATCTTTTTTTTCCCTAGACTCTCAACTCAATTCTTCACTATAAAAATTTATAGCTCAAAACTCTATAATGCAAAAATTTTAAGTTAGAAATGTTCAAAGCCAAAAAAATCTAGTCCCGCAATGTGCTGAGATTCTTGTTTTTTTTCACTTTGAACGCAAATATCTTGCAATTTGTGCGGTCAAAAATTCTGAATTTTTTTCCACACATTTCTCAAACTAGTTAGGTGTAAGATCCTACGATTAGATTTGCAAAAAAATAATTTCAAAATTTTTAATTCTTTGCTACAGAAATGGGAGTTTTGAGTGTTTTTTGGCAGAAAAAAGACCTTGGACCTGTAGGGGTTAAGTATTCATCCAATTATAACAATCTCATCCTATTTTGGAAACTTTTAGGTGAATTGTGACAATTGCTGCATTAGCACATGGATAATTTTCCTCAATTATTTCATTCCCCCCCCCAAAAAAATAAACATACACACCAAAAGTTAGCAAAATAATTTGTCAAAATAATTGAGACGGATGAACCCTGATGCCAATCCATGGAGGTTGTTTTAGGGGTGAGAATTTTCTTTTAGGGTGGAAGGTTTAGGGCTACCTCATTGCGTGAATGTACCTTCGGTGGTGTACAGGTATCTTAATTGCTCAGCTTCCTCGGAGCAGGCTGATCGTTGCGGATTCTTCCAGCGTCGGAGCACTCGCGAGCCGAAATTTTGGATGAGCAGCAATTCCTAAGAATTTCTTCCAGGTGCTGTGACATTCCCGTACTTTTTTTCGTTGCAGTGGAATGCATGGCTTTTTTGCAGTGGGGAAATTATCAGCGATTCAATTTGGTGTAAGACTTTAGCGGTTTAGGTTGCCTGGATCTGGAATTGTGGTGTTATGGATAGCTCTGCAATTTTAGGTCGAATTGGGAAGTTTTTCAAATTTAGGGTTTCTGAGGATTTGATAGGGTTTGGGGTTCGATGTTGATCTTGAATGTTTGCAGATTTCGGGATTTCACAGAGCGATTTTCTGCCATATGGCACACAGCTATGGGGACGAGGGGGCGAGTCACTACGACGTGCTCAATGTGTCCCCTTCCTCGAGCCTCGAGGACATTCGTGTATGTTACCGAGCAGCGCTGCTCTCCGTGCATCCCGATAAAGTGGGACCACGATTGGACCGAAATTCTGGAAGTCTGTTGTCGGCCGAAGACGCTGCTCGCTATCTGCGAGTGCAAGAGGCTTGGAGCGTCTTGCGCGATGCGGAGTCGAGGGCAGTTTATGATGCGTCCGTGAAATCTTCACGAGTGGATGTAAGAACGAAAGTCGACGCGAATGTTGTGGTCGGGGAGGAAATTGTGTTGGAGGACATGGAAGAAGACGTGAATGAATCGGGAAATTCGCAGTATTGGTATCCCTGCAGATGTAGTGACTTCTTTTTCGTTGGTGCGTCGGAGCTCCACGAAGCGGGATTAGGGTTTAAGGACAAGAGCTCTGGGGAACCGGGTGATGCCGGCAGTATTGGTTGGGGCAAGCAACGGCAGTCGATGGTGCTGCCTTGCGGATCTTGCTCTTTGCATCTTCGTGTTTATTTCTGGGTGCCTTGCCCTTGAAGAATTTCTATGGTGCACATTTTGTTGGTTGTTGCGCTTGCTGGAGTGTGGGCAATTCAAGAGATTCCGATCAGCAGGAGCCTGTCGAAAGTGAAGGACTTCTGTGAAGGTAATTAGAGACAGTTTTTCTCACGTACTGAATCGAATATTCGGATTCTTCGTCCTTGAATCTGCTGTGATCAAATAGTATTATAAATGTGTCGATATGATTGCTGACCTCTTGGAGTTGTGAACGCCGAATGGAAGTCTAGATTGAGTGCCAAACTGTCTTCATCACTATCTGAAGTATATCATGTAACGCCTAAGTGTTCAAATGGCCAAACGTGGTCGTTTTTATTAATGTCTTGAAGTTGAGGAAGTTATCAAAATGTACCTACAGGAAGAAGAAACCATACCCATCAATTTTTGAAGCATAGAGATATGTTTTGAAAGTTACTATAATTGACCTCAAGTGAAATTTCTATTTTTAGCTTGGCACTTCGTAGTTAAGACTTTCCTACAGGCTGTGGCTGACTAGATGTAATTTTTTTGTGTTTCTGACATGGGTCTGTTCGTTTTTTGACAGAAAATCTGGAAGCCAATTCCTCACAAGGCTCTGATCAATGTGAGATCACAGACATTGACTGATTTGATGAAGAAGTTATAAACAGTGTTTGGTGGTTTGCTCACATCAAGCATGTTTTTCTGGCATGAGCACCCAGGTTAATATCTTACGCTGAGCTATTCGTGCATTAGCTTGTGAACATTTTAAGGAACTATTTGTTATTGTTCCCTTAATTTTCTAATCATCTATCTATCTGGCTGCTGAATCGAGCGTCGTGGGCTGTGCATGGGCTGTGCATGGGTATTGTACCGTCTAATTTTCCTTAGTAGTATTGAATCCTTCTTTTAGGTTATGAATGGATATTGTCAGCTTAGTATTCACACTTGTGCCTGTACCACCTGCACTTCAATTTCACCTTAAATTTTCAAAGAAAGCCCTGCTGGTAGTAGATGGCTGTCGAGTATCTGTTTCATGCAATGATTTAGTAGACGTGAGTTGTGCATTTGGGCTGTCTGGAAGTGCTGATTTGAGGGACTTATTTTCTAAGTGTTGTATTTGTTGGACTAATAATAATATGTTGGCACATTTCAGGGAGGAAGGATATTCTGCTAGTCGATCTCATGTAAAGCGTAGTAGGGTTAAGACCGACTGTCCAATAGGCAAGTGCGTTGAAATTGCTTTGTCGATGACATTCTAAAGTTTGGCAACTTGATAACTAGTTCAAGAAGGTGCTTTCTCCAAGCCGGCGAAGAAAGTATGGAAGATGTGTTTTCTGTGAAGAATAAGGATACAAATTGGACTCTCAAGCACCTGTACTCCGTATTATCGTTAGTCTCTAAGGTTATGAATCTTTGGGGCCTTACTAGTGATCAAGATGTGCCAATTTTAACAGTACAAGAATAGATTCTCTTGAGAAAGTACGGTAAAGCTTTGTGAAGTTTTTCTTAAGAACATCATTAATCTGAAATTCACGATCGTTGCCTGATGCGAATGTCGTGGGTCGACTGGACTGCTTCTTGAACCATAAGCCCCGCAACTAGCGCTGCACTTGCAAGTCGCACACTGCCCTGTGGATACGTTGCTGCACACTCGATCCCATCATTGCCACGCGGAGTCACACCTAGAGGTCCAAAGTTGTGTGTATTTCATGTGGTGCTAATACTTTTTTTTCCACTTTTTGTGACTCCGGGTGTTCATGCTTTTTCTCAACACTTTTTGCACCTTGGAGTTGTGAGAGTGAGACCAAAACCCCAATTTAGGGAGAAACATCTCAATGTGATTAAGATTGCGCTAAGATTATTCCTTGTTGAAGTTCCAAAGCCAGGTAAATTAGAGTTCATATGCAATTTTGAATAAGCAGAAGTGGTCCACGTGAAAGATGACTTTTCATGAAATAATAAGCCAACTGTAGATGAAGGACTCAAATTTCCATTCCTGGTATGAAATAGTCACATGAGTTTCCGAAACTCCAGGTCTCATTTTGTGCAATTCATCAAGCAAAAGACATCATCAAGCAGGAGATCGTTTAACGACTTCTAACTGCCCCTTCCCTATGTCTGGACTTGTGCATTTCGAAACCCTAAAAGTGCCAAACGTAGACGCCCGTGGCAATTGCAGCTCTGACGGTTGAAATCTCCACGAAGTTCTAGCTTATGCCGTACGCTTCCCGTGGCCACACTGGTGGCAGCCATTGCTAATTTCGGACCGCTGGTCATGGACTTCGGCATTTTTCTGTAGCTTTCGTTCGTTTCCGATCTTTCACATTGAACGGAATCTGGTCTGCAAGGGCGAGCCATGGACATGGATGAGCACTTTGAAATGACGCCGCAGTCACTGAAGAAGTTATGCAAGAGCCTGAGATTGTACGTTTCTCGATTCCTGTATTTTTCATATATGATACTTGGTTTTGATCTAATAATCACTGTTTATTAGGTCTGTCTTGTGGTCCTCGTAAATGCAATACTCTCGGTCTCACAAAATTGCCGTTGCGTTTTTGTTGCATTACACTGCGATTTTTCGATTCTGTTTAAATGATGTTGTTCTCAAGCTGTAAATACTCATATAATGATTGAAAATCGGTAAAGAAGTTCAAATTACTGCTGAATTAGAAACCGACGGTCGGACGAGAATATTTTGTTTTCCCGTAATTTAGGGTGTATTAGTGCCCGAGTGTTTTCAATATGAGAGGCATGTTTTGAAGGGGAATGGCATGGGAACTCCGTCCAGGTACACAAGCTGCCCTGAGCTCAACGAAGTTATTCATCTTCATCAGAAGGTGCATTTTTCACTTATCTCCTTTTGCTTTCTTCCTTGCTGTCTTCCTTAAATGACCTATGAAAATTCAAGACAGTCCTACACCTGGTGCTGTATCTTTGATCTCTAACTGTAGTTCCACAAAAGTTTGGTAGAAGAAAATTTTCAGACAGCTGCGTGGTGCTGTTTGTTGGAAGGTGAGCATTCCTCGAGGGGGTTAACTTAGTGCTGAGGCCGACCGTAATGCGGCCCCTGGCTTCTAATTTGCAATAATTTACTGTACCATAATTCGGTTTAGGTATGGTATAATTTGGTTGCTGGAAAGGAAAACACCCAAGTGATCCAACTATATAATGTGGTTGATCAAACGACTATCCTTATTTTAGAATGAGCAATTTGTCACCTGGGCTTTCTATGGGGTCTAGGGTATTCAAAAAATACAAAACTTGGAAGAATACAAGGGATTGCGCACTTTGTACCTTGAATGCAATGGTACGTCTCCTTGATCAATTCATCCTTAACATATGGTTTGAATCAGTGCTCCTCTTCCGGCGGCTTAGGCTCACTTCATCTCTTATTGGCGAACGCTGAAGCTCTGTTATAATGAGAGAAATAAATCTAAAGCCTTTCACTTAATGTGTTTCCAGCATTTTGTTTTGTTGATTGACGTTCTTGGTTAATGGCATGGCAGCTGTATCTAAGATGGAAAATTTGGAACCACTTGTCAATCTTCGGTGCCTATATTTGAACCAAGTAACCACTCTGCTATTTTTGTAAACTCGATGTCACATATTACATACACAAGCAATGACTAAGGGCTATGTCTCAAAAAGGTCGAGAAGCATGAAACTGTAAGGATTATGCATGAAGCACACTCACAAAGATCAATGTTTGGGAGTGCAGAACTTGGTTGAAGTTGTGGAGGGTTTGGAGACGTTAAAAAGTCTTGAAATCATTGACCTGGCTGATAATCTGGTAATTTTGCATTCGAGATCTCGTTGGTTTTTGTTGTTTTGTTGCTAAAATATGGGACTTAATCAGCTGACGTGACCACCAATATGATTCTCGTCATTTTTTCAACTCATGTCACCTTAACCTTTTTAGTGGGGTTCAAGCATATAACTTAACTATTACGAGATCTTAGATCATTCGGTGTCGAATAAACCTGTTTCGGAGCTGGACAGATCACAAGCGTGGCAGGGTTAGCTTGCTGCCCAGAATTGCGTCAACTGAATCTTTCTGGAAACAAGATAAGGACTGCAGAACACGTTGTTCACCTCCGAGTAAGACCATCGCTGAGTCCTTCAATTATGTATTTTCTGTAATGGCACAACATTCTTACTACAAGGGGATGCTGCGTGGTTACATTGATATATAAAATCGTTTCATTTCGTTTCAGAATTTCACTTTGAAACTATACAATTTTGGTGTGGATTCTTCGAGTTTCGTTTATTTTAAATGAAAACGAAAATGCTAGTATCTTATCTCAGGGTTTTAAATTGAAAATTCAGATACAACTAGATGTCATCTATTGTTTCATTTAAGTTAGGTTAGCTTACAACTCTCTCAACACTTCTGGTCACAGTGTTCTAGAAAGGCAGATTTCTCCTTCGGGCTCTTGTCATATCAGAGAGAGGTGACAGTATCAGAACAGTTGAATTAGACATTGAAAAGTAAGATACTAGCATTTCTCTAAGTAGAAATTCAAGAATCGGAACTTTCTCAGACGACGTTATGTTCTCTCCACCTAGTACAGCGGAGGTTTCACGCTGACCGGGAGAAGGCGAAATTCGTGCTGAAGGTTAGTTTTCTCCGTTCCGTTCAGAGAGTTGGCTTATCCAACTTCTCGCACCCTAATCGCTTTGTGGAATGCTATGGAAGTGGTCAACCCTCGTCACCTACTGGGTTTGTTACAATGGAATTCACAGTTGTGCCACGGTGTAGAAGTCTTCGTTGTTGAACTCCTACCTAAATGCTATCTGCGCAGGAATGCAAGGCCTTGCAGTTGCTTGACCTCGCCAACAACAAGATTGACGAGGAAGAAGTCTTGGAGGTCCAGGCTTTCCCCCTCTCTCTCTCCTGTCGACTGACAAGACATCTGTTTTCGATGTAGAACAGTTCCGTGCTCTTCATGATTAATTATTCATTCCTTTGATTTCAGTTCCTTTCAGGAACAGTTACAATGATCATTCAGCATACTTTGAATTCTAAGTATATCCAAGAAGGTCCTTGAGAAATCAAATCAAATCATTATTAGACATTAAGCCCATCACAGCAATCTGAATATGTTTCTCTTATTGCCAGATTACAGGGCACCCATTTGTGACTGTCATCTAGTTGTTGATTCTGGGGTGATACATTCGGACATAAACGCAGTTTGGGGTTCACGAGTTGATGCAAGTTTTCATGAAAAATCCTGAGTTAGATTATGATGTGCAGGTTCTTCGCAGTATGCCTTTGCAACTCCTCCGTCTGTGTGGCAACCCTATCGTGTCGATTGCACAGCACTACAGAAAATTTACAGTTGTTGCTATGCCGACAGTAAGTTCATGCAGTTGGCTTTGAAAGTATTATATCTTCTGATAACATGTTTACAAATTTCAGAGCATTGCTAAGTGTTCTAATTTAGTAAAATGTAGTCAACTACAGAAGATGATTTCTAGGCTTCTTTGAGGGAGGTTGTTTAAAATTAGATAGGTAATTTATTTTGTAGATGCCAGAAAGGGATATTTAACAATTATTGGAACTAAATCGTGAAATTAATACCTGTTCAAGACTTCAAATTGCTCAAATGTGGCAGTTAAATTACTTAGATGAGAGTCCAGTATTCGAGAAAGAGCGGCGCTTTGCTGTTGCTTTTGCAAAAGGTGGAATTGAGGTATCATAGCTTAGCATTTCCTCAAGTCGAGAATTTTGCATCCAAATGGTCCCTTTCAAGCTCCTATTTTTTCTTTGGCTTTGAATCTTATCGATCAAGGCACCAGCGTGATCGCAACTTTATATCATCTGCCTTAAAAAAGTGCCTAGTTGCGGATTATTCATTAGTCTACACATGGAATCAAAACACTTTGCGATGGTGTGTGCTGAAGACATGAGGTTTGGGCATTTGGACAACGCAGGGAGAGAAACAAGAACGGGAAGGAAGAAAGAAAGAAGAAGCTGAACTAAGGGAAAAGAATCGGAAAGGCAAGCTGTGTTGTATTTCTTGAAATTGAATGTTGAGTAAGTCTTCTTGTCCTCAAATTCTCGTGACGTTGCATGTACCTATCGATTAAGTAACGGGTCGAAGGCTCAAAGTATCCATGCGTATTTTGACCTAGTGGACTTGTTGTTTGCCCGTAACCATGTGAATCTTGCTCGGAAAAACCCTTGCTGAAATGCTTCTGCTTCCGTTTTCCAGCTTTCCTTGACCTAACATCAGACAATGGAGACCGATATCATATTGAGTCAAGCGCTTCTAATGATATATCCAACAACGTGTACGAGAGACTGGAAATAGAAGCGAAAGCGCGGGAAGAACTGGAACTCGGGCGCTCATCAGTCGGTAAAACAACACTTCCTTTCTTAGATCAACCTACCGCTTTAGACGCCAAAAAAAGGGCAGCAAGCCAACTCGACGGAGGAGATGAGGTCGAAGAATCACCTCCAAAACTACTGAAGGTGATCTATGATCTGGAAGACAAAATGGAGGTTGAGGCTGCGGTTTGTCAGGCCGCACAAGATTTGATGGACTTGGATTGTGGCGATGTGCCAGCAAAGATACAGGAATGCTCATTCGAAACATGTGATCAATCTTCTGCTGCAGAATATAATGTACAAAACAGACCCCTTCCAATCAATTCCGTATTCTTATGGTCTTATTCTGGGTTGAGTATTCAATTCATGTGTGTTCAACTTAACTTTGGAGGAATGGGCATATCAGTAGCAAGGTTGTTTTGAGCAGTGCTATCGATTCTGATGGCTTCCTTGGTCGACCACCCGAAAGCCCGATAGAATGCACGATTTCAGTAGTAGAAAGCAATTTAAATTTCCAATGTATGATACTTGAAATTGATGCATGCTGATCACCGAAGCGTCAACTCCTTCGTGAAAGTTTCGTTATCAGGGATATTCAAACTTGATCTGTAAACGCAGGTCCCGGTGGATGAGAACCTCGAAGGACAACCAAGCGTGACGACTTCCGCCTCCCAGGAAAGCCCAGACGCTCCAGAGAATCCATGGCTGCGACTAGCTCCAGATGAGATGAGGGAATGTGTAGAAAAGGAAAGACAGTACAAGAAAAACTTACAAGAGAAAGTGTTACAAAAAGCAGCAGCAGGTGCTCAAGACGCAATGGAGTCCAGACAATGTTTGCTGTTTCCATGTCCAGTTTCAACCGGAGAAGAGAAGGACAGTTCAGCTACTCCCCTGCCTTCTGCAAGGCCTGTCATTTGGGGCAGCTCTCTCTACCGGGGGCTGTGGACAAAGGCTGCCAACATCGGTGACAATGTCGAAGTGGAAACAGACTCTCCGCCCGTTTCAACGTCCGATGTCATTGATGGTGCTTTAGAAACGATGACCTATGACGAACAATCTGTGGAGCAAGTCTCTATGATGGACGACGCCAACTCTTGTCTCCTCATGTCTTAGCGATCCTGCCTGTAGCTGCGGTGCTTGAAACTTTTTGACAAATGTCTTGATACCTGAAATCAGGCTACTGAATTATGGCAACACAGCAAACAGACCAGACTGATACCTGAAATCAGTGTGTTGTGTTTGCAGTATTTGTCAAATTCAATAGCATCATTCATCACATTGTTCCATCATGGTCGGTGGAGTAGCAGTGGTAAACTGTGAGTCGGTGTATGCGCGTACTTGGAATGAACAACCCTCCTCAATACTAAATTTTTTCTTAGACCACCAGGCTGAATTGATTGAATGAAGATGTAACATAGCGTAGACATAGTGATTTTACTGTTCAGTACATCAAACAAGCTTCTTATTTTTTCTGAAAACGACATTTTTGGGCGGTTGAAAGAAACTCTTGTACTATTTTGCATCGAAATCCCCTTCTTGGCGCATTTTTGCACACACTTTCTGGGTCGTAATTCAGTGAATGCACAATTCATATTCCAATTAAATCACCCTATTTTAGAGTGCCCAGCATACTAGTCATTGTTGCATCCTGTAGATGCCATTTCAAGAGATTCAATTCATGGCTAAGGCTATTTGAATGACCATAACAACTTGGATTCTAACTAGACCCATGAGCAACAAGAGAAATTAGAAATAAAATGCACTCATAGGATCGGAAGAATTGACACTGTAATTGCAGAACTTCGGTGTTTCAACTTCCGCCAAACTCTCTCAGTCCACAAATATCAACTTGTAATGGTAATTACAACTTCTTACTTCATGTCCACAGATATCACTGAATCGGAGCTCTTTTGATTCCATAGCCAGTACTCCATAACCGGTACCACATAAACGCTCATGTGGCACCGTCCCATTGGCAACCCGTCACCATTGCCACTACAAGTTGCAACCCATAACATGGGCGATTTCATAAAAATGGTGGTATTCCAAGTGCCACTTTGACGGTGTGCCATTGTTACCATCTAGGACAAGTAAAGATTTCAGAACAACTATTCTGAACCATCTAGGATAGGTATAGATTTAGAACGCTGTTCTAAACTATTTTTATGCCATTTTGAAAAATATCGCCATTTTAACGAAATTGCCCATTAACCTTCTTTCCTTTCAACTTGCTTTGTACACCCTTGGATCATGAATATCAAAGGTTGTAATTGAAAAATGTAAAATTGATTATGTACAATAACCAATTCGCCACTAGCATAGCTCATCGGTTATCTAATACATAAAAACTCAGTTGAAAGAAGAAACTCCTTATCCTTAGGGCTCCCCAGCTTTGCCCAAGTCAGCGTATCAAATGTGCGAAAAAATAAAATTTATTAGCTATCAATCAATGACCATCTTCATAGAGTTGTTATAGACTTTTCTTTTCTTTTTCTTGTAAATTATTTCCCTATTTTTTATAAATCAAAGTTTGAAATGACTCTTCTTTGGGGATTTTGCCTTTATTTAGTTTTCCTACTAAGATAATTATTTTCCAATTTGATCTTCAATCCCTATTATAAAGTCTACACCTTGGTCATAAATACTACTACTTTCAAATTCATTTTAAGTACTCTAGAAAAAGAAGCACAAATGTTGGAGCAAACGCAACAAATAGTACAGGTGTTTCTTGCGTCTAGCCTGACGTTTACAAACACATTGACCTGAATGAGATTGTGCCGAGATGAGATGTTAGGACTCAGGTATTATCAATTGGTCCTTGGTGATCGATGACATACAAAGTAGAGTCAATGGCCTAATCAATGCAAGAATTATGGTTTAGAAGCAAGATGATTTCACGATGTCAAAATTCTTGACCCAAGAATACAAAAATTTATCAAAACATCAAATTCGTCGAGGAAAGGTTCGCTCCTAGTGGAACAAGCTGCCAAACGAGAACAAGTTGAGGCGTAGAACACACTGTGTTAGTGGCGACTACTTTAGATAGTCTGTTCTTTGAGTGATCATCTCTTGAAATACTGGTGAAAATGATCTAATGAGAGTAACAGGCAGATTCTATGAGCTGCTAGATTGAAGATCGTTACAGATTAGAGCTTGTCGTATGCTGCAAAAAAAATGACTGCTGATCTCAATATCGCCTCCACTCGGAGCAGCTGCCTTCCTTGAAGAATCGAAGTTCAGTTGTACCTGCCAGCATTAATTCTTCAGAGCTAAAATCGGCAATGACACTGATTTAACATGACTATAAAAAGAGGCTGAATATATCTCCATGACGATGAGACGACAAATACATTGCATGCTACAGGTAGAGTGTCCACGGTAACATATCTTTCGCCGTATGTAGAGACGACGCTTCCTTACCAAAAGAACATCCCCAAATATGAAGTTCTCTGAGGAACTAGATCGACGCTGGATTACGACCATGACGTACGCAACTTGTTTAGGTGTAGATCCCGAAGAATTTACCAGTTGCTGTAATCAGCCGCGCAGTTGAATCCTCCCGTCGGTGTGATATGAGTCGCATTGAAGAACGCCGTCGCCGCTATCCAGTTCATCTGTGCCGAAGGATGAATTCCGTCCCAGCTTAAGTGTGCAGAGGAATTTACGCAAGCATAGGTTAATTCGACCGCGGTACCGTTCTGCACCCCGGATTGCGTGCAGAATAACCTTGTATTGAAATTGTAAGAACCGCCATAGCCGCAGCATGCAGTCAGAGTTTGCGTTATACCTGCGATCAAGTCAACACTTACACTATTATTTATTGAACAACTCTGTATTCGTTGAGCACATGCATCAAATATTGTAAGATTCAATCTGATCGTAATCTTCGATTGAAAGTATAATTTTTGTTGAACAAGACGGCGCGCACATCAAGATGAATCCACTTCTAATATCCCGAGACTGACACTCATTGTGTGCCCGATTGTGTACCAGCAAAAGCCAATATCAGCATTCAAAGTTTCACTGAGTACCGTAGTCAGCTGGTGATTTCAGCACGTCTCTGTACACATTGTAGTAATCGGCATAGTAGAATGTTGCGTTCGTATAGTTGTTACGAAGGTCGGTAACTCGGCTTTCAAGAAGCTGATTGTGAGTCTTGCTGATCTTGTTCAAAGAGTTCAGGCACCCGTATGTGTCGTAGTTCCCCGAATCTTCTTCAGGATACAGTGTTAGCATTGCTGGTAGGCATCCTAGGGGGGGCAGGTTCACGATCATAAAGCTTCTCCCTCCAAATCTGAAAATTCGCTGAAACACACGAGGGCGCACCTCACTCATCAAGATCAATATTACAAAGCCGATGGTCATGATTTGTTCAATTATATATATATAATATATCGGTTTTGCAGTTCGAGCAATATCGGTTTGCAGGTCGATCACAGCCCGTCTATGGCAATGAGCATCGAAAATACCTTCACAGCTGTGACGATCGCGTCCACCACTGAATCCACAAGATTAAGCGTTTGCGATTGAGTCAAATTCTTGTAATAGAGCGGGAAAAAGTAATCCTGGAAACCAGCATTCACGAAGTACAGGGATGTATTGAGGGAGTCCACGGCTGGTAGAGATTGGTTCATAGCTGCAGAGTGAATCAACAACACATCATCGAGTGAGTAATTATAGAAGCCAAATTTTGGTATCTTCACAGCGAACTGATCGACATGGCTGAATGCTTCAGTTAAGTTCTTCAATGTCTATGTCAACAGAGATTATACTGTATCCAGCATGGGTGATTCCTAACAGATCGACTAACTCGACATAATCGAAGTGCGTGAGTTTCACGAAGTTCTCACAAGGAACTGATCAGAAGAAGTACACAGTATTCAGTGCGGCAGAGAGAATGTTCTTGTTTCACATAACAATAATCAGGAGAAGTAGCCGCTTTCTAATTTTCAGGCTTGAATCACGAGGATGTTCTCGTGACATCGCGCAATGCATACTCAACATTTTCACGTTCTCTGCGGATGGACTTCTCGTGATTCAAGCCGGCGCCAGGCACGTTCTTAAGTCCATCTCACTGTAGAAAATTCAAAAACGGTGGGCTGCAGTACGTCACACGAGCAACAATTCCTGGAAAAGACGCAATAGGCGTAAATAGGTTGTGCAGCTAAAATGAACCAACTATTTCCTGCTTCTCACTTAACCTCGAACTGAAGCCGAATCGTAGTAAAACTGCAGCCGAACTTTATAGCGTTCGAGCCAAGAGACTTGCATATTCAATGAGAAAGGACTGCTGAATCCGGAATTCTGGTACCACACAGTGCTATTGCGTGCACTTGCTCCAGCAACGGCGAAGTTGGCACCGTATGTGAAATCTGCTGCAATACTTCTGAGGATGGCATAATTCGGCTTCCTTCGCACACCAAATGCTGCACACCAAAAAATCCTTACGGGTAGCATATGCAGTCGGTTACCAGACTCTCGACGCCCATGAACATCGAGGAAAATCTCAACATATGTAGCCAATCCGTGAGACCACATTCTTCAAATAATCACTAATCTCAAGAAACTTCTGTGGAACCGACATCAAGATTCCTGAGACTATCGAGTATCACAAAAACAGAGTATACAAATTCGTTAGTATATACAGAAGCTAACGAACATAGATGCAATATAAAAAAGAGGCCGAAATTTAATTACCAATGTAATCAAGAAGAAGTCGACCATCACAGTACCGATCTGCTGCATGATGCGGGAAATTCACGCCGTTCGGACTCTCCTCAGAGTTAATGAACTGGTCTGGTAAAGCAGCAATGGCGTTTCCATTATCGGTCAGTGAGTCACCAAACGAGTATATAGCGGAGAAACTGCAGTTCGTCAGCTGAGTCGCTGCTAAGCTTAGTTCAAGAAAACCGAAGCCGATGAGAAATAGAAGGAGCGCCGCTCCCTGCAACACTGCAGCTTGACGCCGCCGGATGCTTCTCTTTCCCAGAAATGCCATAGCCAATTCCAAGATCCCTGGCTCTCACCAATTTCTATGGACTTCTCTCTCCGAACAAAATGCAGTTCAGTTCCCCTGATCTCTTACAGAACTCCTTAGCGCATCCGAAATTAAAGCTTCTACGCGTAGCTAGGCACTTGGAAACAAGATCACCACTCAGCAAACTTAGTGCGAGAAACTACTCGATCCAGAAACCTGTTTCACATCAAGAACGCTGTTCACACTGAGTCAATTGGAGGCTGGAAAGGGACAGAAAGTGGCCCGCCACATGAACCTCGGCGCCAAATGTTTGAATTCCCTCGGAGCTTCATTCCAGCAATTCAGTGTACTGAGAAGGACTTTGTTTATTTTCATTTTTTATGAAATGCCAAAGTGGCAATATGATATGCTATAGCAGTGCTCCAAATTTCAACATTCATCCACATATTGGATAGAAAATATCACATTAGCACATGTCACATGTCCATAAATTTTTTTCATCCAAGCTTTTTTTAGTTGGAAGTTGATAAAACTTCATGGTTTGTTACAATTGTATAGCCAAGTTATTTTTTTCTGGTGCAATCCGGCACCAGAAAGCCAAAAACAAAGCCCTAGTACTAAAAATCTTGAACATTTCATTAGCAACATTACATTTACATAAATGCTACATTTCTCCTGAAGGAAATTCAGTTGTATATGGTTCCATATGGTTTATCCGATCAATATCTAATGGAGCAATAGCAACAATATTTTTATTCTTATTATTAAAGTTGACCAAACTTTGCCAATATGAGTTGCTTAAAAAAGGGGCAATAGCCTTTTAATCCAAAATTTCCCATTATAGTGGAAACTTCAATAATTTTTGTTTAACTTTATGCAAAGCAATGTGAGCTTAGAACAAATTAAACCCAAAAAAGTTAAAATATATGACGTCTTGTAATAAACGATATTGTCATGTAAATGAAAGGGGATCTAAGTCAAACGTGTTTTAGAATACATGATAAGAGCTTCTAAGTGTCAACAATTATACCCATTCACTCAAGCTGTGTACAAAATTTGTGGTTGTCCTTGCCACATAGCAATCTTTGATTGAGTTTGAATCATGTCAACAGTCAAAAAAACTTATTTGCTTCTTCGGAAATTTCAAAAAAATTAAAGCTTTTTGTTAACCTTGTAAGGATGCTCACAAAAAGTGACCAATGAATGATTTTCCACATTGGTATAGAAACAAAGAATGCACCTACTGGTTTAAAAATCATATGATTTTTAGCAAAGTACATTGAAGATAGGTCACATTTTACTGGAATTTAACCCTTTAGTGACCATGGTTGATTTTGGGGGTGAGCACAGTTTTTTAATACAATTTTGGAAAAGAAAAGTTTCACCACTACTCCAAAGAAATAATCCTAGATTAGACTATAAGAATTGAAATTGTAAGCTTTATCCATAGAAATAAAATAAAAAAGTGAACATGTTTAGACGGTGCAATTTGCTGTGAGTGATCTCCAAAGTGTGATGCATCAAAGTAGGCTTCAGCTGAAAGAACATAATACATTGTTGTCCATAACTTTTGAAATATGCCTCCACAATTTACGAGATTGCTAGGCAACCTTCTATAGTTCTTAGGCGTCAATTTCAAATTAAATCATATAAGTTGCAAAATATATATGCGACTTAGAAGGTATGACTTAGGTCGGCCCTCTTGTCTTTGGAAAAACAAAACTATCTTATTACAATATAGCATTCTCTGAAACTGGATTTGTTTGGAGTGCATGCTGGAGCTCTATTTGCATTACTCTTTAAGTTTTTTTGAATACCATATATTGAAAGCAACCGAAAAGATAAAGAATCTAATATTTGACCAAAAAGTAGTCAACCGGTCATTAAAGGGTTAAGCAATGGCATCCTATAATGATTTGGAGGTGGCTCTTAACTTTCTAATAACATTCATGTCATCTTCCATAAACCTTCAAGAGTACTTTTAAAAAATTGAATTTCTATGTGAGATTCTTTGGGGTCCACGTCACCTCTCACCATTTATAAGATGACATGTGACACTTTTTTACAAATACGACTCCATTTAAACCGAATCTGACCTTCATATAAAACTAGTGTGACCCTGTGCCGTTGGCCCAATTTTCATCTACTCCCGGTTCCACTTCTGGTTCTACTTCCACTTCTACTCCCAGTTCTACTCCCGGTTCCACTCCCAGTACCAAGAACGCCACCAAAATCAAAGTAAAAGTAATTTTCTAATTTTTTAATCAATAAATACTTTGAAATTCAATAACTTTTGCACCACCGCTCCAAACGCCACGAAACCAAGCCGGTGCACCCCTCCTCGGCGAGAGCTTTCCGACGGTACCAAGCACGCGGCCGGGGGACGCACGGTCCGGGAGATCTCAACGTTACAAACCAAACCAAACCAAACCAAACCAAACCAAACCAAACCAAACCAAACCAAAACAAAACAAAACAAACCAAAACAAACCAAAACAAAACAAAACAAAACAAAACAAAACAAAACAAAACAAAACAAAACAAAACAAACCAAAACAAAACAAACCAAACCAAACCAAAACAAAACAAAACAAACCAAAACAAAACAAACCAAACCAAACCAAAACAAAACAAAACAAAACAAAACAAACCAAAACAAACCAAAACAAAACAAAACAAAACAAAACAAAACAAAACAAAACAAAACAAAACAAAACAAAACAAAACAAAACAAAACAAAACAAAACAAAACAAAACAAAACAAAACAAAACAAAACAAAACAAAACAAAACAAAACAAAACAAAACAAAACAAAACAAAACAAAACAAAACAAAACAAAACAAAACAAAACAAAACAAAACAAAACAAAACAAAACAAAACAAAACAAAACAAAACAAAACAAAACAAAACAAACAAACAAACAAACAAACAAACAAACAAACAAACAAACAAACAAACAAACAGCCTGATTTAAGGTATTGATATACTATACAAAAAAATTCTTTTAAGGTGTTGGAATAATCTCCAAAGTCTCCCTTTTTCACTCAGGTTTGGCCCACTGAATAATGGATAAACTAGCAAAAAAGGATTTATATGAGAAATATATTTAAAATAGTAGAGGTTCATCATTCATATGTAAGTTATTATATCTAGTATAATTGTAAACACATGGTGATATAAGGAGTAATAAAAAAAATCTTAATTGAAAAGTTTTAGGCTAAATAATACGAGACATGTATAAAATCAATAGTAACATGTAGAATCTCATCATTTCTAATATCTAAGTCAACTAGAATTAAAATATGTAGTTATTGAAATTGAAATGTTTGGTATAATTACATGAAATTTATCTAAAAAATGATATTTTTTGAATTCAACCAAAGAAATGATCCTTATTAATTCTTATACTATTCTAATTTGAAATTTTCTTAAAATTGAAAATTATAATGTAATTTGAACTTTATACCTAAAATCATGGTCAATGATTTTTTAACTATAGAATGAAAACCTCAATAAATTAATATCAATACCTTAAATGAGGCTGTTTGTTTGTTTGTTTGTTTGTTTGTTTGTTTGTTTGTTTGTTTGTTTGTTTGTTTGTTTGTTTTGTTTGTAACGTTGAGATCTCCCGGACCGTGCGTCCCCCGGCTGCGTGCTTGGTACCGTCGGAAAGCTCTCGCCGAGGAGGGGTGCACCGGCTTGGTTTCGTGGCGTTTGGAGCGGTGGTGCAAAAGTTATTGAATTTCAAAGTATTTATTGATTAAAAAATTAGAAAATTACTTTTACTTTGATTTTGGTGGCGTTCTTGCTATTGGGAGTGGAACCGGGAGTGGAACTAGAAGTGGATGAAAATTGGGCCAACGGCACAGGGCCACACTAGTACACCATGATGTTCTACCCTATGTACACTCGTGGAGAAGATTTCACATTTTTTGAACAAATTTTGTATTTGGTAATTATGAATTTTCTTCACACCTTCTTCAAAAATTCAAGATACTGTAATTTCAATTTTGCACCAAATTTTTAAATTACTAATAAGGAAAAAGGAAAAATATAGAAAAAAACAAATATTGAAAAATTAATTCGTAAATAGTTCACAAAGTAAAGGGTTTTGAAGTTCAATGACGCGGTCACAGGCCCGTTGAGGGTCTTCTAGTTGCAGTCTTGGTCATAGGCCCACACTGACAGTTCAGTGGTATGAGCTTCAAGCACAAAGAGCAGAAACATTTCTTGCCGTACCTCGGCAGTGAACGCTGTGATGGTGGAGAATTCTCGTAGAACTCGCGCTTTTATGGTTGCTACAATTCTAGGGTTGGATACACACTCAGTAGCATTGTTTGAGTTGCCGGTGAAACATGCTTGAAGGATTTTGTTCCTTGATGTTTGAATAAGTAATTCGACGAGAAGGTGTTCTGGACATTTTGTTGAAGTTTATTTCCCTTGGGGTGTTTTCTCCATTTTGGCAGCCGATGGCAGACCTCATCACGGAATTGGAAAGTCTCCGTGCGGAGAATGCGAGATTAAAAGAAGAGCTGAAGCTGCACTCTGTTGTAGGAAAAAGTTTGGTTTCGTCTCCTGGTAATTTGCTCGGGAAGGATGAAAATGGTGGAGGAAATGCTTGCCCTTCTCCCTCCTGGAGAGCTGGTTTGAGCCACAATTTGACAGCTGCGCAGATTCAGAGGTATAGCCGCCAACTCCTCCTTCCTTCATTTGGGGTCGAGGCTCAAGAGCATCTTTGCAAAGGCTCGGTTCTGATAGTGGGAGCTGGAGGGTTGGGCTCCCCGGTGGCGCTATACCTCGCTGCTTGCGGAATTGGGTGCTTGGGAATCATGGATCCGGATCGAGTCGAGCTTCATAATTTACATCGGCAGGTGATACACAATGAAGCGTCTGTTGGGGAGCCTAAAGTTATGTCGGCCTCGCGGACTTGTTCCGCAATCAATTCGTCCATTAAGGTAAGACAGTCGAAGTTAACGACTGTGGCAGGGGCTATAATTTTCTGCTATTTGTGGTTTTTTGAGATCCTGGGATTTGGAGTTGAGTTGAAATTGGCTCGAATCGGAGGCAGAGTTGTACTTGCAGCCTTTTATCTCACGTGTCATTAGAAAACGTGCAATTTAGATCATCACCATCTTGCGATTACAGGCGCTTCTCAGAAATAGTTTACGATTGAGTTTGTAACATAGAGCGATGGTCTTGTTGAGAGGTTCATTGGATTCGCAATTGTGCGTTTTAATGTTTGCCTCCTTGACTTTCCGGCACTTTCCATGCTTATAATGAGCATTTTTGAGATCCATATGAAAACGGGAGCATTCTTGAGTTCAATGAATACAAACTGATTAGTGGCGCAACAAAGTTTGATGGGAAATCTCATTTTTCAAGTTTCTAGATTTAGGGTTTAGGGTTTATGGGAAGGATATTAATATTTTTAATGTGTGATATGATAGGTGATTGAATATCCGTTCGGTTTACATGCGAGGAACGCTTTGGACATCATACCTCAATATGATGTAGTGGTGGATGCATCCGACAATGTGGCAACGAGATATCTCGTCAGTGATGCATGTGTTGTGGCAAATAGACCACTTGTTTCTGGAGCAGCATTGGGTATGGAAGGGCAGCTAACAGTGTATAATCATTCGAAGGTTAGTGAAACCTGCAGTTGATTTGCCTTATGATACTGAACAACATTATCCATTGTTGTCAAACAAGTCGTGCTTTTAAGAACAATTTCTGCATATGACAGCTGTTTCAATAATTTCTAAGATCATAAGATAAAATAGTGATTCTTGCCTTTCATTACCTCCATGAGAGACTGGGTGCAGTGTGGGATTTTGTTACCAGGATTGTCAATAGGAACTCCTCTTGGCTTATTTGTTTTTGTTTTTTCCCAGTATGATGAAGCACTAAATTGCAGGGGTTATTGCAGGGACCCTGCTACCGGTGCTTGTTTCCAACTCCTCCTCCTCAGGCAGCATGCCAACGATGCTCAGACGCTGGCGTGCTTGGAGTCGTCCCAGGAATTGTAGGAACCTTTCAGGCCTTGGAAGTTATCAAGATCTTATCAAAAGTTGGAGAGCCTCTCAGCTCTCGCATGCTGATACTGGATGCACTATCAAGTAGAATTCATACAGTCAAGCTCCGTGGCAGGAATGCTCAATGTGTTGCTTGTGGAGGGAGCCCAGAGATCAATCAATCTACCCTTCCAAATTTTGACTATGAGAGCTTTGCATCTTCACCAATGTCTGATGCTGCACCGCCAAGGCAGCAAGTTGTAGGAGAAAACCAGTCGATCACCTGTAGGGAGTATCATGAGTTGGTGAGAGCCCATAAGGAGCATGTGCTGTTAGACGTGAGGGACCAGCATCAGTATATCATAGCATCACTCCCAGATTCTTTGAACGTGCCCTTCGATAAATTGCCTGAGAAATTGGATACAGTCCGTAATGCTTCCAGAAATCAGGAATTGCCTGATGAAGGTGAAAATGTGCCAGTGTACGTGATCTGTAGGAGGGGAAATGACTCTCAGAAAGCTGTTCAGGTGCTTCGAAGTGCTGGCTTCAATTCGGTGTACGACATTACTGGGGGTTTGCAGTCATGGGTCCAAGAAGTGGATGCCACCTTCCCAACCTTATGACTGGTTTAGGGTTTGCGGTTATAGCATTTTGGGGGGTCGGATTAGGGCATATTGCTCATTGTTTATACGGTCGCTTGATTGAAATTGTATGAGGAAACTCGAAAGCTCGCTGGAAAGTAACCAGCGTGGTATGTAAGGTAAACCAGCCCATTGTGGTCAAACTTTGGAGTCTACCCTCATGCCATTGCTGAAAGTTTTCAAATCTTTTCCCATATGAAAACAAATGTGAGAAATAGTGAGAGCAATTCAAATTTATATTTTTCAAACAAAGTATGAATTGGTTATGGATTTTTGAAGTGATATGTCCAAAAGAGTCAGTAGACTACCCCATAACCAACAAAGAGTGTATCCAATATGCTCTTCTTAATCACCTAAAGTGGTCACAATAATTCCTAATGTAGAAGGCCATAAAAAGTCACTTCCTACAATGATTTACATTGAAAAAACAGGTGTTCCTAATGAAGTCACTAATCACTCTATTGGTGTTAGGTTATACATTGATTGTGGCCAAAAAAACTGTTATGGGATCATTAGGTGTCCACTATGGATCATTTGACCATAATGGGTTGGTCTACCTTATCTATATCTGTATTTGCATTTCATATTGCACATACTTGACAGACATTTTGAAAGTCAAAGCCTAAATTTTCACGTAGATTTTGATTTTAAAAAGTTTTTGAAAGCTTAATGAAGAAAATGTAGTTCCAATAATCTACTTTGTATTCCATTTTAATATTCTCAAAATTGTTAAAATTGTAATTTTCTTGTAACACTTTGAGATAGCATCTTGAAAGTTTAAAATACACCATTTTTTGAACTTTTCTATCTAATTTCTCTTGATGTGAGCTCAAGGAATACTCCAATCACACCATAATGTTGGTCACTATTATTTCCATTTTTATAAAAAACTAATATTATTTTATGCATTTTTCTAATTGCTATGATTTTTACAAAGAATTTTTTTGAAAGAATCATATAAAATTCAATTTGATACTTATAAAAATGGTCTTCTCCATGCTCAAAAGACATTATGCCTCCTTCGATGCCTAGGAGAGATTTATCAACTAAATTCAAGGATTGAGCCAAGTTTTTTTTTTAGTAATTTTTTGCTAGAAAGCTAGGGGTTTTATTGGTGTGATTTTTTGCTAGAAAGTGATGATTTTTTCTTCTCAAGGAATATTTGGCAAAATATTCTTACTTTTCAATGGATGGAATCACTAATTTGCTACCAAAATCTTGGGATGTTATTACTCAATTTTGGATGAATGTTCATCATTTTTGATGAATAAATGAAGTTTCATCCATCAATTGCAAATTTCATCTATTTTTATGGATATAAATAGCTTCATCCTTCTATAAATCATCGCTTTCAATACTACCTGAAATAAAAATTTCCTCCCTGTAACTTGAAGTTGGTTGAAGAGATATATAAGAACAATTTTGTTCACTATAGGGGTCACCTTTTTGAAGTTGCAAAAGGGACACCTGCCTCAGAGATGCGCCACGGCTGAAAGGCCAAAGAGACGCACCGAGTGCACCTCTGGCATGCGCCTGTGCAACCTCCGGCCACTCTCTCCCGCTTGCGTCTACGACAACATGGAATAGGGACGCAGGGTGGGGGCACAAGATGATATGCACAAGGCTCAAGAGTTCCTAATTTCCCTCTACGCACTCCCAACGTGCACTTCAACACCTCTCAACGTTCAACAATCAAAGCTTACTTTTAATGACTCCATTCAAAAAGACATTCAAAAGACAAAAAGAGCAAATACGGAGCCAACTCAAGATTCTTCATTTGGTTGGATGCTCATCAAATTTGGCTGTGCCCAGTCATTTTTTGGCCCTTGCCATACGTGCCGTGGGGCATTATTTATGATTGGACACGACCAACCCTGTATTTGCAGCACTGGCCGTGCAACCATGGCCATTGTGAAACTATAGGGAGTCTTCTTTAACCTGCCAACAAGATTCAAAAACAATAATCTAGATGTTTATAAATATACTACAAGAGAAAGGGGTGTTCTAAGTATTGTCCTACTGTAGTATCATCTTTTAAATAATGACCTTTAGGTAAATTTTTTAGTAAAATTTTATTGGAAAGACTGTCTTTTTAGTAAATTTTTACTAAAAAACTTACTTAATGGTCATCACTTAAAAGACAATACTACTAGGACTATACTTAAAACACCCCTTTCTCTTGTAGTGATAGTAACTATATTCATCAATTGCTCCTACAAACTGACGAGTGTGGATGCACTTCCCTCACTAGAAGTGAGTCTGCGTCGTTGAGGAATGAGGAAGCAAATTGGCAGATAAGGTGGAGGTACCTATACCTGATCAGATAAAGAATTCCAAAACAAATGATGAAAAATATGGGGCAATGAATTTTTTTTCTTGTGTATGACAATAAGAGATATTGGAATTGCCAATTTTTCATAATTTATTTTCAAAACAGAAATTACAATGAATTTTGGGATTAAAAAAGTGTTCTAAACCCATAGCCAATGTCTAGAGTTTTCTTATTCCAATCATAAAAGAACTACAGTACTTTGCCACTCAATACTTCCTACTTCTTTTTCACTATTTCCCGTGCACTTCAGGACATGTGTGATGACCTTAATAGTCCCAACTTTGAGAAGGACTCAAAAAAACGTACTCCAAGGCATTCCAAACTTTGATAGGAAACTCTTTCCAACCTTGATTGGAAATAGTGGTATCCTAAAGATGGTCGATACTATAGTAGTGTTGGGAGCCTCTTGCAAAGGTAAAAAAAAAGACCCCCTATTTTGTGCCGTCTTTGTTCCATTGTTAATACCTCTTGTAGCTAATTTTGGGCCTTTGATTGCAAATACGAATTCATGCATAGCAAATAAACGTTCATGCGTTTTACCCAGGGATAAAACATGGTGGAGGGAAGCCAAATGGCCTTGACAAGAGGCTCCCAATACTACTTTAGAGCATTTCCACCGGGAGTTCCGTTTCCCTTAAAGTTTAGGGAAGAGGATCTGAGATGCAGACAAGGATACATAAAGTTCACCGCACCAACCTTTTTCTAAATCTTGTATCCGTAAATTATACAAAATTCTGTAAAACTTTCACCGAATTTTGTATCCAGAGGCTCATTTAGAGAACTTGCAAGGTCTCATCTGTATAAAGTCAAAATTGATTGCTTTGAGACTTCAAGTTTAGGGATAGAAAACAGATTGGTGGGGATGCTCTTAATAAGTTAGATAAGGTAGTATGCTCTTAAAGCGACCATTTAAGCTTACCGAACTCATCATTGACAGTAGAACATACTTCAAGCAACATGTCAGTCCTTCCTAGATAGGGGTCGCAATTAGAACACGGTTGATTTTAGGTGTAGTTACCTTAGAGGTTTGGCATGGCTCCCTGATCGGGAATGGGTGGTTCTACCTTCCCGGAGCTTCGTGAACGAATGGCTTGTGCTGCTTCTCTGCATGGGCTGACAACCGACTGAAGCACACGAAAAGGGAGAGCAGGAAGGAGGGATCTTTCCCAGTCGTAAGGCTTCCACGTGCCCAGAAGCTCAGCAAGTCGACAAGTGGCGACACCGGCGAAGCAAAGGATGGGATGGGGGCAGTCAGCAAAAGGACGGAAGTATAATAAGCTAATAAAATGAACCAGGTGATGCAACTGAACTTCGCTTCCTCACTTTTGTGACAATTGTAATAATCTTCGATTCTTCTTTGGAGCTCTCGAATCTGACGCTCGAAAAAACTCCACACCAGCTCGCATGTCTGGGTAACTTACTGCAAGGCATGCACACCCATAACGGCGTGAGCTTACTTGATCCCCCCCCCACTTGTTGCAATTTAACAAAAGCGAACTAGAATTTTAAAATTGGGATGGGATGGGATGAAGGAAGGTTGTAATGTGTGTTGTAACATTAGATGAGATTTGGGGGTCTTGGAGGGCTCCGAGTTTCCTTGTTGTCTGCTGTGTTCCCAGACTGCGGGAACGCAGTAGTTGGTTGATGTGGTCAAGCGACTACTACGTCATTTTCTGCAAAAAAAAAAAAAAAAAAAAAAAAATTTGCTTAAAATGATATTTTGGTAGAATTTTTTTTTTTTTTTTTTTGAATTTTTTTGAATTTTTTTTTTTTGACACACCCGTACCAGCATTCACTAAATCTGGGCAGATCAGGGAACAGGCCTGAAATGGCCCTCCAAGACCCCCAAATATCATCTAATGGTTGGAATTTTACGAGTAGAAGAGACTACTTAGGTGTCTTGAAGTGGAAATTAAGACTAAGGTAGTCTACCCTTAAAGTGACCATTTAAGAGTTGTTTGCCTTTTGGGGGGACATTAAACACCTTGAAACAATTTTTCATAAATTTTTCGTAGGAAGAGAAATGAAATTGGCATCTAATACAAGTCGTTTTCATATTTTTTTGGACTTTTGTAGAATTAGATTAAAAAATTTGAAGTTGACCATTCCTGAAATGTATATAGATGGTACATTGAAGAAAGCAAAATGTACCTGTGCGCCATGATTGATTTTAGAAGCCAATTGCTTTTAGAACAGACTACTTTACTTTGAGATATTCACATCCAAAGCTCATCTTTGAAGAGCACAAATGAGTTAATTGAGAGTAGGATTACGTATAAATCAAAACACATATATTGGCTGAAAAAAATACAATAAACACCCAAATTGTGAATTTACAAAATGACTAATGTTCAGTGACTTCTCTAAAATGGCTTTCACTATTGATTGTTTAACATGCCTTCCTTCCCTAATCATTCTCCTAAGGCCACATGTTATAACTTTCATATATTGGTACCATGGTAGAATGACCACATTAGCATTCAGAAAGAAGGTTCTTCCTTTCTAATTGTCCACGCTAGGAAGCTATATTTTTGTTTTGACCATCTATAAGTTGTGTGTTTTTTCCCATAAATGAGTTGACCAAAACAAGTGTAGAAAAAATCTTCGCTACAAATGTGGTCGGCTTTGGTTCCATATACTTTTTCCTTCATCAATGGAATTTGTCCATGTTTTAAAAATAAAAAAAAATAATGTAAAATAATGTTTAATTTGTTGTTCTTTGGACCATAAATAGTAAATCCAATCATTTTCAATGTGATGATGCCCAAAAGGATGTGAATGTGCTATCCTAATTTGTAACCTATGTGATGAATTGTTTATCATTGCATAACTGCTAATAATAAGATCATCCACATTTTTACAAGCATAATTTTTTTAAGACTACATTGAGGAATCATAATCATCATAATACTAAAAGAATGGATGTGTCTTCTTGTTTCCAAGAGACCCCACCTTAATTACCTTTCAAATCTTTTGCTCAAAGAAACCTTGTCTCTTGAAGTCTAAATTTCCTCCATCTTGCGAGTTCGGAAATAAAGAAGAACTACTCTTAAATGGCCACCTCTACCAAAAAGCCATCCTACCCAAACAACAAGAGTAAGATCTATCACCATGCAACTATACATAACATTCTTCAAAATCCAAATTCAATCTTGACTTTCAAAATGTCATTTTTTTTATCACCTTCCCTAAAAATGACATTGTAGAATATTGTATACACTTGCTACACTATCGCTTAGTCTCATGCATTTGTTACACTAAAACAATAGTAAGACCTCAAATAATATGAATAGCAAAGTTTGAATTCATCTTTGGTTTTACAAAATTTGTGTGTTAGCAGCTACAAAGAATCGTAAAGATGACACCTTCAATCCCTAAAACAAAAACAATTCTATTTGAAATACACAACCACCTAAGAACATTTTAAGCTCCAAAGCGAGTCAATCTTAGCCTAACATTCCAAGTTTCCAAAGTCAAGAATGTAGAAAGAATGTAGAGGAGTACTATAACTTTTTTTTTTGCGGTGGCCGGATGAGGTCTCCTTGTTCTTGTCACTATGAATTGAATGTCCACGAGGACTCGAGACGTCGATTCCTCGGCAGCATGCCACTTCACGATTTCGCTTTCTTCCGAATTCCGCATGGCATGACACTTGGGCGCATCTGCTTCCCCTCCACACGCGCCTCGACCAATCTTTGCTTGCGAGTGCTAAGCTTATAACGACATGCAACACCGCCATCGCTGCTGAATCGCTTAACCATCCCAGACCCATCTTCAGAGCCACTGAATTTGTGTGAGCTTGCACTAGTATTGTAGTACATACCCATCTTTGGTTTTCCTGAAGAATTTCATCTTGGAAGCTGTTGCATGATTAGTGCCATGGCGACTCTTGCGTCAATTCAAGGTTTGGCCCCATGCTCACCGAGCGTTCAATCTCCGTTTCGTGGTACTAAGCTTGGTGTGAAGGTGCCGGCTATGGCGCCAGGGGTGCTGCGACCTGCGGGGCAGTCGGCTGTCTTGGTCATGAGTGCGAGTGGAAATGGAACGGGGACGAGTGGAGAAAGCGGCAAGCCGCGCTTGGGGAGTAACGGGTGTCCGTTGTATACCACTTTGGCTGGATTTCCTGTTTCGGACGACAACAACAGGTAAGAACTATCGTCTTTTCTGGAGTTGTAGGCGAAGGGATGGGAAGAAGAGGAAGTGAATTGGTGTGCGTGTATTGTTTTTTGACTTGTGACCTGTGGTTATGGTGGAATCAGCTTGACGGTTGGGGAGAGCGGGACTGTGACGCTTGAAGACTTGCATTTGATCGAAAAGAATGCGCACTTCAATCGCGAGCGCGTGCCGGAGCGCGTGGTGCATGCGAAGGGCGCAGGCGCGCATGGCTATTTCGAAGTGACCAAGTACGCATTGTGTCTTTTGTCTCAATGGAATCTGTTTTTTTTTGTAGAGATGGCAACCAAGCAGTAGATACAAGCAGTAACTCGTTTTCTTTTGTAGAGTTTTCATGTCCTTGTTATTAGACTCTTGGTTGAACAGGATTCGGCCATTGAGGTTATGTCTGGGAAATCGATAGAGACTGGCGATGTCTGGTGATCTTTGTGGCTGAATTTTGTCGCTTTCACATTATTCATTCTTTTTCCACACCCGCTGCAGGAACGAGAGGAGCTTCTGTTGAGTAGGCTGCTTATGGTTGTGTTTTCTTTTGCAGAGACGTATCGGACCTTTGCAAGGCGGGTCTCTTCAGTGAGGTCGGGAAGAGGACGCCGGTGTTCGCTCGATTCTCTACCGTGACAGGGGAGTCTGGATATGCGGATACGGCGAGGGACCCTCGTGGATTCTCCCTCAAGTTTTACACCGAGGAAGGGAACTGGGACATGGTGGGCAACAACACGCCCGTCTTTTTTGTCCGTGACGCCTTGAAGTTTCCGGATCTCATTCACTCCCAGAAGCGTAATCCGCAGACACACATGAAGGATCCCAATGCATATTGGGACTTTCTCAGTCTCGTTCCCGAATCTCTGCACCAGGTAGGGCTCCTTTGGAATTGCACGCACACTCAATTGGTAAAACTTCCTAGTGACGTGTGAAAATTGCGCGTCAGTGGCAATAATTTTAAGCAGTTTTTGCGCAGAGATATTGTGAAACGAAGTGAACAACTGCCGAGCTTTTATCACGTTAGAAGTAGAATGGCTGTACTGGTTGTTTACTGGTAGATTGAAACTCATGGATTTGTAGACTTTTAGGGAAGTTATTGCTTTCAATTACATGTTTTTTTTTCTGAGTGTTGTGTTTCCGTCTCTTACGTGTGACTGTGCTTCTCTAGGTTTTGATTACTTTCTCGCCCAGGGGAGTTCCGGATGGCCATCGCCACATGCACGGTTACGGTTCCCACACTTTCAAGTGGGTCAACAAGGAAGGAAAACCGCATTGGGTGAAGTTCCACTTCTTGAGTGATCAAGGCATTCAGAATCTCACACATGAGCGCGCTGTGGAGCTTGCAGGAATTAATCCTGACTATTCTACCGAGGATCTCTTTCAAAATATCCAGAACGGGAATGGTCCTTCGTGGACATTCAAGGTGCAGGTTATGCCGCTTGAAGATGCTCCTTCGTACCGATTTGATCCGTTTGATTTGACGAAGGTAAGTTGCGATTGATATGCTATGTTATGATTTTAATTCCTGTAAGAGGTGTACCACTTGGTTTGATGCTGGTAATAAACTGTTCCACGTGATGGTTAATGGTGTCTGTATACCTCAGGTGTGGTCTCACAGTGATTATCCGCTGCGGGAAGTTGGAAAATTGAAGCTGGATAGGAATCCAACCAACTATTTCGCCGAGGTTGAGCAGGCGTCGTTCTCGCCTTCCCACATGGTTCCTGGAATTGAAGCCTCCCCTGACCGTGTCCTCCAGGCTCGCCTTTTGGTTTACGATGATGCTGCTCGATATCGTGTAGGGACGAATCACTTGCAGGTGAGCATTAGCTTAAGAGTTTTATTTAACCGTGTGCAATTAAGGGTTTTAAAAAGGATTGATGTTCTAATTCTAAGAACGAGGAGAATTGTGAATATTACCGTGCTCTCCACCGCTGATTAATTGGTTCGATTTAGGTTATGAATATGTTATTGAAATTTGTTGGCCTTTGTGTTTTTGACAGCTTCCGATAAACCAGTGTCCATTTGCGAAAGTGCAAAACTATTCTCGGGATGGGGCAATGCATTATGGTGAGAATGGTGGTGGCAAGCCCAACTATTATCCCAATTCATTTGAAGACTTGCCTCAGCCTGATCCTGCTCAACCTGACGTGGTTCCTTATGAGTAAGTCTTTGAGTGAGCTCTTTCAGCTTCGTGTCTGTCGTGAGAATTACTCTATGAAAACTTTTTTTTAAACTTTTTTTGGGTATCCTGCTAAGTATGGAATCTGAAATTGCTTTGATCCTCTTCCTGATGCAGGCATGAAGGAGGCGTAGTCTCGAGAACTCCTCCTCGTAAGTGGACTGAGCAAGACGATTATGAGCAGCCAAGGTTACTCTGGCAGAAGATGTCGAAGGAAGATCAAGAGTTGACAGTTACAAACATCGCCGGTCATATTCAAGGTGCGAAGGATTCCATCATTCAGCGCCAGCTGGGAGTGTTCAGGAAATGTGACCCGTCTTTGGCTGATAAGGTGGAAGAGATGCTGGGCGTGAAGCAGAAGTCACAGGAGCCATTTACCATGGTAGCTTAAGTTGAACAATAGCCTTTCGAAATGTATTGTGAGCTATCTTATTTCTAAGAGGAATGTGCAGAACCTTTCAGGAAAAGAGAAATTTGTTGCTGTAAATTGTCTGTTCTGCAAGAGAAATGTTGCCAAGTTTTGAAACAGGACATGCTTTGGAGGTTGAATGTAGACCATTTAGCGTATAGCACTTGTGTTGGCTAGAAATCTTAGCCAATTCTACAGTTTTGTAGATTAATGAACCCTGACAATGGAATACTATTGTATAATGTTCTGAATATTTTGGAATGGTATTTTCTATGTTCGGAAATATAGACGATGTCTGATTCATGAGGGAGGAAGATGATTCTAAGTTAATCTGTCATTGATAATGGGAAAGCATGTTTATTGTTTTTTAGGAGTTTGCTAGAGTATTGAAAAATGTTTTTAGCAAAATTCTGCTACAACTTTTCAACTTTGGCCATGTAGTTTGATAATATGTCATGTATGCCCAAGGCCTGTTTTGAGTTTCTTGGAATTTGCTCTAAATTGAACATAAAGACAATATTTTGATAAGTTGAATCAATTTTTTTTGAATTGTAACTGTACAAATTCAAACTACACAAATTCAAATTAGACATATCAGAGAATATATAGGAAAAGAAAATACAACAATATTAATGAAGGATTGAAAGATTATAATGTTTGATGATGAGGGTGTTAAAACTATGAAAATCTTTTAGCTCTCTTTTTGCATTTCACATCTAAAAAATTGGTAATGAAAAAAATACGATTTTGAAGAGCCTAACATGCATAACTCCAATAAATTTATGACTTTTCAAAATGTATTCTACAGTTATTTTATATAAATTTATAGTGTGATTTTTTCTTCAAGATCTATTCAAAATAGTAGAATTAGGTTGCCCCAGACTATAGTTGACCATGTTTGGAAGTGTTAGATATGGGAAGTTAGTGTGGGGCAATCTAATTTCACTATTTTGTGTAGTGTATTTGTGGTTCATTTCTAAAAGTTCTCAACACTATGGAAAGTTAGGATTGCAATGAATACCTTTGCACAAAATCTTAAACAAAAAATTTATAATCATTCATTTTAAAAATTGGATTTTTGATCAACTAAAACTGGACTTCTAAAACAATTTGTCAAAAATATAAATTACTAAAAATAGAAAATTTGTTAGGTCTTATTTTACTGCAAAGCTTTGGGCATTTAGGGGTGAATATGTATAGTCGGGTATTGTAATCAAATTACAAATTTTTTATGCAAGTGAGATTTTAGCAAACATTTCAACAACTTCAAGAAGCTGTAAAATGCTCAAAAATGGTCAAATTTTAAAACTGAAAATTATGTTGGAATAACACAAAAAAGTGCTTCATGATCATGAAAAATATAATTATGTAAATTTGAAAATCATGAAAGAGTTTGAATCTTCTCTTGTACATTACCTGCCATCTAATGCTTCCACATAAGAGGGGATTTTGGGGTGTTGGGAGACTACGAGTTCCCTTGCGTTCTCAGACTACGGGAATGTAGCTGCAGCAGCTGGCTAACATGGCACAACAATTGCTACGTCATTTTTTTTTTTTTTTTTTAATTTTTTTTTGCTTAAAATGATAATTTGATTATTTTATTTTATTTTATTTTATTTTAATCTCTGACAGGCCCGTACCGCCGTTCACTGAATCTGGGTAGAATGGAAAACGGGCCTGAAACGGTCTCCCAAGGCCCCTGAAACCCTTCTTATATCTCTTGTCAAAATCATTGTTTGCATTCTATTGGGCACATTTGAAATGAGCTTTTGCAATTGCTCTATAGATACAACTTCAAGAAATGAGTTTATGTGAGTATTTGGCTTAGAACAGCAACAATGTAGAGAGTATGAAGAACCAAAGTAAGAAACACAAGTAATAAACACAAAGTAATAAAAGTTTGAGAGCATGAAGTAACACACAAATTTAAAAAATTGAAAGGAATTGCTATTAGAATTAAAAAGACATAATACCAAAATTGACTATAATAGAATTTCTAATAAGACAAAGGGTTGAGAGTGGTCTAACACATTACATTACATTAGAGAGGTTATTACATTTAGGGAGAGTCATGGCATTAACCCCTAAAGGACCATTGTTGGTTTGGCGGACATTTGGGATTTGAGGCAGGTACCTACAGGCTGAACTTTTGTCCTGATTTTTTGAAACTTTTCTGGAAGATAGAAAAACTGATAAGCTTCGTAGGAGTATATATATATTTTTTTTCAATCAATGCTCGGAAAAAGAATTATGCCCACGTAAGCTCAAAATAGGGAAGAGGGGGCAGCAAAATGTTTTTTTTGCAAATATTATTTTTTTATTTTATTTTTCACCCTATAGGTTATATTTTTGTCTATCTAAAAAGCTTTCATTCCATTTGGATTTGTTATGAGAAAGTTATAGACAATCTTATTTTTTGGGCACTTAGAGCATCTTCCTAAAAAAATAACTTGTAGGATTCATTTCTGAATGCAATTTTTACAATTTTAAGAAAAAAAGAGTTCCATGTGGTTTTGTTTTTTTGCTAAAACAATCTCACCATTGGAATTAGTGCATTTTGATTCCATATAAAGATATTAATATTTTAGGTTTTCCTTCTATCATTTACGTACTTCTATTTAATAATTTTTTAAATAAAGAAAATTAAGTTTTTAAAATTTTTAAAATTTTTGCTAGACTCTCCACTCAATTCTCCACTATAAAAATTTAAAGCTCAAGACTTTGTAGTGCAAAAATTTAAAGTTAAAATTATTCAAAGTCAAAAAATCTAGTCCCACATTGTGTTGAAAAACTTGGTTTTTGTACCTTAAATGTAGATATCTTGCAATTTGTGTGGTAAAAAATTTCGAAATTTTTTCAACACATTTTTATACTAGTTAGGTATAAGATCCTTTGGTTATATGTGAAAAAAAAAAAATCGAATTTTTTAACTCTTTGCTGTAGAAATGGCAACTTTGAGTGGTTTTTGGCAGAAAAATGGCCTTGGTCCTTTAGGAGTTAATAAAGCTTGTCATCATTGCATTAATGAATTCATAGTGATTTTTCATATTGCGATGTACAATTCAAAGAACATTAGACACATATTGTACAAACAAAAAACATTGGACATATTGCACACAATAGATGGCAACTTGAATCATAGAACAATACCTTTCCTACTCTTGTGTGCACACGCATATATTGTGGTTGTATTTATTACATTATATATGTAGCCTGGGCCATGACCAACTATCAATATTATATTGGAGAGGTTTATTACTTGAGAGAGAGGGGTTTAGTAGAAGTTGTAGTATATGTACATAGATTCATTTTTTGAGGCGTTATGTATAAAGTGGTCAAAATCTTGTCCACTTGCCATGGGCCGCCAAAACAATTGCAATTCAAACTAGCATGCTAGCATACAATCTCTCACACTGCTTTGTAGTGATGACTTTAAACTCTCCTCCACATGCTTTTATAATTGTAAAAGACCTACAGGAGGAGTTGGATAGGAATTTAACCCCTAAAGGACCGCTTGTCCCTTCGGGGGACAAAATGGGTCCGGGTAGGTACCTACGGGCTCAATATGTAGTGAAATTTTTTGGGAATTTTTGAGGTTCTGTAGTTTTGCGAGAGCTTTGTGGATATATAATTTTTATTTCAATCGGACTCCGCATGAAGAAGTTATGGACACTTGTTGTCAAAATTAGTTTTCAGGGGCAGGTCGGGCTGTGGAAATTTGTTGACTTTGGAGCAGGGCAGAGTTGGGGGCCGCCAGGACCAGGCTGGGTGGGCAGCGGGTGAAGCCCTGTCTCCAGTGCAGGTCAGGTGACCCCTAGTCGCAAGAGGCGGGCGGGGGGCTTACAGGGCCCCGACCCCTGGATGAAGGAGGGGCCACGGGACTGCCAGGGTGTCTGCAGCCTTGCCGCGCCCTCCCTCTTGCGCCTCCCTCCTACGCCTCCTTTCTGCGTCTCCTTCCTGTGCCTCCCCCTCCTCCAATTTTTTCTCCCCCGCCTCCCTACGTCTCCCTCATGCACCTCCCTCCTCCGCATTGAAATTTCACACATTTGACACAAATTTTACACAAAATTCAAACAAATTTGACAATGACATGAATTCATTTTTTGATTACAAGAGTCTTCAAAGTCCAAAATTTCTGCACAATATCGACTTCATGAGCACTAAAAAGCCACAAATTGACTTTGATTCAAGCAAGAAAAATGAATTCTACCCACATTTGCTTAATTACAACACAATTCTAGCCTTAAATGCCTCCTACTTCTTCACTCACGGCACCACCACTCTTCAATGAAGACAATTCAGCTCTAATGTGTTGACAATTGAAAGGAGACATTCAAAATTGCACAACGCACCTATTCATTCAAGTCTATGAGGGAGGGGCAAGAGGAAGAAGGAGGCGTAGGAGGAGGAGGGAGGCGCAACAGGAGGAGGAGGGAGTCGCCAAGAGGGATGCTGCATGCCCAAGCTCATTGCATCGGAGGAAGGAGAACTTTGAATCATGGAGTAGGTTGTTTAAAATGCAACTCATAGAAGCAGGTTGATACAATTGTGTTGTTTCGCCACGAAATGCATGTTCATTTAGAAGTTGGACTTGAATGAGAGAGATCCGCGGAAGCATGTTATTAATATTTGAATGTTTTTCAAGAAGGTTGATATACAATACATAGGATTCACCCTGGAACGCCGCGGATGCCATTCCATGGCATTCCAGTGACAATATTGTTGAGCCAAGAGAGCTCAAAAGCATTTTTTCATTCTCCTTTTCCCTGTTGACCTTTCACATTGGGTTATGAAGAGTATCCAATTGAGTTTGTACTCTTTCCAATTTTTGTCTTCACAGAAATGAGAAGCTATTAAAAAAAATAGATCACATAATATGCTATTTTAGAGTATTTTGGGAAGTTGTCGCTCCTTGCTTTAAATCTGAAATTTCTCCACAAAAATGATATTTTTTGAATTTGAGTCAAACTAACAAAATGAAGGTCATCTACTCTAGTTTCTACTCCAATTTGAATTTTGAAAAAATTCCTAATATTGCATATTTAATTGCAATTTGAACAATGGGTGTATTTTCAATGTCTATTATTTTCTAATTATAGAATGACATGGAAATTGAGTTTACACTATAATGTTCGTCATTGTGATATACACTTATAATGAAATTTTCAGATTTTTTGAAATATTTTTCTCTTTAATATGATTTTTCTTCACTTTTTCTTCAAAAATTCTTTAAACAATTAATTTTTCACAAAAAAATCTAAATTTTTTTAGAAGTAAAGAAGACATGTACTTTCATCTCTGAAAAATAAAAATAAAATTTTTCATACATATCTAGTTGCAAAATGGTAGCAAATTCAGAGATGGACAGTGAAGTTTGAAATCAATGGTTATGGGTCCATCATTTAGGCGTTAATAGCGTGTAGTCCATTGTCCTTGCCCGGAATTGTATTATATATGAGAATTCGTTGTTTACTACTCCACGCATTATAGGAATGAAAAGTTTAGAAATATGAGCCAACTTGGTGCATATGATTTTCAGTGTAGACATGTTGTTGGTCTTTCAATTTAGCACTTTATAAAGTTACATGAACAAGTCTCTGCAAGCTTCTGATTGGAATGAGCCTGTGGAAGTATTTACATTGAAAACTCACAAGTGTAGGTGGGAGACTTGGCATTGGTCCTGCAGATTTTGAAAATGCGCTACTACTACGTTTTAAGCTCATCATACTGTTGCTATCTTGACTTATTGTTTGGAGTTGCATGTACATCAAGATACGAACTAGGATCAATTTTTGGAGATCGGCTCTAAGGCTCTCGTCAAGTATCGACCTCTTCTGCACTTGTTTTCACTTCATACTTCAATGGGTTTTTTGGAGTGGCCTTGACAGCTAAAGTATTTCAAAGAAATTTATTGAACGTGATTGGTCTAAATTTGGAGTGATATGTTTATGGACCTTATATTTGTCTTGAAGGTATGTACCACCATTTGAATTCCTATAACCACATTCTATATGACAGTGTTATGTGGTTTTGTAACACTGATAAGAGGTAATTGCAAGTAGAAGCTCTTATACAATATTTGTATTTATATACTTGTTGAGGCTTTATTTGTGATTTTTATTTTGTTCCTTCCCTAGCCCCTAAAGGACCAAGGCATTTTCTGGCTCAAAAACCACTCAAAATTGCCATCTCTGCTACGATCATCCAAGAAACCAAAAAAAAAATTATAAAAAAAAATCTAACCGTAGGATCTTGTACTTCAATGGTCTCAGATCATGTTGTAAAAATTTCATGAAGTTTGACTGTACAAATTGGAAGATATTATCATTTGAAGTTGGATAACATAAGTTTCTTTGAGTGCTGACTTGCAATTTCAGATAACTTTGACTGCCATTTGTAAAATTCTTTTGCACTACAAACCATAATTTAAATTTTTTTTGGTTGAACGTTTGAGTTGACAGTTGTGGAATTTTTTTTTTTAATATCAAAACTTGATTTTCATTCATTAAAAAATTGTTAAGTAGAAGTAGGTCCAAGATTGAAGAAAACACTAAATTGTTAATAGCTGTAAGATAGAATAGAAACTTCATAATCCCGACGGTGAGAATATTTTTGCACATGAATTTCACTCGTCAAAAAAAATGACTTTTTTTTAGAAATTGTAGTCGAAAATGAATTTAATAGGTTGTTTTCTGAAGAAGGTGCTTAGATGGCCCGAAAAACAATATTGTCCCTAACTTTCTCATTATTAGTCCAAATGGAATGAATCAAAGCTTCAATAGTACACAAAACATAATCTCTTAGAAAAAAATGAAAAATGAAAATAATTCATTTTTTCGTGTTTTTTTTGTTTTGCCCGACAAATTGCATTTAAGACTTTGGATGGCATAACTTTTGCTCACTGGCACCAATTGAAATAAATTTTATGTTTTTAGAAAGCTAATGTGATTTCCTATCTTCAAAAAAAGTTTCGATAAATCAGGTCAAAATTTGAGATCATACAAGCCTGTCCAAAATCCCAAGTGTCCTTCGAGGGGCCTTCGGTCCTTTAGGTGCTAGTTTAGTTCCAGGTCAAATTTTGTTGCTTCCACTATCTCCTCTATATAATTCCATATGTTCATTGTGGTTCAATATTGTTTGAATCATTATTTGCCCATTCACAACTATTACTTCTTGTGTAGGCATTGGAAGGGACACAATGTTGTGAAACTTTTTTTTTCTGATTCTACCATTTGAAAGACATTTCAAAAACTTTGACCACTTGGATTGCAATATTTGGGCGTTTGAAGTGAGGCAAATTGTTCTTCTTGCACCTTGCTTGCCTACATTCTAAGGCTTTCAATTTATTGAGCCAAAAATTTTAGAATTGAAATTTAGAATTGAAATTTAGAATTGAAATTTAGAATTTAGAATTTTTTATATTGAAGGATTCCATTGAAAGTCTTTGAAAAAGATTCAAATAAAACCTATTTGAGTACCATTCTTCAAAAAATTGTAAGTAGAAATGCGTCTAAGATTGAACAATAATCCTACCACTAACATAGTTTGGCAAAGCAAACTTGATTCTATCTATCCATTTTTTTGAAAATTATAAAAATCGCAATAAAACATGAGTCCATGAATTATTTTTTTAGAACATGTCTGCATTGCCCCCCTAAGAAGATTACCCATAACTTTCTCATTACTATTCTAAATAGAATGAAACAAGTTTTTCCAAGCAGACTACACATTTCCTAAGAAACAACAATTCAAAAATCTTATTTTCACTTTATATTTTTTTTTGGGATTGCCCGACAATTTTGCCATTTAGGCTCATGCTAGCATATCTTTTGTTTTCATGCACCGATTGAAAAATAATTTACATAACCAAAAAGTTTAAGTGCTTCCCTATCTTCAAAAAAAGTTTTGTAATATCATGATCAAAGTTGAGACCCTAGGAGACTACCCAATATCCATTTTGTTCCCCAAGTAGACATTTGGGATTTTAGGGATTAATCAGATGAGCTTGTGCTCTATTCATGTTCTTTTTGTAATTCATTGTATTCATTCAAAAGCCTTCTTAGTGTAGGTCTTATCTAATTTGATGGATATTCTACTAATTTGGCTTCTTCCTTCTTACATATGTTGAGAACATAAGAACAAAAGAGGACATGGACCATATTGCTTGATTGATGATCTAATGGAATTTGACAAGATAGAAAGAATGCTCTGTATGTTGGCTTCTTTTTCACTATAGAAGAATTGTCGGTCTTCATGAGTTGGATCATATGAATTTCAGTATACAACAATCTTGTTCTCTTATGCAAAATGTATTGACATATACGCCCTTTTGGTGGTGAAATTGAATAATCCTTAGGCTACCATTGTTGTGTTCAGGCACAAAGTGTTCATTTTATATTGTCAGGAGTTTGACAGAAGAAGAGCAATGCCTAGACAGAAGACTAATACCTCCTTGGACAAGGTACAACACGTTTATCTTCTAAAAGATTCTTGCCCCCTTGAAGAAAAAAATTGATTTCAAGCTAGCTCTAACGGTCTCAAAGTTTTTCATAAATTTTTGAAATTATTCTAAACATAGAAAAAGACATTACTTTCTAAGATATATAATTTTTATTTCAATTGGTGTCCACAAAGAAAAGTTATACCACTTTCTATATTGTTTTTACTTCACTAGGCTAAAATTTGAATTTACAATGACTTGAAATAAGAATTTCAAAACTTTTATGCTTATAGATTATTCTCTTGTATACATTGAATACTTTGAATCATTCCATTTGGATTAGTAATGTGGAAGCTATGGAGTATCTTGCTTTGGAGGCAAATAGAGCGTCTTCTTCAAATAATAATGTATAGGACTTGCTTTTGAGTTCAATTTTTAGATTTTCATACTACCTTAGTGCAAAATCCTAAGGTTAGATGCAAGAAAATCAGTTTCTATAGTTTCATGAAGTTTGCAATAGAAATGGTAGTTTCAAATGCTTTTTCCCCCAAAAAAGGCTATGGTTCTTTAGGGATGAACTCTCCACCACTTTGCTGCCATTGGCATTTTGAATATCCTAAGTCCTTAGTTTCATTTTGTTTGATTTCTGCCAGGTTGCCTGGGATGGCCTGCCTGTTCGTCGTAGTTGCAGATTGCTAGCCCAAGATATTCCTTCTTCTTCTAATTCGCAAGGTCCACCTCAAAGTCCTACCCCTTCTATTCCATTACAAATTGAATTTGATTATCCTACACCTCTCTTTGTACCATCATTACCAAAAGATGGTTAAGAGAATTTCTTCCCAGAGGATATTGATATCATTGGCAATGATGATCCGGAATTCATTGATAGTCCGGAGCATGAAGTTGGAGGTAGAGGCTCTAGTTGTAAAGAACTTGAGGAAGAAGACTTCGACAAAGGCCTGTACTCTTCCCACGAAATTCAAAATCTTGACGATCTCTTCTGGCCTCCAGAGTTGTTATACAATCCCGAGCAGATTTCAAGCCAACGCAAACAATTGCATGATGCAAATGGATCAAGAAAGGCTGAGAGGGAGATTGTGCATCAAGAGCTACCAGAAGAGGGCAATCCAGTTCATGAGCCCATAGCCTTTATTGACAGAGTGACCACGGCGCCTTCACTGACCTCAGAGTGCTTAGATGGGAACATGGAAACAAGAAGGGAACGTTTGCGTAGACAAGGTTGGGAGCACCCACTAGAACGTCTTCAACAATAGCGCTCTAGTAGTCCTTCCACAATAGGTAAGCGTTGCAAAGGGATTTTTTGGTCTGCCTTTGTATGGGATTGGCGTTAGGATTGGAGGACAAAGAACTACTTTTTTCTTTCAATCATGAGAAATGGCCATGTATTCTTTAATTCTCAAACAATTCTTCAGTAATATTAGGGTAATATTTGGTGACACTTTTATCAAATGTAATTGATATATAGGTAATATTTGCCGCTTGGACTTCAAATATACCAAACATTACATTATTTTGAAAAATACATGAATTTTTATTTTGGAAGAATGGCCAATAGCTTCTCACTATCCAAAACAAGTGGAAAATTGTGCATACATAAGAAATGAAAACGATGAAAAGTTAGTTGAAGTAGAGGGGTAGAAAACGAGATCATTTTTTTAGCTTTTGAGGAATTCAATTTCCATTTTAGTCAATGCCCGATAGCAAGAATTTTCTTGGTAATTTTACCACAATGAGTACCAATTTGAATTTAGTAGGCAAAGAATAACCCCAAAAACTAGCATTCAAAATTTTAAAATTCTAGCATTGATTTTCATAGTTTATACTATTGCCAACATAGGAAACTTTCATTCATTCCATTATTTTGAATTTTTGATGTAAAAGTTATGGAGCTTCTTGTTTTACGGGTAGTTATAGCATATTCATGGAAAAACAAAATTTTGTATTTGTTTTGAAGCTACTTTGCCACCATCTATGAGAACAATAATTTTCAATGCTAGATCAATGTAACCATTGACAGTAGTATATTGTAGTTGAGCTTGGAGGTATTAGTAATTGGTTTTCTTTTCTCTTGTACGTACTTCCATATAATAATTTGTTTAGAGAATGAAAATGAAGGTATTGTTTCCATTGTTTTTCCTCAAGAAAGAGTGAAGATATATAAATTCAAAATGTACATAATACTAAGATTTTAAATACAGAGGATTTGAAGTGTCATAAACTAGTTTGTCTCAGTGCTAAAGAAAGATTTTCTTTTTCTATTGCATTTATTTTGTAGTATATGTAGTCAAAATTCCGGAAATGCCAACGCAAACATTTTTCAGTTTCTCGTATTGCAAAATCTTACAATTAGATAATCTAAAAATTTCATCTATCAATTTTTTAATTTTGGCATTAGAAATGGCAGTGTTAAGTACTTTTTTGTAAATGAAAATGCCTTCAGACTTTCGAACCTATGAAAGTAAGGGAGGCCTAATTTGCATGGTCTGATATATTGGAATTCCAAATTTATAGATGAAAGTGGGAGCGAGTTGGACATTGAGTATCCTGAGTTACATATTGAAGGACTAAGACTGAAACACCCCAAAACAGGGCCTCATCTTTCCTTAACTTAACTTGAAACAAAAACAAGTATCATGGCCTTCAAAATATCCCATTCTAATTCAAATCTCACCATTCTCTAAGGCTTTACAAATAGTGTCAAGACAAGTGTATATGTAAATGTATAAAGTTTTCTTTGTAAAAAGAAGTAGTCTAACAACAATATCCATAAGTCTAAGCACAAAAATGCGAGGAAGAAATATCCATGTGCTTGAAAATCTTGTTTCATGAAATCCACAAATTTGGGAGTCCAGGATCTGAAGGCTCAGCCTCACCTGTATCCATCCCAATACACACCACAATCCAATGTAATGTTAGTGAGGTTGTAACAGGTGTCTTAAGCTGTAGCCAACAAGGAAGAAAAGGAAGAACAAACAAAGGTCATAAGTCACATCACTGGTAAAGCAAATGCAAATCAGTGAGAAACATCCTCAAACACACTAAGAAAACTCAAACACACTAAAAAATCACCAAGACCTTTGCCATTCCATAGTCAAGTAAACTTGCTAGAAGTTCAAGAGCCACAGAGCGCTCCACACAAAACACCAGCCCAAGCAAATTGTCACACCAAGATGGTGATGTATGGTAATACAAAGGCACTAAGTAGTTGCGAGGCTTGGAGGGAAAAACCAGAGAGACGTATTTATTAGGTAGTTGTAAAATAAATCACAATCTCTAATGGTGGAGACAACTAATAAATTCTACACCCATAGTGGGTGGGTGGGTGGGATTTCCCACTTGACAGACATAGTTTTAAAATTTGAAATTTCTTTAGAGGACCACCTAAAGTGATAATGGTCCAGAAATTTAGACATGTGGAGCATAATATAATTGCATAGACTTGCAATGTTTTATGAAAATTATTTGCTAACCACCCAAATAAAAATTAAGTACTTCTAAGCAATTAGGTATTTGATAAAAATATATATGTGACAATGGGATTTAAATAATCGGAAGATAAAATAACCAAATAGGTGTATTTTAATAATTCCAAAACAAAGAATCTAAGGTAACTTTTGCTTGGCTTATTATAAATTAGAGAATTACTCCCTATAAATGGCCAAAGAAGAAGAAGAAGAAGAAGAAGAAGAAGAAGAAGAAGAAGAAGAAGAAGACGTGCATGATGATGGCTATGATGGAGATGTGAATAGCATCAAACATGTATATCGGGATTCTACTTGGCATAAAAGTTTTATTACTTACGATCCTGAGCTAAAGGACTATCTTGGTTGTTATAGGTCCAATTTTCTTGAAAATCGGTTCCCTACCTTTTCCGATTTATTCCAAATGTTTTGGCCCTTATGGATTTTACGGGACATTGTTGCTGAGACAAATTGGTATGCAATAGCATTGAATACAGATGGGGAGACATATGGAGGGTCAAATTGGAAAAACCTTATTGTATTAGAGTTGAAGGTATTTATAGCCATCATATTATACATGGGTATGCGGCGCCAACCCAATTTGAAATCTTATTGGCATAAAGAAGGCTCAATTTTCCATTGTCCGACTATCTCTAATTTGATGACACGAAGCCGTTTCGAATTACTCACAAAATGTTTACATGTTACAAATCCAACAACATATGAGAGCGACAAAAGAATGCCGGGATATGACAAAATGGGGTAAGTTAGGTGGTTATTGAATCCAATTAGAGACAATTGCCGAAACGTCTAGAATGTTGGTAAACTTGCAACAACTGACAAAATGATGATCCGATATAAGGGTACTTACTGCCCTGCAAGGCGATATATGCTTCAAAAGCCGCAGAAGTGGGGCTTGAAGGTTTGGTGTTTAGCAGATTCAAAATCAAAATTTGTTTCAAATTTTGAAATCTATTGTGGAAAAAATCCTGTGGTTGAGGAAGAAATGCAACGACGGGGGTGACATGGCGAAGCGCGATTAGCGCATAACGTTATATTGCGCTTGCTTGTACCAATTGAGGATAAAAGACATGTAATTGTCATGGATAATTTTTTCTCTAGTGTTGCCTTATTCAAAGATCTATTGGGTAAAAAAACATATGCAACCGGCACAATGAGGGCAAATCGGGTGGGTCTTCCTCAAGCTTTCAAAAACACAAAAGAATTCAATAGAAATGAGCAAGGCTCACTAAATTGATGCATGCATGACTCAAGGCAAATGTTGAGCATTATTTGAAAAGATAAGAAAGCGGTTCTTATCATTTCAACACATGCTGTTCCAGTTCAGTTTCCATGGGAATTTCCAGTAGTAACTGTTTACGTCGTAATGGTTCAGAGCGGGAGAACATTTAGACATCACCAGTGCATCTTGAGTGTACAACTCACATGCGCGGTGTAGACATGGCTAACCAATTAGGAGCGTCGTATTCATGTCAGACCCGATCCCACAAGTGGTGACACCGTGTTTTCTTTTTTCTTGTTGATATGAGCATTGTGAATATGTATATAATTTACATGGACAAATGCAAGGCGGAAGATCCTCCAAAGCCTCCAATGAAGCATTTGCAATTTTGCACTCAACTGTGCAAAACTCTAACTGCAAGATGGCCTAGGAGGAAATGCCAAGAATCCGAGGAACTACCCCATTATAAGCAATTGTGCTATCCAGCATTTACCACGGACCACAACCCATGCATGGTTTGCAACGACGGCTCATATCCACTGACGCGGCCAAAGACATATTGCCCTACTTGTGGCAATAAATTCATGTGTTGGCGCAAGGGATGTTTCCAAATTTTTCACGAACGTTTGAATGCTTGAGCCATTTGCAAAGTGAGTGCAATTTTCAACCACCATTTTAACAAATATTTCAAGAACTGGTTTAGAATTTTTTTTTGTATAATTTTATCCTAAGACTTCAAATTATCATTGCACTTGTAGAGATTTCTTTAGTGGATGGAAGGATAAATTTTGAATGTGTTTGGATGTGAATTTTTTTGGGGGAAAGAAGATGAATTTGCCAAAAAAATGGTGGACATTCAAAGGTGTAGCTATGAATTTATGGGATTTTATTTATTCTAATATTGTAGACATCTGTGATTGAAGAAAGAACTCTCTCATATTTTAATTTCTTTTAGTGTTCTCGGATACTTCATAAATAAACAATGAAATAATAGCATACTTTCATTTTTGGTACCTTCTATAGAAAAGTAGAAATTTCAAAAGTCTCTAGGAGTAGCAAAAAATTTGACACCCATGGAAGTCTTTGACATTATTTTTTGGAGCAGGGACATTGTTCAAATGGTGTTAATGGCTTGCATATCTGATGTTCTCAAAAGAATTCAACTCTGTTATCGCATGTCATTTTCAGATTGATTGCCATCTGATGTATAAGTACATGGCACATGCAGGAGAAAGAGCCAAAAGAAGAAGCCGAGGAACAATGCCATCGGGAAGGAGATAGAGTACTATGCTGTTTTGATGTGCTGATTGCCTTTTAGAGGCAGCTGAATTCCTAAAAACAATTTTCAGTAAATTTTCATACAAAGAGAAATGAAATTGGCATCTAATCCAAGTCGTTTCATATTTTTTGGACCTTTTTGGAATTAGTTATGAATTTCTGAAGTTCCTAGAGAAGTAGGTGGATGCAAACACTTGATGGATGAAGTGCATTGTAGGTAGATGATGTGGTGAGTGGGAGGTCCCATGTCAAATTGTAGAAGCATTGGACACTTTTGAATTTTTCACAATTTTTTGATTGTTTTCATGTCCACAAAAAGTTTCAAAAAATCAGGAGAAAATGTCAGCCCGTAGGTTCATACCCGAAAACGCATTTGTCCCCCAAAGGGAAAATGGTCCTTGAGGGGCTAATCCAAGTCGTTTCATATTTTTTGGACCTTTGTGGAATTAGTTATGAATTTTTGAAGTTCATAGAGAAGGGAGTATGCTGTTTTCAAGGGCTGATTGCCTTTTAGGGGAAGATGGAGTGCTTGAAATAATTTTTAGTGAATTTTCAGAGGAAGAAACATGAAAGCGACTTCTAACCCAAGTCGTTTCATATTTTTCTGACATTTGTGGAATTAATTATGAATTTTTGAAGTTCATAGAGAAGGAAGTATGCTGTTTTTGAGGGCTGATTGCCTTTTAGAGGAAGATGGAGTGCTTGAAATAATTTTCAATAAATTCTCAGAGGAAGAAAAATGAACGTGGCATCTAACCCAAGCCGTTTCATATTTTTTGGACATTTGTGGAATTAGTTATGAATTTTTGAAGTTTATAGAGAAGTAGTTGGATAGAAACATTTGATGGATGGAGTACATTGTAGATGGATGAGGTAGTGAGTTGGAGGTCCCATGCAATGGAACGCTATAGGGAACATATCGAGAACACAGGGGAACAAACCGGGATCCTTCTTTTGTCATTGCCTACAAGACTTTGGCCCACCAAAGCATTCTAATTTCAATAGAAATTAGAGTTTTCTTTCTTTTTTTCTTTTTTTTTTGGGAGTTTATTAAAGGAAAATAAATCTTTCAATCCATCGTTGGGATTTTTCAGATATTGAATTTATGAGGTAGAAAACTTGCTAGCAAGAAAAGATAGTGTATTGTCAATTTTCTAGGCATTGTGTCATTTCAAATTTTTTTTGGATGTGTTCCACACATTTTTTTGAAGTGATTTTTGGTGGACATATGTATAACATTATCCTCAATACATTAGATTTTTTTATTCAAAGTCCTTAGTGCAAAAATTTTCCACAAATGGCGGTCAAAGGCAGCTGGAGCTGTCGGGCAGAGTTCAAAAAAACTTTTTTCTAAACTTTGAATGGTCATATCTTTCAATCCGTACGGTCAAATTCGATGAAATTCTTACCACATGATCTTAGACAAGTGAAATATAAGATCCTACAGTTATATTTTAAGAAAATGTTTTTTAAAGGGTTTCCTAAGTGAACGCAGTAGAAATGGCAGTTTTCAGTGTTTTTTGACAAAAAACACCCTTGGGGCTTTAGGGGTTAAATGATATTTGAAAATTGTCCAAACTTGTTCTATGGGATTTAGGTTCAAGGATTGGATTGGCCACCTTGAAATAGTGAATGGTTGCTCCCTAATCTATTTCTGAACAATCTTTGCTTTATGTAAAGGAATATAGTATCATGATGGAAATGACTTCATCAAGGTTGCAGTATTCTAATCTCTCCAAACTCAAGTAAAAATCTCCATATAAAAGTGAAGTATAATCCTTTGCATTTACACGCCCATCCACTTTTTTAAATCACGTAAGCCTTTTGTTGTCATACAACTCTCTATCCTCTACTATGCTTCATTGTTTCATTTTTACTGCATAATTAGGTAAGCTTTCATCAATGATCTAGCACCAAGTCCTCCCATCTGAATTGAAATGATTTATCTTTGCCTCATCGCTAAATATAACTCTCTTCTAATACTCTATTGTCCAATCTTTGTGAATTGCTACAAAGCGTAGCCTCTCTTGTATATTTTCTTGCGATAAACAAGGCTTTGGCACCTTCTCACAAGCCCTCAATCCTACCTCTCAAAGCATATCGCAGTGTGCTATCACAAAATCCTACGTCTTTATCAACTCTCAACACTTTCGCTATATATACTGCCATTTCCAACCCTCCAACCATGATCAAACACATTGCATGTTGTCTCTCTAAAGAGGTAAGAATACCTCATTTTGGCAATTCTAAACTAGTACAATGTTTCCTCCTCACTCTATTCATTGCACTATGTGAGAAACCACAAGACTTTGCAACTACTCTTGTACTCATACCTTTCATCAAAAGAGCAACAATATCTTTTATTTTCTCTCCTGCAATTGGCTTCATTATGCCAATTCTACTTCTTACACCTTATAGTATGTTCTACAAGAGAGAAGAGAAGAGACACCGCAAAAAAATTCACCAAAAGACAGAAATTATCTAAGTTCTACACTCATTTGAAGTTGCTTGAAATCCCACCTCAAAAAGTGAGTCTATGAGGGTGCGCGCACATTTGTGATCATAATGCACAATGTAGATATAGTTTAGGTAAAGCGCCAAACAAAATGTATTAAAGAACATTAGGCACAATGTAAACCTTTTGAAGGCTTCAACGGCTTTTTGCTTTTCTAACTGGCCATAATTAAAGCTCCTTGATAGAGGCATTGACTCATTTCTTGAAGTTGTTATACTTCATCCCATACCGCTTGAATTATGTATATAATATCTTATTTGTTCTTAAGTCTATTGTGACCATTAGAAAAAATTTCAGCCCTTCAGCGCCACGTCAGATTTTTATTTTTTTAATTATTTTTAATTATTTTGATTATTTTTTTAATAAAAAACATATTTTTAATAAAAATCATTTTTATATTTTTTCTATAATTGCATTGTGGGGGTGCCAAAAATCAAAAACTTGCAATCCTTTGCAGGGTTCAGAATTCTTGTAATGCCTTACAACAAATCTTTAGTAATTTCCATAAATTCTCAATGCAATTAAGATCTGGTGAATTTGCAGGCCAATTCAACTTCCATATATCATGAGCTTTCTTCCACTTCTTTGGAAACTTGCTGTGATAGACCAAAGCACCATCTTCCATTAGCATGAGCTTATAAAAATGATCATGCATAAAATAAAACCCACTTAGTGTGCCCTCATAAACATTATGAACAAAATCCTTTTTTTGTGCTTTCACCTTTAAGCTTGAAGACCAAAGGATTTTTGTCAAAACTAGTGAAGGCCACCAAATCATCACCAATGTTCTTTTGGATTTATAAGAATCAAGTGGATGCTAATCAAACAATTTGTTGCATATTTTTCATAAACCTTCCGCCAGACTCTAATTTGCCAAGAGGTCTCCCAAGCTCAAATGATTATTCATCTATCCAGATGACATTGCTCTAATCCTATTTGGTTTTCAAGCAAATGCTAACCTCTTAGTTTGGTGTTTGATGTTGAAATAGAATATTCTATGTGCATTTAAATTACCAAAACCAAGCTTGTAGATATATGTATACATATTATTCTGATCTACTCCAAACACTTACTTTATTATAACCATATGTGCTACAAGCATAGTGAGTGTTTGTTGGTGGTCATAATTGCACTACAAAGAATCTAAGACCTTTGGAGGGCCTCTCTGCAGCCCTCTAAGGGTCCCAAAGTTTTGTTTTTTTTGGCTTTAGGAATTTTTTCCCCCTATATCTGCTCCACTTCTATCGGTTTGTCAGATGACTATCACTGGTTCAAAATCCAAGTACAAGTGTTTAATAATCAGGGTAACTAAGGTATTCCAATTCACCTTAATCTTGATTTTAAATAATATAAACTCAAACCTTGCACACTAAATAAGTTGTGGAAAAACAAGCAAATGCCAAGAATATTCCATTGACCATCTACTTCCAATTTTTTTTTACAGCAATGTAAAATATTTATTTTATGGACATTTGGTGAGATTCAAGATGAAAAAATCAGCACTTTATACAAGTTGAGTAGTAGCAATGAACACAATCCATGTGGGATATGTAAATTAGGCTTGATAAGAGCTCAACCACTCATAGTTAAGTCTAATGCAGGAATTGTGTTAAAGGTTAAATTTTAGACCTCATTTCAGCATAGTAGAATAACTATTTTGAAAAAACTTTGAACTTTAAAGAATTGAGGAATTAAGCTAACTTTTTATCTCCAAAAATCTGTTTGAGGTTTTGAGTCTCCAATTAAAAACTATAGACAAAATTCTGAGAGGGGTTGGATGGGACAATTTTTTTGACATTTTCAAATACCTTCTCAGGATTTTGTCCATAACTTTTAATGAGTCTCAAAACCTCAAACGGATTTTTGGAGATAAAATTTAGCTTAATTATCCAACTTTTTCAATTCAAAGTTTTTTCAAAATAGTTATTCTATTATGCCAAAATGAAGTTTGAAATTCAACTTTTAACTCAATTCCTATATTTGGCTTAACTATGAGTGGTTGAATTCCTATAATCCTAATTTACATATTCCATATGGATTGCTTGACCTACTGTTATCCCACTTGTATAAATAGCTTCTCTAATCTTCTTCCAAAAATCCTAGATTTAATTGCTTTAGAAACTTGTTGGAAAACGTAAGAGTTCTCTAATTAGTTTGACAACTAAGTAGCTTAAAAATCCACTTCATTTTGCTTAATTTCACTAAATTTGATTTTTTGCCAATTAAGGTTTCACCTTGTATCTTCATGCGGTTGATTGTTAAACAGACTTCTACTACATTCTCATTACTAGAGTCCTGAAGTCTTTCACAAAATTCACACACCTAATAGTGCACTGCGGCTATATGCCCCTACTAATTTTCAAGCAATTAATAGATTGATTTGGTCACTCTAGTGCAATCCTTTGGAGGGCTGAGAATTTATCTAATGACAAGCCAAGCCAAATCTTGTAATGCACGTGTAGACAATTTTTGAGGTCAATGGTCTAGTTTTTGAGTTTTGGGTAGTTGCAAGAAACACCTGCCGATTTTGGCTCAAAATGACCTTAGTACTAGAATATTGTGACTATTGGGATAAAATTTCTAAAAATAAAATAAGACACAAATAATTTGTAAAGCATTCAAAATAATATGTATGTGAAAATTCAGCCCTAAAAAATTTATGTCTAAAAGTTAAGCACATTCTAAGAGTGATGGAAAATGCAAGAAAATATATAGTTTGGGATTTTATTTTTAGAAAATAGTTAAAAAATAAAAAAATTAAGGAAAAAAAACTGATTTTTCCTAACTTGAAGGTGCTTCTCCTCAACCATTTTCACTTTTGGGAAAAAAAATTGTGTTCTTTACACATTTGCAAAGGTAGTACATTTTGAGCACCTGAGGAAGGTGGACACTTTATTATTTTTGAAAATTCTCTTTGTAGGCTTGTGTAACTTTAGTAGAACTCCTTGTTTACCAATTTTTACCTTCAAATTTGCATTTTTGAGTTGGAAATAGTACTAAAAACCTCCAAAATGGCCAAAGTAGACATCCAATTGGGGGTAGTTTAAAAATAGTAAATTAATTTTAAAAATTTGGAAAAAATAAAACACAATATCTGAAACTACCACATGTACCTTCATTTCACATTTCATGAGAAAAGGACATAAGATGCAAACATTATGAGCAAAAATGTATGTATGCAAGGCTAAGGAGACACCAAAGAGGACAAGTATTTCCTGTAACGACCCTTTTCTAGCATCCAAAGGCTTTTCACTTTATAAGAACAATAACATAGTGTACCAAGGCATTTGCATTAGTTCAAAGCTCTATGTTTTTACATTTCATGCCCTTTAGGCACATTCCAACAATTAAAGTTCTTTCTTCAATACTCAATGTTCTTGTCTGCATTTTGAAAATTGAAGTCTAATGAGAAAACAATTATGCTGTCATTAACTTCTATGTAATTGTAATAGTGACGCAAAGAAATTATCGATTTAAAACTTGGACTAGAACATAAATTTAGTAGCAATCAATGTTATTGCCTTCCCTCAAACAAAATGATGCGGTATATTCCGCACCCATTAGTAACTACAAGGACAAGTGGCGTTTCACATGAGAGTTGTCAATACTATACAGAAAGAGCAACATTAAATGTTGTAGAGCTTAACATTTAGTCAAAGTATAAAAACAAGCATTAAAGCTTTGAAGTTTAACTTTGAAGTATTGAGCAAAAAAATTCATGGACATCATGTAATTTAGCCACTACATTGCTTTTCTTTATAACCATTTATTTTTTGTGATTGGAATGAAGAAGCTCTATACATACACATGAGGTGATAGGAAGTAGAATGACCCATGTGGGATTTGTATTTAGAATTTGTAATTTTTCAATCGCTCTTAGCAAATTCTAAAGTAGGAATTGTGGAAAAATTAGAATTTTTGACTTCATTTAGGTATAGTAGAGTGACATTTTGCAAAAACTTTGAACTTAAAAAAGTTGAAAAATTAATTAAGATTGGCAAAAATATGGCAAAAAAAATTTCTTCTAATCCTTCTATGAAATTTGTTCATTAGTTTTAGAAGATCTAAATATCAAATGAATTTTTGGAGATGAAACTTAATTTAAATTTCTAACTTTTAAGTTCAAAATTTTTGAGAAAATTTATTTCACTGAGCCTAAATGAGGTCTAAAATTCTACTTTAAATATAATTGTTACTTTAGACTTAACTATGAGCAATTGGAAAACTAAAAATTCAAACTTACATATCCCACATGGATTGTTCTACCTCCTACCATCCCATGTGTACACAAAAAGCTTCACTTCTCTATTGAAAACTCAAGTAAATTATTGATGGCAAATGATTAGATTACATTGGTATAATGATGGATTCTTTGGATTTCTGGCAAACCATCTATCTTTCCAATTGTTTGTTGTTTGTTGTTTGTATGTTTCATCTTAGAATTAGCAAAAAAATGGAGTACACCATAAATGTATTGCCACTATCCCAATATTGAAGCTAACATTTATAATAAGTGCCTGAAATTTGTAGATGAGGACTCTATAGAGTAAAATGAAGTCTCTCTAAATGCTACTAAATGATATGAAGAGAATAGAAGAAAACTTATTTGACAGCAGAAATTTGAACAAAAATCAAACTAAAGCATTAGTAAACAAGACTCAAACTTGAACTTAAACAAAACTCAAACTTGATCTTGAACAAAATTCAAACTTAAATTTAAACAAAATTTGAACAAAAGCATTTGAACCATAAGCATTGATTTATAGAAGGAATGACGAGTGCACGGACAAAATATAAACCCTAAAGGCCAGAGGGTATTTGGAAGAGTCAAAAATTGTTATTTTTTTATGCTTTGTCTAACATCAAAAAATTGGTGATTGCAAGCACTACTAGAAAAGGGGGCCCTTTTTTGCATAGATTGTGTTGATGTCTATTGATTTTAGCAAATATATATGCTAAAACGGCACATTTGTCCATTTTCTTTGAACAATCAACATAGATTGCTTGAACAACAAAAATTTATGTTGATTTCGACTATACAATAATCAATCAACTAAAATTTTGTCTTCTAATCAACATAGATTGCCAAAAATTGTTGATTTAAAATGTACAATGAACAAAATACAAAGACTCTAACCAATTTCAAGTACTCTTTTAGAAAATTTTAGAATCTTTCAAAAATCTTCTTGGAATCTATTGGAATTTTTTGAATCTTTCAAAATCTTTTTGAATCTTCTAGAATCTTTTGAAAATCTATAAAAAATCTATTGGAATCTTTCAAATCTATTGGAACTTTTTTTAAATCTATTAAAATCTATTATAATTTTTTTAGAATCATTTAGAATCTCTTGAAATCTTCCAAAATTTTTTGAAATCATTTAGAATCTTCTGTAGAGTATAAATCTAGATTTTGATTTTTAATCAAATTTTAACAAATAGAATTTGATTTTGAATTTGATTCAAATTCCAATGAAATGTAATAATTACAATTCTAACTTAAAATTTGATCAAAATTTTAATCAAATTCAAATCTAATTCAAATTCAATTTGAACGCAATTTCTATTTCAAATAACTTAATGAAAATTCAAATTTTGATTCAATTCAAGTCAATTCAAATTTGATTGAAATTCAAATTCTAATGCAAATCTTGTTCTATTTTTTATAGATAACAATTTGATTAGTGTTCAAATTTACAATTTGATTTGAATTCCAAGTTTTGAATTAAAGAAGTTCAAATTTTGAACTGTTCACACTTCTAATTTAACATTGAACTTTGCAAGCCCTACATTGCTAAAGCTATTTTTCTACCAAAAAACAATCAAAATTTCTATTTTTGCTGCATTCATCCGAGAAAATAGGAAGGATATTTTCTTTCGGCCAAACCATAAGATCTTGTACTTCACTTGTCTTAGACTTTTAGATCATATGCTAAACTAAATTTCATGAAGTTTGACTGTGCAAATTGGAAGCTAAGACATACATTAGCATTCAAATTTAAAAATAATTTGTTTTTCTAATGCTAGCTTGCAATTTGAAATGACTTTGATTGTCATTTGTGCAAAATTTTTGCTCTAAGGACTTTGAGATAAAGAAAATTTGTATTGAAGAATTGAATTTAAACTCTTTAGAAAAAAGTTGAAAAAGACAGCTCTTCGTTTTCAATCTTTAAAAAATCGTCAAAGATAAGTACATTCGAGATTGTAAAAAACTAGACTATTTATAGCTTTGGGATGGAATTAAAACAAATAGTGAGATTATTCTAGCAAACAGATTTAACCTTCTAAAAATGAATTTTCTTAGGAAATTGCACTAAAAAAAGAATCCTATAGGTTATTTTATCATCAAGATGATTAGATGGCACAAAAATTAAGGTTCATCACAATTTTTTAATTATAAGTAAAAATAGAGCAAATCAAAACTTCACATTTACAAAAAAAAATAATATTTGAGGAAAAAAATTTGCAATGGTAAATTAATTAGGGTTCAAATATGAACTTTAAGTTTTGAGTTATTCAAAATGTGACTTTTCAACTATTCAAACTTCTAAATTTGATCTATTTGAACTTATAAATTTGAACTATTCAAAAATTGAACTATTACATTGTAACTTTTGGTCAAACCCCCTTTAGGAAAATGTTTGACAGATTTTCAAAACATATTATAAAAAAATGAAAATTTTACCACTAAAACTAGACTTCAATATCTACGTTTTCCAACAAATTTCATGGAAAAAAGACTTAATATGAAGGAGATATGAGCCTCCAAAGTCTGGTGAATTTGCAAAAAATAGAGACAAAATGAATAAATACAACTAACTTTGGCTAAACCCCCTTTACAAAAATGCTTTTCAGATTTTCAAAACATGTTATAAAAAATTGGAAACTTTGCTAATAAAACTAGACTTCAATATCTACTTTTTCCAACAAGTTTTATGGAAAAAGGACTTACTATGAAGGAGATATGAGCCTCCAAAGTCTGCTGAATTTGCAAAAATAGAGACAAAAAATGAATAAATACAACTAAATGACCTTCTCTTAACAAAGGACTCCAACCATCATTAGAAGAAATTTCAGGCCTCCAAAGGGCTGCTCCACGGCCCTCCGAGGTACCCTCAAATTTGCTTTTTTTTTTTGCTGAAAAACTTGTTTTTCCCCTATTTTCGCCTTGTTGAAACTGCAGCAGCAGTGGCATAGGAACCGAAATATACAACTAAAATATACATATATATATTAGTAAAAATAAATAAATAAAAAATTGTGAAAGTTGACTGCTCCCCACAGCAATCAACTTGGAATGACAGACCAAGCTTTTAATAGCTTAGTTTGTCACTCGGGAACAGCCTTCCGAAGGGCTCACTTTTTTTCTAATGGGTCCTTGGTTGTTAGCCAAGAGGTTCAAGGTTCAAACCTTGCCTTCAACCTCCTAAAGCTACCTACGTGGCGGGCTAAATTTTTTTTCATATACTGCCCAAAAATTTCGAGCAGCAGATGAAATTCAAAAAATAATAAAAATAAAAATAATTAAATTAAAATTAAAATTAAAATTAATTAATTTTAAATAATAATAGTAATTTTATTTTTATTTTATTTTTTTTAGGGTGGGCAAGGTCCGTATCAACATAAATCTATGCTAAAAAATGTCCAAACCAAGCCGTCCTAATCAACTCTTCCTATCAACAAAGCTATGCAAAATCTATGTTGAAATGGACATGGATTTTTCTAGTAGTGGAACTTGCAATTTGGGCTAAAATTTTTGGTGGTAAATTGTTATTTGTTCCATACTACCCAAATAGTCTTTATTATTTCAAGTATTTTAATTATTTACTTAAGCATTTGATTGGACTGTTTTTTATTCACAAGAAGGTATCCATTAAACGCACTTTTTGTCAAATTTCCATGAACATCTTACCAAAATTGACTTCATAGGATCCTTTTTGGATTTCCACTTCAATGGATACTTGTTTTTATAGTAGTAAGCTATACCCCCCCCCAAAAAAAAACAAGCACAATAGAAAGATGGAAATGGAAGAAGATACGGAGAGACAATCATGAAAGAGAATTGTACATAAGAAAGACAAGTCAATGTGCAGCAAAGTCGCCATTGCTGTCTCAGTTCAACTGGAAGAATTTTAAGTGATCTTTAAATCAAGTGGCAAAAGAATAAATATAAAGCATGAACATGACGAGAAGCAATGTATAGAGGTTTAGGACTAGAGGAGTGATGTGTGCAAATTTTTGGGACCGGAGACACCGTATATTTGATGCATTGAGCCAAGAAAGTAGTGACCAGGACTTAGATATGGAGAGAAGTAGGGGAAAGTATATAAGACTATTGTATCCACTGTACATTAGATTACTAAACAATGTCTACTTTCCATTGGGGATCATGAATAAAAAGGTAGTGTATCGGTAGTACTCAATAACATGGAGAAAATTAAATAAAAAGAAACATGGTTCACTACAAAAGAATTGCTTAAGTTAAATTTTCTATTTTTAATCTACAACCTCTAACAAAATCCTTTCCTATATAACAATAAACATTTGTCTTCAAGTTATTGAATAATCTCCTATTACAACTTATTACTCGTACTTATGTATAGTAGCAATAGACATACTCTATAGGATTGTTATAAAAAACAAATGTATTGATTTTAGCAATTCCTATTTTTACCATCCAAAAAATTGATTATTAGTGGAAAAAAATGATTGTCATTTTCTATTGTCCATAGAGGGATGGGCCTATGATCACTAATTTCAAGCCTCACTATTCATCATTATATTTGTTGCCATTTTGCAACTGGATATTAATGAAGAATTTTATATTTATTTTTTAAAGATGAAGTCATATGTCTACTCCAAGTCATAAAATTTTTAGAAATTGCTATGAGTTTTTGAAGAAAGATGTAAGTAAAATTCATATCAAATACAAAATTTATTCAAAAAATCTGAAATATTCACCATAGATGTATATTATAATGCAAAACATTGTGGTATAAATCAAAGTTACCATGTCACTCTAAGATTAGACAATCACCAAACCTTAATTATGGATCCAAACGTCATATTGCTATAAACTATTGAAATTTAAGAATTTTTCAAAATTTCCAATTGGAATAGAAACTAAACTTTATAAACTTCATTTTATTAATTGAACTCAATTTCAAAAAATATTTTTTTATGGCTAAAATTCACACCAAGAGTAATTAGTATAAAGTGACCAAAATACACTATAAGGGTGATATGTGGATTGAGCATCTTTTTCTTTAGAAAATTCAATCATACCATAATGAGGGAGTTTGGAATACTATTCACTAAAAATATACTCAAGTACCTTTAACAAAAAAAATTGGACCAATGAACGGGGAGTACCGGCATTTAGCTACAACCTAGCCAATTGATTTTGAAAATTTCTAATTGAGATAGAAAAGTTTCGGCAGAGGTTCCGAATGAAAAAAATGTTTTCAGAAACGGAGCGATTAGGAAAATAAGATTTCGACTTTTTGTTGTCCACCCTAGGAGCATGTTGTAAAATTACCAATTCAAAATTCATGAATCTGGTTTTTAGCCGGCCAAGATTATACATTATAGGAAATTTTTTATATAGGAATTTTTTTTTTTTTAATTCTATTTTTTTTTATTTAAATTTTTTATAAATTTTTTATTCTATATATTTTATTTTTTTCATATCTTTTTACTTTTTTTACTTTTGCTGTACAGAACTTGAAACACCTTATAGACTCTCACATAGACTCACTAACTCTCACTAATTCTTTCTTTAACTCACAGACTCACTAATTCTTTCTTTAATTCTGTCATTTATGTTAAGATTTTTAACTAGGCATTTGGACATTTGGGCGGCTAAGTCAGGGTTTAGGGTTTTAGCCAGGAGCCGACGAGCCGTCTCACACGTCTTTTGGACCCACACTCTCAATCTCACTTTCTCGTCTATTTCACAATTGGCCTTTTTTTTGTTTTCTATTCAATCGCTCCTCAATCGCATTCTCGGCTTCTTGCACCTCAATCACATTCTTGCTTGGTCGCTTTTCAATCGTATTCTTGCACTCTTGTTTAGCCCCTCAGTCGCCCTCACAATTTCATGAATCATAAATTCCCGATCAATTCCTGAGCAATTCAACAATTGAGCAGCAATCCTCAATTATCCCTTCTCTCTTTTATCTCGTGTGTGTTTCTTGCAAGAACCCCTTCCGCAGATATTTGCAAGGCTTTCTTGGGTTTATGTTTGACCCCTAAAGGACCGCGGCCCTTTTTCTACCAAAAAACACTCAAAATTGCCATTTCCGTAGCAAAAAGTAAAACAAATTGAAAAATGTTTTTTTTTCACATCTAATGGTAGGATCTTATACCTTACTAGTATGAGAGTGTGCGGGAAAAATTTCATAATTTTTGATCGCATAGATTGCAAGATATCTGCGTTTAAAGTGAAAAAAACAAAGTTTTCAGCACATTGCGGGATTAGATTTTTTGACTTTGAACATTTTTAACTTAAAAATTTTGCACTACAGAGTTTTGAGCTTTAAATCTTTATAGTGGAGAATTGAGTTGAGAGTCTAGGGGAAAAAAAAAATCCAAAAAAACTTACTTTTCATTCTTTAAAAAATTGTTAAGTAGAAGTAGTACAAGATAGAAGAAAAATCTAAAATATTAATATCTATTAGATGGAATTAAAAAATACTAATCCCAATGGTGAGATTGTTCTAGCAAGTAATATAAACCATGAAAAAAAAAATTGAAAAATTTGAAAAATTGCATTCAAAAATGCATCCTAAAAGTTATTTTTTTCAAGAAGATGCTCTAACTACCCAAAAAACAAGAATGTCCATAACTTTCTCATAACAAATCCAAATGAAATGAATCAAACCTTTCCAAATAGACAAAAATATAATCTATGAGAAAAAAAATATAAAGAACTAAAATTAAAACTTATGTCCATTTTTTTTTGTTGCTTGCCGTCCCTTGTTTTGAGCTTATTTGGTCATAACTTTTTTACCTAGGCACTGATTGTGAAAAAAACTATATTCCCACAAAGTTGATTAGTTTTTCTATCTTCTAAAAAAGTTTCAAAAAATCACAACAAAATTTCAGATTGTAGGTACATGCCCGAAAATGCCTTTGTCCCCTGAAGGGACAACGGTCCTTTAGGGGTTAACATGCAGGAAATCAGGGACAACAAGGTTGATGGCTAAACACTAGAGGTCCTTGAGGGACCATTACTTTGCAAAGTGTAGGGAAATAGAAGTTGTTCATCTTCTGTCCTTGGGGTCTAAGAACGGTTCTTTTTCTGGAACTGCTGATTCAAGGGTGGATTGAAGTGCTCCTCCTTCAAAAGCGCAGACTGCTCAAAGTCAGTGGAAGGACCAATGGCTCATGCAATTTGAATGGCTGTAATTTGATGCTAACATTAGGAGGGTGTTTACAGGGACAATGGCAGGCAATCATTGTATGCCAAAGACGGCTCCAAAAACTTGGAGGTAAGTGCTTTCCAAGATCACTCTCGCTCCAATGAGCACAAACGCCTTGCGTGGCCATTGCAAAGTGGCGGAAAGGTGATGGAGAAAGCCATTTTGAACAGCCAGAGAGCGTGCGATGAGGCTATGGGCTGCGTATTTCTTGGAGAAGAACTCTTTACCCTGCTCTAAATTTTCCTCTTTATGTATTTGTTGGTAAGTGTTAAAGCCCTGATGACCTTATCTTTGTATCAAGATGAGAAAGCATGTGCAGATCTGGTGATGTGCATTTTAGTTGTGATTCAGAAGTAAATCCTCTATCATGTTCCAAATTCACCATTTTCTGGTGTGATGATAGACAAATCTACCAATATCAACGTTATAGGGCGCCTTGTGGTGTTCGCCAGCATCATCGAAGAAGATCTGTTGGTGAGTGTTTTCCTGGGCCTGTTGCCAATTGAAGGTGGGAAGAAGGACGCTGGCATCATCTACAAAGTCTTGATTGCGGCTCTACGATTGTGGAACCTAGACCTGCAAAAGTTTTTGGGCTTCGGCAGCGACGGTGCCAACACAATGACGACCTCTTGCACCGGAGTGGCTGCACAGCTTTAAAAAAAGAGGTAAACCCTTATTTGCTTGTTGTTCATTGAGTGGCGCTCTGTACAAATTTGGCGGCCCTCGATGCTACGAAGTTGCCCGCCTACAAGGTGATTTTAGGTGAGATTGATTCCCTCTTGAATTCAGTTGCTGCTTTTTTTCACAAGTTGTCTAAGTGGAAGCATGCTTTGACTGCCTTGCAAGAAGAGCTCTTTGATGCACAAAAATGTATGAAACGCTACCACAAAATTGGTGGCTGTCTTGTTGGCAAGCGGTGAGTATTTTGTGTAACTTATTAGAATTTGTCTTGTGCTACTTTCATGATGTGAAGGACAACAATTCTAATAAGGCTGCGCCAATTTTAGGAAAGTTGTTCCAATTCAAGGTCATTTACATTTTGTTCTTTCTTGCTGACTTTTGAAGTCCTTGGCTATGTTGTCTAAAGCTTTTCAATGTAAATTTGTAGATGTCACTTCTATAGGCAGCATAATACTCACAGAGATAGCTCGAATTTGGATGCTTTTCATTATAGAAAACACAGATTTAAACGCTGACACTTTTAATGAGAGCAGAGGGTTTCATGTGCTTCCTAAATATGGCCCATTTTGGAGGTCATGTGAGGAAGCTTCCAAGCCCAGATACGAAGGAATATGTTTCATGATATTACAATGTCTAGGTCTAGACTAGGAACCAACTTGGAGGAAGCTCTCCAATTTCAACGTTCATTTTTTGAAGTGGTCTGTGAGGGTTTGGAAGCTTGATTTCAGTACAATGACCTAATTTCTTGCTTCATAGTACTTAACCCTTCTAATATGCCGTCCAAACAAGTCGGATTGTAGAGCTGGGGTGTCTTTGAGTTAGACAGACTGCTGCAGTTGTATAGAGAGGACCGGTCACATTCAATTTTCTCCTTCCTCCTCCCCCCCTTCCTGATGTGTAGGCTTGTAAGCGGGAGTTTCTGGCTTTCAAATTGCAGTGTACCAGTATACCACTAAATGGCAAAGCAATTGACTCAAAATGTCATAGTAATCGGGAACTCACCAATGACCACAGCGATGCTTGGGTGAAATCCAATCCGGAAATCTCCAAGGCAGCGGCCAGGAATCCACCATCCTCTACATCAATCCGATCATGCCCCAATTTGCCCAGAAAGTCTCTTAAAGTGCCCAGATCAAACTCGCTTAAATTCTGTAGTAGCTCCACCCAAAGTTGACGATCCTCCAGCGATGTGCTCAGCTTCCATGAGTTTGCAAACAGGTCGTAGTTGGACTTGAACATTGGCCACGTCATCTCCTTTGCAAGGCAAATCGCAAATCTTCAGCAATTATAAGCAATACTAAATTGGAAACAGACCCTACTTTCAGAATAGCACTCTACGGCCTTCAGTGTCAACCTTCAACAAAAATGCATACATGAACCCCATACCCTAAGCCTAAACAACAACAAAGACTTCATTTTCTAGGTGAAGTGGACAATCCAAAATCCTTACAGAAATTTGCAGCAGAAGCCCTGTCAATGTAGCCGGCACCCTAAACCCTAAATGGCATATTCAACAACGGTCGATCCAGTAGGAAGTATGTTTGCAAGAATGCCACCCAAAAATTCCAAAACAAAATCCACCCACATATCGCAGCATCTGCAATAAACAAGAAGCTAAAAATTTCAAAACCACGCTGATTGTCCCTCGCTTGTAGCAATGAGCGCACATAAGAAACCAGAATCATGAACTAAAATTACAACATTGGATGCGCATTTTTTGAGTCTTTGGCGTAATCACGAAGCTGTTGCTGACAGTCATTCACTTTAAGATTCTGGACAACGAAGTATAGTTTCCATCCATGTTGGATGAACTGTGAAGCCCAAACCCTATACCCTAACCTTGAAACCCCTAAACCCTGAATCCTAAGTATTCTCTTCTAACCTTTTTTCACCATGGTTTTTGCATGTATTGTTCAATAAATTTTATAATTTTATCTCTAATTTTTTCACCATAATTTTGCATGCTAAATTACTTATAATCATGTTTTCACCACTATAACACTATATATTATATGTAATATTTTTACAAAATTTGCATAGAATTAATATATGAGACCCTATATTTTATTGCACGTAGTTTCTACGTTTTTTGATAGTGCCCCCCCCCCCCCCCCCCCTACACACAAACGAAAACATAAAACAAAATACAAGTATCTTTATGCTAATCCTTCTACTTATTTGTCTAAGTCAACCCCGGGTCCTAGTGCAAGCAATGCATCTTCAATGCATAAAGATGTGCATCAGTAGAGGACACGGCTGTGTTGACAGCTTCTTGTGATTTGTATTCATTGTTGCCTGGTTTGTTGAGGTAAATGGTAACTGATTTTTATTCATTGTTGCCTTGTTTGATACCTTGTAAATGATAAATGATTTGTATTCATTTGTTGCCTTGTAATGGTGGCTTATTTTCACTCTTCTCCCCATTTTTTTTGCTTGCCTTGGTTGATTCTTGTGAATGGTGGCTTGTTCTCACTCCTCTTCATAATTTTTTTGGATCATCATGTTTTGATTCTTGTAAATGTGAATGTTGTGGGCATGTCGTATTAACCAACCTCCTGAAAATGCATCGACCTTCTTCTGGATCAGTGCATTTTCGAAAGGCTGAATCCCTAGCCTTAAGTTGGTAGGGACAATGCCAAGTTCAATCCTGCCAAGGATAATGCTTATGAACCCATTTTAAGCAAAACAAATTCACTTCAAGAATAAAGAAGAAAACCCCAAAAAATTACAACCAAACATATTTTGACTTTCAAAGAAAATTTCCAATTGGAATTGGACAATGGCGGCAATGCTACCGGGAGAACAAAAATACCTTAGGAAATTGACCAACCAATTTTGGAACCTCCTAGCACACTTCCGACCAACTTTTAAAATAACCAGGGGGGGAGGATGAAAGTCTGACAAAAATCAATCGTTTGGCCCACAGAACTCCCCGGACATTGAATTAAACTAAAAAAACATTTTTCACCATCCAATAGTCTTAAATGGAGTCATCCAATGGACAATTAGCAATATTACAAGGTTAATTTTGAAAGGATGTTGAGGCCCAAGAGTGGTCAATGGGTGATTTTAAAGATAATTGTAGACACAAACAATATACCTTTTGGTCATAAATCAAATCAATTTTGGCAAAGTACTTTGGGGGTAGGTCCCAACCATTTAAGTTAAATGTTTTATTCCTATGCATTGTCAATTGGTTATACCCAACTTCACTTTCAACAAACTTTCACCATTATTGATTAAATTTGGTTTATTATCATGATTTTATATGCTAAGTTCTTTAAAAAAACTAAGTTTTAAAAGTCCATTTGTACAAATATATAAGAAACATTCATACACAAAAAAAATTCAGAAAAAATATTTGAAAAGTTGCAAAATTTACACTATGGAGAGTCCAATGTAGAAGATTGTATTGGTTTCTAGAAAAAAATGAACCCACGCCCCTCCCAAAATGACCTAATACTTTGATGTAATGAAACTTTACCTAATACTTTGATGTAATGAAATGCTCTTATGTAAGGTATGCGCACCTATAATCATCATTGCTTAAAATGAGACACCTGCATTTTAGGCAAAGAAGTGATTCTAAAAGTCAAATATTGATGACAAAAGATGTTCATGTCAATCAAAACATACATGAGAGCTTACAAAAGTCTAATGTCAATTTTTAGTACACAAACCTCCAAACTTGATAAGGACATTGAAGATGTTTAAGGTATGATGGGTGACTTTCAAGATTGCTTTACAAATAAAGAATGCACCAATACAATCTTATTTAGGGGAGACTTCCTTGGTGGTAGGTCTTGCACTTTTATATTTTCATAATTTATTCATACTATGTTTACATAATGTATAATATTAAAGTGCATAGAAATCTTCATTCACCTGCCAATAAGATCCAATAAAATAATTTACATTTAGTAAACATTAGTATGCTCAGTTCCTATTAGTATCTATCACAGGTACACTTTCCTTAAAGCAAACTTCCGTACTATGTTAAAATCAAAAAACATTTTCCAATTTTCTAGAGTTTGCCTTTGTTGAATTTCATGGTGCTTTCACTTCTACTAGTGTAGCCTTGTGCCGTTGCCACAGCCAAAATTATATTAAAATAATTTTCTAATTTTCAAATTCATAATAAAAAGTTTGAAATTCAATAACTTTTGCACAGCAGGTCCAAATGCCACAAAACCAAGCCTATGTACCCTTCCTTGCCGAGCCCTTTCCAATGGTACCAAGGTTGCCACCAAAATCAAAATAAAAAAGTAATATTCTAAATTTTTGACCCATAAATACTTTGAAATTCAATAACTTCCGCACCGTGGGTCCAAACGCCACAAAACCAAGTCCGTGCTTCCCTCCTCGCCAAGAGCTTTCCGACAGTACCAAGCACGCGGCTGGGAGACGCGTGGTTCGGGAGATCTCAATGTAACAAAACAAACTAACAAAACAAACAAACAGCCAAACTTATGGTATGGATATGAATAGGAAAAAAATACATTTTATGAATAGCTTAGCCTTGTTATTAAACGAAAAGCAATCAAAACCCACCACCGGCACTTTTCCCAAAGTCCTGGTTGATACCCGGATGTCCCATGTGCTCGCCACCTGTTTTTCCTCTCCGTCGTCGTCGCCCTCTGGCTCCTCCTCAAAGCTTCCCCCAAATCCTCTAAGCTCTGTCTTCACAATTTGTGAGATCTCTTCTCTTCTTCATTCCTTTCCTTTCCTTTCAGTTCTGCCCTCCTCCACCACCTCGCAGCTCTCATCTGTCATCTCTTTGCTACTGCCGTCCCCCTTTTTTTCAGCGTCTTCTTCCGCCGACCACTTCCTCACCATGGACGAAGAGTATGATGTGATTGTGCTTGGCACCGGACTCAAGGAATGCATCCTCAGCGGACTCCTCTCCGTCGATCGACTCAAGGTGCGTCAAATCTTGTCAAATCTCGGAGATCTCAGATCGCTTCTTGTCTGGCCAGCCAGGATTGGGAATCTTCCGGGAGCCCTAATCGGGAATGGGGTTTGGGATCTTTTCGGGAATTCGTATAGGGGGGATTGGCTTGGCGGTGATTTTGGGTGTAGGGTTGATGGATAGATGGGTGGTAGATGGATGATGGATTGGGATTGGGAGTTCTGAAGATCGGAGTTTTGGGTGGTGTAGGTGCTGCATATGGACAGGAATGACTACTACGGGGGAGCTGCGGCGTCTTTGAATTTGAACCAGGTGAGTGTGGACGCGTTTTTGTTACGTGCTTTTGTCATTTTTTGAGTGGTTTCTCGAATCCTGCTGGTGGATTGTCGGTGGGGGTTTGCGATTATTAGTTTGGCACAGCTTTTGTTTGGAATCGTGATGTAGAGGGTGTTGCTTAGATGATAGTCTTGGTTGTGGAGGTGTGATTAGCTCACAGTATGTGCTGGTAGGTTTCAGGACAGTATAGTCCGTTTGTTTTTGTGAAGGATTCCGCACCGTCTTTACTTAATTTTTGGAAGATGCAGAAACAGAAGTCTGTGTGTTAAGCTTTTTAGTTTATGATGTTTGTGCGTTTCTGTGAAATTAGGTTGCTGTGAACCGTGGGTATGAATTGTGAGCTACTCTGGGCACTGAAGGATGTTGTATGAGTGTGAAGTGGTCATGTTTGAAAATATACTTGAAATTTTACTTTACGAATCTTTTTCCACCTTCTGCTTCATGATTCCTCGTAATCGGAGAGAAAATCACCTCAATGAGTTTTTTTTTCTGTGCACCTTGTAGATTTGCACCTTGTGCACTTCCATTTGTTGGAGATGGTTCTCTTTTCATAATCATGACACGAGTGGTTTATTGTGTCGCAGATATGGCAGAAGTTCAAAGGAGGAGAGAAGCCTCCTGCCTTTCTGGGCTCGAGCAAAGAGTACAATGTGGACATGGTTCCGAAGGTATGGGAGCTGGACATATATCATATTCGTTTTTCTTTCCCTGAACTGTAGCGTGGCCATGTTATCTCAGTAATGCTTGCCATTTGTGAATTGTAAATTAGGTAATTTATTTCATGTTACCTTGGATTCGTGTTTTTAATTCTTCCTCGACGAAGTGCTATTTAAGTATCATTTCATATTTTTCAGAATATTGTGATACTTTTCGGTTTAGGGCTTGTAGGTGTGTTTACAGAGCGGATAGTACTATCTGGTTTTAATCTACACTTTCAATTGCAGTTTATGATGGCAAACGGGGCTCTTGTAAGAGTTCTCATCCACACGGATGTTACTAAATACCTATTGTTCAAGGCCGTGGACGGCAGCTACGTTTACAAGCAAGGAAAGGTGAGCATGTATATTTTCTGGGCTCATGAAATGATTCTGTGGTTGATATTAGTACGAAGTCGAAGAAAGGGCTCTTTGAATGCAATGTGTAGTGATTCTTTGCATTTGTCTGCCTTGTTTAAAACCTTTACAAGCCTCTTGGAAAGGCGTGTTGACATGTTTTGGTGCTTTTTGTATGAGTAGTTCTTAATGAGGTGCTTTATATAACAATTGAGCTGTTTTGGAGAGATGCAAAAAATGATTTTTTCTGCATGTCGATCCTTAATTCAGTATCTTTTGATGTCAGGTCTACAAAGTGCCATCAAATGACGTGGAGGCACTGAAGTCTCCTTTGATGGGGCTATTCGAGAAGAGACGGGCTCGTAAGTTTTTCATCTTTGTCCAGAACTACGAGGAGGCGGATGCGAGAACTCACGAAGGAATGGACTTGCGGACAGTTACAACTAAGGAGGTTTTCGAGTAAAGTGTCCAATCCAGATTCATTTGTTTAATTATCAGCTCCAGAAATTTGTGAGCGTGACTGTGTGAGGTGTTTCTCCTGTGCACGAGTCATGACAGGTTTCAGACGTTTTGGGTGTTGCCGATCTATGTTTTTGTGTGCTGCTCTTAGGACCGAGTACTCATTTTGTAAATTGTTGTGCAGCAAGTTTGGACTGGATACCAATACCATTGATTTTATCGGGCATTCTTTGGCACTGCATCGTGATGATCGATTCTTGAACGATCCAGCTTTGGAATTTGTGAAGAGAGTAAAGGTATTTTGTCATTTCTTTTTTGTAATTTTTACATCGCTGTAAGTGCATATTTGTTTAGTCATGTACCTTAACCCTTAACCCTTTAAGGACCGTGGTTGATTTTGGGGGTGGGCAATGCGTTTTGTGGTTGAAGCAAAACGATACCTGTCAAAGATCCGACCATACCGATGGGTGCGGGATGAATGGTTTACTATGTGGCGGTGAATTTTGTGGCAAACTATGACACAATCCAGTTTATTATGATGCATCTTTGTTTTCAAATGTTGTACTTTTAGCTAGAAAACCAGCACTAATTTCAACCCTGAGCCCACAGCCCACATAGAGGCTCAGATTGGCCCGATTTTTGTTCCTGTGGGTGGAGTTGGGAATTCCCCACATCTGTCCCCTTTGGCTCGTCTCCCAATTCACAAGTAATCTGACCTTACAAATGTAAATGTGGCAGTTTCGACCCAAAACTGGTCAACCGGTCCTTAAAGGGTTAAGTATCCAAGCTAAAAATGGAATTTATTGTAGATGCTTATAATTGATTAAAGTAACTTTCAAAACATGTTCTATTGTCCAATTCCGTCATTCTATCGGTACATTTTATTGCTAACTTGTAGTTTCTTAAATAATTTATTTCCACTCCTGAAGTCTGGAAGCGACTACTTTGGGCCATTTAGGCACTTCGGGGTTAAATCATTCTCGTTTGATTTCTCTGGTCTTTGATATTTTCATCGTTGATATTAACTTAGTCTGTTTTGTACTGGTGCAGTTGTATGCAGAGTCAATGGCCCGGTTCCAGGGGGGATCACCTTACATCTACCCACTCTATGGTCTGGGCGAGCTGCCACAGGTTTTCATTCATGTCCTTCTCACACTGAGGTTTCTGCGTTGCTTGTTCTCGAGTGTCTTATTGGCGTTTCTGTGTCACGATTTTCATCGGACGCTGTGACACTTTGTTGGAGAGTGTGAGACCGTCTTTGTTGCGTTATTACCCCTAGTAGTTCGCCCTCGAGTATTGTCTCAAACCCTGTATTGTCTGGCATCAGGAGTATTCTCATAAAACTTAAACTTTCGAGGGGTTTTGCTCTCAGTATTGATTATGTGCTTGGATGGTGATTTTATGTTGATGCGGTGTCTGGAATCTGTGGCTTACAGGGATTTGCTCGTCTTAGTGCTGTATATGGAGGAACTTACATGCTTGCCAAGCCCGAGTGCAAGGTATAAAATGCTCATTATCTAGGTCTATGTTGGTATTATTGCATCCACCGTGGCTGTGCTAAATTGATAATAATCTTGAAATACATATTGCTCATCTTAGCAAAATCGAATTTATGGTGACTTGGCTTGTGTGGCACAGGTTGAATTTGATGAGATGGGCCAAGTCTGTGGAGTAACCTCTGAGGGTGAGACAGCAAAGGCGAAGAAAGTTGTCTGTGACCCTTCATATTTACCTAATAAGGTATGTGGTCTCTGTATTGATTTGAAGTTTGCTATTAACAGCTAAAGACATACTGAGAGTTTTCCTGAACCACCCAATGTTGTTGAATTGTATTGTGTGAATCATGTGATTGCGTTGCCTCTTTAGGTCAAGAGGGTGGGGAAGGTTGTGCGGGCTATCTGCTTTATGAGCCATCCAATTCCAAACACCGGTGACTCTGATTCAGTTCAAATTATTTTTCCACAAAAGCAACTTGGGCGCAGATCGGATATGTAAGTCTTCTTGCTTTGAATACTTTTAGGAGAGATGTGGAGCCATTTAGTTGCCTGTACGTTTGGAAGAGTTGTTAAGCATTCAAGTTATGGTGGGCGTTTCATGGTAGCCTTCGTTTTTACCTTTTTATTGTTATGTGCTCCTAACAGTTTCTGAGATTTCCTGGCAGGTATGTGTTTTGCTGTTCTCACTCTCACAATGTGGCACCGAAAGGCAAGTACATAGCATTTGTTTCAGCAGAAGTGGAGACTGAGAACCCGGAGGCCGAGCTGGAGCCAGGGCTTGCACTGCTCGGACATATTGATGAGAAGATTATTGATATGTACGACTTGTTTGAGCCAGTCAATGACTCATCACTTGACAACTGCTTCATTTCTAAGGTATCAATCACTTACCAATTCCTTTTGAAGAACCTTCCTTGTCTTGTAGGCAGCATTTCAATGTGCTCTTTCAGCGTTAATTAAGGTTTCAGTTTTGAAACAGTGTAGCTTAAAGTTTATGGACCCTTTTCTGCATTGGTGCGTCGTTCTGTGCTTATCGACCGTAGAAATCCTTGGTGTTAGTATGCTTATATGATTTTGAAAACCGTGTGGCAGAGCTACGACCCAACAACCCACTTTGAGACGACAGTACATGATGTTCTTTCGATGTATACGAGGATTACCGGCAAGGTCAGTTTATTTCATTATTTTACTTCGAGGGCGAGAATTTGAAGCTTCACATCATATGGCGTTGCGCCGTTTTGAAATCGTTTTTTAGCACGCATTAGTTGCAAAGTTTGTAACTTGATCAGTTTGCAAGTTGCTGTTTAGAGCTGACATTTATGTGTTTTGTGCATGAATGCAGAACTTGGACCTCAGTGTGGATTTGAGTGCTGCAAGCGCTGCGGAGGAGTAACGATGACTGTTCCGTACTGAAGTGCAAAATCTCCTATATTGCAAGAGCTTTGTTATACCCTGAAGCTCCAGTGTCAGTTACTTCTTTTGTGTAGGGAAAATTACTGTTTTAATGCTTATTCGATGACCTAAGCAGAATTCCTTCCTGTATTTAAGTGGCCTCCTGGGGTGTGGTTGTGGAATTATCATCTGTGGCACTAATGAGGCCATGGTGTTGGACATTGACATGTGGACATTTCATCATTTGATATGATGGCGTACCAAATTTTGTGCAATGTGCATAGTATGTCCTTAACCCTGGAAGGACTGGCCCATGATCTGTTTGCTGCCATTTTGCAACTAGGGGAGGCAACTCATTCTCGATCACTTAAGGAATTACAGAATCTAGAACTCATTAATTCATAGAGATTTCGTTTTGAAACCAAAATATCTGAAAACTCTAGGAAGGGTCCAAACACTATTGCTGTACACAAGAAAATTTTCCACCAAAGAAACCGTCCTTTTACATGCCTATAATTCCTGAACTGATCGGAAATGGGTCGGCAATCGGGAACGGGTTGCCTCCCCTAGATATGAATGAAAAATTTATATTTATTTTTCAAATATGAAGTCATGTCTATTGTTGAGATGAAATCATATCTATTGTTGGTTATAAAAATTTCAAAAATAAATTTGGGAAAATTTGGAAGAATTGTGAATTTTGTATGAAGGAAATTTAAAAATTCAATTCAAATTTAAAATATACTAAAAAACCCTGAGATTCATTATAGATGTATGTTGCACTCCGTAGTATATAACGTTATGATGTGAATGAAAGTTCAATGCCATTTTGAAATTAGAAAATCAACAAAACCATGGTTATAGGTTCAAAGTTCATATTTTTCTAAAATATTGAAGTTTTTGATATTTTTTTTTAATTTTAAACTTCCAATAGGAATAGAAAATGCACTTGGATAACCTTCAATTCCTTAGTTGAATTCAAATCCAAAAAATATCTTTTTTTTGACTAAAATTCACATTAGTAAATAGCAAGAAATGACTAAAATACACTACAAAGATGATATGTGGATTAAATTGTATTTTTCTTTGGAAAAGTCAATAAGATCATAATAAGGGAATTTGCAATACTATTCGTTCAAAATGTATTCAAGCAACTTCAACAAAAATTAGATGAATAAACAGAATTTTTTCACCCTATCATCTTAGGTGAAGTCAACAAGCGACCGTATGCCCATTCTTTTAAGGATTAACCTTGAAGTGTTGTTGAGGTTAATGCCTAAAGGAAAGGGCTGATTTCAAACATCACTTCAATAATACCATAATGAGCTTCCACTTTGAAATTTCATAGTAATAACATGTTTTATCTAAGATTCTAAATTATTTTTGAACTTATAATTTTCAATAATTAATACTACAAAAATGTTTTTTCTTCAAAAAGGTGCCTCTAACTATATTGAATTGCTTATTTTGACAGTTTTGAATGTTTTTACCTTAATAGAGGAATTTAATATAAGATGTTTGAAGTTGCCTTCTTTGTCTATTCTTTTTGGAAAGCATAATTTTTTACTCCATGGACTTGATGGACAACAAAAATGTATTTCTATAAAAGAAGTAGAGGTCTATATCATGTGTCAATTTTTTCATAAAGTACTATTCAAAATTGAATTTGTATTTGAACCTATCTTAGTTTCTAATTGTTTCTTTAGAAACAATAAATTTCAATAGATTTTTTTTTTTTTTTCAAAATTTATTGACAATAATTGGTTAATACAATGAAAAAATCAACAATATAGATGTGACTATATATCATAATATAAAACTTTTTCTTGAAAGTCATTACTAAATTATTCTTCATATGTATTACTTTATAACACATTATTTTTGGAAATTTGAAATTCTAGATACCACCTTTGTCTTTGAGGCATTTAGAAAGGATCAAAACTTTCTTTTTATCTCTCTTAGTACTTTTGAAGAATAAAGAAAGAAGTCCATTTCTAATTTGCTTATCATTTATTTTAACTTTGTATATTACATTCTAATCTTTGAAGCAACATTTATCCATCTTTGGATCTTATATATGTAAATATTGCTTCTGTAACTATAAGATTCCCATTTATTTCTTATTTCTAGCATCAAGTGTTGTTTTCAAGATTTCTTGATTATTTAGAACTACAAGGATATATCCGTTTTATGAACAATAATATAATAGGTCATGCTTCAATCATTGCAATCATTGCAAGTGGGCAAAAAACTCTAAATTAGAAATTTCACTTCATTATTTAAATTTTTGTGGTTTTATGACTCTTTGTTTGGTTTAATAGATTAAAATATTGAACATTACCATAATAAGTAGATACCTATGACCTTGGAGTTTTGTAACATTTCATACTCAAAAATCTTGAACAAAAAATGTTAATTACTCCATATTAAAGATACTACTTCAAATTTTCATATTGCAAAACTAAAAAGAATGTGAATAATCTCTAAAAATTATTGCCTTAAACATAAAACTTCTAAACAAGGAAATAGGGGATGGCTTTTAAATAAACCTATTTTCAGCAATTTGAAAATTGATAGTTTATTCACATTGTGTAAAAAGAATACTTGCTAAAAAACTAGAATTTTTTTGAATTTCCAACGAGATCCACAAAACTAAAGTAGTTTAAAAATAGGACATGTGCTCAAATACTATTAAGTTAGTAATGGAAGCCTCATCAGGTAGACATATTGCATCCAATCTTACATCCAATTATGCCCTCACTTATCAAGGTGATACATTCTAAAAAACAAATGTATATCAATTGGTAGATGCTGGAGGAGTTCTTAAGTGGAAGAGAATGGGAATATCTACCTTGTACCTACCTCATTAAGCCCTATTGACCCAAGGGTGGTGTACTTTAAAATAGGCAAAAACTGCCAAGAATTTCAACAATTTTTTTGACCGATGATTTGATCGAATGGTTTAGGAAATATTTTAGTTTGAAGTTTTATTTGGGTCAATGAAAATAGAGGGCAATATACTTTGAAGGAGAATATCTTTGTGATAATATTTCGAAATGATGCCTTTTTGTGCTCAATGAAAGATAAGAGAGTTGAAAATGTATTTGTAAAATTTCACAACATTCCAAGCATTTCTTAATTCATAGCAGAGCTTGCAATGTATGGTGGTCATTAAAATGAGATTAACGTTTGTAAGAAAAAAAAAAGAATGGGAGATTTGTCTTCTTCTTGAATCCCTTGAATCTGCCCTCTTCATATTTAACTCAGGGAGGTCACTCCTCCTTGTGTTTTGTAACCATGTGCGATAAATCGATAATGGGATATTTTATGGAGGGGGATTTATCGACTTGCAATTTTTTTTTCCTTCCCTATTTGTAGAAAAAAAGCTACTACGGGGTATATTTCAACACCCTATTTTTTTTTCTAAATAGGTAGAAGTACTATTTTTTGGCACCCTATTTTTTTTAACTTTGTACAAGTACGCAGTTATGAGAATAGTACGTTTCCATTGTAAAACAAAATGGATAAGTATCAAGCCTTGCAATGCATTGAATTAGCCACAACCAATAACAAAAATTATAATCCACTAAAGAAGCCATTCACAAAACTACTAGTACAAATCCTAATTCCTAATTCTAAAACCTTTATAAGCTATTGTAGTGCCAATACAACCCAGACCCAAAACCGCCAAAAATTTGCAAGGGAATCCCTCCACCGTCCAAAATTACACCAAATAATACAAGATTGGTGACCAAACCAGTCTAGCCTTTATTATTCCAACTGAGCCTACTATAGAGGCTTTAGAGAATCCTAAGTTTTGTGTCCTATTTTCTTTCTACTAGGAAAAAAATGAAGACATTATCCTATACCCTATTTTATATATATTTGTGCACGGGCCTTTTTCACAATGCTATTGTAGATCGAAGAAAAGTATAAATTTTCTCTCCAAAGATTAAAATTGACCCTGCTTTTTATCTCACCTAGTTTTCTAAAAAACCAGGAGTGACCTCTCCGAGGTATTCAATCTGTCCTTTTTGAAGTAGGCAAGAATCACATTGGTTGGTCAACTTTTTAGTTCATGCTTTAAGTTCCAAATGAACCCAAAAAATGAGCTGTAAACTACACTACACCAATTAACATTGGAAAATTCCATAAGGCAAAGTTTAACTTGGAATTTGATGAAACTACCGCCCTTGGATTCATAACACACTCTATTTTCTATAAAAAGTTTTTATTTTTAAAAAACTCAAATTTGAGAATGAGCAACTCAAAAAATAGGGGCAACAACCAAAATATGGCCGCTTGGGTCATTAGGGGTTAAAATGAACATCTCTGAAGCACCAAATGTCTCAACCCTCATCGGTTGCTCTTGAAAACGTATGAGTCATACAGCTGCTCTCTCCAGTCCATTTTTGAGTATCCATTTGGGTGTACTTAATTCTGTACTTACCTACTCTTCTTTTGGGTCAAGCCACGTTACTCTTCGTTTTTTGCCCACGTTGTACTTTTATGAACAGAACTACTTTCACGAGACTGCATGCCGTACTTGCCTGATTTTTCAGAAATCTACGTTACTCTTTTTCTAGCAAAAGCATATGCACCAAATTCTCGCTGGCACCCACACAACAAAATTGGTATCCTCAATTCTTGATCATATATATGCCAAAGCAACTGCACGGATATAAGTTACTCAGCATGTGCTTTGAATGAGAAAGCAAACAGCTTCACACGTCATTGCTGAAACTTGATTTGACCCTTGAATCAAGCATCACAGTGTGCCATTGACAGCAGACGGAGACTATATCTCCTTGTAGTACCGACAAGTTCAATCCCACCCCGCAGACTGAAGAGATGCCAAACCCACCCCCGACTAAAGCTAACTCTGCCATCACGACAACAACCCACTACAGTAGTACTGAAGTACTGATGGACAGCAAAATAGTATATCCAAGAAATGGTATCGATCCTCCCCCAGTGACCCAGTCCGTCCCCTCGCTCGTCCTCTTGCGAAGCTCGGCGTACGTCAGTCTCCTTCCCGACACCTGCGAGCTCAACTGCCTGCAGGTTTCAACTCCACCCGGCCCGCATTCTGGCTCCATCTTACCAACTGAAGGTAGACCACCAACGGTTCAGATCTGTTCCAGATATATATTCGACAGAAGCTACACTACACCAAATAGTGCAATTAGGTTGCCCCACACTATTTTCTCATATCTTACACTTTTACTGCTTTAAAAAAAAATTTCATAACTAATTATTGCAAAAAACATATATTTAAAAAGGCCTTGCAACCACTACAAAGCTGCCGAAAAATAAATTAACAACCTTCAAGTTGTAAACCATGTGGAATTCAAGCATGGTCAACATATAGTCTGGGTCAACCTAATTGCACTACCGGTATTCAGTGTAGATCACACGATGTCCGTCGGGGTTGAAGAAACGAATATCCGCTCATACTGAGCTGCCCACGGTCCCACGACAGGACAATGCAGACATTGCAGACAAGTACAGATCAGAATGACGGACAATCAGATCACATAATATATACTCTTGATTGTCACCTAAATAAGAGAGTGTGATAATATGGAAACAACTGGGCTAATATACTGTGCTGTATGTAAAAGTACCATGAATCGGGTGAAAGACTGAGTTGACAAAGTGGGCCGAAACCCTATTCATTTTATATTTTATTTTGACACAAATGAAACGGAATTTCATTGCAAAGAGAAAAAACGAAACCCTATTCAGAAGTACCAAACTCTTGACTGTCATATTTGAATGTAACTTTAGGTTCATTTGACGTGTCAGAGTGTGATATGAGAGAATATCGTACATTCCTTTGGCCTTTATGAAAGCATTTATTTTTCAGTTGGATTTTTGTTCATTAACTCAATTTGGAATTTTTGGACGTTCATTTTACAGGTAAAGAGTATTTTATGACCTTTAGCATGGTTCAGAATGTTTTTGTGACCTTCAGTAGTACTTTCAGCTTTACTTGTACTCAAGGCTTTACCAATACGTGCAACTTTACCAGTACTCACGACTTCGACTTTGTGGTTTTTTTGGCCAAGGTGAACTGACCCTTGCTCGGCCCCTTGGGAAAATGCTGTTTTTTTATTTATTTTCCATGCATGATCAAATTTGCAAATTTTGAATTCGTATTTGCAGTCAGAGGCCCCAAATTAGTTTAGAGAAGTACACAATGTGCATTAATCAAGCACAAAATAGGGGACATTTTTTTTACTTGCACCCCTAAAATGACTTGAAGGGGCCAAGCAAGGGGGCCAGTTCACTCCAATTGTTTTCTTGAGGATTGAGATTATTTTCATTCATACTTTCTACACTATTCGATCACGCCAAGTTATAATTTCTGAAAATTTCATTAGATACCATATGTAATTATCTTTTGAATAATTATTTAACGAATCTGACCCTAGCATAGGGTAGAGTGAGTTTGACATAACATTGTTAACCAGACGTGGGGGATTCCCTCTTATTTCCTCCAAAAATGGGAGCCCCCCTGCTGGGCTACTTCTTCTCAACAGTAGCCCATCCAATGTGATTGGGTGAAGCTTCCTCTCAACAATGCCTTTGCAAGAGCCCAACCAATCTAATTGATTACATTATAACTGAATTCCCCCAGCTATATAAGGGGGAATTATACCTGCAGCTGGGGGGGCGAGTTTATGCTCGGTGAACAATGTTATGGAACTCGTGGGTTTTCGGGTGCGAGCAAAGGGAAGTGGTACTGGAGCAGGTGATACTGAAAAGGTAATACTGACAGAAATTCTAAAAGTATCAACAAATTACTAATATAAAAGTATTTTCAAACTTCTAAATACGCGTTGAAGCCACACTTCACGCCACTGTTCGAGTGTACGTGCCTCAAGTTGCAAAGGTAACTTAGATTCCCATTTAGATCCTGCGACTACGATTCCCAATTTCCCATCCGCGTGAACCAACGGGCCCTTACTTTTCCTTTTCTTTTCTTTTTCTTTTCTTTTACTTAGTTTCGTCAGTTGAGTTCACCACTGGAACCCTTGACTGCAGCCGGCACCAGTTGACTCGGGGGTACGTACCAGCCGGTACTTGTCCTGCCGAGTTAAGGTAAAGAATTTCAATACTCTGAATCTCTGATGAGTCTAGCTCTGACCGCGTGGGGTCGAGGATTGTCGATCGATCTCGCTAGTCGGTCCGACAACCTTCCAGTCTCCCCTCTTTTGCTGAAACTAGCTTTAAGTCTGCTCCATGGTGAGATCAAAGTCAAGCTCTCGCGGCGTGCCCGCTACCGATTTGCAGAGTTTTCTCCTACCGATCCGCGCAGTGGCGCCGGCGCCACTATTAAGCATCGCTTGCTTGACAGTCGGCGGACAACTGACACTCCCACCAGCTCTTTGCCTTCTGTGAGCCTCCTCAGAGCTTGCCAGCTCAAGTGCATTGAAGCAAGTTTTTGTAAAAGCAATCCCGGCCCGGCCTGCCTGCTGTGTTCGTAACGTACAGACACAGTTGTATGCAGTGACTGGAGTTGGGATGCTCTAGAGCCGCGCGGGATCGATTTGCATTCTCCATCTGTCGGGGTCTTTTTCTGGTCAGGTAGTTATAATCTGTCGCAGTTGTGGATCCAGGATCGGAGGTTTGGGTTGGCGTGGTGATTGGCGATTTGAAGGGTTCTACGAGGGTTTTGCGATGAGGAATTCGGTTATGGGTATTCTTGGTGTGGGGCCGAGTTCAACTCCATCGCCGAAGTGCCGTCCGCTTCTAGCAGCGGTCGGCCTTTCTCTTTCATTCATGATGATCGTTGTGTTCACGCTCCTGCTCGCACCGGGCTCGCTCCTACGCAACACGCTCCACGACACTGTTTGCGAGTCCCCGGCTGCGGTCGCCGCGACCCGCGCTTGGGTGCTCCAATCGCAGCAAGCCGCGGCGCAGGCCATGATTGGGTGCAAAGTGGAGGATCGCCCTGCAGCGGTCCAGGCGTCCCAGAACTTTTCGATTCTGATGGGCGTCTTCAGCATGGCTTCCCGGATCGAGCGCCGGAACATCATTCGCCTGGCGTACGGCGTGCAATCGACGGAAGCCGCCCAAGTCACTATCCGGTTCATAGTGGGCAAGCCGAAGAACCAGGCGGAGCGCCTCCAACTGGGGCTGGAGTCGCTGCAGTACCGCGACATCATCGTGCTGGATATCGAGGAGAATATGAACAAGGGCAAGACGTGGAGCTTCTACGCAACGGTGGCCGCGCTCGGCGTGCACTTCGACTATGTGATGAAAGTGGACGACGACTCGTACGTCCGCATTGACAATCTCGCGGCGTCGCTGGCGTCCGAGCCCAGGACGGATCTCTATTACGGATACGTTCTACCCTGCGAGAACAACAACGCTTACAATGGATACATGGCGGGCATGGGCTACGTGGTGACGTGGGACTTGGTGGAGTATATCAGCGCGTCGCCGATTGTGAGGCAGAAGATCGGAGGGTACTCGGAGGACAAAATGACAGGCGACTGGTTGAACGCAGGCGGACGAGCGAAGAATAGGGTGAGCAAGAAGCCTTTGTTTTACGACCACCCGGCTTACACTGGGAAGGACCGGTGCACGCATCCGCTTGTCCCCGAGTCCATTCTGGTGCACCAATTGAAGACCACGGAGCGATGGATGGACGTGCTTCAATTCTTCGAAGGCAATCGCGTGGCTTCGACTCCAGCTCCGGTCTAGATTCCGGGCAATCCAGACTGGCCAGTTATGGCCAGTATATTCTTTTCACCATGGCATCCAAATGCTCGGCCAGAAGCTCAGATTCAATCCATTATGGCGCGCCATGGCTGTCGGACTCGGTTGATTCAAGCTTAATTTCAACGAATCCAAGCTTTCCAAGGGATTCAAGGTTGAATCAGCCGAATCGGGCAAAGTTTGATATTTCCGTTTTGGAACGGTTACAGGGCGGGGTCTCTCAGATCCGATTTCTTTTACTATTCAATTCGATTTTCGTTGCAACGGCAACTGTGAACCCCACCGACGGACCGACCAAGTGGTGAACCTCATTCTTTGCAGTACGTTCTAGGAACTGTGGCGTCGTTAATTACAGATGCTACAAGTGAGTCCACTTCGTCGTTGCGAAGTAGAGACTGAGTTAGGAGTTTAGGAATTTTTGTACTTTAAAATTAAATTATATTATTTCACGGTGTCCAACTGGGGCCCATTGTCTCAATCGACAAGTTCGGAGAAGAAACTGGAACCGTGTGTACAAAACCACTCATCATTCCGCCCCTTGTTTCAGTCGGTTGGGCAGACATTTTGGGCAGGGATCGATCGAGGCTGAACATTGCTCTTTGAGAGACTCTGTTTTCCTGAAGAGAGATGATGCTAGCTCGCGTACGTAGGGCGATGTGAACATACCAGGGTTGTGCATAGCTAGTCAGGGAGCATACTAGCTGGTGCGGTACCGTATCCCGTATCCAATACTTACGAGTAGGACCACTTGAATAGGATAGAATTTCAAGTGAGTGGAAGCTTATGAACAGGGGCAGATCGGCAGATCCAAGTTCAGGAAACTTTAAGTTACAGGCGGTAGCTTTCAATGGACACATGCAACGGCACCACTTGACTGGTCACTGGTGTCGCTGTAAAGATCAATGTCAACATTATTTGGGTGCAGAGCCCCAACACTTGATTTCATTTGCTCTCATTGGAATCACTTCCTTTCCTGGAGTACTTGCGGTGCAGTAACTCATTTAAGTTATGTCCTTGAATTCACTGTGGACACCCAGTCAGTCCCCCACCAGTCACCGTGGCCAGAAGAGCTGAACACTCATTAAGGGAGAAGCACCAGTAGTCGATCATTTAACCCCTGAACGCCGGGCCGGTGGCCGTGGATATCACCCTTTTGCAAAACCGTGGGAACAATTGGCTTAAAAAATTGAAAAAGTATTCATTGGAAGTCAAACTACTGTAAAGGACCTTCCTTTTCACAACAAAATTTGGAGGATGAATAGTTGCATTTCTGTCCTACACAGGAGATTCTCTTGTCATTCATCGGACGCAAAACGTCCGCCTCGACGTTCAAGGGTTAAGGAGTTTTGGAGCAGATCGGACGCAGGAAGAGGTGGTGGAAATTTTACCCATGTAGGAACTAGGAAGATAGGAAATATGGGGACTGCAAATTTTTCAGAATTATGTTTCCAAGAATTGAAATTTACTATGGATTTTGGGAGCCAAAAAGTGCATTTCACTAGTAGCCAATGTCTAGAGTCTACCAATTCCAATCATTCAAGAACTGTTTTTCTACTTTCTTGCTCACTACTTTGGGACATGTGTCATAATTTTATGAGTTCCAACCTTGATAAGAACCAAATAAAGACATTCCCGACTTCCGTTGGAAATCAATTCCACCGCGGTTGAAATACTCCATTTCTAAAGGTTGGAAAATTGGGTGTGGTTGACAATTGGTGCTTCTACCTTACCCTGCTTCAAGTGGAAAAATGTAAGAATTGGCACACTATTTTGTAATGGTTAATTTTGTATCTCTGAATTTGAACCTAATTTGAGGTCTCAGATTTCAAATACAAATTTTATCGTTGGTAGTAAGTAATTAATGATTTTTAGTATTTTTTCTTGAGGTGAAAAAATGAGTAAAGAAGGGATAAGTTCTCCTAGGCCCTTCAGTAGTGGAAATTTGGGCCACATAGATTACGAAATTGACAACAAGAAGATCCACTATTGTAATCGTCAAGTGGATCATGTGGATCTTATTATGGGTCATTTACCTAGTGTATGCTGCCCCAGTTTGCACTAATGGGGAATTTCATGAAAATGACAATCATTCCACAACTTTGGCACTTTTACAGTTTAGACCACACAATCTAAAATCTATATTTGTTCTAGATGGTTTAGACTACGTTGTCTAAAATTTATACTTGTCATAGATGGTTTAAATCGCGCAGTCTGAGAATGGCATTTGGAATATTGTCCTTTTAACAAAATTTGCCATACTAGTGCTTGATCATTTGGTGATGAGTTTGTATGTTATTTTGTATAAATCAATTGATATTATGGTGTGGCTTCAATTGTAACACAAGTATAATTATTTATAAAGACAATTCATGTTATGTAGAGTGGGATAGAATAGCCCTTGCTCTAAAGTATCTTCAGACGTTGAGGTACATACTAAAGTTTTCAAATGCCTTGAAGGTGAACATTTCAATTGCATTGATCTCTCTAAATTTCTATGTCAAAAAATTATATCTAGTTCAATAAGAGTGCAAAAAACATGTATTTGAGATGGTACTAATGTGTTTCCAATTATTTCAAAGCAAAATTGATTGAAAAATGTATTGAAGTGCACAATTCCTTTAAAAATCCATATTAGCAACGACAAGGATGATTATAGATATTCCACTTCAAATGTGTGTGCTTTCATAATATTTTTGAATCAGATATATTAAAAGAATCATATATGGGCTTATATGAAGCAATTAGAACAATGGAGAAACATTGGTAATCACAAAGAAGGATGAAGAGCTAAATGGCTAGGAGATAATGAGCTAAAAGAACTAAAAAGGAATATTTATAGATGCAATGAAATATCGGTCTCTATGAGCAATAAATTTTCTTCTAGAGGTTGAATTGTAAAATATTATATTTTGGTATAATTTTACAGTTTTTTTGTCAGTATATTTGAAGAAGATTAGTAATATGTATTAAGCCTTTTTTAGGACTTTAGAAAACTTTAGTAAATTTAATCATTGCAAATTTTTAAATCTTTGCATATTAATTTCTTTTATAGAATTTAATCTTTACGCTTTGTGTGTTGAACTTTATTTCTTGTCATTCCAAAAATTGAAAGGTCAATTTATCATTTGAATTCTTAAAGGACTAGGTATTTAATTATTCAACAATTGATGAATGCAAAAATCTTTGAGCACCATCAAAATTAGAACTTAACATTTTGAGTTTAAAAAAAAATCTTATAAAAATATAAATATTCAATCTATAATCAATTTTAGAAGGAACTAGTGTGACCCTGTGCCGTTGGCCCAATTTTCATCTACTCCCGGTTCCACTCCTGGTTCTACTTCCGATTCTACTCCCAGTTCTACTCCCGGTTCCACTCCCAGTACCAAGAATGCCACCAAAATCAAAGTAAAAGTAATTTTCTAATTTTTTAATCAATAAATACTTTGAAATTCAATAACTTTTGCACCACTGCTCCAAACGCCACGAAACCAAGCCGGTGCACCCCTCCTCGGCGAGAGCTTTCCGACAGTACCAAGCACGCGGCCAGGGGACGCACGGTCAGGAAGTTGTCCATGCTACAAACAAAACAAAACAAAACAAAACAAAACAAAACAAACAAACAAACAAACAAACAAACAAACAAACAAACAAACAAACAAACAAACAAACAAACAAACAAACAAACAAACAAACAAACAAACAAACAAACAAACAAACAAACAAACAAACAAACAAACAAACAAACAAACAAACAGCCTCATTTAAGGTATTGATATTGTAGTAGTTAATTCAACTAAATATGACTATGACTTTTACTTTAATGGATGATTTTAGACAGAATAAAAAATAGAAAGCTATAGGTATAATTGAGAGTTTTACTAATTTGGATAAAGAAACTCTTCAGACAACAAAACTATAGATAAATTCATCTCTTTTTAAAATGAGATATTAAAGAATAAAGAAGCACCAATTGCTAGCATTGCTCTACATATTCAAATGTGAAGATTCTACTTACATGGTTCACTTGATTAATTTATTCTTATTGCAATGTTTTCATTTTTGCAAAGGTTATTTTGTAAAAATTATGATATAAAGATTTTCTTTAATTACTTTATATTGCACTATATAAATTTTTCAAAGAATACTGTATGAGAATGTCAATATTTTCATTTAAAGATTATACATACTTTGTTTATCTACATTCTATCACTTGAAAAATTGATGAAAGTAGTATATTGAAATTGTAGCAAAGCAAGCACCAGTTGCTAGTGTAGACATAAAAAAAAAATCTTCACATGTTATGTAGAAGATGATGAATAAAAAGTTCACAATTTTTTTTTATATTGTTAAAAGATAACAAAATTGCTCATCCAAGTAAAACAAAGATCAAACATTTCCAAAAACTATCAAAATTTAAATGCTTGATCCCTTAGGAATGAATCTTTGTTAAATTTTTGTTTATTGTATTCACAATTCATTTTCAAGGAGAATATATTTTTTTAAATAAAAATATAGCCAATATGTAGGTGTGTCAGAAGATGTAACAAAAGTGTAATACATTTTCAAAAATCAATATTCATTATCAAAATTGTTTAAAAAAAAATTAAAAAATACCAATACAAATTTAATAATGGCCATCTTCTTAATGGACTTTAACATTAGATCATTATTCTTAACTCCCTGAACATGCTTTTTTGAGAACATAGCATTTTTAGCCAGTTCACTATGAATAATTTTTTTCACAACATGTGCCCAAAAAGTAGCTTAAAGGTCCAACAATTTTCATAACTTTTGACTATATGTGAATTTTTTACATGTTATGTAAAAGAAGATGAATAAAATATTTATATAGTGATATGTCATTTTCAAGGAAGTATGAATAGCTTGGGCAACTCAATTTTTGGTTAATCTCTTTTTAAGGAAATAAAAGTTTGAAAATTGGTTCTATAGATTTATATATATGTAGAAAGCTTTTAATAATTCCATTTTGATTAATGAGATGAAAATTATGAGGAGCTTGAATTTGCGCCTTTGTTGGTAGTTATAGAATCTCTATTCTAAAATAAACTTTGAAGTCCTTAATTTAACTCCTTTTTCAATATTGTGAAAAATAATAAAATTAATAGAGTGTATATTGTTTATTACAACATCAAACTATTGGGATTGACATTTTTCAATTCCATAATAAAATTCTTAACAATTTAGTATTTTGAATCATTCTCTACTTCATCACAAAGTTTAGACCCTACAATATTTCAGCAGTTTTCATGTAATTATCATTGTTTCATAAATTTGCACGTTAATTACAATTTCTTGCATCATTATGATACATTACTTTGCATCATTACGAAGCGGGTGCAAGTAATGTATTGTAACAATGCAATAACGATGCAAAGTAATGCATTGTAATGATGCAATAAATTGTAATTAACGTGCAAACCCATGAAACAACGATAACCACATGATAATTGTTGACAAACCGTAGGGTCTAAATTTTGTGATGTTCTTTTTATTTATTTATTTTTCCTATATGTTTTACAATTTCAAATGATCGAAAAATTTTCAAGCATATAGACAATTCACCTTGAAGAATGAATCCAAGAAAAAACCACCATTTGTGACCTTGTGAATTAGCCTTGCCCAATTTTTTGCAGGGCCAAAAAAGGATTTTTATCAATTCAAATGCTAATATTTTACAATCTACATGGTGGAAAATTTTGAAGATTTGTCCACATCTTCTTAAACTAGTGTACTACAAGATCCTCTATGTACATGCATCCAAAAATGTTTTTTTCTTATAATTTGGTATTTGTATTAGAAATGGATGTTTTGGAGCGTTTTTGGTGGAAACATAGTCAAGGGTGATTGCGAGAAAAAATGTTACTCTTTTCTGCGTCACAATGAGAGTGACTTTCTTATCATCTGCGATAACTTTTGAAGCATGAACTTAATTAACTTGAAAATTTTGTTGGAGATGGCTAACTTGATAGTATTCAATCTTTTGTTTTTGCAAAAAAATCAAAAGTCATTTTATATTTAAATTTAAATTTAGCTAATTGGTCATACTTTGCGGTTTAGAATTTTTTAGTATTTGGAAATATCCAAAATTAACAATATAGAGCTATAAATTTTCTGCCTTATTCCCATAATAGACAGTCCTGTTTTTATAACAAAAAAAATATAATTTTTTTAAATTTTAAAGTCCTCTACATGTGTGCTAATAAGGCTCTTTTGCACGCACCCATTTTTGAACATTGAAGATGGTTTTAAAATCATAATTTTTCTCATAAAAAAAAAATCCTATTTTTAAAAATATAAAATGTAAAAGTACCTATTTTCATGAGATTTTGCACTTTTCATGAGATTTTCTAGTTCTCCTACTTAAAGATTTTTTCTATGCTTTTCCTTCTTAGAGTTCCTTTGTAGCTTTTTTTTTGCTTTAATATTTCTTTTTCACCTATTCCTGCTCACCGTAAGTTGCAATGTCCAACGCTAGTCAGTGTCACCAAAAGGAGTTAAATAATCAAGGTTAAGGTATTGTAATGAACCTTAACTATGATTATTGGATATTAAAACAAATTACTTAAACCAAATTGCTTAAATAAAAAAATTACCAATTCCAATGGTGAAAATGTTTCTTCTAAACAACACATATTCCTTGGGATTTTAAAATTTCAAGAATTGTAAACAATTTCATATGTATTTTCTACCTTCATTACCTGCAAAATAAAACTCCTCATAATATTCATTTCATTTGTTGAAATTGGATGCCATTCAAAAGTATCTAAGTAGGTACCAATCTGCCAAACTAAATAAAGTTAATTAACAAATTTTTAATTTATGCTATTAGCTTTCCGTTGTGACATTGAGTTTTTTTTTAAACCTTATAGATTTTGCACTCATTATTGGAATGACATGCAGAAAAGCTTTATAAGTAGAATAATGTTGAGTAAAATCTATCCAAGAAGTTTATACAAAATTTCAAAATGTGAATTCAATTGAGCTTTCCTAAGTTCTCCAAAAATCCAAAGTGGTCTCTTTAGTTATGAAGGGGTTAATGAACTCAAGATTAATGAGAAATCCAATACAAATTGTATCGTAGTTTTCTAACACTTGAGTAGTAATTTTAAAAATGTCAAAGTTGAGAATGTAGGACACCAAATACATAAGGGAAGATAATCCATTTCTAGTCTCTACTTAATTCCTTCATCTTACTTTTGGATCCAATTCTGTCCAAAAATTCATTCAAATCCATTCATTTTCTAGCAAAATCAATGCATTAATACCAACAAGGGCTAACGTGTCAATCCTTTAACTCCTTAACATACATAGTGTTTCTTGAATTAACAATTTGAAAAAAATCATTATAATGTACTATTTGTTAGAATGTTTTTGAATTAATATACAAATAAAAGTTGTAGAATTTGAGTTTTAGATTCCATCTATATGGTTAGATTCACTAAAGCTATCAGCAATATTTTAAAATTTGCCAGAAAAAATATAGTGACCTTTATAAAATTTTTAGTTTTTTGATGAAATGGACCATGACAATTAAATTTTTATGGATTTTTTTTATCAAGGATGTGCATTATAAACTCTGGTAGTATACAAAAAATTAAATCTAATTACCTAAAAATGCATTATATGGCTGTATAATATAAATTAAATGCATTGTCTATTTCAATAAATATTTCAAATGCAAGGGCATTAAAATATAACACTGGTCTATTTTGCACCCTATACTCTCTCTATAATGGCTAATGCAACCCCGTGCTCTCAATTCCAAAAACAATTCAAATATTATAAGAACCAACATCATTTGCATGTTTGTCAAATTGTTGATATTTTAAATTCTCTAAATGCTAATTTCTTTCATTTTTTGTGTACAACAATCTAAAATTATGTGTGTCAACATGCCAAGGCACAAATTTTTTTGGAGATATAGGAAAAAATTGACAAAAGATAAAGTAATTCCAAACAATGGTGAAATCAAGTTTTTATTAAGCTTAATTTTGTACCTTTGAGTTAAAAAAGTTCCTCTGAATTCTTTGTTTTACATACTTTTGTCCTCTTGAATAGTTGTGAGGTTTTAAAGAACGTTGACATATATTGCACACTTTTGATTTTGGTTTTCTTGGATGGTCGTGGGAATGTTGATAGATATTGCACATTCATCCTGTTTTGGTCTTCCTAGATAGTTATAGGAATTATTGATTGATAGATATTGCACACATACCACTAGAAGAAAAACAGTGACAATACCTTTTGAATTATATGATATTTGCAAAGCAAAATCTTTATAATCTGAACCATACAACTGTTAAAGAACTAATCAACAAAACATCAACAAATTTTTGTTGAAGTAGATATTGTATCGTCCATTCTACATTTTTTAGTTGATTTTGGCACAGGCTAACAAAATGATCACTTAATTTTGTTGATTTGAATAGTCCAATGTCCAAATCAACAAAAAAAGGAGCACTTTTTGTTTCATTTTAAATTATAAGAGTTTGAAATGAGTTTTTCATAATTTGGGCAATGTTTAAAGCACCAAGGTTGCAATTCTATATACAATAGAATTTCATTTTTTGAACTTAATCATTTAAAATTTGGTGTTTCTTAAATTCAGAAGACTTTAGAGGTCATTTAAGCATAGTAAAACAACTTTTTTTGAAAAATAAAACTGCAAAAAGTTGCACAATCAAGCTAAATTCCACCTCAAAAAATCCGTTTGCAATTTTGAGCCTCCAATCAAAAGTTATGGGCAAAGTTTAGAGAGGAGTTGAAGTGGACATTTTTGAGATTTTCAAACATCCTCTCTGAATTTTGTCTATAACTTTTGGTTGGAGGCTCAAAATTGCAAACAGATTTTTAGCTTGATTTTGCAACTTTTGTTAGTTCAAATTATCTCAAAAAAGGGATTTTACTATACTTAAATGACCTTTGAAGTTTGCTAAGTTCATAATTCAAATATAAAAAAAGCAAGAACTAGTTAAATGAATTTGTGACTCCCAAATGTGCATGCAAGTGAATGCATGGTGCATTGATTGAGGGCCTTGCACCACAAGGAAGGGGTGCAAGGTTTGAACACCCCCATGCTTGTGTGGCGGCCACTTAGGTGGTGTGCCTTTGAGGCGGGGGGCTACCAAGGTGACCTTTTAGGATGACGTAGTAAGTGCCACGTGTCATTTTTTGATCAGTCAATTTTTATTTTTATTTTTTATTTTTTAATTTTCAAATATTTAAAGTGATCAAATTAACAAAAAAAATCAACACTTTTCTATTTAGAAGTGCCCAAATTAATTTGTCCAAAGTAACAAAAAGAATCAAGACTTTTGTATTGAATTTTTATTAATTTGGTCATTGAATTTTCTACTAGTGTACTCATGATTTTTTTATCTTCTTCGATAGTTGTTGGATTCATTGGTTGATAGGTATTGTTTGCTTACAATTTGCTTTCTTTGGTAGTTGTAGGATTTATTAATTGATAGGTATTGCACAATTTTGTTGTTTTATATTGGATGATAAGATGAAGTTAGTATTGGATTTTTTCACATATACAAAATTGCACCCATATAACTTCTGGTACACTAATAATAGATTAAAGTATATTTTTGGGATTTTTTTTGGTTGAAAAAATAGTTTCTATAAAATATTTTAAATTTTAGTAGGTTCTAATCTTATTCTTTCTAAAAAAATATAGTATTTGAAGTTGTGCCTAAATCTTTTCATTTAGCATGATGATATTCACTATAGACCACTCCAATACCATTATATTGATATTAATTAGATTGGTTTATCAGATTTATGTGGTTACAGATCTTACATCCAACCTTCTAGTCCTTGTTCCCTAGGCCATCATCCTAAATACACAAACCCCTTCTCAGTCCAAAATCTTACATCTCTCATATGGTTTATATCTTAAATCTTATATGGACATAGATATTATAATTTTTTCAAGCATACAAATGTTTTATCCCCCGCACTACATATTGCAAATTACATAGATGTTTTACCCCCCGCACTACATATTATAAATCTTGCAAACATTCCTATGACCATATATTTTGCCCTCCCTGATTATAGATCTTTCAAAAATCCCATGATTACAAATCATATCATTAAAAGGGATTCGGGGGCCTCAGTAGAGGGCCGTTTCAGGCCCGTTCTCCAATCTGGCCAAATTTAGTGAATGGCGGTATGGGCGTGCCAGAATTAAAAAATAAGAATAAAAATTTACCAAAATATCATTTTAAGCTTTTTTTTCTTCCAAAAATGACATGGCAGTTGCTGTGCCACGTCAACTAGCTACTACAGCTGCATTATACAGTCGGGAAACACAGGGGAACTTGTAGTCCTCCAAAACCCCTGAATCCCTTCTAATGAAACTTCCATAATTATAGATCTTCCTAACGGCCGCGTTCTTAGGCTCCCCCAGCCATCTTTCACCACTATCGTTTGTGCTGCCCGTGGAGGTGGACTGGGAACTTGGGCTAAAGTCATTGATCTTGCAAAATCCTATGATCATAAATCTTTCAAAAATCCATGGGTATAAAGTAGACCAATCCATTTTTGTTTGCTATTTGATTTTGTCATCTTACCTTTGGCCCCAATTCCATCAAGTCCATCCTTCAAATCCGTTCATTTTATAACAAAATCATTAGATTGATGCCAACAAGGCATGACGTGTCAATCCTTTAATGGTGAACACTTAAGTATAATTAAGCATAAGAAAGCGGTGGTGGATTGCTTATAGGATGTTCATGGCTTCACTCTATAAATGGTTTTGTAATTTTAAGGCAAACCACTTTAGAAATTCACAAAAGTTATAATTTTAATTGGAAAACTAATTACAATTTTACATAGGCTTGATTCATAAAACAAGTGTCCACTTTTGAAAAATAAGTGCCCATCTTGGAGTTGGCTCCAAAATATTTTGATTGCTAGTTTGCATGGTAGTAGGCTTAGATCTTGCAAACTTCCACGGTGAAAGATCTTTCAAAAATCCTACGGTCATAGATCATGCCAACATCAGTCATACTTCCCACGTTCATAGATCTTGCCAACTTAAGTCATACTTCCCACGGTCATAGATCTTGCCAACTTAAGTCATACTTCCCACGGTCATAAATCTTGCAATTCTCATGGTCACGGTGTTGGGCACTGGAGGAAGATCCCATCAGAATTGTTGTGCTTGCTTCGCATTGCAAATCCCGCGTAGAAGTTTTGTCGACGAGGGAGACCGACGAAGCAGCGGCAGCAGCAGCATCTTTATGGCAGCCGCAGAAGAAGAACTAGCAGTAGCAGCAGCAGCAACCACCACCGCCGCCTGTCAACTCGGGTGCAAATTTATCCTGAAAAATCCGACTGTGTGTCGCCGTACTTGCGAGGTGCACTTAACATTCCTACATTCATTTTTCCGATCTTAGCTGGAAATTTCGTTTGAGATCATTGAAATGCGCGTGTGATAGAATTCAATTCAGCTAAGTAATGTCGAAGATCTTGCACATTTGTATAGTATGACCACCGATAATTTAACGATAGCAAAATTCTCTTTGCCTTAATCTTGAGCCCTAAATCCTTGAGCTGGTTTTCTCTGAAACCCTACAATTTAAATCATGTCGGTGCGCTTTCTTTCGAATTTGTTTGTCTTGATTTTACAGCACATGGAGAGGTGCCGTTTTGTAGACTATACAGTAAATACGCCCTAGGAAATGACTGCAAAATTGTGCTGAATGTGTTGAAGCTTTCTTACTTGGATCAACGATTGAGTCTTAAAGCATCCACAAGAAAAACAGTTGAAGGATCATGTGTAACTTGTGATATATGATGCATTTAGTATCGAGTGTCCAAAAATCTCGTTAAAATGTTCTCAAGGTGTTCACCTTCACCGCACAATGTAGTTTTTCAATTACCTGAAAAGTAAGTAAGAATTCCTCATCCAATGCGGTTTATTGCAATTGCAATTCTACAATCAATGAATATGTGGATAAAGTGCTCAAGAAGGGAAACAACTTTTTCTTAGTATGAAAGAAAATATCTTGCAGCCATCCGTTGTTTGGCTTTGTGGTAAAAGGCTATGGCATGTCTACCCTATATAGCATCTGGCACTAGATGAGTACATGCCGACCTCGGGTGATTGCATGTCATGAATTGAGTAGCTTAGTTCCGTGATTTGAATGTCGGAAAGACACTGCTTTAGAGGATTTAAATAGCTATGCTCACAATGCAAGCGGTTCTGGGGTCCCTAACAATTGTCCATGTCGTGCGTCTAAAGAGTCATGAGGGTTTTGGGTTACCGCTGACCAATTCCCGTGGCCTACGCAGACAAGTATAAAAGAGAAGCTGGCAAGAACTGGGGCTTGTTTTACAAACGGAATGCTGATCGTGTATGTGAATTGCAGTCTTCACATTGTTTGTGATTTGCCGTTTGTAATGGTGATACGTAATTCGATTCTTCAGTTGAATTAGTCGTTTGTGACGTTTCGAGTTCTGAAAAGAGAATTGATGTAGCCAAGAAATTGATTGGTCATGGTAACTGTATTTCTAAGATTTTGATTATTTTTTATCGCGTGCAGTTTTTCAAGGATCGGCATTATCTTGACAAAGAATGAGGCGACTACATTGGAGGCATGGTAGGTATGCCTTCTTTGCATTATTGAGAAACTTCGTTGGCTTTTTCATAAGTGAAGTGCTTAGTTTTGAGATGAATGAGATTGGCGAGATTGAAGTATTTGTTTACCCTTTACTTGACCAGTTTTCTAGCGCAGTCTGGGTCTTAGGGATATCTCAGTATTTTCATAATAATAGGCCTTTTTTCAGTTGATGAGTTTTACGTTACCCAAGCTAGGCATATTTGAATTCTGAATGTGGTGATGATCTGCAGATTAGCAAGGATGAGTCCTCGGGCAGTAAACGAGTGATTTTGGAGGTATGCATTTGTCGAATACATCTGCATGGTTGATTGAAGGTGCATTGCAGATACGCTGTCAGTATGTGTATAAGATTCATTGCTGTTTAGGTTCTAGGCAGATGTTGTAAAGCGTCTGAAACTTGACGGTTGTGACCTACAGGTTGGATGCGGGACTGGGAATACTGTGAATATCCTGACATGCCTGTAACTTTCTGCACGGGCTGTCAACCTTGTCAAGGTATGTTACGGGGCATTCAATATTTGTAAACCCTGACGGTACACTAAGTAGACCATATACTGTGTGGGTGTTGAATTGCGGTGCGTGAGATTTTAGTGTGTCCCCAATAAACCACGTCAATAGCTCCACACTAAATTTGAAAACATATATGACCGTATCCTCTCGTAACTACTTCGGTCCAAAGGGTATTTAGTTAGTGTTGTTTCTTCATGTCATGCATACTACTAATTCTTAGCAACTTAAAAGTAAGGGTTTTAAAAAATGGAGTCTACAAGAGGCTCTTTCCTAGGATGTTTTTATCAACCTTCATTATGTCTACAATGTTGTTGTACCAGCTAGAGCATGATAGTCGGAGGTATAATGAGGTGGATATGATGTTTATGATGACAGGCACACAAAGAATATGGAGGCCGAGTGAATGCATTCGTCCTAGGATCAGCTTCTATACCACTTGCTTCTGTTGATGTTTTCACCCTGATGAGAGCATGTTCCGGGTGCACTCTTTTCACTCAGTATGTGATAGCTGTGAGGGTCGATGGTTTCTGTTAGCATCCTTGTCGATTGGTGGGAATCCCTCGATATTGCTGAAAGGTTTTGTGGAATATTGATGGTAGAAGTTGGTGTGCGCTCAGGTTTTTGTTAGTGGCATACTATCGTAAACATGCAAATGGTGTTGCAAATTGACTTCTTGAAAATCTATATGAGAATTTGAAGCCATTTATTCCATTGTGCTAGATTGCTAACTAGCTCGTGGCTACTTGGAAATGGAGATTAGTTTGTTGTAAATACTTTTAGCCACTTATTTCTGCCATTTTTATGCAGATCTAGTCTGGTTAGCACAGTGTTAGAATTTGTATCTTGGTACCTGCAATGCTAAGCGTCTAATAAAATTCCTAGTTCATTTACTGATTGATACATCTACCGTTGTTTTTAGTGTTGTTATTAACATCGATATTTCTGCTACGGTTTTCCAACGCTCCTTTTGAAGTTGTCCTACTAATGTTCATTTTAGGTGATTGGTATGACAGCCAGGTGGTATGCCCGGTGCGGAATTACGCTGTGAGTGATCTGGCACAGGTATGGCCTTCTCGTTGGTTTAAAAACTTTTCACTTTTTCTTCAGAAATTCACGGTAATTTCAAATCTTTGTAAAAGGAATTGAAATTCTATGGCTTATAGAAGATATGTGATTTCATCTCTCGCAAATGAATTAAAATGATTTCCACTCATATATAGGAACATGCTAAAGAAAAGATATTTAATTCACTATCTGTTCATAAGAAAATACCTACCATGCTGTCAAATTGTGATATAGACAACCTTAATGGTACTACACAAGAATAAGCATTCAACTATTGCAATGATAGGTTGCTTAATTATTCTCCCATCATTGTTTGATAATGAAGGTTGTTTTTGTTCTCTAATCTAATTCAATTTATGACACTAAATGAACATGTGTTTAGTTGAAAGTACCAGGTTTTTTCAATTTGCACCAAAGAATGATACTCACCAACACTATCCGGGTAGAAGTTTGAGCCAAATCATCCAATAAGGTAGATGCACCTTATTCTATCTCCATTTGCAATGTTGTTCTAATGTACTCTCTGTTCATTTTAGAACAAGAGTCTAGGCGTGTATATGATCACGCACATTCTTTAATTCTTGGATTGAAGTGAATGCAGGGAAGTCGTTTGGATTGAATTAGGTGCAAGGATAGAACAAGGTGCATCTACCTTATTTATAGTTGCTCTATGAGTTTCCTATTGCTAATCAATTTTTCATTGATATGTTTGTTTGTTTGGGCACTCTTACTTGAAGTAGAATTTCTTTGAAATATTGTTCGACAAATTTGGTTGACGTTTTGATTTTGAATTGGCATTTTTGGAAATCGATTTGGAAATAGAAATGGAAATATTATTTGTCAATTTGATTAGCAAAAATCTCCAGTTGGGCTTGCAAGAATTGTCGGGAGTATTCACAGATGATGCTTATAGGTATTAAAGTATGCCTTTTTCAATTTGAGTTTATTTTTATATGGACTAGATTTACCGGTCAAGAGCAAAACGTTTTAAATGGATTATATGGACATTTGGACACAAATAATTGTCCTTTGCATGCAATTAAAGATGCTGAGATCTCACTTTTTTGTCAACTAGTTTGGACTATAAGAACTGAACTAGTCATATTATCTCATATAGGTATTTTCTACTTGAAGCATTTGAAAGTAACTAATGTCTTGACTATTAGTATGCACAACAATAATTTGAGAGGATTGAATCTTTAAGTTGTGGATTATTTTAGTTGTTATCGATATTGAATTGGAAGTTGACTCATTATTTTTATATCAAAAGGTATGTCTTGCAATCTTTATGAATGCTTTTGTTTTATTTAATCAACTACTTTTCATATGAAGTAAGTACATGTGTAAGTAAAGTAAGTAAAGTAACTATGTTTAAGTTTGTATAGTCAAGTAGGTATTTGATTTTACTCTGAAATTTTGTTTTGGGTCTTGTGATTAAGTTTGTCTAGTTAAATAGGTATTTTATTTTATTTTGAACTTTTTGTTAGGTCTTGTTGTAAGTTGGAAAGAGATTTCAAATTCTCTTAGTATGCTTTTTTGGACACCCTATGAATAAATTATGAATTTTCATAATGTTGGAATAGATGTGTTCATAATCAATCTAAAGGTTGGACAGTTTGAACAATCATGTGCAAGATTTAGTTGTAGAAACGAGTTGCAATTGGGTTGAGTTCATAGATCTCAACAGGTTCAGGGCTTCTGGCCAAATATTCATATTTGGAAGACTTTTTTTGAATTTACATTGAGAGTGTGAAAGAACCAAGTAGAAACAAAGCAAAATTTAGCCAGTTTTTGGATCACTGGTTGAATTACCTTAATTGGAGAATTGGAGTAGAATTGTAGATTTTATATTAATTATAGACGGAGCTACATTTAATTTAATAGGAGATTTGTCGAGTAACCAACCTTTTTTCCAGATTGATATTCTATTGAATGCATCTCTATTGCATGGAACACACGTGTGACTATTGTATTGGTAAGTACAAGAAGATTTTATTATTTAGGTTGGATAGCTATACATGTGCTGCATGCACCACTTGAACTATTGTTATGTTATTATAAAGATTCGATGATCCTGGACTTACAATATTGGGACAATAACTTATTGGGCACAAATAATTTCCTAGAAAAAAAAATAAACACTAACATTTACTACATTTTGAAGTGCTGAGAAGGTATGCCATTTCATTTTGTACTAGAATTAGAAAAGGAGACTAACATGAGTATAAAAACCTACCATAATGACTTCAGAGATTACTGATCATTTAAACCAAATCCCTTCACGATTGCAAAACCAATAGTCCAGAAACATGCACAGAATGAATCAAAATCCATAGAAGTTGAGAGTTTGTTCTTCAAGAATGATCTTCTAAGCTTCATATAATCAACAAAATTCATCAGCAACCCCCGCCAACGATGACACCAAAGCACTCACCAAGATCAAGCACCAAACCCTGATGAATTCACCCAGTGGGTTTCAAATACACCATTTCACTCTGAGATCAAGCTTCAACGTTGCACAGTTCGTAAACTCAAGCACAATGGTTATTCAAATTTACAATGTCGGAGCAATGTTAGTGCCTCTCTGTCCTCTTCGCGAGACCTCAAAAACTCCAAAATATGATGAAAAAACGCTCTTTCTTATAATAATCCTCTAATAATACGCTCTGGAAGGTTTGGTATATAATACGCTAATATACCACAATGTAAAATACTTATTAGAAATATATAGGTGGGAGCAAAACTATTAAGCTATATCTACAAGCTTAACTATGTACTTCGGGTTTTCTATTGAATTTGGCCCTTGCTGTGTTGTTGCTGGGTGAAGGACCTATCATCCCGTTTTCGACTTTTCTAACACCTCCAATATCGAAGATAATTATTCACTCCCTACGTTCTATCTTGAAGCTGCCTACAGATGGTTGCAAGTCAATGGATTCCTTTCTCAAGTTCCCTGTGGCCGGATGCAGGATCATAAGAAAATTTGATTTTGAGATCGTAGGTCTTGCATTCCATGGCGGCACTCCTCGATTTGCTCCAATATCATCAGGTGTAAGACAACCTCCAATCTTGTTTGAGTTAAACTCCTGACATGCCATATCTTGACTCACCTGCAAACTTGCTATCCATGACAGAAAGTCGATATTTGATTACTCTTGTCGATGCTGAAGCTTTCAGTGACAGACTAACAACCACCTCAATCAGACATTATCAGTAATGGCACGCCATGACTAACCGTGAAAGCACTTTCTAAATCAAAATCAAGAATCTTTCAAGTTAATATGGCAATTCCAATGGTCTACTTAGTAGTGCTCTATCTCTTCGCCATATAATTAAATTACGCCAACTAATTGCGAGTTTGTGAAAGCAAACTACAAGATCTAGCTACACGAAGAGAGTGGCTTCCGTCAAAGTAAATCAAATTTCAGGACACAAGCGACCAGAAATTTCAATTGAGATTTGTAGCTCCTGAGCGCTCAACAATGACATGAGGTGACTAAGATGTTAATTCTATAAACAAAAGCAATATCTCCCAGTTACATTGAAAAAGAAGAAGCGAAGGCACTCACTCTGCCTCAGTATTGATGACTTCCAAATAGGTTTACCTCCGACCAATGTATACCGGTCGTGTTCTATCACGCAAGCATTAAATTAAACTGTTCAGTGAATGAGGAAAGAGCAGAGACCATTCATCGTCCAACTCGCTAAAACGAAGAAATCATTTCAAGATCAAATGCAACCGGATAGAAAGAGCACGCACAAAGCGGAAGCACAAATTTGCCAAAGACACAAAGCTAGCAAAACTGAAACGAGAGGTCTAACTAATTAAGAATTCAATCTTGGCTAGGAAGAACATATTCGTTTATAAAAGAACTAACAAAAGGTGGTGTCCATGCCATCCCCAATCGATCTCACCTTGCATCCTCACTGCAGGGCGACTCAAATCTTCAACACGACGTCCTTCGGAAGGCTGATCGTCTTCACCGTGAGTCAGTTCCGACATTGGGCACTCTACGTACGAGAACAATTCCAACACAGTGTGTCTAGCTCATGATCTGACTACAAGCTTACGGTTCAAAACAATGACCACTGGTTAAGAATGATCGAACTACTCTTGCGTTTTATGATTTCGGTGGGCATGGGGGAGACCGACTTATTCAATCGACCTATCATTCCAAGAAATACTGGGTACTTATTATTTTGGGATTTGCCGGGGGATGAAGGCGGCATCTTGAGGAACGCCTCCCCTGGAATTTCTCTGTGAGGTACCTGCGACTTCCTTGAATGTACTCCTTGAGTAGATATGCATGGTTCCAGTGCATGCACCCGAATTAGCCATGTGTAAGTTGCAGTGTAGCATGCAGTGCTGTGCAGTTGCGAAGACTATTCAGTCGTGCAACATGTCGAGCTATGGAAGCGGTAAGTGATGTTATTTAGCGTAATCAAATTGAGCTCGAGTTTTCATGTTAAAATAAATAAACTAGTGTGCCTTGTGCGGTTGCCACAACCAAAATAAAAGTGAAAATCATATCTTCATTTTTTAATCCTTAAAGGACCATTGTCCCTTTGGTGGACAAATGCGTTTTTGGGCAGGTACCTACGGGCTGAAATTTTCTTCTGTTTTTTTGAAACTTTTTTTGGAGGTAGAAAAGCTGATTATCTTCATGGGAATATAATTTTTTTCACAATTGGTGCTCAGGAACAAAAGTTATGACCAAATAAGCTCAAAACAGGGGACGGCGGGCAACAAAAAAAAATTTGCAATTTTTTTTTTTTTTTCTTAAAGTATTTTTTTCTCATAGATTATATTTTTATCTATCTAGAAAGCTTTGATTCATTTCATTTGGATTCTCTATGAGAAAGTTATGGACATTCTTGTTTTTCGGGCAGTTAGAGCATCTTTTTGAAAAAAATAACTTGTAGGACTCATTTCTGAATGCAATTTTTCAGATTTTTCAGATTTTTTTTTTTGCATGGTTTAGTTTACTTGCTAGAACAATCTCACCATTGGGATTAGTGCATTTTAATCCCATCTAAAATATATGAATATTTTAGATTTTCCTTCTATCTGGTACCTACTTCTACTCAATAATTTTTTTAATAATGAAAATTAAGTTTTCTTAAACTATTTTTTTTTGGCTAGATTCTTAACTCAATTCTCCAGGATAAACATTGAAAGCTCAAATCTCTGTAGTGCAAAAAAATAAAGTTAAAAATATTCAAAGTCGAAAAATCTAGTCCCCCAATGTGCTGAAAATCTTGTTTTTTTCACTTTAAACGCAGATATCTTGCAATCTGTGCGGTCAAAAATTCTGAAATTTTTTCTACACACTCTCATACTAGTTAGGTGTAAGATCCTACGGTTAGATGTGGGAGAAAAACGTTTTTCAAATTTTTTATATTTTGCTATAGAAATGACAGTTTTGAGTCTTTTTTGGCAGAAAAAGGGCCTCGGTCCTTTAGGGGTTAATTTAGTATATATAAATTTTGAAATTCAATATCTTTTTATATACAAAAGAGTACAAGGGCTTTATTGTGGTGAGAGGTTGCGTTCTTGATATAAAGAGATAGCTCTATGTTCAAAGGAGTCCGAGGGTTTTGTTTTTGTGGCATTTGGACATGTGATGTGAAAGGTATATTTTTTCCAAAACAGGAGATAATTTAATTCAATTTTTTAATTCATGAAAACTCTTGAAATTCAGTAATTTTCACACTGTAGGTCCAAACACCATGAAATAAAATCTATGCATCCCTTCATGCGGAGAGCTTTCCAACGGTACTAAGAACGCTACTAGGGAATCATAGTTTCTTAGATCTCAACGTATCATATAGGAAATCTAGACCTGTGGAAGGTTGTTTGACTTCTGGCGTATGTGCAATTATAAGGGGGGGGTATATATATATTTATTTTCAAATGATTTTTTTAATCAGAAGCCTGATGGAGCATACACATTGACTACTCACCTTACATATTCCTGACTCTTTTGGGGGCTTATTTCTTTTCTAAATGCACATTGTCGTAAATGCTTGGAGGCCCTTCTGTGGGCTAAAAGTTTCTCTAATGCTCTAATGTCAAACCAAACAAACCAAACAAACAAAGAAAAGAAAAGAAAACAAGCAAACAAAATAAAATAAAACAAAACAAAACAAAACAATTAAGTGCTAGACTAGTGTACCATGTGCTGTTGCTACAACCAAAATAGCCAAATAGGAATACAATTCATTTTTTATTTTTTATATTTATATATTTATATATATATTTTATTTGGAATAACTTTCAAATTCAATATCTTTTATGCAAAAAAGAGTGTAAAGGCTTTGTTTTTGTGTGAGAAATTGCATTCTTGATATAAATAGAAAGCTTTATACATGACATGAAGGAGTGCAAAGGCTTTATTTTGTGGTGTTTAAACATGCGATGTGTTTAAACATGCGATGTGTTTAAACATGCTATGTTTTTTTCAAAACAAAAGATAATTTCATTCAATTTCCTAATTTTTAAAAACTTTCAAATTCATACCCTTCACACCATAGGTCTTAATGCCATAAAACAAAGTCTATGCATCCCTCCTCACAAAGAGCTTTCCAACGGTATAAAGAACGCAATCAAAAGGCACACGCTCTAGGAGATATCACCAAATAAATAAAACAAATTAAAAAACTAACTAACTAACTAACTTAAGATATGGCCTAATGTGCCCTATGTTGTTGCCACAAACAAAACAAAAGTAGAAGTATTTTTTTTTACTTTTTAATTCACAAAAAATTTGAAAGTCAATAACTTTCACATTATGGGTTTGAACACCACAAAACAAAGCCTATACACCCCTCCTTGCCAAGGGCTTTTTGACGGTACAAAGCATAGGAATAGGGGCACACAATCCAAGAGATCTCACCGTAACAAACAAATAAATTAAAACAAACAACCTAAGTAAAGGTAATGGATGGATGTATTGTATGTAATTGGAGAACAACTCAACAGTGTGATTTTGTGCCATTTTTAGATCAATCAGGAGAGTAAAGAGGACACTAACACACTAAAGAAGACGGACATAATATATTTGAGATTTAACCCCTAAAGGACCAACATGCATTTTTTGGCCGTATAGAAATTTTGGGCACGTACGTGTGACTAGAGATATCCATATTTGAGGCTGAAATTTTAGTAGAAGGTGGGGGCAAGGAATATCTTCATGTGTACCAAGTTTCATGACATTTCAAAATATGAGTTAAAAGTTGGGACCTAATATGTTACTTTTTTCCGTTACTGGGTAGTTTGGACAAATCAGAAAAAATCATTTTTTCCGGAATTTTTTTTTTGAAATTGGTTCTCTATATGTATATATAATTAAAAAGCTTTGAGTCATTGGCCATTTCAATCAATGAGTCAAAAGTTGTGAGGTTTTTTTAGTTTGTGAGCAATTATAGATTGTCTACTCTAAAAATGACTTTAAAGTCGTTTATTTAACTCAATTTTCAATATTTTTGGAAAAAAATAAAATCCTAAGATGTAGATTGATTATTACAACATTACAACCGGGACTGGCATTTTTAAATTCCATGATTAAATTTTTAACAATTTAGTATTTTGAATCATTTTCTACTTCTTTCTACTTACTATTTTTTTCCTATATGTTGTACAATTCCAAATGATGTGAAATTTTTCAAGCATATAGACAACTTTTTTAGGAAACTGAATTTGAAGAAGCACCACCTTTATCGGCATTTTTTCATTGAAAAGTGAGCTTGCAAAGTGCAACTACCCGGTTTTTCGCAGGATTGAAAAAATGGTTTTCAAGACTTTGAATGCTTGAATCTTATGATCCACACGGTGGAATTTTCTGAAATTTTTACCACATGTTTTCAAAATATCATACTACAAGATCCTAAGGTTACATGTGTCAAAAATTTGGTAGTTGTATTAGAAATGGCAGTTTTGGAGCGCTTTTTGGTGATTACATAGTCATGAAACTTTAGGGGTTAATCAAACATGCTCTTCAAATTCAATTAATGTTTGGTCTGCAAAGCCCCTAGATGGTATCATATTATTACCAATGAGATAGCTAGGTAAGTACCAATTTGCAAAGTATTTTTGATAACTTTGTCATTGGATTGTAATCACATTAACGTCAATTTCTTTAAAATTGTAGTCGGTTTGGACACTTTGGCACCTTTTAGAACATGCATTTTGATATTCAAATCTATGTCCATCCTAGATTTTAGATCTTTACATACAAATATGTCACAATTTTTGACATTGGAGTTGAGCCAACGTAATGAAATTGACCATCTTAACATAATGCTAATACAAATTCCAATTTATATTTAAATTCAAAGCTCTCATCCATTCAAAATTGATTTTTGATATCTAATCTACAATATCCTTATATTGGATCATAAAGATCATGCATGTTGAATCTTTCTCCCATTCAAATTGTTAAAGTTAGATTAATCTTTCTTCCCTTCAAATTGTTAAAGTTAGATTAACACTAGGCTTAGAACCTTGCTCTTTCTTCAATTTAGAAAACAATTTTTGGAACATTAGGAAAAATTTCAGCCCTCCAAAAGGCCGCTAAGGAATTGATTTACGGGACACCTTTGGTGCAATTTCAATTTTTCTTAAAAAAATAACTTTTAAAAAAAAAAAAAATACTTAAAAATATTTAAAAAAAAAAAAAAAAAAATTTTAACATGGCATTACTAGTGCCACATGAGCATCTAATTTTGAAATATTAAAAAAATTAATTAAAAGAATTTGATAATTTTTAATTTTTATCTTTTCCATAATTGCACCGGCCAAGTGCCAAACTCACGGCCTTCTGGAGGGCTGAAATTTTTCCTAATGGTTCAATCTTGTCAGAGTGTAAAGGTCATATCATCAACTTCATTAAAGTGGCGCAAATCTAATTTAGAAAATTATGGCATATATGTATATAAACGTATAAAATCTATGATAGATATAGATTTATGTTCCAAGAGACCCGTTCCAAGAAGTGCCAAAGTATTGAAAAACATTAGAAAAAGTATCAGCCCTCCAAAAGGCTACTCCAGAGTGACAAACCAACCTATTAAAAAGCTTGGTTTGTTATTCCAGCTGACTGCTTGTTGAAAAGTCAGTTTTCGCAAATTTATTATTATTGCTATTTTTAGTCATTTTTTTAAGATTAAAAAAATGATTAAAAAAAAAATACTCGTAAATTTTAGTTCCTCTACCACTGCCACTGCAATTTCAGCTGGGCATAAATAGAGGAAAAACAAATTTTTGAGCAAAAAAAAGTAAATTTCAGGATACGTTTTGAGGCTTGAAATTTTCTCTAATGCCATCATTTTAACAAAATTGACATTTCACTGCAAAGAACTTTCAAGTTTGAATTCAATCTTCATCCCTCTTTAACGACATCTTTTCCTTTGTTTCCAAGTTGCCACCTTTTGTGAGAAAGGTTTTAATTCAAACGTTGAACTTCTAGTTACAATGTTAGTTTTTTAGTTTTGATTAAAAAACCCAATGAGCTTTTCATTGATCTAGTACTTCATCTCTTGTTAGGGCTGGTACCTCAATAACGCTCCATTAACCTTTAAAGGACTAAAATATATTTCTAGAAATGGTACCATTTAGGCATTTCTTAGCTCATATGGGCAATTAACCCCTAAAGGTCCAAGGCTTTTTTTCTGCCAAAAAAACACCCAAAATTGCCATTTTTTTAGCAAAGAGTGAAAATAAATTAAAAATGTTTTTTTTGCACATCTAACCGTAGGATCTTGCACCTAATTAGTATAAGAATGTGTGGAAAAAATTTCAAAATTTTTGACCGCACAAATTGCAAGATATCTATGGTCAAAGTGAAAAAAACAAGTCTTTCTTGTGGGACTAGATTTTTTGACTTTGAACATTTTTAACCTAAAACATTTGCACTACAGAGTTTTGAGCTTATTTGTAATATGGTCTATTGTAAATTATTTTTGCTCCCCGCTATCCCTTGTTTTGAGCTTATTTGGTCATAACTTTTGTTCCTGGGCACCTATTGTAAAGAAAATTATATTCCCACAAAGCTAATCAGCTTTTCTACCTCCAAAAAAAGTTTCAAAAAATCAAGAGAAAACGTCAGCCCTTAGGTACCTTTTTGAAAACGCATTTGTCCCCCGAAGGGACAACGGGCTTTCAGGGATTAAAGGAGAGAATTTTAAGAAAATTTGTAATCTAAACAACACAACACAATATTAGAAAAGACCATTAAATCAGAAATGTGTGTTTTATTTTTTTTGTAAATTTAATTGCTAGCATATAAAAGTGTTTTAGTTCTTTATGTGTGAACTACTGAAGAAAGTTAGTTTTAGGATGGTTAATTCTTTAAATATCTTCTTGTAACACTAGAATTTGCTAGTGTAGGATATTATTAAATGAAGGGATATAATTTCTTTGGGCAGTCCCCACCTTTTACATTGGTACACATATGCATTAGCTAAATATTTAAAAGAGGACTATAGAATTTCCAAAAAATATTCTATAGATGTTCTTAAAATGAATTTACAGAATTGCATTTATTTGTAATTATTATTTAATTATTATCTCTAAAGAATAAACAAGACTATATCTTTTAATTCAAGTATCTTACTACATTTTCCTCAATGATCACCACAAGCTTAATTTTTAACACTCTTGAAGTTCTTTAGAAGCCAAAATCTAAGGATCAAGTCTTCACATTTTATCTATATTGTTGATTAAATCTCTTTAAGTGTCCTTGCTAGGAAAAGGAACTTACATTTGGAGATTTTTAAGCAAATTAAGTTATGTCTTAACCCCTAAAGTCCCAAGGCCATTTTTCTGTCAAAAATCACTCAAAACTGCTACTTTTGTTGCGTTCATCTAAAAGATGAGAAAAATTAATTTTTTTTAGAAAATAACCGTAGGATCTTATACTACACTTTTTACAGATCATGTAGTAAAAATTTTGTGGTGTTTGACCGTACGGATTGAAAGATATCAGCATTCAAAGTGAAAGAAAAAGTTTTTTTCAAGAAGATGCTCTCATTGCCCGAAAAACAAGATTGTCCATAAGTTTCTCATAAAAAGTCCAAATGAAATGAATCAAAGCTTCCCAAATAGGCAAAAATATAATCTACAAGGAAAAAAAATTAAAAAAATTAAATTAAATTTTTTGCAAAATTTTTTTGCTGCCCCTTCTCCCCTGTTTTGAGCTTATTTGGGCATAACTTTTGCTCCCGGGCACCGATTGAAATAAAAATTACATTCCCCGAAAGCTAATAAGTTTTTCTATCTTATGGGAAAGTTTCAGAAAGTTTCATTAAAAATTGAGCTCATAGGAACCTGCCCAAAATCCATTTTGTCCCCCGTAGGGACAATGGGACTTTAGGGGTTAAGAAAAATTTAGACATAAGATCTTCATTTTTGCAAATGTTCCAATTTTTTTGTCCCTAAGGTAAAAACACTCAAAGCCATGTTTGTAACCATTTTTGACAAATAGACATCTATTGAAAGCGAATTGTCTTCAAAAGTGCAATTAAATTGTTCCCTTATTCAATTGTAATTGGTGGACTACTAATTTCCTAGATTCTAATTTTATAACTAGGTGATGATAGGTTAGGTGAGGGTTTCAATGACCTAGGGAACTTCCACTTTGAAAATTCATAGTCATTACATGGTTTGTTCAAAAATTATAATTAAAAAAAATTTACGATTTCGAATTGCTAATACTTAAGTGTTTTTTTTTAAAAAGGTGCCTTGAATTATACTAAACTGCTTATTTTGATGGCTTTGGATGTTTTCACCTTACATGACTTCATTTTGAATCTTACACAAACATCATAATGCACCTAGTAATCACACTAGTCATATTGTCAAAAAAAGATAGTAATAGCTATTTCAATACACTTGAATGTAAATCATCCATTTCATGTAGCTCCTTCAATAAGCTTTGGAAGACATTCATGATCCATCCAATGAATACTTGAACTCTCAAATCAACATATACCACAAACATTAAGTGTTTGTGCCACCAAAAATAGTCATTTTGCAACTCCTAGGTAGCACAAATCCGCCTACTACTCATTGTAGTCGATCAAATGTAATCATCTATCTAGATTGTACAATATAATTTAACACATCACAATTTCAAGTACATTTTCTCTGGCAAAATCAGAAATCACAACCTGAAATGTCCCAAAATCTACATTTTCTCCGACCTCATAGAATGATCATCAATAAACTAACCATATGGAAATGCTTATTCTTCATACCAAAGCTAATCCAAAGTTGTAACTCAAGAATGCTGATCGAAGTGAGTGCCTTCCCTCAAATGTAGTAAAGAATTGTGAAGCTGATTTGATCGAGCTACAAATGTGAAGGTTAGTATTGTTTTTGATAATGATCTTATATAGATGACAACAAGACATGTGGGCCCTAGATAATCACTTACAAAATTATACATCAAAGAAAGTTGGATCTATTATAAAGATTAATTTTTATATTAATAGTCTTTATCTCTTAAATATTGAAAATAACTATATAGATGCAACAATGTAGACAATCTTTAGAGTGTATATAATGAATGCTTAATGTTTATATCTTTTGGGGCAAGGTGATATCTCTACATCTTCTTATAGATAGCTAGAGGTTGAAGTTTTGGTTGTCTCTAGTGTAGGTTTAATTGTAAAATTCTTCATTTCTTGAATTAAAATTTGTGCATGTTTGATGGATAGATCCTTCCAATCATCATCATGTAAGTTGAATATTTCATAAAACAGAATGCAAGTAAAAACCAAAATTTGAAAGGGTTTAGGGTATATGCGCAGAATGCCATTGAAAGCAAGAAATAAAATATGGACTTTCAAAATGGAAAGTCAAGCTTCTAAAAGTTCTTTAAAAAATGTTAAAATGAATAGTACGACTTTGGCATATTGGTGTCACACACACTACTAAGACAAATCAATGTAGCCTCTCACAAAGCAAATTTATCCAACACAAAACCTCTTACAATCACAATGCACAAATATGATAACAATGATGAGTTCCACAAATGTATACAAAAATAAATGCCCTTTGCTTTTGAAAGTTTTGATATCAAGTTTGAAGCTACTTCTTCCATCTTTTTAGGCATTGAAGACCCAATAGAACCACAAAATTAAGGGATTTTGTTTTGAAGAAGGATCCACCTTTTGCTTGATGTAAGGATATCCATCTTATTTGTATCATAATTCATTTGTGTCCTAATTGTGTCACTATGTACAATTGGGGGACAAAAGTATCATCGTCCCCTTTTGTTCCCACACAAATGCCCCCATTTTCAAACACTATTTTTTATAGTTATTATGTAATTCTTGGATCATTACATTTGTACTTAGTCCCAATTATGCATACCAAATTTCAACATCAAAAAAGCAAAACTCGATTTTTGGTGAATTTTTAAAGTCAATTTTCATAGTTTTACATAGTGTTTTATTGAAAACAATTAATGATGAAGTTTTTAAGTTCAATTGTGATGATCTATAGGGAATATCTATACGCACATCTTATCTTCAACAAAGATTTCTTAAAAAAAATTTACAACTCCTTCCAAAAAAAATTCAATATTAGGGTGACAATGTTCTAATTTTGGAAAATTGATATATTTTTATTGTAATTAGATTTTTCTATTTAATCATCACATTGTATCTAATTTTGTACATTTGAGCATGATGGTACAATTGCCTTGCCAAAATCTAATTACAATAAAAATATATCTATTTTCCAGAATTAGGACATTGTCACCCCAATATTGAATTTTTTATAGAGGGAGCTGTGAATTTTTTTTAGAATTGTTTGTTGAAGATAAGATGTGCATATGGATATTTTGTACATATTTCCGCAATTGAATTTAAAATTTTCATCATTAATTGTTTTCAATAAAATATTATGTAAAACCATGAAAATTGACTTAAAAAATTCACCCAAAATGGAGTTTTGCTTTTTTGATGTTGAAATTTGGTATGCACAATTGGGACTAAATAGGAATGCAATGATCCAAGAATTACATAAAATTTATAAAAAAGAGTGTTTGAAAATGGGGGCGTTTTTGTGGGAACAAAAGGAGGTGACGATACTTTTGTCCCCCCATTGTACTAAAATAGAAACATCCATAGCGCACTTGTTTCCATTTTTGTATCCAAAATTGTTACTACATCTATCCCTAGACTTCCCATTAATGTGTCCTTGAAATGCTTAATTTTAATTTGCCGACGCATTTGAAAGACATACACCTAACTTTCATTTGTTGACTACATTTTTTTGCAGATTTCAGTTTTGGATCCACCTACATGACAGTTTCAGTGGTCTAGGGAGCCGCCACTTTGAAAAATCATAGAAATTACATTCTACAACCAAACAAATCTAATTTGTTTTTAAATATTCATGATTTTCACTCGCTAATAGAACAAAAATATTATTTTTAGGTAAAGGTGCCTCCAACTAATGGCTGAATTGCTTATATTGATGGTTTTTGGTGTTTCTACCTTAGTAGTGCACATTTAAGAATCTTGACATTTGATACAAAAGTGGCACAAATAGTCTCAATTTCAATTGAATTGTGGCACAAACAGGATGGCTTAGCTAATAATCTCTGGCATTTCAATACGCCAGGGTGTGTCTGTATTGATACACAGCTTGCAAGGAATTTCTCATCCATTGCAATCCTACAGCAAACATCTAAGCTTGCTTACACGACGTAAGAGCGTATAAGACTATAAGCATATTCAGCCGGTTTGCTGGCTCCGTTTTCTCGCAAAGAAAATAACCATCAAAACCGTGATGAAAGTAGGATGGAGTCAAGCGTTTGAAAGGCACGGTTATTTCTCGATCGCAGATCTCACTGTCAATTACAATCCACCAGAACCTCACATTCGTGAGCAATCGCACATTGCTGGAATCGATCGGATTTCTCGCATCGCATCGGAAGAAGAAAGTTCAATTCCCTGTCTGATTGATTGAATCATACTTGCAAGGATTGGGTTTAGGATTTAAAAAGAAAATCGTCTCTGCTCGAGAATCGCATTGGGAAATACCGAAATTGGCGATAGCGATGGCGATGGCGATGCTCGTACTTTAAATAGCAACGCGCGATCCCTACGAAAATCGTTCAGGATCGTACCATTTTTCCCTGAATTAGCTTGTTTGTTGGAGGTTCGCAATGGTGACAACCCTCGGTCCTTCCACGTCTGCATTTGGGTTCTGTTCCTACACAACGCCTCTATGCTTTTGTATCTCCTGGGAAGCAGACGAGTAGGATTAGCGAGCTGAATTGGGACGCGACTCCTAAGCGCGAGACTGCTTAGCAGCGAAGTTGCGCAGAGAAAGAGTTTTCGCAACATGGCGTCCAACATTGCGGTGCAAGAGGTGGCCGACCATCACCAGGATCCGCACAATTTGTGCACCAAAATTCACTACTACAGGTATCCGGGGATCGTTCCAATTGCTTCAGTGTTTTTGCATTGTGCATTTTGCGTATAGGATTTCGCATATGGGATTATGGAATTTGGATTTTGGATTGCTTGGATTGTGCGAGTGATGATGTTGTTGTGACTCTTTGTAGGAAGTGTGGATGCTATGAGGATTGGGGTCTGCCAAAGCGTCTGGGGTAACGCCAAAGCGCGGACGCAGTGGCAGCGGCAGTTAGAGCCGACGGGGTCTGATGAGTATGGCGTTTATTGGGAGGTGAATTTCCTTATGGACGGTGAATTGCACTTCGTTGTGCATAAACGAGATACCAAGGTATTTGATTTAAATATTTTCACTTTGACCCTTTTGACGTGAGAATCAATGGAGCTCAAACTGATGAAACCCTACTTTCGGCAGCTTGGTCCTGCCATTTCAAGCTCTTGGTTCCAACATTTCACTGTGAAATCTGCAACAAGTATGCTGCAGCGTGGCAAATGCTTTAGAATGTCATTTAGAGAGGGTTGTGGTCAAGAGTTTTTTACGATCCACATTGATCCATCTCTTGAGAGCTTGGATGTTGGATTGTAAGTGGACTTTCGCAAGTACAAGGACTCTTAAGGTATGGCTGGTTTCAGGGAGACCGACTATTTGTACTGAAATTCCGGACCCAGAATCACTTCCTCAGGTCTGGCGACGTCCACAGACTCTTAGAGAATTTTTGGCTTTTTTGGGTGTTCATAAATTTGATACTTATCAATTTGGGCATCTGCTTTGCAAGCGATGGTGAAATCGTAATACGGTTTTTGAAAAAAAAAAAAAAAATGACCCTTGCAGCAAATTTTTCATAGGATTGGACAGAGTTCTCAGGAACTTTAAAACATGATCATCATGAAGATAATCTTCCCTATGAAGAGATTCTACGGTCACAGTGATCATACCGAAGCCTCTTCATGTATACTGGGAGGCCTCTGTATGACTATCTTGACTATTGGGTGACCTCGGAATACTCTCTTTCTGTTGTATTGTCTTAAAAGTTTTGAAACAGTCTACTTCTGCAGAATATTCTGTGTTGTTGTGTCTCAAACTTTCCCAAGAGAAGCATTCTTGATAGTAATTTTGAGGTTCTAATTTAATCAAGGTGGAATTGGACAGGGTGATCTTGGCAAATCCAAGGCCTTCTGGGTGACAAAGGATTTGCTGGCCTGGAGGTGGTGATGGTGAGGATTGCTTTCTTCATAACATTCTGTGCTCTCACCCTTCTCTATTGTAGATGGCAACCAAAGAAATAGACCCAAGAGTCTGGTATCCACTGTAACGATCCTGCAGTGAGTGGCCAGCGCTTGTCTTCTTCCTGTAGCTGTTAGCACCTCCCTCTTGAGATGAGTTCAAGGTTGTGCACAAAAGAATTTGGGTTCCTTTTCCAAGTGTGTAGGCAGTTTCTCAAAAAGTTTCATTTAACAGGTGGCGAATGGGTTTCCATAATAAAACAAATGCATTGCTACCGGTCATTTCAGATCAGTGTCTGAGTTTTTCCAGTTTAAGGCACATTTGTGGAGAATTCTAAGATTACTTTCTTTTCATTTTGATCAGGGTCGGACGTTGTCGTGAAGCTCGAAGATCTACATGGATTACCTTCAAAGGTAATAAACAAGAAAATTTATTCAGGATTTGCTATATGCCTGCATGTTTGAGCTCTTTTGGCTCGATTCTTAATCCTCATTGTTTTTTGTAAGCTATGCAACTCTCAAAGCAAACACATTTCGGGTATGGTCCTGGCGGAAATCTAATTCTATATAACTGTCATATCATCTGTTTTGTCAGGTGCTGGGAAAGTTTCCTCACATCACAGGGTGCCGTGCATTCCGGTTACCTGCAGATTTTGAAGTCAAGAAATTATTGAAATCGCAGTTGGCCCTGTCAGCTACTGATGGTGAGCCCTCAACCTTTACATTTATTTGTTAAAGAAGGTGCTTTTTATTTCCCGTCATTGCTCCATATTTTTTGTGACCGTGAGGCAAATGGCAGTGTTTGATCTTGTACTATTGAGGAAGAGAAATGTGTGAAATCACCAAGTGCACCATTGATGATTTCACAAACTTTGGAGCCGTGATGACTGGGGATATGGAATTCCAAAGTATTTTTATCATGAAGAATATAGAAGACTAGGATAAGTCACAAAAATTGGGATAAGGGCAAGGGTTGGACTCTCATAGTTGTGGCAAACGACAAAGGCCATACCAGTGTTAGTGAAGAGATCACAATTTTTGAGTTGCTTCTCTTCACTTTGCCAGCTTAACTGATGGGTATTTGGGGGTTCTCATGAACAGGACAAGGAGAAGCTACAGATGCAAGTGGAATCCAAGTGGCTGGCGTTTTGGATGATCTATTTGCATATGTCGGTGCACTTGGTGCAAATGACAGCCACGAGCTCGGAGGTTAGCAGATCGCGCGCCTTGTACACGGCGCCGTAGGAGCCTTTCCCGAGCTCGTTCAAATGCTCATATTTCAACACGGATCCTCAAAAGGCAACACTCTCCTGCAACGGGCTTGTGGTGCGGTCACGAACACCCGAAGCTGCTCTCTTCCTCCCTCCACTCTCGCGACGTTGCAAGCTCCCTCGCTCCTTTCGAAAACTCTCGGCCGCCTTGTGCACAACGGTGGAGTACGGGTCCCCTACAGACGCGTGCTCGATGAGCGTCGAGAATTGTGTGGAGATCAACAGTGCTGATCGAAGTGAATGCCTTCCCTCAAATGCAGTAAAGAAATTGTGAGCTACAGATGTGAAGGTTAGTATTGTTTTTGATAATGATCCTATATAGATGACAGAAAATTAGTAGTGAAATGACATTGAAGAGCCGTTGAAATCCATACTCAAAGATACAGCATCAATATGATTTCAGTGATTCGAAATTTAAGCATTCGAGCAAATAATGTGAGTAACAGGGTAATGATCTTCATTCTACATTGATTACTAGTAGGTCATATGTTCAATTTACATTGGCCATTCCTGATGCCATATTGTACACTCCTGTTTACAAACAGGGGATCTGCCGGAGCATGAACAAATCTGCAATACTTAAGGAAAACGGAAATTCGACGGAAATCCTCTACCACAGCGTCAATGGTTTTACATTAAAAGAAAAAACTTTACACACAGAAACGCTAACGAACTACGTACGCAACCCAATCACGCATAATAGACATCCCTCAAAACACTACAAATACTTTAATAATCATCAGGACCAAGACGAACAAAATGCACCAAATGCAAAACATATAATGGGCGCAATACAAACCACACTAATCCAGCCCCCCCGACCTGAGAAAAAGAGAGAGCGACCACGTTGTGCATTATTTCAACAAGGAAATGAACAGCTCAAGACAATTAAATTTGAATGGCTGTCCCAAGAAATAGACTACCGGAAGTACCAACACTATCAAACTAATCAAATCAATTATTAACACAAATCCTACTCAATGCAGCCACTCACTACTCGTACAAACTCGAACTAAGCTCCGCAAAATACTCCGTCAATCTGCCCTGGAATCCTTCGCATCACTCTCGAAGAGGAATCCGCGACCAAATCACGATTGCAGCGTTTGAAAATTCTCCGGTCAAATCTTCCTGTAAATCTCGCAGCAAAGTCGTGATGATAATCACAACCCCCTCGGTCAAAACCCACGGCATTGTACCGTTGGTAAAAGAATAGCCTCCCGCAAAAGAGTACTCCAATCAGAACGATGAAACCAGCAAACTCAAGCTTGATAGGAAGCTACATTGCAATCAAACCAGAAAATTGATGCACAAAAAAAGAGCCGCGGTAAATGCGAGAACAGTTGGTACGGAGGTTGTGGTTGCAGAGCCGTCTTGAACGACATTCAAAGGTCCTCCCGCTATAGGTTCAGGACCGGTACCCGGACTGTAAATGGGGCTGGATCCCGGACTTGATAATGGGCTGGTTTCCGGGCTCATTTCCGGGCTGATGGCTGGCGATGGTGCGCTTTCAATTGGCGGCTCAGCAATCGTTGGAGACGGCGGCAGAGGAGTCGCAGGCGGTGGCGGCCGAAATAACGTGGCTGGTGGTGGTGGCACCGTAACTCCATCACTGGGCGGGGCGGTTGTTTCCTCTGGTGGTGGCGCGGCGTCGACTGGCGGGTCGGCAACAGGCGGCAGTGCCACGGGCGGATCCGCAGTCGGCGGCAACACAGGTCCAGCGGCAGGTCCCGAAGCTGTAAGATCGAAGCAGCCGATTGCGCAGAGGTACTCGTTGTACAAGGGGTCGAAGTAGGCTTTATCCAAGGGGACGTAGTACATGAAGCCAGCGAGGCCCGCGGGATTCGCCGCACTGAGAGACGCCCACAGCGAGGTGCTGCAGTTCTGGGTCCCGTCGGGTTGGTAGTTCCCGTTCTCCCACCCGTACCAAATGCACTTCGCAGTCTTCTTCTCGTACTGCACGGCGGGTTTGGGCCCGTAGGTTGTTGTGGGATCCTGGTCCATCCCTGCCGGACGCGGCATTCCGTCGTAACCATCAAACGCAGCTTCAACCACAGACCCACACAGCAACACCAGCGTCATCGCCAACACAGCTCTCATTGGGATCCCCATCACACCCATCCACAACCCCCACAAAACCTCGCAAAGCTTATAGATCGAGCATGAGAAATCTAGGACGAGAGATCCAGCACCATTCGAGATCTAGCGCGAGAGAGATCTCGCTTACGAGATGTAACCCGAGATCTACCAAGAGGGGGCTCCGCGAGACTTGAGACTGGTGTGGTGAGAGTGAGAGATGAGCAAGCAAGAGGAGCTCTGATGCCAATTGCCAATGGAGGCTACACCTGTAGAGAGCGCGGAACCGCGGAAGGTGAAGTTGATGGCGCCCAGCTCGGCTGTGAGCCTGAATAACTGAAACAGTTGGGGGCAACTATACGAAATCTTCGGAACATTCAATATTTTAGGGTGGAACCGAACTGCGGGACGGGTGCGCGCGGGAGCTGGACCTTTAGTGCGAGGGAAGCGGGAGTTGATGGGGCCTACAACTAGCTAGAGTTGGCACGCAGTTGGCGCTCACTGCGTGACGGTCGCGCCGCAGGAAAGGAAGGGAGTGGAACTTCAACTCCGACTGATGAGGAAGCGGGGAATCAGGGGCTTGGGATTCGTTCTCGGGTTTGCTGGAGTTTCGTACTGAATTCAAGGCTGGGTTCCGTTGGTGTCAAACTTTCGTTTTTCCTGGACATGATTTTTATGCTAATTTGTAAAATCATTCTGCTTTTGATTTGTACTGTTTTTGACATCTACACAAAATAGTGAAATTAGGTTACCCCATAGTAATTTATCAACATTCAACACTATATAAATTTGTACAAAGAATGCAGCAATGAAGATCTATGTGTGTTGTATGGGTTGGTGCACTATTCATGGCTTGCGTTTAGAGAATTGCGTGTGCCTCCATGTGGATAAGCATTGGCTCATGAGCTAAACTTCACAAATTATCCTATATGAAAGTCAGGTTCAGGTATAAATTAAATATTCTTTGGAATGTCTGAATGTTTGGAATATTACAAGTGAAATATTCAAAATGTTGCAGAAATTCTTCATCCATATTGCCTAAATTTTTGAATAAGTCTGAAAACCTACATGCCTTAAGCCCCCGTATGATAGGTTTTTCCAAACAAGAAAACCTAGAAGTTGACAAACATAAAAAAATTTGAACACCAAAATGTCAAAACACTATTACCAATAAATCCAACTATCTAAAATCCTTTGGGTACAAAAAAAAAACTATTTCAATACTCAGGTCCCAAATTAGACCTTCATGTACAATAGGACAATGGTTGGCATAGGGTACATCACTTTTTGGACACACTAATTACCTTATTTTTGTTTAAGGCCTCCAAAATTTGTCTAATTTGGTCATTTTTATCAAGTAAAATGACCCTAAAAATTTAAACTAAAGATCCGTGCGCCTCAACAAGATCAAGATGTATACTTCTAATGAGTTTTTTTTGGAAGAATTTAACTTTTTAAATCTTTTCATAGATGTGAGAAAAAATGCTGAATTTTGGGATTTGCAGGCATCATAGTGCACAACTTACTAAGTTTTTATTAATAAAATTAATTATTTTATATATTATACCATTTAATGTAAGTCACATCCAAAAATGATATTAAAATAAAATTATTTGATATTCCAAATGCTAGTTTTTGAGGATTCTAGGTGCATAGGACAAAATTTACTTTTTCAACTAAAAATATATTAAAAATTTCTTAAAATTCTTTGATTGTGGTGAATTTTTTTTTCTTGGTACATTACAAGTATAGGTAGCTAAAACATTAAAAAAGAATTGAACCCCAAAAGAGGCCGCTTTGTAATGCAAAAATTTGGGTGGGAAAAGCCTTCACAACTTACTAATTAGGCCAAGAATTCTATGATGAATTCAAAAATTTGTCATCATTACTCAATCCATCTTCATGATCTCTTGAATTAGTGAGTGGAAAATGCCTTCTTAATTCATTAATTGGCCAAGGATTGCATTGTGAATTCAAAAATTTGTCATCATTATCCAATCTAACTTCAAGATATCATAAATTTCATGATGGTTTCCTCATGAAGGATGGAGCACATGCCAAGTGGTGGTTGTAATGAATCTATGATTGCTCTCATATTCATGCAATTACATGCAATTAGTACTAAAATTAGTAAGAAAACTCAAGGCCTCTTTTGGGTTCAATTCTTTTCTAATGCCACATTTTGTAAAATTGCACTTTATTATATTTAAGAGATGAAGTTGTTTTGACACAGTTCAGTGACTGACATTATATTTCAAACAGCGTTATTGGGTACCCCAAGCCGACCATTGCCCAATAGTGAAGTTAGATTGCCCCATGCTAATTTCTCAACATTTGACAATATATAAATATTAATCATCATTACTATGGAAGAATGCATTACTTTTGAATTAGATGTTGTAGTAATTGGGACTCATAAACCTCCATGTATACATTAGAGAATATTTTAGCCCTTTATAGGGTTGAATGGATGCATCAAAATGTGCATTTAGGAAAAATATGAGCTCAAAAAGGCTGCCAGGCAATCTATAAGGTGAGCAGTTTGTCAAAGTGCTCCATTAGAATTCCGATAAAAAAATTAGTTTTTATTATTTTAAGAAAATATATGCATATATATGTATATATATAAATTTTTCACTGTAATTGGCTAATTGCACATCCACCATAGAGTCCAGATTTTTTGTAATGCAAATGGAAATACTTGTAGAAATATTTGTTGACTTTGATGACTTATAAAGTAACTTTCTTAGAATAAGACAACTTAATTGTTAAAGCTATTTACTTTCACTATTTTGTATAGTTTGCATAGTATATTTAGAACTTTTAATACATATAAAAAATTTCAAGATTCTTTTAGTAAATAGAATGAGAATTTTTCTTGGAATCTGTAGTGAGAATTTTTTCAAATTTTTCAAATTTTATTGAGTGCAATATTACTAGTGAAAATATGATTCCAAATATTTATGTTTTTCATAATCTACCACAAAAATTTCAAAAGTTGTAGAAAATTTGAAAAGTATACAAAAAGCTTTGTATTTTTTTTTATGATTTTTGGATTTTTATAGAGTAAATTATAAGAAATATGAATAATTGATCAGGTGTCATACTTTAAATTAGTGATATTTCACTCAATAAAATATTAAAAGTTGTGAAATCCTTACCACAAATTCCAAAAGGAATTCTCATTGATAAAGAATCTTGACATTTTTTTACTATTAGAAGTTTTTTCATTGAATAAATTTAATAAATAAAATTAAAAGTTAAAAATATTTTTCTAATTATAAAAACATTTTATACAAGTGTGTTACTTGTTCAATGTACCTCAACATGTCCAAAATTTGTTGAAAAAATCTAAGTTTTTCATTAGTTGTGGCAATTTTTGAAGTATATAAAAATAATGAGAACCATTAGGAAAAAAAGGGAATCCAAGAGGGCCGTTTTGACTCTAGACAAGCAATGTTGAAATAGAAAATAAATAAAAAATATTATTTCTTTATTTCCTATTTTTAATGTATTTGCATTGGTAGCTAGAATCAAACAGTCTTCTTGAAGCCACATTATTTTTCTAATGAACCATTTATGGCAAATTTCATTAAAATGGATAAAATTCTACAACTTTGCATTTTTCACAATTTAGACCTCGCAATCTGAAATCTATACTAGCCCTAGATATTTGAGATCTATAATAGTTCTAGAGTTTTCAAATTGTGCGGTCTGAAATCTATACAATTCCTAGATGCCTGAAATCTACGACAATCCTAGATGTTGAAATCTATAAAAGCCCTAGATGGCACTTTTGCAGTTTAGATTGCGCGGTCTAAAAAATGGCATAAGAATATAACCATTTTAATGAAATTTGCCATATTTGAATTTGCAAATGCTAGCTTGCTCATCAATTATAATACAATAGTAGTACAAAATAAACTAATTTACTATATAACATCACCACTTACCTTCAAAATCATGGGAGTGTCGCCTGGACTGGACTGCCTGGAGTCCAAATAAAATTCGGGGATAGCCTGGACTGGACTGGGTGGCCAGACCGTGGTTTTGGTATTTTTTAGTCCTTCCTACATGGAGACTTTCTCACCAGGTCCTCATCTTTTTCTCTTCATACAAAGGAAATTCAAGCCTTGCTAAGTACCAAATTTTGGTCACTAACTTGGAGGCATAATATTTGGTAAAGTTTTTAGGACCTGAGGAAGTCAAAGCTTCGCCGTAATTCCAATTTCTCAAAAAATCCTAGTGACTTAAACACTCCTAAAATCAGAGCTTCGCCGTAGTTTTGGTTTCTCTAAAAATACTAATAACTCCTAAACGTCTAAAGTCAAAGCTTCGCCGTAGTTTTGGTTTCTCTAAAAATACTAGTAACTTCTAAACGTCTAAAGTCAAAGCTTTGCCGTAGTTTTGGTTTCTCTAAAAATACTAGTAACTCCTAAATGTCTAAAGTCAAAGCTTTGCCATGCTCCCAAAATTGACACAAATTAAAACAAAGGGGGTTCAAAGCTCCGCCGTGCTTGGGGAAACATGTCTAAATTCTATGGACTCACAACACGTGAAGTCAAAGCTTCGCCGTGCAAAGGGAATACAGTGACAAAGGCAACGAGGGTTAGTTTCAACAACACACACCTACTTACATATGTTAGTGGAGGTTAGGACTCTAATACTTCTAAACACAAGTTAGTAACACTATAATCTACCAAAGAACCTTAAAAGCAAACACTAAGGGTCCCCCAAGCGGCAAGCTGGACGTAGGAGGGATTCCCTAGGATTAGTACAAAGAACTCAAACTTAATCAACAACTTCAAAACCACAAGAAACACAAAGAAACCAAAGCCAACTTAGAAGGGACCCCAACGTCCTTCAAGAGAGCTTGAAAAAGAGTGACAATGGAGCTTAAAATGCTCCAAAAACACAAAAGTTTGGCAACGTGGCCTAAAATGGCCAAAATCCAACTAAATGGACCTAAAACTTGAAAAGAGGTTCAAAATGAACCTAAAGGGGTGAAATGAGAGGAAAATGAGAGCCCTTATATAGTTTTCCAAGGCCCTCATCCCCCTCTCTTTTCCTACATGGTAATCTTATCAATTAAGATTTTCATCCTAATCTTCTAGATTTTCACTTTCTACGCTGGATCAAAACTCTAACTTTTGGCGACTTACTCCAAATCACAAACGGATTGCGCCATTGGCTTCAAAAGGCCATTTTTAGTCCAAAGGTCTTTCTACCCCCTATTTTGACGCTAAAAACTCAACAAAACTTATCGCTAACTGAACACCAAATTAAGGTAAAAATCCAGTTTTTGGAGTTTGACTTTTCTGAGAAAAGTAACTACCCTAAGTTCTCTAGAATGTATAAGGGAGTAAGAAAAGACCCAATTTTGACCTCATTCCGATTCCGTATGCTCCTGGGACGCCGGTCAACTTTCCCGCATTCTTCAAATTTGTCAATTTTTGAGGAATCTCGCCGGTTCGGGTACTTTTGCCTATTATAATGTCCTGAAACTTGTTGGGGCATCTTATTAACATAAAAGATGCTATTCTAATTTTTATTGAGATTTTACCGCAATCTGGGTAATTTCCAAGAATTTCCCATCGTAGGTTTTGGCGGTTGACCGTTCGGAAGGGCATTTTTTGCAAGTCAAAAAATTCCAAAACTTTTTATGGAACCTCTCATGGAATTACACAAAGGATGTGCAAGCTCATATTCTTACTTTGCACAAATGTCGAAGGAGAATCGAATCTTGTCTTCTCCTTTTAAATCCGCCCACCAGGGACTTTTTTTCGTCGGGGGGAATCTTGGCAAACCAATTTCGCCGTTGATCTCCAAATGTGATTTCCACCCCAAAATGACATGCGGCATCCTCCGATTCCTCCCAGGCGTCGGTCGTGAGGTTGTAACTCCTGCAAGCTAACAATTTGGGGTTTCTGCTATTTTGTCGATAAAATGGGGAAAGTGAAACCTATCGTCAAGAATGGATTATCTGACCTCAACGGTGTTCCTTTGGTCCAAATATAGCCCTAAGAGGTTACCTAGCCCTTGGGTTGGCAGTTCTAATCCTATTTACCAAAAACCCGTTTTAATCACTCGGAATCCCGGTTTTAGTCTATTTACAATGGGAATTGGGTTTAGTCTGAGGGAATTATAGGTATAAGTGACCAAATGCTATATTGGTATGTGACACACCTATTTTGGTCTTACACTCTTTTTAGGTCTTTTTATGCTTAAACTATACTCAAAACAGTAAGAATGAAAAGAAAAGAAGAGAGTGAGTCCCGAGTGACAAATCGGGGGCTCACACCTGTTCTTGTTTTTCTTACCATAAACTAATAAATCATTATGAATCAAGTTATTATATATTTATAAGGATTAACTGATCAACTGATAATATAGTTATATAACAGTAATATTAATATATATTATCATCCTAATATATGATTATTATTATACTTAGATGTGATATATTATCCTGTATTCATGGGAAAATCTAATGTTTAAATATAATTTAGTTATAAATGTTGGTACCAAACATGTGTGTCAAATTTTTCTTCCACTCGCAAAAAGTATCAAAATTTTATATGTTAATTAAACAAGAGGATAAATTTGGTTTGATGGTTGAATTTGACTTCAAGGTCTTTGTTGTGCTTTTTTTGGTTGTAAGAAATAAAATAACCAATCAAAAAATTTTCACACTAATCTCCAAAGCTACTTATACCTCTCGATAAAATTTTAAATAATTTGGACTATTTTTTCTATTTTTACTTATATATGTTTATTTTTTGCAACAAAAATGATAACAATTACAAATTTTCATGAAACAATGGGAAATTTCTCATAGTATAGTATAGTATAGTAATATATAGTATTATTTTACTTTGTGGTTGTAGGAACAGTGCCATTCTAAGATCATTGAATGAATTTTCAAATTTGGAATCCTCACTTGTATTACAAGCGAGTTGGTTACTCGTAGTTTGCGATCCTGCTCTTGGTTATTACTGTTACCTTCAAAAGTTATGTATGGACATAGGATGATTGCATGGATGTACATTACTGTGTGAATAGATGACGTCATTTCCTATATGTTATTGTAATCAGGTGGCGAGGGCAATGGAGGAAGTCCGAAGTGGAGATAAGTGGTCCAAATGGGAAGCTGTAAGCAGCGCAGAGAAGATTCTAAGACTGAGTGTCATTGATGGAAGTCAAAGCATTGCTCTCCAATTAAGTGACATGGTGCAACAAATTTCAAACAATGGCATGCTAGACCTAAGCGATGTCCTTACCTTAGCCATTGTGGGGTATGCCCTTGCTGGTGAGGCGAGTCCCAAGGGATTTTCAAACGGCCCCTTTTCTTGGGAAGAAGAGGCAGTCCTCAAAGACTCTCTTCTGAATGCTATTTTGAAAGGCCCTGCCGATTTTTCCTTCCCAAGGCGCTTGAAAAGGGCACTTGAGACTCGCTGGGAGAGATCCAAAGGAGAAGCTGCTAGAGGTAAAGCAAAAGATGCTGAAAAGGACATGGAGGTGAATGATGATTGGGGAGAGTGGGAGGGAGTAGAAGAAGAAAGTGAGGATGGTGACTATGTAGAGGCTCACTTGAAGTTGGAGGTCAGGGACTGGTTGCAAGAGCTTGTGACAAGATTGCACTGTATTTCACAAGCGCGGGCACGACTTCCTGTTTCTTTATGTTGTACTGAGGAGCAAGTTTTTGCTATGGGGCTGTTGCAGCGAATCTTTTCATTAATCTTCTCAAAATGTGGTGTCCCGGGACTACACCAACATATTTCAAGTGTTGGTCGAATTTTCAGGAGTGGGCTCGACAGATTTGGCCTAGGGCAGGTTAGTTTCTCTTCTTCTCGAGTGCAATTATTTGTCAGGCACCGTAGAGCGCTTATTCAATGCTCGTCTTTGTATTCTATGTTGAACTCCATGATTTATAACATTTATGGTGATTGCACTCTGCCTAGAATAGTCTTAGTCGTTTCCATCTTGTCTCTTAGATGAGACTAAGAACTAAGAAGTGCCTGATACTTTAGCCTTACTTGATCTCATCTTATTCATCACTTGGAATTGACCTCTTAATTGTTATCTTATCTATGTTTGCAGTCAAAATCGAAACTTGGAGATTATAAGTTGATAATCGTATTTGTTATTGGAGGAATCAGCGGCTCTGAGGTATGTTACAAAGCTTCTCTTGCACTGGTCTTAGCAGACTGTCTCTTCACTGAGTTTTTCCTAGTACTTTCCATAACGTAGAGGAGGACGTTTGCGTCCAACTTGAAGCATTTTAACGTGTGTAAAAGTGTGATCTTTGGGAAATTGCTATACAACAATAATTGAGAAATCATTTTGGGTACAAGATGTAAATCCGTTTTGATCACATTTCCGTTATTTAATATGAATCTTATGCAACTGTTCAAATGGGAGGTGAAAACCCTCAACAACTGGCAGGAGATAACTCTATTTTCATTCAAAGACTAATGGGCATAGACGTTCACTCAAGTCATGCTGTCTTTACATGGTAATTAGTCCAACTAAACATGGATAGATGAGTTGCTATTGGTAACAGGGGTTGCTATCACAAATGGGATTGGGTCGCTAACTGTTTAATATCCTCTACCTTGTTCCATTATTTTGTGTTTGACTCTTATTGCTAAATAAATTTCTAGTCATTGAACAGATACGAGACATAAAGGAAGCTCAAGTGGGGCTTCAAGGAGCAGAGGGTGTAGAGGTTTTGATAGGGGGTACAACAGTTGGAATTATTCACTTGTTTTTGTCAACACAAGCATCATATGCGCTTGTCCAATATGATATTGAAGGTTGCAATATTAGTAATCTATACTCAATTTGTAATCCAAACACACAAATATCACTTTCAGGATTGTAACTATTCTAAGAAACTTTGTTTCCTAACCAAGCTTTGGGAAACCAAAACATCCAAACTAAAGTCAAGCCATTCTATCACAAGAAGTTGCATACAAATGTAACAACCAAAGTATTCAACAAGTGCAAACTTTATTCTTGACTCTTGTAATTCTAAAGGCCTCTTATTTAGGTGGTTACAAACTTTGGTAATTCGTATTTATATTGGATGTAAACTCATCTGATATAAATGCTTAATTATTATCATACCTACATAGTTTGGCAAAAAAAGCACCTCTAGAGGTCTATGTGACTATAATCAATTTTATGATTTCCGTATAATTTTCTTAAACAAAGTTTTCTCATGTTCATGTTATCCACCCAAAGATATGTTCACACTTGGTATTAAGAGTGGTAGTGCCTGTAGTCAAAGATAATTAGATGCATTTGGATAAACCTTTGGACTACACCCATATTGCTAATACCACTCTTAGCACCAACGATGAATATACCCCAAATTTACTACTTCAGTCCAACTGCACATTTGTGCTCTTCAGCTAGTAAAATTGTTGCTTTCCACAACCATGTGGAATCTTCAAACTTTGCTTTTAAAACCCTCAATTTTTTCAAGCAATTGCAACAAATTTTTAGCCTTTTCTTCCTTTGGACATGTATATTTGAAAGTCTAGAGTTTGATCTTCAAAATGTGGTGGAGCCAAAATCTAAAACCATAAGTGACTCTAGAAATCTGTCATGTGAAATCTTGAAACCCCCAACATATCAAGTGTTACTTTACATGCAATTCACCATACCGTCTCAATGTATTAGAACTCTATACTATCACGCATACCTTTAGGATGTGACATTAAAGACATGTTGGTCACTATCACATCCACTGGGCACAATCGGTGGTTTTCCAAGAAAACCCATCCGCCCGGGTATTGCGAGATTTTGTTGCGGGTATCCACTTCCTGGTTCTCAACTGGCCATGATGGATGTAATAAGTTCGTCTCTCTCTCTCTCTCTTCAGCTTTGTTGAAGTAGTGGCTAACTCAGAGTTAGAATAGTAGGTTCTACTTCCAGGTGACAGCACTGTCAGTTAGATAGAGCGATCTATAAGTTACCTTAAGTATATTTAGGTTAATATAAAGTAAAAGTAGTACTTCCTTTTACTTTAAGTGGTACTACGGAGGCTATGATCCTCCAATAGATATATGTGCTAAGACATCCTCATAATACACAAGTGATATATCTCATTTGCTCTCTCTATCACAATACGTTATCAGCACAATACTCTCTCTAATTTCTCAACTTTTATTTTAGTTTTTCATTCTCTCTTGCTTTTAGAGCCTTGCCGTCCTAGCTTTCTCCATTGATGGCGATGCCTGCAGCAAAATGTCCCAGGGAAAAGAAAGCACGTGTCCAACCATTGCTTTTGAGGCGTTGGAAGCTGACGAGAGCAATTACATGGAGTGGAGCATTGACGCCAAATCCTATCTGTGTGCGGAGGGGTTGGATGGTACCTTGACGACAGCAAGGGGCGATTTGCATTCGGAACCGTCATCTTTGAAGTGGAAAGCGCTTCTTGTTCTGAGGCGACACTTAGACTCCTCCCTTCGGCAACAATATATTCAAGTTGATCATCCTGCCAAATTGTGGAAGCAACTCGAGGCTAGATTTCACCATGAGAAGACAATTTTTCTTCCTCAAGCCTGCAACAACTGGATTCAATTGCTTGTCCTTGATTTCTCTGACCTTTTGGCGTTCAACGCAGAGCTGCACCGGATCACCGTCCAGCTGCGCTTATGTGGAGAGACAATTTCCGATAAAGAACTCATTGATAAGACTCTGTCCACCTTTCCTCCTGCTTCTGCTCTTTTAGCACAACAGTACCGCAATATGAAGTTTAAAACTCACTCTGAATTGATGTCTTATCTTTTGCTTGTGGAAAAACAACAACAACTTCTCTTGAAGAATGCTGAATCCAAGCCTACCAAGGAAGCGCACACGGTGGAGATACCAACACGAAGGCCGCGGAACATGAAGTAGCAGCAGTAGTGGAAGCAACATCAAAAGCAACCACCTTCTTCAAAACCCAGAGATAAGTCAAAAATCTCTAACAAACCTTACTCAAATGATTTAAAGTCTCAAAATACATGTACATGTCACAAGTGTGGTAGGGTTGGGCACATCGCTAAGGATTGTAGAGCTTCTAATTACCTTTCAAAGCTTTACAAGGAGTTACAGCAGCTCAAGGCTGGGCAGAGAGAGGCCCATATCCTTGATGCCCCCTCGATAGATGAGACAAATTTAGAAAATTATATGGTGAGCACGATAGAGTCCGTAGATCAACCTGATGTAGCTCTATTGGATAGTGCCACCACGCATACGATCTTGCGAGATCAAAAGTACTTTTTCGGCCTAGCCGGTTCCTGGCAAAAGTGTGGTATTACCACCATTGCAGGAAAACAAGACATGATGTTCCATGAGGGCCAGGCAGCACTGATTTTGCCTAGAGGGACCCCCCTCCGAATTGCGAAAGCAATGTATGCTCCATCAGCCCTCTGGAGCCTGATCAGCTACCGGGACCTACGGGCAAACGGAGTCCACGTTCTCATTGTGGTGAGAAATGGTGAAGAGGTTCTGGAGCTCAGGCAAGGGCAGAGATTCCTTACCACTGTACGTGCAGGAGCCAATGGCCTATATGGAATTCACATCAGCGGTACTATCGGACCGGCTCTGATGCATCCAGCTACTGGAATTAAGCAACCTTTGGACTCTGCTTTCTCTGTCATGTTTCCAGCCAAGACTGGATTATGGCACAGCAGGTTGGGGCACCCTGGAACTACAATGTTCAGGCGTATGTTGCCCCTACAAGGACATAACATCTGCCCTAGCAACGCTGACAAGGTGGGGGAGTGCGCTGCTTGTTCCCAAGGAAAGCTCATCAAGCAACCCTCAAGGTGGAAATTACCAACGGAGCTTCCACCAAAGCTACAGCGTTTACAAGGTGATGTTTGCGGACCTATTACTCCTATTTCTGGACCTTTCAGATACTTTCTAGTCCTTGTGGATGCATCTAGGACTCATTTTGAGGTATCATTGCTTAACACCAGAAATATGGTCTTTTCCAAGCTATTAGCTATGTTAATCAAGTACCGGGCTCATTACCCGGACTACCCTGTGAAAACTCTTAGGATGGATAATGCCCAGGAGTTTAAGTCACAACACTTTGAAAACTATTGTGTAGCCTCTGGAATTACCTTGACCTATTTGGTTCCGTATGAACACTCTCAAAACGGTTTAGCTGAAGCATTCATTAAGAAAATCCAGCTAATTACACGGTCGCTTTTGTTACATGCAAAGCTACCCCCTACGTTCTAGGGCCATGCTGTTTTTCATGCCGCTACTCTCCTTAGATTTCGTCCTACTCTCCTTAGATTTTGTCCTACTCTCCTTAATGACCACTCACCTTTAGAGTTACTTTCGGGACGGGTCTATAACGTTTCTCATTTTAGAACTTTTGGGTGTAGAATATGGGTTCCCATAGCTGAACCACAGAGGAAAACCATTGGTAGCCACCGGCAGGAAGGGATATATGTAGGTTTTGATTCCCCTAGTATCATTCGCTATATCTCCCTTTCCACTGGAATGCTACATAGAGATCGGTTCCAAAACTGTCACTTTGAAGAAACCCGTTTTCCTTTGATCTTTGACCCCAAATCCAATTCTGCTTTAGAATTCCGGTCACCTGAAACATTCACACTCAATCCAGACCCTAGAACTGCCTTAGTAGACTCTAAAGTTCAAAAACTTCTCAACCTGAAATCCTTAGTTGAAAAGCTCCCGGATGGTTTCATTAATACTGAGAGGATTACTTGTAATCCACTTCCTGGTGCCGGCCAACCATCAATTAGTGTTCTTCCCGAGAAGAGGAAACCTACTCAGTTAGCATCTTCTTCCAAACAGTCAAAACCTAATCCCCTTAGCCTTCATAGTGATCTTTCTCCTGATTCTCACCTGGATTCTTTGTTTCTTTGTACCCCAAGTGAAACAACCTTTGTGATTACCTTTATCACTCAGATTCTCACCTCAGACTCTGATCCAATCACCCTAGCTGAAGCAAAATCTAGACCTGACTGGCCTCAATGGTCTGATGCCTTACAAGCCGAATACTCATCTCTTAGAAAACGCAAAGTTTTTGGGCCCCTAGATACAAAACTTCCTACTAAATCCATTCGTTTCAAGTTAATATTTACTAAGAAGAGAAATGCTCAGGGACATGTTGTTAGATACAAAGTACAATTAGTTGTCCAATGTTTTATCCAACGCCCTGGTCTTGATTATGACTTTACCTATTCTCTTATTATAGATTCCGGGACATTTAGATATCTGCTTGCGATGGCTGTTCAGCTTGGATTAGAAACCCATTTGTTAGATATTGTTACAGCCTACCTCTATGGTCCCCTAGATGCCACCATCTATATCAGACCACCACCTGATTTTCTTGACAATACCCCGGATGACAATCCAGGGTCCTATTCTAGTTTGAAAATTCAAAAAGCCCTTTACGGCCTTAAACAAGCAGGTAGAATGTGGTACAAGTACCTTCGAGACTTCTTACTTTATCATAGGTTCAAATATGATCCATCTCTACTTTGCATCTTTACACTTAAGAATGACATAGATTTTGTAGTGATTGCTGTCTATGTAGACGACCTCAATCTAGTAGGCACCCCATCCACCTGTAGTCATGCTATAAGCCTCCTAACCACTCAATTTGAAATGAAGTTGTTAGGCCAAACTTCTTTCTGTCTTGGCCTCGAGGTGACTCACTTACCAGATGGAAGTATTTTTCTCCATCAAACCGGCTACATCCAAAGACTTCTCAAGAAATTTCAGATGGACTAAGCTAGTCCTCTTTCTACTCCCATGATGGGACGAAGTCAAACTTTGGATGACCCCTACCGTCCTTGCGAGGAAGAGGAGGAGGAGTTTCCTGACAAAACCCGGTACCTCGCAACAGTAAGAGCTCTCCTTTATTTGTCCACAAATACCAGGCTTGACATTTCTTTTGCTACAAGTGTGCTAGCTCGTCACAGCCAGAAATCGGCAGCTCGTCATTGGAACGGTGTCAAACACTTGTTCCGATACCTCCGAGGGATTGAAGACTTGAGACTTTGTTATACCAAGGAGGGGACCTCAGATATTATAGGTTATGCTGATCCAGGATTCAAATCTGACGAGAGTACTGGGAAGTCACAAACTGGTTACATATTCTTGAAGAATAACTCTCCTATTTCGTGGAAGTCAGTGAAGCAGACGGTTACTGCTACCTCCTCGAACCACTTTGAACTTATTGCTTTCCATGAGGCAACTCGGGAAGCGGTATGGTTGAGGAACATGAATAAGATTATCATGGAGCAGTGCAAAATTACTCAAGACTTCAAGTCGACTATCATCTTTGAAGACAACGCTGCATGTATAGCTCAAGTGGCGTTTGGCTTCATCAAAGCTGACCGCACCAAACACATTTGTCCACAAGTATTTGGGTTCACCCAAGATCTCATTCAATCTGGGCAAATAGAAGTCAAGAAGATCAAATCAGCACACAACATTGCAGACATGTTGACCAAAGCTCTTCCGGCCTATACTCATAGGAGATTAGTATAAGAGGTCGGCATGCGTTTATTGCATGAGATAGTTCCTCAATAGAAGTTACACTCTTTTCTGTCTGTGAGATTTTTCCTAACTTAGGTTTTTATCACAGATCATTTTTTAATGAGGTAACTATTGATTGAGGAGGAGTGTTGAAGTAGTAGCTAACTCAGAGTTAGAATAGTAGGTTCTACTTCTAGGTGACAGCACTGTCAGTTAGACAGAGGGATCTATAAGTTACCTTAAGTATATTTAGGTTAATGTAAAATAAAAGTAGTACTTCCTTTTACTTTTAGTGATACTACGGAGGCTATGATCTTCCAATAGATATATGTGCTAAGACATCCTCATAATACACAAGTGATATATTTCATTTGCTCTCTCTATCACAACAAGCTTCGTGCGCGTTCCGAGTTTTGCTGCGGAGTTTGCATTTTTGCTGGATGTCGGATCGCGTTACCGACTGTTTTTTCTGCCGTCTGCTGATCGACATTTCTAGGTAAGAATTATCAAATATGATGGAAAGTTGGTGCAGCTGTGTTTTACGGTGCTCGTCGTGGGGTCTCCTTTGGCAGCACTGTGGTCGTCCCTTCTCTTTTGCTGAAGACAAAATAATCGATTCGAGGTTGAGCTCTGGGAGCTTCTTAGTGTATTTCGCAAGCTTGCATCTATTTGAAATGAATTTCAAGGGTTTCTAGGTTCATAGATGTGTAGATTTCGGTGTCGCGACCCTTAGTGATGACAACCTTGGAGACTCCTAATGCTATAGGGTTTCGCACATATCGATGCCATTGTCCCTTCCTTAGCCTCTGCTCGTTGATGCACTGTATCGAGATCGTGTTTGCTGACAGTACCTCGATGTTTAGAGTAGAAGTAACAATTTGCATGGAGATTTTGAGCAATCTATGCAAGTACTAGTTTCGGAAGGTGGTGAGTTTCGGAGGTTTGTCTTTCTCTTCGTGAGTGAGTTTCTAGGGTTTCTAAGTCCATTCATTAATGAATATTCTTTGAATCAGTTCTGAGCTTTATCTCTTTTTAGAAGTGAGCTACAGTTATATGTGAAATCTGGCTATGATTTCTCGTCTTTTTTTGTTTCTTTGTATTTCAGTTGCGTTTTTTGCTGGCGATTTGAAAGACTCAGCTGAGGTGTCGAAATTTAGATGCATACGTGTAGTTTACGTCAGAGATAGCCTTGTGCAGCAGATATTGTTTTATCTGAATATGAACAGGCCAACGTAAGTTCCATTGAAAGAGAATCACAGCACTACGATAGGGAACTACTACAGAATGAACTAATCTTTATGTTTATGCTGCGCTGTGAAGAAATTCTTATTATCTCTTATCTTCTTTCTGCGGTGAATTTCATTTCGGTTACAATGCTTCGATTGGATTTTCTTCTTCAGTATAATTCTCGTTTTTTTTCTGGTTTCTTGATTAACGTTCTGTTTAAATTTTTTGCTGTTTACTTTCTAGGTTTTCAGCTTCAATTGGTGGTGAGGGTTGTATATGGCGGTTTTCGATATTGATATTGATATTAACAGCAGTATTTGGAATTTTTAGGCGACCGTGCATCTATTATTGTTGTGCGTATAGGCTTTGATGCTGGAGATAATTCTGCAGAATGATGGAGGTGATTCATTGTGTTCCTTATTTGTTGAGCTAGTGTACAATAGCATATTGATTTGTTGGACCTATCCCTTCCACTCGCCACTCTGCACAAAGGGTTTTGATATTCCGATTTGGAGATTCTTATTCTTTTGGTGAATTTTGGTTTAGGAATTTAGCAGAGGGATCAGATTCTGTAATCAGATGTCGGTATTTTAGTATTTTAGGCCTTAATGGAAGCGGATATACTTGCGACGGGCTAGTGATGAGGGGGTTTGCAATGCGATGGTTGTTAGAAGTCAGATTTTTTGAGGTTTATTAAGGTGGACATTTGGCTCATGTGGTCGATGCGTGTGTTATGGACGCGGGATGGAGCGTTTGATGTCGTTTATGCTCCCAGGTTGGTGACAAAATGAGTCTAGAGGAGTTGGAGGCCAATCTCTCCACAGACAAAGAACAGCATCAGGAAGTAAGTGATTTTGAAAATGAAGAATTCTTTGTATTTGAAGTTTTGTTCTATAATCAGAATGCAAAGATGTTGGAGTTTTTTGGTGAGGATTGGTGTTGATGATTTTAGGGTTTTGTATTTGGAGCGCAAGTGGAAGAATGTCTCGTGGTTAAGCCTGGACATGTCGAGCATCGAGAAATGGCGGAAGGTTTGATTGAGGTATTCATTTCAATGCCCTGTGCCCTGTGTGTATCTGATGCTTGTAATTGGATTATGCCCTATGCCCTGTGTGTATTGGTGGTTGTGATTGGATTATGATAGACAGACTCTATCATATTACAAACACCTAAAAAGATGTGATGATATTACATCTTAGATTTGTGAGGTTTATATTGAGAACATTTAGATATTAACGTATAGACTTGATATAGATTATAGTAAATTGATTTTTTTATTGTTGTGTTGTGATGTGTAGATCCCGTTTCCTTTTATCAAGGACTACTTGGCTTCTAGCTACTTTTACCTCATAGATGACCCTCCTCCCACTTCCACTAGTGCATTGCAATTTATTGAGCAGGATTTGAATGCAGACGTGGACCGCACTTCATTCGATGCTTCAAAGGATGCCTTGAAGTACTTTTTATTAAAATACTTCTCTACTTTGGTGGTTGCGGAGGTCATGGAGGTCTATGAGGAGGTTCAGGGCTCAGTACTGGGCATTCAGTACTTTCTCCGTGGTGGCTAAGGCATTTTCGGATTGCGGGTGTTGAACTATGTCATTGATATTATAAATCAGCGTTGCACATGTGACACCAGTCGAAATTCAGGTGTTTTGATGGGGGCTGTTACACCTCAGCGATCTGGTCATCAGCCTCGTGATGAAGGGACATCTAATGCTAGAGGAGGCCCAGCACAGTGGCGAGGACGGCGAGGACGGCGAGGTGGATCGTTTGCTCCTGTTGTACTTTTGGGTGTGTTTTTTGAGGGACTTTTGACGGTTGACATTCTACTCCCAGCCTTTGTGACCCCGGAAAAGCTTCCTACCAGAGAGGAGCGAGTTCGGAGGAGGACTACCATCGGAGAGAGATCATTTATGTTTCTTGATCATGTGATGGCGTTATATCTTTCATTTCATCACTATGATCCTTTGGAGGATCGCATTCAGGATGTTACCCTCTACCATGGTCTACGTGCATCCTCATGGGAGAGGTTTTGTCCAAAGGGCATTGCTCCACCGAGTAGGAGGAACAAGTTTTCCGTTGGGCCGACATTTTATGTGTCTAATGACTTAGGTCATGCGTTTGAGCATCCGCTCTATAACCATCCACGATTGTACGCGGGTGATGCAGTTAGCGTTCTTGCATTTATGGTCCTAGTCGACATTCTCTATGGTGATCGAGCTCCCTCAGATGGCGGTGCTCCATTTGTTATGCGGTGGTTTCAGTTTCCTGATGCAGACTGGCTGAGCTTTTGTATTGGAAATCTCTTTGAGTATGATGCTCCGCATGATTTTGACATCATGATCGGCCATTCCTGTATTCCTCAAGATTAGGGACAGGCGTTAACTTTTTAGTTTCTTCGTCGTAGGGAGACGATCCAACCAACGCAGATTGCATTCTGCTCGAAGAGAGCACGGACTTGGTTGAGTAGATATGCTCACTGTCTTCTTCGGGAGAAGAGTGCCTCATGATGCTCCATGAAATTCAATAAAAAATCTTATCCATTCAACGCTAGGGCTGACTTGGTACCAATGGTAAGAAGACTATTGTGGACCATTTTGGTCCATTGCGCATAGTTCCACTTCCTGGATTCACAATTCTTTTTCTTACAAAAGAACGAAAAATCAGGGAATATTTCACATGTATTTTGGTCAACTCATACTTAAAAACAACAACAATATAGGTGGTCTATATAAAATCACATAGCTTCTCATTGTTCACACTAGAAGGAGATAATTCTTATTCTTTTGGTTGTTAAAAAATATGTATCTCTTAATTCCCTAAATAGTTTCATTGTCAATCCCAAAGTATCCCTTGAGATTGTAGAATAATGAATGAGCCTTTTGCCATGTGTAGAAGTTGCATGATGATTTCATTGAATTCATGAAATGGTAACTTCTCATCTCAATTCCAACCTTTTGAATCCCAATTGCGTAAGGTTGCAAAAGAGCAAAATTGGGTCTTAGATTAGGGGTTCAAATTGGATTGCATTCCATAATGAGTACGGTTATTGGTTAATGCCTCTCTCACACAACTCAAAGCATAATGCTTATTTATTTCAATCAATAAGTTTGAATGACCCATTGTCATTTTTTATGTAAGTTGGATCTTGTAAGCCCTCAAGTTTGGGTCTTGTAAGCCTGAAACTGCCAACTCCACGTCTTCTTTGTAGTTGATACCTGTGCACCACTCCATGCCTCGAAGCTGGTAGTTAGTATCCTTCGTCCACTCCAGGTTCTCACCATCTCCGCGACATAGAAGGGCCCTCACCTCATTACATTCAAAAAACGGGAGCTTCCCTTTGCTCCTCTCAACTTCTTCATCCACTTTTGCAAAATATTCTCGCAAATCAGACTTGCGCTTTGGAAGGAAAGCCATCCCAGCTACAACAAGTGCACTAACAAGTGATGACGTGAGCAAACAAGCCTGACCCAAAACAAAACAATGCTAAAATATGAAAACGGAGGACAAACACAACAATGAGAACCCTATTTTGTACTAAAGTACATTGTTGCAAGTACATTTGACACCATTACTCCGACGCCTATACACTTGGACGCCGAGGTGTTCTCACAAATCGGGAAGGACAGTTTCCAATGTTGATGGCCCCTAGGTAATCCTCCAAAAAATGGAGAGTCGTATTCGAACCTTACCGATGAAATCCTGAAAATGGAGGCATAGGCCAACTGCTCACTGAAACTATCTCGGTGCCGAGACTCTCTTGGAGAAGGGCAGGGTTATAAAACCGGTTAATTTGCCTCCTAAACTTGAACCACAATTTTTAGAGCAATTTATAATAAATAAACCCATTGTCGTCAGATTTTGGAGTTGTTGTTCCTGATATACATAAATTTTATCTCCATATACAAGCAACTGTGAGGAATACGTTGAGGAATAGAAATTGTAGTTTTTTAAGAGAGTATGAATTTGTTGTGACTTCTGAACATGTTCAGCTCAAAAGTGTCCATAAAGCATCCTATCTCCACTCAAATTTAACTCCATGTTGTTCATGATCAATCATCCAAAGCAGTCATGAATAGTTTTTAAAAAGAGGTGACGAAGGTGTCATTGTGGTCATCGAAGTCCCACTAAAAAATAGATAGCAAGTATTTGAGGATAATTACAGAGATTGAATTTTCATGAATGAAGCAATAATGTGTTTCCACTTTCTTAGCAATTCTAATGTTACTACTATATTGATGCAAGTCAATTTTGTTCTGTTGTCGTAGCTTCTTGTGGTTGAAGTAGGTAGGATGATCTTCCTGAATACTAAGCATAATGAAAGCTCAATGCCACAAAAGCATGATGTTTTACATTTTTTTGGACACATGATTCCTCCATTATTTGGCTAGGGGCATTTTAGGTAATTTTACATTTTTTAGAGAAATATTTCATCACCTTCCAATTATCCCAAGTCGTTTGGTAATTACAAGGAGAGCTCTTGTAGAGAGAAGTCCTACTGAATGAGAAGACATCTCATGGGCAAGGTTGTCTTGTCGGACAGGATTTCGGGTTTTTATGTCTAATAGACATGTCGTGTCGCATGTCATGTTCGACAAGCATCGAGTACGCTTGACGGATTCGTTGATTGGAAGATTGGATTTTTGTTTTTTTTTAGCCCGGGATAAATGGAGTTTTGTGACGTGGCTAGTCCGTAAGAGTGACGTGGAAAGGTTACCATGGGCGACTGCGGGTCCACAAAATGGGCGACTGCAGGTCCAAAATAGGGGCAACCGCGGGTCCAAGACATGGGTGACCGTGGGTCCAAGACATGATCAACCGTGGGTAAAAATGCTGGGCGACCGTGGGTAAAATTCAGGGGTGACCGCGGGTCTGAAATCGAGGCGACTTCGGGTCCTCAGTGAAGGCGACTTCGGGTCGGATACTGGGCGACCACGGGTCCAAAAGGAGGGCAACCGCGGTTCTTGAATGAGGCGACTGCTGGACTGGAGGGCGACCGCGGCTATTGTTTAACCCCTAAAGGACCAAGGCATTTCTTCTATCAAAAGACACTCAAAACTGCCATTTCTATTGCAAAGCAACAAAAACCTTAGAAATTGTTTCTTTTTTGCATATCTAACCGTAGGATCTTATACTAGATTAGTACAAGAATGTATGGAAGAAATTTCATAAACTTTCACCACGTAGATTGCAAGATATTTGCATTTAAAGTGTAAAAAAAAGTTTTTTGGTACCTTGTTCAACTAGATTTTTTGGCTTTGAATCTTTTTAATTTAAAGTTCTTGCACTCCAGATGATGTGTTCATAATATTTTATGTTGAATAGTTGAGTTGAGAATCTAGGAAAAAAAAGTTAGGAAAAAACACTTAATTTTCACTCATTAAAAAATTGTTAAGTAACAGTAGGTTTAAGATTGAAGGGAACACTATATTGTTAATAGCTTCAAGAGGGAATTGAAACACAATAATCCCAATGGTTCGATTGTACCAACATGCATACTTAACCTTATCTTACAATTTTTTTGGGAAAATTATGAAAATTGCATTCAAAAATGAATTCTACAAGTTATTTTTTCAAGAAGATGCTTAGATTTCCCGAAAAATTAAGATTGTCCATAACTTTCTCATTATTAGTCCATATTGAATGAAACAAAGCTTCATATTTAGACAAAAATATAATCTTTGAAAAAATAATTTGAAAAAAAATAATGTTGACTTTTTGTGATTTTTTGGTGTTGCCCACTGAGTCCCAATTTTGCTTTTTGTGACATAACTTTTTCTCCCGGGCATCAATTGAAACAAAAATTATATATTCACAAAGCTCTCGCAGAAGTACACAACCTCCAAAAATCCCAAAAAATCAGACCTCATATTCAGAACATAGGTACCTGCCTGAACCCATTTTGTCCCCCGAGGGGACAAGCGGTCCTTTAGGGATTAAGGTCTTAATCAAGGATATCCATTGCAATCTTGACTTCTCGTAGAATTCAAAGCTCTTGTAAATGAGCCTCAAATACAGTAGAACTTGAAGAAAAAATCACATTCGAAATTCATTTGAAAGAAATGTAGAGTACACTTTGAGAAGCCAAAATTTGATTAGGGTTATTCAAATTAGGCCGTTAAACCTCATACCCTTTGGGTCACCAACTTTTTAGGTTTGACTTGTTAAAAGTGAATTGAAAATCTTTCATAGATTTAACACCCTCATGGTCAATTGCTATAATCCTCCAACTTATAAGTGATATTATTGTATTTTTTCTTCCTATGTGATTTCTAATATGTTTAGTTTGAATTTGTACGGTTACAATTTCAAAACAATTGATGCGATTTATTTAACCCCTAAAGGACCAAGGTGATTTTCCTATCAAAAACTATTCAAAACTGTCATTTCTATTGCAAAGATAAAAGAACTCTAAAAATGGAAGAAATTTCAGAAACTTTGACCATGTAGATTGTTAGATATATGCATTTAAAGTGATGAAAACAAGTTTTTTTGCACCTCACTTGACTAGATTTTTTGGCTTTGAATCTTTTTCGTTCAATTTTTTTACACTAAAGATTTAGATTTTCTACTTATTTATGTTAACTAGTTGAGTTGAGAATCTACCCAAAAAATCTAGGAAAAAAATCACTTAATTTTCACTCATTAAAAAATTGTTAAGTCGAGGTAGATTCAAGATTGGAGAAAAAACTAAATTGTTAATAGCTTTTAGATGGAATTGAATCACAATAATCCCAATGGTGAGATTGTTCTACCAAGAAAATCTAACCTTGCCTAATAATATTTTTTGAAAAAGTCTAAAAATTGCATTTGAAAATGAATACTACAACTTATTTTTTCAAGAAGATGCTTAGATTGCCCGGAAAACTAAGATTGTCCATAACTTTCTCATAATTAGTCCTAATTGAATGAAACAAAGCTTCACAAGTAGACAAAAATCTAATCTTTGAGAAAAAAATTTAGAAAAAAAATTATTTTGACTTTCTATGATTTTTTGTGTGCTGCCCGCCAAACTCCACTTTTGCTTATTGTGCATAACTTTTGCTCCCAGGCATCAATTAAAATAAAATTTATATTTCCACGAAGCCCTCGCAAAAATACACAACTTCCATATATCCCAAGAAAATTGACTTCATATTGAGACCATAGGAACCTGCCTAGACTCATTTTGTCTTGCAAGGGGACAACTGGACAAGTGGTCCTTTTGGGGTTAAATGTTGGCTTTAGATTCAATTTAAAGCAAATATCCAGAGGCTCAAAATAGGCCTTTGGCATTTAGGGGTTAAACCCTAGAACCGTGGGTCCCAGGTAGCACAAGTCTACGGCGACCGCGGGTCGTAGGCCTACGGCCTACCATGTTTGACTTCACATGCTAAAGACTACTTCTAATTAGACTAAATAAACATGCAGTATTTGTAGAATTTTTTGTCTAATGTTGAACTTCGAATTTATAGGCGACACTGCTATAAGTAGTTTGGAAGATGAATTATGTAGGATAGAAATGCAACTACTGTAGAAGCTGATTTAAAAAAAATATTTAAGACTAGAAGTAATTCTTTTATAATTTCCCACATCACCACCCCCCCACCCCCCAAAAAAGAGTTTAATGTAAAGCATGTTTAATAGTTCTTCATTTTTTTGCATGGAAATAAAGAGTGCTGAATTCTCAAAAATGTGAGGCAAAAATACAAAATTTATGTCTAGAATTCATTTTCAAGCCCATACTATATGTGGAGTGCTTCAAATTTTTCTTTTAGAATTTTAAAACCTTAATTTCAAAGTTGTATGGGACTAGTCTGTGGGCATTTCTCGCTTTAATAGTCAAAAATAAAATATTTCATTACTTTTTTCAACACAATTCTTAATTTAACTCTTTCAAGTCCCTTATTGAAACAGTTTATATAAAAGAAATGTATAGGGTGTACATTGTCATCACAACATTACCATTATTAAAATTCACATCTTCCAATTCCATCACTAAGTTCTCAACCATTAAGAAATTCTAATCATTTTGAACTTTTTTCAATTTAATTACTATTTTTTACTTGCAAGATTCCAAGTCCCAACTCCACTCTTTATTTTAGTTATGAGGTCCCTTGATTAAAACAGGCATAACCACAATGAACTTCACTCCATTAACCCTTATAGGACCGGCTGTCCCCTCGGGTGATACTTTGGATCCGGGCTGGTTCTTGTAGCTTCGATTTTTAGTGAAATTTTTTGGGATATTTTGAGGTTGTGCAATTGTGCAATAGCTTTGTGAATATATAGTTTTAATTTCGATCGGTGCCCAGCAGCAAAAGTTTCATTACAATAAGAAAAATCAGAGTTTGGCAAGAAGAAATAAAAAAATTAGAGAAAGTCAAAATAAATTTAAAAATAGTTTTCCTGGAAGATTAATTTTTTGTCTATATATGAAGCTTTGATTCATTCTATTTGGAATAGTTCTGAGAAAGTTTAGGATAGTCTTAGTTTTTTGGGAAATCTAAGCATCTTCTTGAAAAAATAACTTGTAGAATTCATTTTTTAATGCAATTTTTACAATTTTCCAAAATTTATTGTAAGATACAATTTAGTATGCATGTTAGAACAATCGAACCATTGGGATTATTGTGTTTCAAATCCCTTTTGAAGCTATTAACAATATAGTGTTCCTTCCAATCTTAAAACTACTGTGATTTAACAATTTTTTAATGAGTGAAAATTAAGTGTTTTTTTCCTAAGTTGTCAACTTAACTATTGAACATAAAATACTAGGAACGCATCATCTTTAATGCCTTAATTTTAAGTTAAGAAGATTCAAAACAATAAAATCTAGTTGAAAAAGGTGCCAAAAAAATTATTTTTCTACTTTAAATGCAAATATCTTGCAATCTATGTGGTGAAAGTTTTTGAAAATTCTTCTACACATTCTTATACTAGTCTAGTATAAGATCCTATGCTTAGATATGCAAAAAAGAATAATTTCTAAATTTTTTTTGGCTTTGCAATAGAAACGGCACTTTTCAATGTCTTTTGATGGAAGAAATGCCTTGGTTCTTTACGGGTTAAAATGGTAATGCACATTTTAAAATATGAACTTGGTTTGGAGATTGCACTAGTTTCAGAGACGCCGAAAACTTTTTGGCCACCCTCAAAATCACTCTCAAAAATTAAGAAATTAGAATTATGAAGTGAATTTTGGACATATTATTATACAAAAGGGGTTTGACCCTCACATGTAATTTCACTTCAAATGGGATATATTTAGACAATTTAATATTTGCCATAGTTTTCAATGGAAAACAAATTTGGTGAAAGGTGGGAAGTCATGCACCTTACTTTCTACTTTTGCAAATATTGTACTTCGTATTAAAATATGTTTATATAACTACAAGGATATAGCCTAAAAGTTGGCATTCAACTATGCCAACATTTGTAGTCCTACAACTCTACTATAAGTTGTAACATCCTATGCTATTACTAGACAGAGTCACGGAAAACAAATTCGGGGGGCTTCATGAACCATGGTTTTCCCATGAGCGAGTTCACCACTTCAGCACATGTTGCTCTTTTATGAGCTTCTAGATGAAATAGCTCCCGTATCTTCATTGCAAAGTACCTTAAACCATCTTGATGGGGGAATACTTCCTGATCAACTTCAACAATGTTATGAATCTTCATTGCTTGGTACAATTTCCCAATAGAAAATGAGTCTGATTTGACCGTATATTGGTGTTGAGGTTGAACCTTTTCAAGATTTATTGCTGAATTTTGTGGCCCATATTGATAGAACAACTCTGGAGCCACCGACCATTTCCCCGACATCAACTCATGCCTTTCAGTCTCAGTTTGATCGAGAGTTTGATAACCGTAATGCGAAAGAGCTCCTTCCTTAATACGACTTGCAACTCTCCAATCACAAATCCCGATGTTGATATCCTCGTTGGAATATGCAGGATAGTGGAGCAAAATATTCATGGGAGACAAGTCATTGTGTAGCACCCTTGAATTGTGCACAAGACTCATCACATAAACTAGGGCCCATGCCAACTTTACCCTGTGCCTTCGATATAGAGAAATTTCTTTTTTCTGGTCATCTGGAAGTTCCTTGACCAACTTAATTTGATGCCACTCCGCATGTGCCACCACCTTGTCATTGAGCCCAATTAATTTGCACAAATGCCCTCCATTCCACTACAACGTGTACGCCTCCATTGTATCAGCATGGATAGCCAAAAATTTGATGATGGCCGGGTGATTTAAAGAACACACCAAGGCCTCTATAGACCGTTCTATCCTCGCAGTACTCAAGTTTTTGGCCTTGGACACTTTTCCAGCAAATTGTACATTCGATGGTATGGTACTCATTCCTTCAAAGCATACCTTGCGCACCTTCCCATACCCACCTTGATTGTCATATCCAGTGAGGGGAACTACCTTCACTGTAGAGTAGATCCATAAGACACACGATCCACCATCTTGATACAACGCCGCCTTCAAAGCGTCCGTTTGCCACCCATACCCTCTCGATTCAGCCTTAGAAAGTCTTTTTGATATGTCGCAAGGGCACGATCTCACGAGTTGATATGATAAATGCGCAAGAGCTGACCCCGGAGAGGACCCCTCTCGCTGCCGAGAAGACCCCTCTCGCTACCGAGAGGCCCCCTCTACGGGTGCTCATCTTTGCAATTTCCGCAAGGGAAAAGAGCCGGCAATGGGGAATTCATCCTCAGTTCTCTTGATCACCTATACTAGACAACACGAAACAACACAATAGGGCCATCAACATCCTTTGGTCGCACTGAGTTGAACTGATCATATACACTAATAATCAAGGAGTATTGCATGACCTGATTGGCTATTACATAAAAATCTAAAACTGTAGTGCTCCAGTTCTCCAGTCCCGGATGTCCAGTCTAAATTCAAGCCAGATTGAGCAGAATCTGGCGTCTACTGATATGACAAGGGGGTGCTGGTAGCAAATTTAAAACAGAGTATGCACAAGAGCTGACCTTGTAGAGGACCCCTCTTGGCACCGAGAGGCCCCTTGCTAGGTTGCTCGGCTTGAGCATTTCTGGAGTGCAGATGAGACCGCCAAGGGGACCTCATCCCGGACTCCCCCGTTCATCAAAATTTGATGATACGCAACAATACTTTCTAGCCAATGACATTTCATGGTGGCATCGAGTTATACCGATTCTAAACTCTTATAAACAACAAGATTCACTTGACCTGGAAGACAAAGAAAAAAAATTAGGAAAAGTAATGCTGCAGTGGACCAGTCCCAGTGGTCAAGTCACATCACAAGCAAAAACGACCAGTAACTAAAGTCCATTGTTACGTTGGTAGGGGCACGGTAGTATAGTAATAACAACAGCTGTGCAAGAGCTGACCCCGTGGAGGACCCCTCTCGGCACCGAGAGGCCTCCTCAAGGGTTTCTCATTTTGATCATTTCCAGAATATTATGAAGACAGCAAACGAGACCTCATCCCTAATTCTCCCGATCATCGAAACTAGACAATAAGGTACAACACTCTTCAGCCATCGACATCCCAGGCTCGTATTTAGTTTCACCAACCCTACACCCTGATAATCAATGAAATTCGTATGACCGGAAGGACTATGAAAAAAAAATTGGGAATGGTGGTGCTGCAATTGTCCGGTCCGGGAGGTATAGTGTCATTACGATCCAGAATGAGCAGTTCATTGGGTCTATCGACCCGTTAGTAGTGGCAATGTTGCAAATTTATATTGACAGGTGCGCAAGAGCAGTCCCCGACGAGGACCAATCTCGGCACCGAGAGACCCCCCGCAGGAATGCTTGTCTTCACTATTTCCAAGATGTAACCCTAAAACTGTTGAGCTCCTTGCATCGCGATTTCGTTTGACTGAAAATTTTGACTAACAAGTGATATCACACTTTGGCGGACAACATTGTGGAATAACAGCACGATTCTCTAAAATCAAAGCATGATGAATTGTTCATCACGTCCTTCAAGTAACCCTCACCACTTTAGCTCCCCACATCTTGAGTTCTTGGGAGAGAAATACATAAAGTCGTGATCTTACCTCATCAGAGAAGGGCCCAGCAGCTTCTGGTGGAGGCTCTGTCCCTTCAGCCCCAACATGCGCACGTCTGGATCGAAGGTTGGCCGCCATTACTACCTGCGCCGTGTAGAACTCCAACAGGTGAGTGGTGAAATTCAGAACTTTCAAGAGCATCAACATCAACAATAGAAATACTGACTGCATGAATGAACAATAACAGAGACTTTCGGGAGTGTACACTAGTGTTGTCTTGGAGCCGGAGGCAATGGACTCTTCACATTCGCTATTGGTATCTTGGGGCTATGCTGGCCACTCTCGCCGCCTCCGCTGGACTTTCTTGGTGGATCACTGGTCGCGATTGAACCCTAAGACCCCTCTCCTCGATTTGGCGTCCAGAACTTGTCCTCGTTTGATATCTGGTCCTGACTTGACCTTGTCCTATGGATCGGTTGCATGTAGGCGGGTCTCGTTGATGCTCGCTGGCCCCCTTCAGTCTGTATCTTCTAGTCCAGTAATATCGAGAACAAACGTGTTCTTCGTTCCCTGCCGAGATTTCCACATGCATTTTCCTCATTAGATCTTATTGATTCTTGTGCCAGTTTCGTAGTTGAGGAGGTATTTGGTAGACGGCGCGGTGTGAGACTACTAGGTTGCACAGAGAATATTTGAGTAGCCACTATATATTAGTTGGTCATATATTTCGTCGTCTGTAGTCCCAATTCTAAAATGCCAATGTCAAGGTTGTCCAGAAATTATTTGTTGTAGAACTTATACTCATATTTCTTTAATAGATGGAAATGGTTGAATATTCCGTAACTTCCAAAATTAGGTAGTCGCCTACCATGGTTACTATTAATACTTTTTAATCCCTTCCAGAATGATTTCACAATTTTGAATGCACTTGTGCATCATTCCATATATATTTGTTTTCCATTGTATGTTTATCTACAAATATGTCTATTCATCCGTCTGCTGTGAGAATGACTGCCTATACCTTGTTAATGGTCTCCTTAAGCACAAATGGTTAAGTGTATCAAATCCATCCTCTTAATGAATCTGACATGATCATTGATATTGACGGCAAATTCTTTTTCCATTTTTCTGACATACAGCATGACAGATATAGCATTCACTGAGCCGTCAACCTCATGTCAAAAATTATTCAAATCCATATTACTCATAAACAAATGCAGATTTGCTCAGTATTTGTGATGCTTGATATAATCTATTGATGTTGCATTCTTGTATTATGCTCAGCTCCCCTTCTGTAGTAGATTTTGAATTCTTGAGTACCTCCTCTGGGCAGTCCCCTCTGGTGGTTCCAATCATGCATTTCACTTCTTAGATAGCAACTTCTTCTTTGAATTCAGAGAGTCGGGTGCACTCGCAATGGTCGAGTTCAAGGATTTGATAGTCGTCTCTGCAGATGGGGATAAGGTTCCAATCATATTTTCCATTGTCGCTGACGGATTTGCGTTGGTTTCAGTTGTTAGATTAGGCATAAGGTTCAACTTCAAGATAGACTCGGTACACGTTAATGAAGACATCTATGATACCGAAGTTGGAGAAATCTCTCATAGCATAGGACAAGTTCCTGTCGTAGAGGGTGAGAATCGGTATTGGCATCTGAAGCCCGAAAGATATAGGGTGTATGGAATACATCATTCCTTCTCAACTTCTTGTACAGACGCGTTTATATCCCACCGTTCCTCGTCGTCATCCTTTCAAACGCCCCTTTCCGCTCGGGTCAAGTCTGAAGTTGTTCCAGATTCTGTTACAATTCTCAGTGATGATTCTAAGGTAGATTGCCCTCAGGACGATAGGAACATAAGCACTCCGTCATAGTCAACATTACCTAGCCAATTGAACCTGTCCCCATGAGTGATGAGCAATAAATCAGCATTTGTCATCTCAGAAGTATCTGTCATAGACTGTTTGAAGGGACTTTGCAGGTTAAAGGGATGTAGAAATGTGTTGTCTAAACTCGATTACAACTCAATCTCTATCGTCAAAGTCCAAACATTGCCTCCAAGATTTAATAGAGATGTGATTTTCGAGTTACCTGCATTGGAGTCGTATCCTACCCAATCTGAAGCTAAGAACATTTTTGGTATGGATAGGCGTTGTGATGGTCACGTGTGGTCCAAAATGGTTACAACAAACATATCCAATCCTATGGGGTTGTCGTTCCGCACGTTGTTTTGTCTAGGTCATCTTTGTTGCATGAATTCTTCATGTGAGTTCCTCAATCGAGTCCATGACCTGAATGAATTGGAATGGGAAGGGCTCTCACCTACTTCCTTGGATGTCGGCGACTTACATCCTCTAGGGTCATCTCTTGTTTGCAAGATGTGTAAGAAGCCTCCCTCGTGCATTGCAAAGTGCAGTATAAAGGTCTATTACATGATTGGAAATGAGTCCCATACTCGTGCTTATGTTCATCTAGGAACTCACGATCACCCGGTGAAAGATGGTGAGCTTCGTGACATGAAGGAGAGAACTCGGACACTAATTGGTGAGCAAATCGAGAAAACACCAAGTGGGACGAATTCTTCAATAGTCATGGAGGCGACAAAGGAACTCTTGGGCAAGCTTATTTTGGATCCAAATGAAGTGCAAACGAAGACTCTCAATTTTGATGAACTTGTCCCAGTGCTGGACAAATGCAAATATTTCAACTCTCCAAGTATCCGGAATGAGGTATCATCATTCAAATATTTCAGACAGTTTGGTGTGATTGACAGCATTACAAAGTTGAGGGGGGCGAGCACATGGGCATTTGTTCAGGAAAGTAAATTTCCTGGACAAGGGACAGATATGGACAAAGTTTTTGTGTTTAAAATGGCAGAAGTAGGACCTGGAAGTGGAGTCGATCTTGTCAAGCAAATGTAAACTGGAGGGGACCTTGAAGATGCGTGGCTAATGTTTGATCATGTCAAACGCGTGAAGGAGTGGACGACCATTGCGTGCCATGTATACGGCTCCACTTATTGTCGTGTAATGACCATTGTTGTTTGTGACATGCAATTTGAAGATTGTGCTGCCCAAGTTCTTTTCTGGAAGAACCTGAACTCTGTATTTGCCCGACATGGAATTGGGGAACCTCAATTTAAAGGATTTATGGCAGACAGTGCCCAAGCAAATTGGAATGCTGTGCAAATCGTCTATGGGTCTGGGGACAGTAGCATGCCAATGGAACATCGTGAAAGAACGTGCCTCTTTCATTGGATTCAATCTATGGAGAAACATACAAAGGCAGAGATCAAGGTGACCTACAAGATCAACATCGTCAACTCTGTAAACAATACAAGAATGCTTTGACCTCTGATGAGTCTGAGACCCGTTACCTCGCCATTCGAGCATGGTGGTTATCACAAGGGCCACAACAAATTTGGGATTGCAACGGCTTGAGCTCTAGCTTTCTTTTTGGCACTTCCGATATTGTCAATGGGGAGGATTTATACAACTTGTAAGTATCTATCCTTCATTCATTTCAATAGAATCCCAAGTTAGTCTTTGTGAACTTAGTTTTGATTATCTTCCGTATCATCCTAACCATAAAACCAGAATTTGGAATGCTCTCCATGTTATCTGTACGAACTACAGCTTCTGGGATGCCACAACGGGGTAATCGTGAAAATTGTCTTCAAACTTTTACTAATTTCTGACTTGCAAAGGTCACAAAAATATGTGAATAGTGCATGCGGTCTTATACATAGAAATCCCTCTCGATACCAAGAGGGCTACTCGGTTGGGTAACCTCTAGCGCATTTCTGATTTGTGAGCGTATCGACTATGGTCTGGAGTCGGCTAGACTGTTTGTGTGATGCTTGACATCGGTCCCTTGAAGTGGCCTCTCGGTACCGAGAGGGCTAGTTTGTTGGATAACCGCTTGCGCATCTATGGTTTGTGTACTGGACGACTGTGGTCTTGAGTTGGCTAGGCTGTTTCTATGATGGTTGACATCTGTCCCTTGAAATTGCCTCTCAATACCGAGGGGGCACTTACATGGACTCTCTCCTGGAACATATTTTAATCTATTTGAAGTTAATTTGTGTCCATTCAATAGTACAATAGGTATTGAATATCTATAAATGTAAACCATAATTATCACTTCGGAATGGTTTTCTCGACATTGGAATATAATTGTGGTGTATTGCCTATTTTGTTCCAGGATCTTAGTAGTCAGAGCTTGCAGAGATGCCATCGTGCAACCTCGTGGAGATAGTACATAACAAATGGCTTCAGCAATCTGGAAATCAGGGGAACGATTTGTACATTGCCACAGTAGACGATTTTGTTAGAGCGTTCATGCAGATGGTAAGATATTACCAATACCTGAAGGGACATGAAGTGGGACCAAGGAAAGAAGAGCTTATACTTCGCGTGGCTCAACGTTCAGCAGAACAAACTGGAAATCCGAAGCCGCGGACAGAAGCTATTTCAAATATACCGGGTGTAGAAGAATTCTTCCTCAGAGAACCTCATCTTGAAGGTGAAGAAGTGTTTGGATCACAGAAGAGGAAGGCGGACATGCCACTTGGATGTGAATATGACTTCCACAGACCGGACAAGGTTAATTACTCTCATGCTCGCATTCAAACACGGTCGTGGAGAACAACAACAACTGCATCAAATTTGAACACTATTTTGGAGGAAATTTCTCCAGCGCCAGATGTAGACCCTACTGCCACAATGTCAGATGGTCAAATCGGAGGCCAAACTTGTACTCCGAACTCGACTCATGTGTCCAGAATTCAGGAGACTATGTGCGACGAGGGACAATGGCACATAGCTCGTTTACCGAAGACCTCAGCAAAGGCATGTTTTGCATTACAGGCAACTACCAAGAAGAAGTGTACAGCCCAGATTGTCCAGAACAACATAGCAACTGTAGCGCCTACATATACAGGTATGATAGTGAATTATAGGAAAAATCGCCATGATCGTATGCAATTCTTTTTTTGCAACGACAACATTGAACACTGTGTGAAAGGTACACGACAAAAGTGGATTTTATCAGTTCCAGATGTTCTGGCTATTTGGCCTGTCAAAATGGGCACCAAACTATCGAAGGCTGAGATTTTGGCCCTGGAAGAAGCAGGTTTCCAACTTCCACAACGTCAAATGATTTCACCCTGAAGACTGTTTGGTGGAGAAGCTGGCATCCAAATTGTTCAAGACTATCCTATTCCGTCTTCACCAGATGAACACCCTACAACTCGAGTAGGGAAGGTTGTCCGCCGCAATCCGAAGGCCCCTGTTGTGAAGCACCAGAATAATTGTGCATCAGCCTTGACACTGAATGCACGCATAGAAAGGGTGACAATGGTACCCCATCTTGGATTTGGTTGTATTGTGTCACTAATCTCTGGTGTAGAACCTCGCCATGAACAATACATGTTGACTATATCCGCGTTTCCGGACTGCACGTGTCCATATTTCAAAGAGATGAAGCTGAAGTGCTTGGGCAAGCGGAAAACTTGGGCAAACTGTAAACATCTCTATTTTGTTTTCACAGTCATATGCAATCTACAATCTACATTGGAGGCCTTCAATCATGCAGCAAGTTTGAGTTTCAACGAAGTGAAACAAGTGCTTCTTAGCGGGATGCTTACTCATTTGAGATCAAATTAGGTTGTCTTTTTGCCCAGAGGGATCTTGCCTATATTTCTTGAACATACAAATGGGAATGTATTGAGACTAAATGGGCCAGTACTTGCAGTTATTGGACCTACTTTGACCTTTTCAAAAATTATCTTTATCATACTTGTATTGTGTATATTATTTTCCTGCATGAAATCATCTTCCCTATGTATTTCATATCTGTATCCCAAGATATTTTGTTGATATCATTAGCATAAAAGCCAGCATACAAAATCAATGATCTGTTGTCAGAAATTAATTTAGGTAAAACCTTGGACAAACATGAAGGTCTATCTCTAAAGCTACCAAAAACCTCCATGATAATAGATATATGTCATTATACTTTTATGTGCATTCAAAACCACCGTCTTTCTAAATCCGCAATCATAGTACACCCTATGTCCGTGGCCATAGGTCCCGTCGCCTACAAATATTCATTTTTGCTAGGCAGCTTGTTATTGTCATTCATTTTCTCATTTTTTTAGCTTTGTCTCCTTGATTTTTCATATATTGTTTAAACTCTTATTAGATATGATTTCATCCACTAATTCATATCCTTTCATCTAGTATTTACTCTACTTTCATTCTAATTATGCATCTATTTTCATCTACTTTTTCCACCCTAAGCATTTCCTTCCCCTTATGCTATAATCATAAATTTTGTTCACATGCAACACATTGCTTGAAAGCCTAGGTGTCATGTTTTTAAAACATCCCTTTGTGCATGGCAAAGGATTTTTGCCATTGATTTCCTGATTTTCATAGTATTAACTCTTTTTTTTCCAAATAATGCCTAAACTTGTTTTAGATATGATTTCATCCAAATTTTGAATGTTTTATGTACACTCATCAAGTTTTTCATCTAATGTCATCCAAATATTTTATCAACTTTCATCCAATTTTCCATCTACTTTCATCCAATTTTTTCATCCCGAATAAGACACTTTCACCCAAAATTTCAGTCACTGTCATCCAAAATATCAACCCTTTTCATCCCAAAAAAGTACAAATTTCATTTTATTTTTTCATTCTCCATTCAAGATCTATGCTCACTGCTCACTGTTTCCCGCTCGCCGCTCCCCACTCCTTGCTCGCTTCCTAGCAACGGTGCTTCCAACGGCTAGAAGATTTCTAAGATTTTGGTTGAGGACAAAATCTCCAAAAGCATTGGGGATAAATTGATTTTTAAAAAAACTCATAAAAATTAGTATAGGGGTGTGTTGCAAGTACAATTAGGATAAATTTATCTATTGTGTGGTCTTGGAAAAAATCCTTAAAAAACCAAGAAAAATTGGAGAATGGGAAAACTTTAAAATATGGACAAAAGATGGAGGAAACAAACACAAAGAACAACCTGATCAACCATGAAAAAAATCATGAGGTGAAAAATTAACCCCAATTCATTGCAAGTGGTTATGAATTTTTGACAACAATTCTAAAATAAATCAGGAATAGAAATAATAATCATTTAGGTAAAATATCCATAAGTTTTTAACCCAACAAAAATTCTTTAAACATTTATAGATAAAATAATTGAAGTAGAAGAATTAGATTCTTACAAAGAATATTTTTTAGCAAGCTCAAGAGTTTCCCTCACATATTCATTTATGTTTAAATAATTCACATCACCATCAAATTAATCGGGTAAAACTGAGAATTCAACCAAAATTGACCCAAATCTTACCAAACTCATAATCTATCTAGAAAACTAAAAACTAAAATTTACCCATCAAATAGATTCTAATTTGGATAGTTAGATAATCCACAATCTACGGATGAAGTTTTGAAGCAAAAAGCGTCCAAACTTCATCCATAAAAATCTTTTAGGAATCACGGTAGAATTTCTAAATTTTTACTATTCCGGAAGAAGGATTAAAAAACTCTATGAATTGGCTTAGGAACTTGTTTCTTTACATTTTGGCCCCCTTAGTTTCAAAGATCTGAATTCGCTATACATTAATAGAAATTTTAACAAATCAAAATACACAAAAAGTAGGAAAAAACAAAGCTCCATTGCTTGGAAGGCAGCTTGTTGTTATAAACCAAAATCACCTATAGTATTAACTATAAAGAACCTGGTTGTGCTTGTTTAGTCTCAAGGGTGGAGATTAAAACACTCACAATGCCAGTTTTGGCAGAGGTAGCTCTTAATTCAAGTGGATCTGGGGTTAGTGGGTGTTGTGCTGATATTGCTCTTAATAACAGCAAGGTAGTTGGATGGAAGGGTTTAAGCAATTAAGTTCGGTGGCTTTAGGGGATTAATTGCTGTGAGTAATAATGCAGTCCAAAGTGACTGCATTGTCAATATGAGGGGGATATGGGATTCAATACAACAGTTTTAAGTGAGTGTCATGACATTAAAACAAAAGACATTTGACACTTCTCCATACCCTGGGAAAATGGTATAAGACGCAATGATAAAGGATTTCAAGTGCAACAACAATCTACCTTGCACTTGAAATCCTTTACCATTGCGTCTTATATCATGCAAGGTAGATTGAATTTGTGCCAATTGCGTGATTGTTGCAAGGTAGATTGAAGTTGTCTAGAAAGATAGGAGATAGTGCATAGAACTACAAGAGGTTGAATATGGCAGATGCATGGGCGCCCAAGCTTCAGGTTTATGGTCTTCTTTTGGAAGGCGGTTGGTCCCCAGGTCTTAATCATACTGACAAGGTCCACTTGGGGCATGATGCAGATCAAGGGTAGCACATGAACAATCGCAGATCGGGCTTTCGGAAGTGGAAAGCTTTGGGAGAAAATGCCTCAAGGTGTAGAAGGCCCTCGATTGATGCTAAAGGGGAAAAATTTCACATGCAGGCGGACTTTGACAGTGAAGATGGACAAGTTCATCAACGGCTGCGCTTCAATGTCGAAGACAAATAAGCTGAGCAAAGGCACCGTTCTAATCTTGAAGGTACGCAGTTGTAGCAGTTTTGTAGACTCCATGACGATGGCCGACAGTACGTACAAGGGTCCCAGATGTCTAGTAACAACAGTCAATTTCGACCATATCATGAAGTTGATCTGTTGGTTAATGCACAAGTGCATTAGGGGTCTCCCCTTCACAATGATATCAATCTGTTCCACGAAGTAAATGCAGATGCTGTAGGAGGTCACCGTCGGTCTAGTCTTTCTAGTGAGGGTGTCTAGTCCCGGCCAGTCGAGCTGCAAGCTTTGATGATGGGCAATTGAGCTACAAGCTTTGGATGTCCAATCCTGGCTAGTCAAGCTGTAAGCTTTGGCGCCAGGCCATCCTGAGTAAATGGCACCCACGTTGCGTAGGTCAATCGGGGATTTCAACTCGGCAGCAACAGCAACCACGCTTGACGTGCCAACCTGGCAGCTGCAAACATCAAGCGCGGGTCCTGACTTCACATCAACAACGTCCAAGTCCATTCAGCAAACATTGGAGTAGCATCAACTCCCACGTCAAGATTGCAGCAGATCAATGGCATCGCTCTTGCACTAATCTTGACTGTATCCCGTTGCATAGTGGTACACAGAGAAAAAATAGGACGTGGACTAATGCCCAGCTAGCAACAACAACCGTTGCTGTAGATAGTGGTAGCAGCGTCGTTGCAGCTAGTAGGATATTTGGGATTCCACAATCCTTCCTGCATGACCACCTCCATGGTAAGACATTGTAGCGAAAGAAGGGACAATAAGGCATGATCATAGTGCAAGAAGAAACTGCGCTAGTAAAATGGATCACTGAAATGCAACAACATGCGCATCTAATATCAGTGTGAGAATTGAAGAAAAAAGTGGCGGAAATGACCCAGGAACAATGGACGCCGTTTGTAGATGGGCTTCCTGGATGTGGCTGGATGCGGTGGTTTCGCAATTGACATCCCAACTTGACGCTCTGATCTACACAAGGACTGGACGAAGCACGCACCAGAGGGCTCAACCCCATTAGTGTGGCATCACTTTACAAGAATCTCAAATCAGTATGTAATCAGCATGCTTACCCACTATGTCTAGGTTGTCACACTGGATGGACGGACCGTCCGTCCGTCCGGGACGTCCGATAGGAATCATGTCAGTCCGAAGTGGTCAACGGGCAGCTGACTTTTTTCAAATGAAAAAAATGTGGATTTTAGTAAACTTCAGCGACAATTGTTTGCCAGCATGGAGGGGGGCGTGGACAGAAGTGGGTAGGGGCGGGGACGTAGTCGACATAGGGCGCGAACTCTATAGGGGCGCGGACGGGAAGACGCAGGGGTATGGACGGGAGGATGCAGGGCCGCGGACGCAGTCCAGCGGAGGGACTGAAAATGGCTGGGGCGCGGACGTATTTCATACCAGGTTTTATTTTTTGGTTTTTGGAGAAGTGCTGAAGTGGCAATATACGAGAAATGATGTAGCCAAATATTTTAGTATTCAACCCTATTTTGGATAGAATTATCTCTTCATCCACATATTTGGATGAGTTTCATTTAAATTTGGCAATTCCACCTCAAGTTAAAAAAAAATTGGAGCAATTTGGCATTATCATCCAATTTTTCTTCCAATTTTTCTTATAGGCTTGATGTATCCCATTTTTGTTTGAGATATTTGGGCCTCATAAGGCCTAAATAAAAAACACTGGAGTTCATGGTGCAGTTCAAGGTGTGGATGAAGGAGATAAAAAAAATATTCCTATTGACTTCTATCCTTTAATTTTTTTAAAATGTGGAATTGAATGTTTAGGTGCTTCCTTCTTTTCAAAGTTTGAAACCAAAAAAAAAAATTGTGAGCAAATGTTTGGAGAGCCCATTATTTTTCATGAATTATGTTTACACTATTTGTATGGATTGCTTTCCACATTTTTTTTGCATTAATTAGGTTTACACTATTTGTGTGGATTGATTTCCACATTTATTTTGTTAATTACGTTTAGACTATTTGTGTGGATTGCTTTCCAAATTTTTTTTCATTAATAATGTTTAGACTATTTGTAAAGACTGGTTTCCATAATTTTTTTCATTAATTATGTTGTGACTTCTTGTGTGAATTGGTTTCCCTTTTTTTTTTCATTAGTTAAGCTTGGACTATTTATGTGGATTGGTTTCCACATTTTTTTCGTTAAGTAGGTTCATACTATTTCTGTAAACTGGTTTTCACATTTTTGGCCCATTAATTAAATTTAGACTATTTATGTGGATTGATTTATATACATTTTTTTTTTAATTAGACTATTTGGATGGATTGGTTTCCAAAGTTCTTTTCATTCATAATGAATTGATTTTCACTGTTTTTTCCATTAATTAGATTTAGGATATTTCTGTGGATTGGTTTCCACATTTTTTTTTCATTATTTAGGTTTAGACTATTTGTGTGAATTGGTTTCACATTTTTTTCTATTAATTATGTTTAGACTATTTGCGTGGATTGGTTTCCATATAGTTTGCATTGCTTAGACGATTTGCATGGATTGGTTTCCACTATTTGTTTCCCTTAATAATGTTTAGACTATTTGCATACATTGGTTTCCATATTTCTTTCTCATTAATTATGTTATGACTATTTGTGTGGATTGGTTTCCACATTTTTGCCTAATTAATTTTGGTTAGACTATTTCTGTGCATTGGTTTCCACATTTTTTTGTTTAATTAGTTTTTGACTATTACTTTGAATTGCTTTCTACATTTTTTCCATTAATTATACTAAGACAATTTGTATGGATTGGTTTAGGGTTATTTTTCATTGCTTAGACTATTTGCATAGACTTGTTTTTCCGTTTTCTGTCAATAAATATCTTCAAACTATTTGAGCGGATTGTTTTGCACATTTCTTGGCGCTTACTTGGTATGCAACACTTGAAATAAAAGAGTTTTGTGAGTGAATGTTTGGGTACCCACAAAATTCATTGCAACAATTCCATTCATCAATGACTTCAAAACGTCAATCTAATATACAACCTTTTCCCCCGGAAATGTCGAATGCATTTATTTTTGTTTGGAACAAATGGAAACCCAATGTATTAGGAGAATACAACAATACCACCAAGCCAAAAGGGTGGATAATGCCTAATACACTTTAATCTCCTTTAAAGTGACATATTACCGTCATGTACTTCTAGCATTGTGAAGTACGTCCTGCCTAACTACCTTCCTCAAAACATAAAACACCTACGATAACAACACTCAGGCATACTCCAGCAATGTAGTCTCTGCTTCAAAGTCTCTATTACACCTGAGACAGTTGCCTTCTTGTTCACATCTTCTTGGAGGCTCTTCAGTTTCAAGGCCAGATTTGTGTATTGCTCCGGGTTCCGTTTTGTGAAGTACATAGGATCCCATTCTTGGTTTCAAATGTGTTCTACTATTGAACCTGCTGCATAGGCTTCCGCTTCCATTGTATACAAGTGCTTTTTCTGCATAGCTTGAAGTGAGTTCACTGCATCCAAGGGGCCAAATTTATAGAACAATTCTGGAGCAATAAAACGTTTCACAGCTTTCACCTTCAAGAGTTCTTCCATTGTAGCATATCCGTACTTTGATGGCTCTTTCTCCACCACCCTCCCAGAAAGTCCTCAATCACAAATTCCTATATATACCACATTCTTTTCCCAAGGGTCAAAATGGAGTAGAACATTGAATGGAGACAAGTCATTATGGAGAAAACCCTCATCATGACATTTTGCCACTGTAACCAAAAAGGATAATGCCAAATTTACACAATTCCGTCGGTATGTTGCAACCCACCCCAATTGCTCATGACTCAATCCGCTGTCGATTTCGCCCAAAATGTTGTCGTTACTCACCGTTTCAGAAACTTTTTTGTCAAGGTTCACCTGAAAGCACTGTAAGATCCGCCATTCCACCAAAGGGTATATCCTTCCATTGTCTTAGGGTGCAAGTATGAAAGTCTAATGATGCCTGGGTGCTTCACTACACACGCTCCTGCCTCAATAATGATCTCCCGACGCTTCTCCTTCAAGTTTTCACTCTTCAACATCTTGCCAACAAATTCCATCCACGCTGGGATGCTCCCAATTTTTGTTAGACGCACTTTTCGAATGGTCCCATACGCTCCTTCTGCTTTGAAGCCTGGCATCGGTATCACTTTCATTGAGCTTTCCAACCACTTGAATGACCCACTGATGCTGTGACTGTAAATTGCATTTTCAGCTGTTTCTTTCCACGGAGATCTCCTTTTCTAACGTGAACTTGAGAAACCTTGGCACCAAGTTTGCACCACATCACAAAGTTCTAACCCAACAATTTGTCACTAGTTATCGTGTGGTTACCGTTGTTTCATGGGTTCGCATGATTATTGCAATTTACCGCATCATTACGATGCATTACTTCGCATTGTTACGATGCGGTTGCAAGTAATGCAGTGCAACCGCATCGTAACGATGCGAAGTAATGCATCGTAATGATGCAGTAAATTGCAATAATCGTGCGAACCCATGAAACAACGGTAACCACACGATAACTAGTGACAAATCGTTGGGTCAGAACTTTGTGATGCATTGACAATTTTGAAGCAAACTCCCTGTCGTCATCGTTCCAATCACTCTTATCTGCTTCTTTCCTGGCTACAATTGTCCACATCGCTACAATATTGGTGATCAAGGACTTCACCATTCCGTCGAGCCACTCTGAGGCTGACCAATATTCCCCGAATTGTTAAATTTCTCTTATGCTTCTAACTTCAGGTCAAACTCATATCGCATATCTTGAGTGAGTTGATGGTAACCGTCTTCATTCTTGCTCACGTATGTTCTCTTCAACATTGATAAACTGCGTACCCTGTAGAATTCAACGCCTATGGACCTTGCCTCCTTCATATAGTCTAGCAGAGGTCAATTTGGATTTGGTGGCTTCTTAGACTTTTTGCTCGATGACAAAGGGTTCGATGACGAAGGATTCCATGACAGCATGGTCAAGAACATGTCCAAAGCTGAGGGCCCGCCTTCATCGGCTCTGTTAAGATCAACATACGGTGGACGCTTTCCAGACAAACCACTACCCGATGAAGCCATGCTTTAGAGAGGTTCTGTGATTTTCTGAAAAAATTTGTGAAACCAGCTCCGTACTGGGGGCTAAGTCAACACAACCACCAGCCCACTACATAGGTTGCGGAGCGAGCTAAAACGTGGGGCGTTGGAGGATGCTTGGCAAATAATAAGTTTAGGAGGGGATTTATATAGTGGTTTAGGGAGTACGTCCCCGCCCCCGTCGAGAATGTTTCCGCCCCGTTCGCAAGAACGTCCCCGCCCCTGCCCGCAAATCGGGAACGTCCCCGCCCCAATCGCGATAAAGTCCCCGCCCTGTTTGCAAATCGGGAACGTCTCCGCCCTTTTCCCGAGGACGTCCATGCCTTCCCTCCGTCAATTGCCTTTGACCGCCTGCTCTTTGTTGACTGCTTCTGACCACTGACAAAGTTTTGACAACGTGGGTTTAGAATGAATTCTACCAAATCCATGTGCGTACAGTTCTTCATTCCATCCATGCAGAAATAAAGACTACTCTGTTTAGTGTGTGTAGAATGAACTCTAGAAAATTGTGACCTTCACATTTTCAAATTATGACAAGTTTGGATGATTCACTTTGTAGATAAAAAATATAGTTCCAAGAGTTAAAACACTTATAGAAAGGTGCATGAAGATTTCTTATTGTCCTATGAATATTTCCATGGAACCCAAAGCAAATGTTCTATTTTTTCATTTCTAAGTGCAAAAAATTAAAAACTCCCCCACAGTTGTACACATTTTCAAATATGAAAACTAGAAGGTCGAAACAAGGGAAATGGAACAACAAAGCCTTTTTTAAAATTTGTGTATTTCATACCTTCTTGAAATTTATAAAATGAGATTATTATGAATTTATTTGCAACATCTTAAAAAATTCTTAAATCATTCTAATCATTTTGTGTTCTTAGTTACACTAAATTAAATCTTTTATTTTGAAAAATGGTTAAAATTAAAAATTTGAATTTTGCTTCCAAATATTGTTTGTTAGGGTGGATTAAAGAATAGAGATGTCTCAAAAATGTTTCTTTCCATCTCCACTTCTCCTTTCCTGGGAAAAATAAATTGTACTAGCTCCCTTTCTCTATTGGACTACATTCTCCACTGCATTTTCTAAATGAATTTTTAACTACTTCTCACATTCAAAATTGGAGTTCCAGAAAATGCCAAAAGTATGGGAAGTTCTTATTTTATAAGATCCTAGTTTATAAAACAAAGAGATTTGTTTCGCCCTTCCGAAAAATTGCCATCGAAAATTTTAAAGAACACACATTGTGTTCTTGGTCTTCCAAGGGTAAAATTTAAGTGCCCAAGACGTTCATAGTGGTTTTTAAAGGTAAGGGTTGCAATGATATGGAAATTGTTTACTATCTAAGTTGTGAGAGGCTTAGAATTTAATCCTTCGAAAACTACCAAAATACAATGTGTTCTTTTCAAACTTTCAATGGTAAATTTTCAATAAGGTGAAATAGTTCTCAATATTCTTTAAAAATAAAGTTGTAGAGTAACAACTTATAAGTTCACATACCTATTCCAGTTCCCAATTTCGAAAGTTTCAATGTCAAAAGTATTTTAAACTTTATGCCGTAAATGTAGTCTTGCAAAATAAGAGGAGCAAACACAATTTGACAATTTCTTTACAATGAAAGAAGTAGTGAGACGAGAAGTGCAAAAATAAAACATTATCATAAACATTTTGAATCTTTTGTCTACATATGCAAATGGACATTACGAAAAAATGTGCAAACTGTTATTCTTAACAAGTTTAAAATACAAGGTCCCACCTGGTGCAATTAAGAACATAGAACAATTAGAATGGTAACAAACTTTTCAAATGTATTCCAAATAATATTATAGTAAGATCAATCATCAAATTCGAAATATTGAAGTACATTTGAATTTCAATCTTATTTGTAGGGTCCAATTTCATTAGTTCTAGCCTATTCTTTATTATATTTGAAAATCATTGATAATTAAAGAACCTCTCTTTAATTATTTTTGGTGATGTTCATATATAGGGGTACCCAAAAAAGATGTTTGCATTGCAATTTCAGTTGATGTCGATGTATCAAACAAATTCATGTCCTAGTTATAATGAAACATGACTTTGCAATGTGATTTTAACTATCTGAACCTATAACATATCCCAAGAAAAAAATTTGTTACGCTCCAGAAAATTTAAATATTTTGATTTTTCCATGAATTTTTTGGTGGAAAAAATAAGCTATGTCTTATTTATTTAGAATCTTCAGAATCTAGCATTTGGGATATCAAAAAGTTTCATTTTAATATCATTTTTGGATGTGAATTACATGCACTCATGTAGTTGTATTTTGTATAACATAATATAATCTTATCAATAAACTTTTTATAAACTATGCACTAGGATGCCTGTAAATTCCAAAATCTATCCACTCTACTGACTTCTATCAGTAGATCCCTAAAAAATGTAAGTTTCCTACAAACTTAGTAGGAATATACATCTTCATCCCATTGAGGTGCATAAATTTTCTTCTTCATTTTAGGCTCTGTAATCTTGATTAAAATGAAATAATGAATAAATTATCCAACTTCGAAAGTTTTAAACAAAAATAACCTTAGTAATGTGTCCCAACATTGATACCCATTCTTAGCTCATCAGACCTTGCTAGACACCGCATTGATGGAGTCTTGAGTGAAGAGTTCCTTATACTTCAAGGAAGTCCCGCGAGACGGATTCCTAAGGATATTTGTGTAAGGACGGGAAGATGTTAGAGGTGGAGGGTTCAGAAGACGGGCCTGCAAACAATTGTAATTATCACGGGCCTCATGGTCTCGGAGACTTGCTCTAGAGCAGTGGACACGATCAATTGGCCAAGCTACCAAGTAGTAGATTCTCTCCTGGGGAACGTCCTCTTCAGAAAATGTTTTTGTAATGTGCACTGCTACATGAGTATCGTCCAAAGGTCCAATTGCACCAAGAACAAGGTCCGAGTTCACGCTGTGGCAAGTACCTTCACCAACAAGCACACCCTCCTCATTATACAGAGATACACACCGCATATTCCACAGACGACAAAGAATCCCTTCACATTCTGGAATAGGCACATTCACGCCTTCCAAGATTGGAAATTCGTCCTCCGAAGAGTCCATATAGTCGTCCGAATTCTTAGATAAAACCATGCTAATAACTGCAGAGAAATTAAGAGAACAAATAGATCAGCAGACGAAGAAGCAATCATCCTCAACCTGAACTTCAAAAACCGACCAGATCCATTCAGCTCAAATCGAGCTGAATGGAATATGATGTCTCATATAACTCTTCATTAAACTAATCCTAGAGTGATAAGCCGGATAGAATCCGTAAACGATTTGAGTGAATCTCAAGAATCATACAGATCTGTAATTCCATGAAAATTAAATATGATCAATGAAATACTCCGGACATCAGTAACTAAGACATGGAGTAGAAAGAGTATGAATGAATAGGATTACATCACAAGAGTTGGCTACCAATTTAGCTCGATTCGAGCTTATCCTCTACGAACAAATATGTAAAACTATAAATCTTATCCGATCGCGGACTGTGTAAACATTCATAGTACGCGTGTTCCGCTAAAGACTATAGAGTTGGTGTCCAATTCAAATGGTATTCAGCTCGAATCGAGCTGATTATGTTAAATGTGATACTTAACTGTCCACTATTCAGCTCGATTCGAGCTGATCAACATGATGTGTACGTTAATAGAGATATACTTCCCGTGATTTACGGAACATCAAAACTGTACATAACTTAGTAGTCTATAATGTCGAGATGTTTCTGTGTTTTCCAGCGAAAAATTAGGGACCCTCCCTTGGTTCCAAATGCATGGGCCTTCAAAATCATGGGCTTGTAAGATTTGTGTCTGTAAGGAATTATACATTACTGAGTGTTTACTGTAGTAGATTTTGTGCCTGCTTTCCGTGAGTCCTATCCCTTCTAGCTAGTGAAGTTCCTGTCATTCCCTCTCATTCCTAGATAGTGTTGAAGAACCATTCATACAGCAATGCAAAGTGCAATGCACAAATCATCAAATGATGCTACATAGAAGCTATACATAATCCGTGTACAAGTCAATGAGATGTACATTGCGCTCAAGCTATATCATTCACACCAACAAACAGTCACTATTTCAGAGCATGACAGACCAAATTCCTCTATTGATGAAGGGAAGAAGCAGGAACCACGTAGTCACAATCACAGACTGTAATGATTTAACGCAATGGAGCACTTACAGCAGGAACTTCGTAGCTGTAGGAATGAGCTCTACCAAATGTCTACACAATCCCCGCACTGAATCTACAGCACTAACCAGAAATCATAGAAGAAAGGAGGCGGAAGCGGAGAGGAGCGGAGAGAGACGACAGGAAGGAATGACGTGAATTCCCGAAATCGGCCTGACGCAGTACCTCGCCGCATTTGCGGGGACTTGGGCGGGAAAAAAAATGGCGGCATCTTCTTATCGCGGAGTTTGATTTTTGAACGCTGGAAGAATTTGGAGGGAACCTTGAAATAATGTTTCCCCAAATTTTGAATGCTTTACAGATGGAAAGCCTAGAAAGAGCATCTAATCTAGGTCGTAGTAATGAATTATTTGGATAATGGCAGATGCACAAATTCCTCTCAGTCATTATTCACCTAGGTTGTCACACTAGACGGACGGACCACCCGTCTGTCCGTCCGTCCGGGACGTCCAATAGGAATCACGTTCGTCCGAAGTGGTCAACGAGTAGCTGACTTTTTTCAAATGAAAAAAAATGCGGATTTTAGTAAATTTCAGCGACAACTGTTTACGAGCGTGGAGGGGGGCGTGGACGGAAGTGGGTAGGGGCGGGGACGTATTCGACATAGGGCGCGGACTCTACAGGGGCACGGACGGGAGGACACAAGGGCGTGGACGGGAGGACGCAGGGACACGGACACAGTCCAGCGCAGGGAGTGAAAATGGCTGGGGCGCGGACGTATTTCATACCAGGTTTATTTTTTGGTTTTTGGAGAAGTGCTAAAGTGGCAACATACAAGAAAATGATGTAGCCAAATATTTTAGTATTCAACCCTATTTTGGATAGAATTATCTTTTCATCCACATATTTGGATGAGTTTCATTTAAATTTGGCAATTCTAGCCCAAGTTAAAAAAAATTGGAGCAATTTGGCATTATCATCCAATTTTTCTTACAAACCAAACAAAAATGAACTATGCAAATAATCTACAACATCCATGAAACATCTAATATATAATATTATCCTAACTTAACTTATATATTACATATATCTGTATATATCATGAGATTTTAAGGATCCAGGGTCAAGTACTGACGTGCGTGTGGTTTCATATAATATATTAGATGCCCTCAAAGTCATCCATCACACCTAGAACCGCTAGAGTCACCAGATCTCAAACAGCAGAAGGAGGTTCTCCATTAAATCCCGACTTCGAAATAGAAGAGTACCGATCTTCTTCACTTCCAGTAGTGGGACCTGTAAATCAAGAAGCTCCTGAACAACCGAGGCCACCACAACTAGAGGAAGTTCCAATGCAGGATCCACATGTCTCCGAGGTTGACCCCATGATGTTATCTAGAAATCTACCTATAGTAATACCTCAAGGATTAAGAGAGGTACCAATACCTCATAATCTATCTAAATTTTTTGGGAACAGAGATGATGACCCTGTGGCTCATGTAGAGAGATTTGAAGAGATTCTTATCTCTAGCTTAGTAACCGACCATAGTTACTGTCTTATTTGGTTCCCGAATACTCTAAAATAAACTTTTAAGTCCCTTTTTTATCTCAATTTTCAATATTTTGAAATAAAATAAAACATTGGTGTAGATTGTTTATTACAACATTACCACCATTGCAATTGATAGTTTTCAACTCCATAATTAATTTTTTAACAATTTAGTGTTTTTAGTCATTCTCTACTTCTTTCTACTTATCATTATTTTCTAATTTGGTGTAAAATTCCAAATGGTCTAAAATTTTTCAAGCATGTAGCCAACTTGATTTGAAGATTGAATCCAAAGAATTACCACCATTTTAACATTTCTTCATACAAATGTGACCTTGTAAAGTGAAGCTGCCCTGTTTTTCATAAGGCCCTTTAAAAGGATTTTGTCAATTCAAACACAAATATCTTGCAATCTATACTGTGGAAAATTTTGTAATTTTTTCCACATCTTTTGGAACTAGCTTACAAGAAGATCAAAGCCGTGCACGTGCTACTAAAAATGCAGGTGGACCCTATCCAAATGAATGTGGAGAACAGGAGCTGCGACATCCAGCCCCATATCGCGAATCACCGTCCATGCTTGCTTCGTTTTCGCTGGAGCACGTGAACGAGCAGTGGCAGTCAACAAACGCTAAATTGCTTGTATCATATATTATTTTGGAATAAATATAAAGGACACAATTTCAACGAACTTGTGTCTAATGATATGATTTTGTCCATGTTTGTGACCAGCCCGAAAAAATGAAATGTGTGCACCATCCGAAAGCTCTCAAACAATCACTTAACGGAGGGGTTCTGCAATCGCTTAGTGGAAATCTCTGCTTGTCGCCGTTTTATGAATCTCATGATTCTGCGTTTCAACAGGTAACCTCATCTCTCTTGTGTTATGCTTGCATCAGGTAGAACAGGGGGGGTGCGCAAAGAGAGTGCCGCAAAGAGTGTCCTCCGTAGTGGTTAAGCCGCCGCAGAAGTGGTTGAACATTGTGTTCGACCTGAATGGGGTGCTATGCGAGTGCATTAATAAGTCGCAATATACGGGGAAAAAGAAATACGATGTCCAAGATAATGAATTTAGCAATAAGCACCCTCACCATAGTGGGCAACAAAGCCGTCTTTGTTCGTCCAGACTTGAGGGAATTCCTAGACGAGGTCTCTAATATTGCTAGTCGCTTCGTAGTTTGGAGCTCCATGATGAAAAAGAGCGTGGAGCCCATCGCGGGATTCCTGTTCCAGAATTGTTCTAAGTCTCCCTTTGACATCCTAGGACAAGACACGTGCAAGATGGTAGAGACCTCAAAAAAACAATTCCTTAACCACGGTGGGAATCCGTTCAAGCCATTATTCCTCAAAGTGCTCGACGATCGCTTGTTTGTAGACCCTGGCGATCCCACAGCTTTTAACAAGGAGAACACTATTCTCATTGACGACTCCCCCTGGAAGAGTGTCCTCAATTAGAACGGAAACGCCATATTCCTAGAGAGCTGGAATCATCACGTGCGTAATCATCTATTTTTAAAAAAAAAATACTCATTAGAGGTCAAACTATTGTGCAAGATCTCTCTTTTTTGCACAAAATTCCAAGGATGAACAATTGCACTTTTGTCCTTTATAGAAAATTCTTTGTCTTTAAACAAAAAAACATCCTCCGCATCATTTAAGGATTAACACACTCATTATATCATGTGCCATATTGGATTAAGATAAAGATTTGACTCCTACATGAGTTACAATAAAGATTAGGTGAAGACAATCTACATGAGTTTGAAATCTTAACCTCTTGCATTTTATATTTCCCCTATTGGTGTAAATATACCCTCAGAGGCATTAAATAACCCTGTTATTAAGCGGGAATATCCCTCACAAGTTCCATTCAAAAATAGCGTATCCTTCCTTCAAAATTTTGTAATCAAAGTGAAAATCATAAATTATAAGTTTTCAGGAAATTTGTAATTTCCACAAACATTCTTAACAAAAGTATGCAGATACCCTTCACATGTCATCCAATATAGATGCATCCCTGAACAATGTTGCATCACGTCTGAAGCTGAAGACATTCACTATGATAGTTTTTGGTTTATGTTGGTCAATCGGTGACACTTCAGAAGGCCCCTGAATGTCGGAGTCTCGGAGAGGGTACCAAAATTGAATATCAATAACTATGTGGTTAATAAGTGGTTGTCAGAGGTAATCAGCATACCTCCTGCAATAACAGATTACATTATTGAAAGAAGGTAACATATTGGGATCACAAACAATGCTAGAATGGTTAAAATCAAGCAGCGAAAGCCTAAAAGCTTCATCATTTGGTGCTACAGGTCAGCTGGATCGAGTTTTGTACAAACGTAAGCTACCATGGAAAAGAGCTCCTGCCAATCAGGCAGCCTTTCCTGGCACAGCCTCTGGCGAGACAGAATCAATTTTCAATTTCTCTAATACTGCGGCTCCACTTTCAACAGCTGCTTTCACTTCGCCATCCTTTGGAAGGAGTACCCTTCCAACTTCCTGTATTGAGACACGATTTGTATCAGTCACAAGAAAACAGTGTTGGATGCTACAATGTAAATTCATCCAACTGCAAGTCTCGAGAATCCAAATGCCAGCTGATGTCTTTCCATTCAATAATAGCTCGCATTGTAGTACCACTTGCTCATGGACTGCGGCATGAAGAAAGACTTTTTGCATCTCAGATCAACTCTGCTAATGGAACCCACCTCTTAATGATTTAGAATATTTAACCACATTACAATTAACAAGGTTAAAGTTGCAAACTATCTTAAAAGGCAGTCCAATTAACAAGGTTCACGTTAGAAACAGGCTTAAAAAGACGTTACAATTGGCAAGGTTAAACTCGACTAGATTTACTACAAGGGACGGATTTAATCACAATCGGCACTTCGGCAGCCATTAGCGAAAATGTACTTGTGAACAGCATCAAGTCGACAAAATTACTGAAAATGTACTTGTGAACCACGTCAGAGACAACATTGCAATGCCGTCTCACATTAACTGATTACAGAAAGTGGAACAAAGGGCATGAAGGTACCTTCAATTCGTCAGCAAAATCGTTAGGAGCGATCTTCGTGTCTAGGAATGTGGTAAGGTCTTTAATGGTTTTTTCCCTATCCTGCAAGCCCGTGACCCACACATGCTCAACATAAAAGACAACTAAGAGAACTGCTTCTGCATATGGTGTGTCAAGTCCTCTCTGTTTTGTTCATTTCATCTCCAGGCCCTTCTCTCTTCAGACTCACACTACTTTGTGGACAATACGAACTCCCCTGAGATAGGCAGATTGTTGCTTACCTTTGCAAACATGAACTTTCGTACGAAGACCTGGATGAGTGCTGCTGATCCCAACAACTGCAGGGCTGATTCAGCCTGCTCAGGTCAACAAATACGTCAATGTGCTATCCCAAAAGCAGTCTATTAAAAAATTATAATACTTCAATCTAATTAAGAATCCGTAATGAGATCAATCTGGAGGAGAACAACACTAGAGAGAGAACAAGGTAGAGACCTCAGTGAAGAAGGCGGCACCAATACCAGCAGCTGCTGCTACTCCAAGCGTCGTCGGCACAAGGCTAGATGTATCCTACAGCAACGCTCAACTCCTAAATGAGCACGTTCCTTCAACGATACACTACCACCTTAATCCCAGCTATATCTCCGTACAACAATCCTTCACAACTAGAAAAAGTAACATGGAAGGCATGGAAGAATGAAACTGCATGGCATTCACAACCTTAGAAAGTCGAGAGCATTACCGTGCCGTTCAGAATATCCTTCAGACCGTCGAGATTGAAACTAAATCCTTTCCTAGACGCCAACCATGGCAATTCCTTTTTCTGTAAATTCAAAATCAATGCCAGGGTCATCAACCAACGCTCCGCTAATGCAAAATAACGCCAAACGAATGCAGAATTCTAAAGCTGATGTGGCAGAATCTCCATGCTTGAGAGGAGGAGGATTAAACCCCATAATGCTCGTCCTTCTTAATTGCACTTTTACCCACTAAACAACCCAATTTACAAGATACGCAACCAATGACAATCAGCAAGTAAAATTTGCAAGTGGGTCAATAAACCATAGTCTTGAAGATTCTGCAATTGGATTTTGTAGAGTAGATATCAAAATTAGACAGAGGAAGGATCAGAGTTTGGTTATAAGTTTCAAATGTCATTTGCATTGGCATTATGTCCGGGAATGGAAATCAAGGCTACATTTATCACAAACAATTTGCAAGTTACCTAATAGCGAAGCAGCTAGGCAGGCAAAAACTTGCAAATTTTTTTTACCTGACATGCTCTTGATTGCCATTACCTAGTCCGTAGATTCATACGGAGCACAAGTTGGAGCTGCCAGAGATCTCCAAAGGAAACGACGACGGACACAACAAGCTCAGCACTCCGAATCAGACGATACTTACATCCAACGTGTCATTATAAAAATTCAAAATTCTGTAGAGAGAGGATGCACTAGGGCTCACCTTCCATCCATTTGGACCCTCAATACCTCCTTTGATAGCAAACGCCCTTTCAAAGCCATTGTTTGCTAGAAGCTTCGCAACTTCTAAAGAATTTCCGTCCTCTCTACACACACCACAACGATCACGTCAAATTCTGACGACATTGAAACTAATCTCAGTTCAAATCTCCAAGAATTTTCGTTTCCCTAAGGTAAAGGTACCCATTTGTAATACACACCTAAATGCAACACCCTAGAATCTTGCACAGTAAGTACACATAAATTTTGAGAATGTATAGGACCTGCACATCCGAACGCAAGTTGATTTTAGGTCATCTGTCAATAAAATTTCAACATTTCTAATTGCGTATAGTATCTCCAAATTAAAAAGGCATACATTGTTGCATTGGGATCCCCTTGCAGCGTCTAACAGAGACTATGTCAGTCTAATAATAGGAATTATTATCAGTGCAGCATTTAGCTTATGTTACCTTCATGTTCACTGCATGATTTTGCTACTGATGGAGCCCTAATGCAACAGTCTTATGCACCTGACTTTGAACCTTTCTAGCTGGTGCCAAAATATCCAAATAAAGCACACCTTTGCGGATTGTAATCCCTTGAAATTACTCACACGAATTTGGTTCGGCTAAGATTATTACGAATTACACTCAGTACCGCATTTAAGTGTGGTAACCTCAATGTTCACTGCATGATTTTATTAATGATGAAACCCTAATGTTACGCACAGGATTCACCGGTCCAAGATATAGAGCGTAGTGGTCGCGGGATCTTTGAACTTGGTCACCACCTTGGCAACAAAAGCCTCCGCATCATCACCCTTGTTGAAAGCCCCTTGCACCACTTTCTTCCCGAGCGATTTCAAATTGGGTGATCCCTCTGCTTTGCCATCCACGCGGATGTCCAGCAGCTGCGCGTTCGGCTGCGCGAGCTTCTCAAACCCTTCCGCGGCCGACACGGCTCCGAACGCCTGCGGGATCGCCAGCGCCGTGAAGGCGATCAACGGCCCGGTCACCGCCGCGAGCCCCGCGAGAAACGCCACGGGGTTGGCCGTCATGAAGTCCGTCGCGGCGTCGAAGTCGATGAAGAAGAAGGAGTCGGCGGCATTGGAGTCGTAGAAGGAATTCGGCCCTTTCACAAAATCCTCGTAGCTCGAGGCCAAGGAAGCCGGCACGGAGGACGCCAGGAGAGAACACGAAGAGGCGAGAATCGAAGCCAGAGGTGGGAGACGAGTGGGAGAACAAGCGGGGCGACCAAGTGAGGAGCAATGTGCACGAGCTGCAAGAGCTCGGGGAAGCACCTCCATGGCACTCACTACTGTACGAGTCTTGCGAAATTCAAAGCTGAACAGCTAGAATTGGGCAAGTGAAATGGGAAGCTAGCTTACTGTACTGTACAGTACATGCAGCGCAATGGAGCTACAATTAATGCCTGGAGCTCGCAATTGAGCTCCAAGGAAAGGAAAATCCAATCCAGACGACAATATCAGAAGCTGCACCTTGCTCAAATTGAAGTGATGAGTACTGTAGTGTTGAGCGTGTGGGTGCCAGGGACCAGGCACTCTTTTTATCCATTCAGTCCTTGCAATTCTCTTGCAACGAGCTTTGCCTACAGTGGGAGGGAGGGGTGACGGAGCTTCCACTTTCCACGTTTAACCCTGTAACGCTGCCGCGGACACTAAGTGTCCAATGAATGACAAAGAGTCTTTGCATGTAGGGCAGAAGTGCAATTGTTCATCCTTGAAATTTCGTACATAAAAGGGAGACCTTCTCTAGTAGCTTGTCCTCAAACGAATGTTTTTGGTTTTCTTAAAGTAGATGATGCACACTGTATCAAAAAGGATGATTTCTGCAAAGACCGTCTGTCCTTATAGGGCTTATCCCTAAAGGCCCAAAGTCCCCTCAGGGGACACTTGGGATTTCGGGCAAGCTCGTGTGAACTGAAATTTTGGCCTGATTTTTTGAAACTTTTTTGAAGATAGGAAATCACATGAACTTTCTAAAAATATAACTTTTTTTTCAATCGGTGTCTGGGAGCAAACGTTATGCCACCTGAAGTCAAAAAAGCAACTTGCCGAGCAAAAAAAAAAAACTTTAAAAAATTGAATTTTTAAAAAAAAAAATTCTTCTCAAAGATCATGTTTTTGTCTATATTTGAAGCTTTGATTCATTCTATTTGGATTCAGAATGAAAAGTTATAGACAATCTTGTTTTTTGCACAATCTAAGCATCTTCTTCAAAAGCAACTTATAGAATTCATTTCTTAATGCATTTTTCAAAAAAATTCAAAATTTTTTTTGACAAGGTTAAGTTGGTTTGCAAGAACAATCCCACTATTGGGATTATAGTGTTTTCATTCCACCTAAGAGCTATTAACAATTTAGTGTTTTATTCAATTTTAGACCTACTTCTACTTAACAGTTTTTTTATATATGAAAATAAAGTTTTGACATTTTGAATTTCTTTTCCCCGACTCTCAATTCAAATTTTCAACATAAAATTTTTTAACCTAATGGTATGTAGTGCAAAAAATATCTATAAATGGCCATCAAAGTCATCTGAAATTGTAGGCCATAGTTCAAAAAAACTTCTTTTTCCAACTTCAAACGCTAATATCTTCCAATCCCCATGGTCAAACTTCATGAAATTCTTACCACATGATTTAAGACAAGTGAAGTACAAGATATTACAGTTCGATTCTAAATAAAAGTTCTTTTGGTTTAGGGAGTGATCACAGTAGAAATGGCAGATTCAAGTGGTTTTGGACCTAGAAAATGCCTTGGGCCTTTAGGGTTGTTGCAATGTCAGATCAGTAGAGACATTGGGATTCCTGAGTGGAAAGCAGTGAATGGGGAGTTTCTGGGGGGACTCAGTTTTTTGCCCCTCTTTTTACATGTTATGTGGTTGTTGCCTAAGTTTAGACATTTAATTCAGTAAAAAATAATTTTTTTTGGTACCGTGTGAAGGTCTGATTTGCTACTCAAGTGTGAAAATTGAATTTCCACATTAGATTTGCAAGGGTCCACATCACGTCACACCATTCACAAGATGACATGTGGCACTTTTTTACAAAAATGACTTAATTTCTATTGAATCTGACCTTCGTATAGGGTATCTTGGTCATTTTCCTTAACCCTAGAAGGATGGGCTAGTCACCGTAGAAATCAACTTTTTTGATACCATGTGAATCATTTGCATAGAGAAACTCAACAACACTCATTGAAGGTCAAACAGTTATTGTACAAGACCTTTCCTTTTCACACAAAATTCCAAGGATGAATAATTGCACTTTTGTCTTACATGGGAGGATTCTTTGCATCCATTAGATACTTAGTATCCGTAGTGTCCTCTTAGGATTAAGTTTATAAAAAAAAAGAAAACAACAAATAAAGTATAACTTAGCTCAATGACTAATAGAAGGCAATTCATCAATTCAAGGCAATTTATTTGCACACTACCATATTTGGGAAGTAGATTTTGCTTAAATTAATTTTTTTTGGCTAATTCAAGGACTAGACAACTAAATCTATAAATAAATGCAAAGATGCCGGTTTGTCAAAAATCCAAAGAATTGGCAACAACAATCCATGGAGTCTAATACAAATCTATCATTTGACCATCTACCATAAAGAAATCTTTTGATAGCAAGACAAAGGTATTACTTCATTGACATTTGGTAAGAATAATAAAGAGTAGAGATTACTTTAAGAAAGTTACCTTTTTAACCATCAAAATCAACAAATACTTCTAGAAATATTCCCACTTGTGCACATTGAGGTTCACGAGTCCCAATTACAACAATACCTACTTAAGAAGTAGTACATTTTTGTACAATATCTATAAATATTTATTTAGTGTCAAATGTCAAGAAATTAATATGGTGCAATCTAATTTCATTATTTTGTGTAGGTTCCAAACTTGTAGGCTCAAGCTTATTAAGCTCACTAGTTTCTTCTTCAATTTGAAAATTTGAAAAATTCCTAAAATTCATTTTTTTTTTACAATTTAATATTTTTAGGCCTATAATAGTAGAATATTAATTTTCTAATTTAAAAATGGCACAATAAATTGATTAGCACCAAGATGTTCTGCACTCCAATATAGGCCTTTGCAAATAAATTCAGATTCTTTAAGCATTTCTTTAAGCATATTTTGTTATTGATATGAAATTATTTCATTTCGCATTAAAAAATTCACAGTAATTTCAAATTTTCACAAAAAAAATCTAAATTTTATGACTTCTACAGTAGGAGACATGTGACTAAATCTCTGAAGTGTCGAGACCTGGTCAATGGTCAGGTAGCTTGGCTACGTATGCGTATACGGTCAGTATACTGCCGTTTCATATCACTAGTTCGTACCTCTTCAAGGTTAAGGTTGTACCTCTTAAAGGTTGAGGTTCTGAGGAGTCGCGTTGCTTCTCAGCCAGAACTACGTATCATCACTCTGATCCTTAGGCTATTAAGAGATAATGTGATTTTGAGCCTGAGGTACGTAGGCAGCTTCATCTCTTATCGAGAGATGGAGTCCGAGTGAAAACGTACTGTCACGTTATCAGCACTGCTCGCCGCAGAGCGAAAAGAGAAGTTTTGAACGAAATTTAAAAACAAGGAGCGTCGATGGCCTTACAAACAGAATCTGTCTATCCAAGAATACCTGCAGAACCAGGTTTCAAACCATTGGAAGAGGACGGGACAAATTACATAATGTGGATGACGAATATGCGTCAATACCTTTCTAGTAAAGGCTTAGAGGGTATAACAACTCGCCCACCGACACCGGCTGAAGTAGAAAGACGGAGGAAGGCAAAGGAAGAAGATCCCACATTGATTTTTGGAAAGTCCGAAGCAGATTATGATCGAATGCAGAAAGACACAGCTACCTTAGCAATCCGTCTAAGACTCAAAGACGATCTAGCCCTTCAAATGTATCATCATGATACACCTTGCGACCTCTGGGAAGAGATTCAATCCCGTTTTGAAGCCATGCGTGAAATTACATATCCTGAAACATGGCAAGCATGGTTAAGTCTTCGTCATATGGATTTTGACCTACTTGATGATTATAAAGCAGCGCTATTTAAACTGACAACAAAGCTAGCATATTGTAAGAGGCCAGTAACAGAAGAAGACATAATATTCAAGACATTATCGACAATGGGACCCGAAAGGATGGGACTTCGAGAGTCATTGCTAGCAAGAGAATATAAGAACTCAAGAGACCTATTCATTTACCTGGCTGAGAATGAGAAATTCAACAATGTTGCAAAAGAATTGGCAAAACAAAGACCTGCTGGGACTATAGCGACCCCAGAATTGAATTACACAAGAGAAAAGCAGCAGGATCCAAACAGAAGAAGAAAACCGTGGAAACGACAAGAGAAGAGGGCTCGGAGATCCGCGACCCCTGGTAAGAAAGATGAGGATAATATAAGGAAGAATAAATCAAAAACCTTTGGGAAGTGTTTCAGATGTGGCAAGAAACGTCACTTCGCACGAGATTGTCGAACACCAAAGGACGTTGTTGATAAATACCGAAGAGAAAATAATTTGTCACCCTGGAGAGGCACTAAGAAAATCAGTAATGACAAGAACAAAAATCAAAAGCAACGTACTGAAAACGAAGATGAATATAATTATTTGGACCAGGTTCGCGTTGAGGAGACAAATGCAGTATTTGAACAGCAACAGCGGACAAATAGATCAATGATGCTACTTGATTCAGGAGCAACAATTACAGTCGTCAAAAGTGCCAAATACTTCACGAAGATGCAGCGTGAAAACTATAAGATAGCCTCGATGAGTGGTTTAAATCTCATTGTACGTGGATCAGGACCAGCTACGTTTATTTTACCTAGAGGCACTCGCATCTATGCTGAAAGAGCTCTTCTTATTCCGACGGCAAGAAGACAAGTTTTATGCGAGAATGATGTGTTTAACAGTGGCTATGAGATCAACACACACATATTCACGACAGGGGAAAGGTTCAAGACCCTTACGAACGAATATGGAAATTGTGCAGAGAAGTTTTATTATACTGACAATGGCCTTATCGAATTTGAAATAGCAACCAACGAGTTTATTGCACTTACAGGAGAGATCACTGATGATGGCAGACTTTGGCACGACCGCCTGGGTCATCCCTCAACGAGAATGCTGCAAAATATATTAAAATCGACAGCGGGAAACATCAAAATTTCATCAAGGCTACCCGAGTCATGCTTGGCATGCTCTCGGGGCAAACTCATACTACGTCCAGCAAAAGAAATAAAAGATAAAGAGCTCAAACCTTTCCTCAATCGCATTCAGGTTGACATATGTGGCCCGATATCACCACCATCAGGACCATTTAGGTACTTTATGGTGATGATAGACTCCACCTCAAGGTGGAGTGAGGTCAACCTGTTGTCAACAAGGAATCACGCTTTCGCGAAGATGTTGATACAGTTAATCAGGATGCAAGTTAGATTTCCAGATAATAGTGTCAGGGACATTCGAGTTGATGGGGCAGGTGAGTTTACATCTAAAACATTCCAAAATTACTGCACAGCACAAGGTATAACACTTGAAGTAGCACTACCAAAAGTCCATTTTCAGAATGGACTCGCCGAAAGCTTAATTCGGAGAATACAATGGATAGCTCGTCCTCTGCTACTCAAGTCCAACTTACCTTTAACGGCCTGGGGCCACGCAGTAATGCATGCTGCTGATCTCATTAGATACCGCCCATCTGCAGGAAATAAGATGAGTCCACATCAGTTAGCGACGGGAAATGCACCGGATATAAAACATTTAAGGAAATTCGGATGTTCTGTTGAGGTGCCGCTTGACCCCACGAAAAGGAAAAAGTTCGGACCTCAGAGGAAGCAGGGTATCTACGTTGGGAACGTAGGTAATTCCCTGATAAAGTATATAGAACCAAAAACTGGAGACCTATTTAGGGCAAGGTTTCTAGACTGCCATTTTGATGAACAACATTTTCCATTCATGGAAATCAAAGAACAGCTGCCTGCCACGGTTTTAGACATTAATTGGCATACAGCGACAATTGACGACAGCCCAGATTATCGCTGCGATGGGGAAGTGCAACGAATACTGAGGCTGCGAGAACTTGCTCGCAAGCTACCTGATGCTTTTGCTGACACACTTGATATTGTAAAAAACCCCTACACCCAAGTCCAATACACTCCAGCACGAATACTACCAGATAATACACCGGCGAACGTCTCTCAAATTCGACGAAAAAGGGGACGTCCTTTAGGGTCTAAAAATAAGCCAAAGAATTTAGGGAGAGCACCACATATTACTGGGGGGGCATTGCCGGAGACAGGGGGAGTAACACAAGGTCCAAGGGGAGTAACACAAGGTCCAAGGGGAGTAGCAACTAACCAGCCTAGCTTCGAAGAAGCAACGGATGTAGCACTCACTGATCACGTCTGGGATAGACGAACCATTTGTAAGAATGAAGCCTTGATGGTGCACACCGTCAATGCTATTTTAGAAAACCCTGACATACCAAAAACGGTCCCACAAGCAAAGAGATCAGTAGAATGGCCGCACTGGAAACGTGCAATGCAAGATGAGATGAATTCAATGAAAGAAAGACAAGTCTTTGGGGTGCCGCAGCCTAAGACACTTGATATGAAACCCATTCGTTCTAAATGGGTTTTTGCAAAGAAAAGAGACTCTGAAGGAAAGATAATCCGCTATAAAGCACGCTTAGTTGCGAAGGGCTTTACTCAACAGTTTGGAATTGACTATGATTTCACCTACAGCCCAGTAATGGATTCAATTACATTCAGATTCCTAATAGCTCTGGCTGTGCAGGAAAGACTCTCATTTAGACTGTTAGATATTGTCACAGCCTACCTGTATGGCAGGATGGACAAAGAAATGTATATGGAGCTCCCCGAAGGGGTAGAATCCATCAACTCGACAAAAGAGAGCTCAATGCAGGATATGGGCAACTCGGGACAGTCCCAGAGAGCAAAAGCAGAGCTAGTCGACAAGAAAACGCAGGATTTGGGAAAGGGCCATAAACGTGTGACGTTTGCCCCCTCCTCAGATCCTACCAATCTTGAAAATCTGAATATCATCTCTAGGAAGAGAAAGAGAGAACTGGGTCAAGTTGTAAGGATCCAGAAAGCCATTTATGGCTTGAAACAGTCTGGACGACTATGGTACCAGAATTTAACGGATTATCTGATCCAACAGGGTTTTAAAGCAAATAAATACACACCTTGTGTATTTGTGAACCGCAGAGGAAAGCACCTTGTGTTGATCGCAATTTATGTCGATGACTTAAATATCTTCGGCACTCGGGCAGCAGTCGAGAAAACTGTTGACCTGATGAAACACAAGTACAAAGTCAAGGACTATGGACGAACTCCAAGATGCTTAGGCGTGGAACTAGAGCATTTTGAGGACGGCTCTGTATTCTTGCATATGACTTCATATACAAGTAGACTTCTCGAGAAATTCGCGATGTCAGAGGCTCATCCAGTCTCCACACCTTTAACGGTCAGAACCCTAAAAACGGATCAAGACGAGTATGGTCCGTTGCGAGAGAATGAAGAGATACTCTCTTCGGAGTACCCATATATTACCGCTGTAATGTCAATGTCTTGGTTATCGCTAAATGTAAGACCAGACCTGAAGTTCTCAACTCATTTATTGTCAAGACATAGCGCGGAACCGACTAAACGACACTGGCGCGGAGCAAAACATATGCTACGTTACTTGAACGGGACCAGAGACTACGGCATTCTTTTTGAAAGAATTTTCCAACCGATTAAAGGTTATGCAGATGCCGGGTACCTGTCGGCTCCTGAGAAAGGAAGGTCGCAGTCCGGCTACGTTTTTACTATGGCTGATTCAGCGATCTCCTGGAGTTCGAAGCTACAACCCACAGTCGCAACATCTTCAAATCATGCTGAATTGATCGCCTTATTTGACACCACCAAGGAAGCTGTTTGGCTGCGAAATATGTCATCAAGCCTAAAAACGTTAGCAAACCTCGAGATTGATATAAAACCTATGAAGATCTTCGAGGATAATGACGCCTGCCGGCACCAGATGTCAGAAGGTTTCATTAAATCCAACAATACGAAGCATTTGACACCGAAAATCTTCTATGCTGCTGAGCAAACAAAAATCGGCACCATATCCATCGAGAAGATTACCTCTGCCGAGAACATCGCTGATTTGTTTACAAAAACGTTACCACCATCTTCCCACCACAAACATATGTTGTCAATGAAGATGCGATCGTTAGCACAAGTCCGAAAGGAAAAGACACAACTTAGTTCATAACGACTAGTGACAGGATTTTGAAAAACTACGATACTTTGCGATTAGGTCAAACAGAACCGGTTTTCTGGCATCCCACCTCCGCCAAGAGGGGGAGTGTCGAGACCTGGTCAATGGTCAGGTAGCTTGGCTACGTATGCGTATACGGTCAGTATACTGCCGTTTCATACCACTAGTTCGTACCTCTTCAAGGTTAAGGTTGTACCTCTTAAAGGTTGAGGTTCTGAGGAGTCGCGTTGCTTCTCAGCCAGAACTACGTATCATCACTCTGATCCTTAGGCTATTCAGAGATAATGTGATTTTGAGCCTGAGGTACGTAGGCAGCTTCATCTCTTATCGAGAGATGGAGTCCGAGTGAAAACGTACTGTCATGAAGGATAAATATTAAAAAATTTCATGCATATTTCATTGCAAAATGGGAGCATACAGAGGGAAGGACTTTGAAGAATGAGAAAGTGGTCGTAGGCCCATCCTTCCAGGATTAAGAACATTTTGAACTTTCGAACACGGTGTGCACAGTGGCTCGACCGAATTCTCCTCCGCTAACACAAAACCGCTCATGCCATCGCGCATTCCATCCCATGCTAATACGGAGTAACTCAGAGGCCACCTCTGAAAAGCACAAGAAAAGGCCCAACAGCATATCCAGAATGGTCAATTAAGCACCTAAAACAGGTATCTAGAAACTGTTAGGAATAACTGTATTGGTTGCCGAGAGTCGAGTAATATTTTCAATGTACAAATTCAGATATGATTTCACCAATGCATCACAAAACTACTGATCCTGTGAAATTCGATTTGACTAATACGTAAAATTCCCAGTGTGTGTTCGCAAATGCTGCGACTCTGCGACTACTTGCTCTTGGTTTTATCATCTTCCTCAATTCGCCATACGTACGCAGCAACCAGGTTTGCCACTGAATGAGCAATCATGGGAACCGCCAGGTTTGTGGTGGATACGGCCGCCAACCCATACACAACTCCAACAAAAGAAGCCCTACAAACTCCCGCATGATGCTAAATTGTCAGGTAGAGAATACAAAATTTGTTAGGGACCTGACCACTACTCGCAACAGCAATTCGTCTATTAAAACACTTCGTTGGTCAAAAACTAGCATGCCTTGGCTACTGATCTCTGAAAGGAAATGGGCTGTCTACCATCCCTTAAATAGTGATCTACAACCTCCCACTTTGAATTTGCATAAGAAACTATCATACATCGTGGTTTGATCTCAAGAGAGTTTCTACTCAAATTGATTTCTCCGCAGTCCCTCATAAAATACTGTTAGAATGCTTGAAGTGACACAAATAGTATACTCTACCTTAAAACATGATAAAACTCTATCTCTCAATCCAACATCATTCAGGAGGAGACATCGATGGATTGCACCAGTGAGGGAGCGGATCATGTGATGAGCTGCACAGCACAGGAGATTCTTACCAAGCAGCGAAAGCCGCGTTGCGACCACCTGAAATATGGAGGATTCCAAAGACAACCCCAGCAACAGTAACTCCACGCCAATCTACTCCAACTAAAGGCAGAATAGCCCCTCGAAATAAAAGTTCCTAAGGTCACAACAGTCAATTCGGACAAAGAGGTACATACGAATATTTTTTACTTCAGGTTCCTACCCCAATCCTGCATTGCTAAAAGAACAATCACTAAGGGAATTTGTAAAAACCAGAAGGCCACAGTTAACAGTAGCTGATCAAAGCAACATCACAGAAAATGTATTACGAGCATGAGCTCAAGCAAGGAAGAAAAATTGCTTCTTTGAGTTAGTTTGTAAATGATACCTCAGAAATGCCGGGCAAAAAAGACACCACAAGGTAGTCATTTAGCTGTAATGGGCTCAAAACCTACAATAACGAAAACCAGTTCTACAAGTGAGCTGTCTGCAAATACGGTCTATCGTGTTCAGCAAATCTTCGATTTGATTATTTGAACTGTAAAAGATTGACCTCAAAGAGCCCAAATGGACAAAAATGGTCGTTTCCATATGTAAAGGAATTGAAATAATTCATTCAGGAATATTAAGTCCTAAATTATGGAAGAAAGGAATATGTCTTGAAAGTTCCTGGAGTTGACTATTAGCTTCCAAAGTAGACTTTCTGTCTTTAGTTTGGGAACTTAGGGTTAAAGCGAGAGGCATTGGATCGTGACCTGCCCAATGGACTGTCGACTGGACTGAGAGAATTCAGGCCAACTCGAGAGAAGTTTTTGTCGTAAAGAAGCTATGAGTACCACTGTTCCAGCAGTTGCTCCGAGGTGCCAAGCTTCAAATGAATCTGACATGGGCCAAAACACATAACAGAGACTTATGGAGGACTCTCAGTAAGGGCAAACGCTGGACATACCAAAACATCCTTATGACATCACATAATGGTTGAATTTAAACAACAAAAGATATTTGAATAATTCCATAGTACATTAACATTCACATCTGCTGGAATCACACGAATGGTCAAGTCAAGGTTTCACTTACATGGCATTTCGACATAGCAGTCTGGAATAGACCAATTTGATTCCACTGCATAATGTGTAGCCTGTGCATTTAGGAAGAATGAAGTCCACTTAACTGAGGAATTAACACCAATAAGTACAGAGAGAAAATTTGGTTGAAAGTTTGCAGCTTCTCAAGCATGAGAATTTATTTTCGTGAAATTCAAATGAAGGAGGTCACGAATTTAAGGCTTTAATCTCAATTATTTGAATAAATAGCAACTTCAATTTCATTAGTCGATAATTGCAAGTTCATATATCAACTACAGTGTCGACTAAAAGAAGCAAATACATGAAATCATCCTCTCCCGGAAATCTAATCAGGACTTAGCATAATCCAGAAGGTTAGAAAGTGCACTTGCCGAATTGCAAGACCAGTCGCAGCTAAAGCTGCTGATGTATTTACACAAGCTTTCAAAACTTGCTCTCTGGTTACAGTAATGTCAGAAACTTTCTTGCTAACTTCGTCCTTCACAGGTTGCCCTCCATTGAGAATAGAAGTTTTTTCAATGGATTTTTTGGCATCTGTCAAACCATTCAATATCTTTTATGAGAAAATGCAAGGAACACAAAAGGATACTGACCAAAGAGTATGGCTCTAGTGTCACTCTATAATCTGCCAAACCCCTGCGCATCGTCTGAAGTAGATACTTACATATAGAAAGTCTCGACAGGCATGCAAAACAATTACTGAACACAAAACACGGTAAATTAAAGAAGCGTCCTGAAATTGACATCCTAAAACAGAGAGAAGAAGACGTGATCTCCCTTGAGCACCTGGTCCAACCTGCAGCAGACGGCGTCTTCGACTTCGATGCTGGATCATCAGGCGCCTTCGTGGCAACTACGAGGGAAGGACGACACCGTGCTGCGACAGAATTCTGAGGTCAAACTATTCAAACATCAATGGAACGTATAAATTCAATTCCACATGGTTATCAGGTCCAATCCGAGATGGCTGATTCGACAATGAGCTAGACGCTTGGGCATATCTGACCTTTAGTCCCTTACGATCAAAGGATTTATAGATTCGTGAAACTTCAATATAGAATACAACTTCGAGGAATAATTTGAAGTCGATATGCCATGCAAAGTTGTAGATTTTCAACCGTAGGTTACATCTGCACAATTCAATTTTCCATTGCTTTTGCCAATAATATGTTATAAAGTTTGATTCTTATAATTCCAAATTCCTTCTAAATTTGACACAAAGTAATCACAATTTTTGAGTGAAACTCATCAGGTTGAACAGGGAATGTGATTCTCTTACTGTAGCGATTCTACAAAAGTTTCGAATCGAAAAAAATTTACGAACTTAATTTTGATAGTGATTTTGAGCTAAAAGCCAACTCGGTCAAATAATCAAGTTCTTCTATTTCCATAATTTTAATGAAATAATAGTACCAATAATGCCATACCGGTAGTACTCGGACCTCACTAAGTTCCTTCCCGACAGGTTATGCACTACATAGAGTTCTCAGGTGCGAAAAATACATCATATAAGCTTACACCAAAAACGTCCAATTGGAATGCAATTACCTGCGACAAGAGCCTCGAAGAACTCGTGGTTGAGTGACATCCCAAGTTCGGAGCCCTACATTGAAAAGCTGTCTTCCTCCCTGTAGAATTTCAGAATATGTTTTGAATGAATAAACTCATCCCTTAATCACGAAGCAAGCAACGAACAGGAATACGAATTGCATTCGCTCCACAACTCATGATTAAGCCACCAATTCAATCACAAAGCGATGCGCGATGACAGGGAACAAAAACACACCCTCGCCACTTTCGAAGTCACATCCAATTCCACAATCGGAGAAAACATCAGCAATAGATTAACCAGAGAATGCAGGCTTGAAAGAACTTCCGAAGAGAATTTTTGAAACGGAGATTGGTGGTACCAGAAGTCGAAGCTCCAAAACTGGAAGCAGAGAGAGAGAAACCCCAGTTCCTCGCTGCGAGCTCCATCGCTGCAGTGCTCAATCGTCGCTCAACAAAGCCGGAGCAGCAATCTCTTTTCTCGTCATGTGAGATGCTGGTTCACTCATACAGTATGCCCGCACCTTACCTTTAGGGTTTTGCATTGCCAAGGTTCGAGTAGATTTGACACTTGGAACAAAGCTTTCCAAGACCATCCCCAGCACAGCCTGTGACCGCCCAGATTTGCAATCTGGATATCTTGTGCAATGTACTGAATTGATTGTTGCTTAACCCTTAAGCGCGTTTGCGTCCAGTTTCTGGACGATGCACAGACAAGAAGTGCCGTACCTCCGACGAAACTGCATTTTTTCATCCATCGTTTTTTCAGTAGGTCGGTGGTACTGTTGAGCACTTGAAATTGACTACCGAGCACGCAAATTCGTCATCCGTATTTTTTGAGTAATTGCTAGAGCGGCAGTGGTGTTCTGAACAAGAAATTTTTGATTGACCAGTCATGCAATGTAGGGCAGAATGGCAAATTTGAAGTGCCTTCTCCTGTAGCCGGGCAGGGCGTGACTGTACAGGTTGCGTACGTCACCTTCCACTCTTTCTTTTATATTTTTATTTCCTGGGCGTGCCTTCAAGTGGACAGCACAACAAATTTCTAAGTGAGCGCAAATGAAACATTGACGGCTTTCCGTACAGGGTGCACACTTGTCGCAAAGCTGCAACAGAGCTTGCATATTCTATTGCCGTAGCACTACTGCGCCGATTGATGCTTCAATGCATATAGATGCAAATTCTAGAATTTCTACGATGAAAGAGTACAATGGACAGTAAAAAAGTAGCTTTCCCTACCTCTACTAACAGTAGGAGTACCATCTTCTCATGACGGTGCTAGTGTGTACATTCAATGCAAGTTTCTTGGGAGGTGCAGGTTCTTGAGAGTAGCAAGAGGAAATTCTCCTGCATTGTGAAACCTCCTTTTCCAATAAAAAAATTTCACCTTGCCAATCACTCATGCATGTTTGTAATATTTTTTAGCTTACAGCAGCCATTTTAGTGGGACTTGCATTCATGAAGTTCTAATTGTACAACTTGCTCACTACTCTTACCTTGCACATAAAAATCGTTATGAATCACTAGAATCACTCACATGTATACTTACTCATATCAAAAGTTTTTAGAGGGATCACATGTGTACCTGGCTTTCCAATGCTTGTCCCACTTACTAGCTCTTCAATCACTTCTTTCTGAAATTCTTTCGAGAATTCTGTAGAATTAGCTGAAGTCTCCTTTCTCACTTTGCAACTTCTGCTTTCCTTGTCGCAAAGCAGTTTTTACATGGTTGTCATTCTCTGTCTGTTGTAACTGTGTCCGTCATTGAGTTTCTTCAGTGCAGACATTCGTATCTCGAAGTAGCCTATGCAGGAATTCTCGTTTGCCCAGTACTGACTCCAGAGCGTGTACTCATCACTAAAGCTAGCTGCTTACTGTCATGCATGAGAGCACATCGTGAGGGTCCACATTTTGGAATGTGGTCGATATAAATTTCCATGCTGATTTCTGCGACGTGGTCAGTACTCTAGTATTCCAAGTTCATTCCAGTCTAACATTTACAATCCACAAGCGACATACAGTTGTAGTAGTACATATCGTACCTAAGTCCCACTGTTTGTCTTCCTTTGTACTTAGCATTCGACATCTTCGGCAGTGGTGGCATTGAATATCAAACGTCATCACTACGTCCACAGTAGCAGCTTCTTGACTCAAATGTGCTCCTGTTCACGGATCAATCGGGAAGCATGATTGGATGGCTGCCATGATCAATCGCACTGAGAACGACACATCCAAGTCCACATACATTCGACTAACGATAAAGCAGTGTTGCACATCTGTGGGAGCTAGCGACGTACAGAATCGACAAATTATTGCTCTTCTAGACCGAAGGCACTTACTACGAAAAAGTGTGAAGAAGGGCATTAAGAAGAGGGACACGCCACGAGGCCTGCGTTTCCTCTTCCGACATCATTGCGCAAGAATTTTGGGGTGGAAGGAAAGGGTACCTGAGGGTGACCCGCAAGGCTTCAGTAAAGAAGTGAACCACGCCATACGTGTTTTACTTTGGCCTGACATTGGTGCAACTGCTTGTGTTTGTCGTATCTGCAACTGAAGTGCAGGACCGCAGTCTTCATAGCAAGTGTACTCTCTGTGGCAACATCACAGACATTGGCAAACCGCTAAACAAATGGAGGGCATCACAACTCCATCCAATGTTCCTGGTCCGAGTGTTGCGGCTTCAGACGATCTTCAACACCGATTCCCTACGAAAGACAATGACATCAGTGCCTCAGCGGAAGTGAAATGGCAAAGTAGGAAACAAAAAAGTGGTTTTCCATTCAATTCTTCCGAGGAGAACACTGATTGCAGAGGCGAGATGTCCACACTCCATCACCACTTATCTGCTCCGTGCTATCCAACTGCATCTTCGACGCCAACGACGCGGCTTGTGCAGCTCACTGACCAACATTTGATGTCTGCTCAAGCCAGCACCAGCATCTTAACTTGGCGAGGACATCGATGGGCTGTTGCGCCAGCCATGCCAGGCTCCATTTCGACAACATCGACAAACCCCATGCCCGTCCGGATTCCGTCAACTTTCATAACTTCTCACACTGAACTCGTATCTCAGGAGCAACAGAACCAGTGGACCCTCGGATTGGTCATCCACTTGTATGTTCGCGATGACAATAGGCAGCTCATGCATGTAGTGGTCCTGGACAATGGTCGAGAACTACATATTGCTAGCGGTAACGTAGAAGCCATTACCATTATTCGACAATGTGACGATGATGACGACTTCCAGACAGTAGCTGACGCCTCTGATTTGCAAGTGTCGGGAGGTCATGAATCCTCCATGGACAGACAAAACGCTAGTTATACGTCGATCGGGACTTCTGACTCTGCATTTCCACAGACGTTCGATCATGGAGATTCGACTTTCAAGGACGGCGTGGATGATTCATGGTTGTCCTGGTATAATTTTGCAGAGTCTGGCGTCATTGCCAGCCAGGACCATGACACTGAGCTGCATGCGCAGAGAAATTGCGAAGGAGTCGAAGAGCAACCACTCCTCGTTCATGAAACCCCAACCTCTGCGCATCTGCCGCCTGACATCATGATGGGCAGTTCCGTGCTGTCCGATTCTCATGGAGCAAGACTCACGTCGAATGTGGACCAAGTTGTCGTGGGCGTACCTCCACAGCATCCAATGTTCCTTGGTACCTTGAAGTCAGCAACAACATGTCTTGACCTACGTACAGTGCGCTGCAGCCCAAGACAAAGGCCGGCAACTCTTGCATCAGAGGGCCCTCCTACAACTGCGCTGCCTCGACAACCAGTTTTACGACCTCGTTCGTCCGTAACTGTGACACCTCCGATCGCAGCTCATGTCCCGAATCCACCGCGCAGAAGAGGTGGTCGGCCTTCCGCGGCGGCAATGCGGCGTGCCTTCCTCGAAGCTTTCGCCGAGGGTACCTGGACAATGGATCAACCTGGCTTTGCGGAAGCGCCTGCACCGTTTACGGGACCACCACCAGGACCCAACTTCCCTATCCACCGCATGCCAGGAAAGGCAGCCCTCTTCTCACGCTTCTGGACAGAGCAAACACTTCACCGCATTTGTGTGGATACCAATCGCTATGCGAGTGAGGTTCCAACGGGAAGGAGGTTGGCGCTTGGTGGAAGTAAGTGGTGGCCTCTTCAAAAGTCGGAATTGAAAGCGTTTGTGGCTGTCAACTTACTCATGGGTATCAAGAGACTGCCGAATCATCGAAGCTATTGGAACAGACGCAATGAATTCTTGTACTGCCCGTCGATTTCTACCATCATGAGCTGCCGCCGCTACGAAGACATTACTCGTTGTTTGCACATAGCTGATGATAGCGTGCCAGTACTTGCAGGTGATGATGCAGAGTTTGACAGACTCAGAAAAATGCGTTGGCTGGTGACAGAAGTGCAGAGGCGTTGCAAGAACAACTGGCATCTACATCAAGAGGTCACTGTGGACGAAACAATGGTGCCTTACAAAGGTAAGTACTGCCCTGTCAGGCAGTACATGCCAAGAAAACCCACTAAATGGGGGGTCAAAGTCTGGTGTCTTGCAGATGCGCGTCAGAAGTATGTGTATGATTTTCAAATTTAAACAGGATCACAATTCAGGGAGTCCCTTGCTGGAGGTGGCATAGGTGAGGCCAAGAACGGGCATGATGTTGTCTTGCAGTTGATGAACGGTTTGGAGGGCCGCTCTCACATAGTGTGTACAGACAATTTCTTCACCTCCATCAAGCTGTTGTTGGAACTGCGCTCACGAGGCACCTACGGAGTTGGAACGGTGCGAAGCAATCGGTTGGGGTTGCCGAAGTGTTTCCAGGATATGAAGACTTTGTCGAATGAAGCTCAAGGCACCCTCTTCTGGAGAATGCACACAAGCGGCCACATATCTTGTATTGTCTTTGTCGACCGGAAGGCAGTGAAGATTTTGTCAACTGTTTACCCTCCAATACCAGGTCCTCTGGAGGACTGGCCCACTGTTCCAAGGCGAATTGATGGTATCTTGACCAATCTAGCGACATCTCCAATACACAAGGGGTATTCAGATTTTATGCGGGGAGTAGATGTGGCTGACCACCTGCGTGGGAGCTACTCATGCCAAAGCCGCAGTCACAAGTGGTGGCACAAGATATTTTTTTATCTTGTTGACACCACAGTAGTGAACTCGTACATCTTGAATAAGGTGGCGGCACAGCAGTTAGCAAAAGATGCGCCCTCACATCTACAATTTCAATTTCAGTTGGCCGATGAACTTAGTCGACCGTGGAGGCAGGAGCGGGGAGCAGTTTCACAGTTTCGCCTGGCGGTGCCAGGAGTTCATGGACTCGTGCGTACCGGGCGCAGAAGGAAATGTCGTTTCTGTTTGGGCTCAAATCGTACGAACTTGGTATGCCCACAATGTGGGGGCGTTTTTTTACATGCGGGTGATTGCTTTCAACGTAGCCACTATGCTCTAAGAAGGTGAAGGGTTACAGTGTCGTGTGGAAAGAGGTAGTCACTGTCTTGTTCACCACTTGTACATCCTTTGTGTTCAGTTGCGGCAGTTATGTATATGAAACTTTTTGGCTGTAGTAGAATTATTGTGTTCTGTATGTACACTGAGGCAATTACATACTCACTTTGGCAAGTTGTAGAAGAATTTCATGCTGGATGGAGTCTGAAGTGGCGACAACAAGATTTTTATTGTAGCGCATGACATCCATACACGTCAAGCTGTAAGAGAGTAAGAATTTTTGGAAGGAATAGTGCGAGTCCTGCAAAGATAAGTTTTGTAAGGGTCATGTACATATTTTTTGGAATAGTTTTGAGGACCGTCGATGTAGGCTACAGCACTTGTATTACTCAGAGGTTTTTATTTTGTCATGTGCACGTTCCCTACTAGTATCTGAAGTAGTCGCCTGTTGAGCTCTCCGCTGATGACGTGAGCAGCTACCTCTGAAAACATTTGTGCACTCCCTTATACATGTGGACATGAATGTGAACATGTAATAAAAAAAAAATGGTTGTACATACACAAAGCATGCTTGAATTTGCATCTTCAGCTACACGGTTCATAGCCTTGTCAATTGTGCAAGAAGAGTATGCCGATAAGGGTTCACAATATTTGCAGATTCTTTACGACATTCCATAGAATGTCATATTCACAGGCGGATGCAGTCTTCCATGTGCGTATCAGTAGACTGTCGACATGTTCAGAATTTCGGAGTAATACTCTGTGGATTATGACATTTGTAGAAATTGAAAAAAGGAGACGAGTATTTTTGTAGTATTTCCTGCACAGCTTTCACGTGAGTTTGCAGAAGCCTGCGTCAGCAGGTTTGTTGTACTAGAGTGGGGCAGTGCTGCATTCTGTAGGCGGTCAGTTGGGCAAGCAATTAGTGCGAATGCTTGAACTGACCGGTCATGTTCATCGGTCAGCCTGACCGCACCACAGGAGGCTCTCTTCTATTATTCAAAGCAGGGGCTCCGCATTGCAAGGTGGAAATCTGCGAAGGCAAGGTGTGTTTCAGTGTTCTCTTTCATCGCCAGGAATCTTGACATACTCTACTGCACACTCGGTATTTTTCAGAAATTTTGTGCGCCCGACACGTCCATCAGAAATGCAAGAAAACGAATGGCAAGCACTCTGCCCGTTACAGTCAACGTCAGGGAAGTCTTAGTCAAACATTATGATCTTGCAATCCGCTTAGCAATTTCAATTCATTGTTTGCCTGGTTCACTGCAGTGACGACTACCATTGAGATCATGCGGTTCATTTCCCCCTGTGTGCTTCCTCCTCCACTGAACACGCCTCAAAGATTTCCCACTTGCAACCCTGTTTTCTATCTTCCGGAGGCACAGCACCGCTTAGGGGTTAATCCGGAGTATAGTTTGTAGTAATTGAATAAGGTAGAAGCACCTAAATTGGACACTTGTTTTGGATCTCATGACTTGGACGGTGCTTAGAGAGAAAAAATATTATGTGCACTCAATATGAACTAGGTTAGGAAATCAAGAAAGTTAGTTTCATATTTGTATGATTTTGTATAAATATAATACGAACTTCTGAAAACAACTGCGTAGAAGTACCTACTTTGGATACTAGACTATTACCAAAGTGGACATGGAAACACCCAAAAACGACACAATGTAAGCTTGGATTATGCATGGGGGATTGGCCAATGCAAGACCCATCTTCATGAAAGTGACAACTTCTTGGACCCCACTTGTGTACTTTGGATTCACTTGCATTTGGATTTAGGTCGTTTTTTAAGTATTAAAGAACAACTCGTGTTACATTGGGATGCTTCTACCTCATATCATTAGTGCATCCAACTATAAATTCTTCATTTGCAAGTTTTGTTTATCATTTCTTGTGACAATTTACTAATTGAAAAAAAAACATGAACAGAGAACGAATAAGAGGGACCTTCTACAATCACATCCCCTTTTATTTCACTTGATAAATGAGAGAACATTAGGGATTAAATGTTTGTAATTTGAGTAAGGTTTACAATGGTCTCTTAACCTCTAAGTGGTTCGGGGATATATTGTGTCCCGAGATTTTCCTAATACACACAATGCCCTTCAATCTACTACATATTGGCACAAATTCTTAACTACAAAAGTAATGGCCATTTTTTATTGATCTTTTAATGCCTTCTAAAGAATTACAAGTCATGTTGTCAAATGTATTGCAATAGCTTTCAAACAACTTCTAAAGGGTATTCCAAAGAAGATTAATATTCCCCTAACTCTCATGCTTAGAACTTTAGATTTGAATACTTCTAAATCTTGAACATAAAATATAGTAAAGGTTTGAGCTTTTTTATTATATAAATGATGTAATTTTTTTTCCCACGTATTGAAATCATATGTGCTTTTGATGCTATTTTATTTATACAAAAATTTAAACCAACAAGTGTTTGTAATGAAGAATCAATGTCAATAAAAGATAAACCCACTCTAATTCTAGAATTTGGTATGAAATTTGTAAGATGAAAATGCACATCATCACCTCATTGCAAGGGCTTTGAATTCAATTCTTAGCCAATCTTTTTGACACTTCACCTATTGGTATCAAACTCCAATCATCTTTCAACATCCGTACTAATATACGTCCACTCCAGTCTTTAATGTGGAGGTACCTCAAGAATGGCACTTGTGCTATTTTCTATTCGTGTACAAATATGCCTTATAATTTTTCAATTAATCTTGATGATGGATCTTGTTGTATTTCATTCAAAGCCAAACAACTAAGATTTCTATCCATATTTACATATACTTAGCTTCCTGCGTGCAATTCAACTTCACTTTCCACAAGGCAAACATACTATTGTGAACTTAGTTTTTGTTAAATTTTGCAATTTTGCCCACAATTTTCACAGTGTAAGCTAAATTTGAAAATGTAATCTAATTAGAGTTTTGCTCCAAGCTTGCTTACCCTTGAACTGCAAGTTTTCACAACACATAGCAAAGGTGGCGGCCTCCATTGTATGCCAGGTTGGTAAATGGTGAACAAAGTGCATACTACACCATTGGTGCAATTTGCCATGGCTATTGCAAAATTGGACATGAATTATTGACAATTACTCCCATGATGTACTTTCAATGTCCTCAGCTTAGTAGCATATACGTGTATATATCATGAGTAAGGCATTTGGGGTTAGATGGCCAAAGTAAAAAACATTTTGTTATCTCAATTGCAACAAGCTTTTCTTTAGCTTCATCCACACCAGCCACGTCTACAAATATAATTGAACCACTAATACCTTCATTGTGGCAACCTCCAGACAATAATCCTTTTCAATTTCATAGACATCCATTTGACTACTATATATGTATTAATGTATGATAGATGGTTATGAGAACATCTAGTAATATGCCATCACCCTCGTCAATTTATACATTGATTGCAATTATATTCAGCACCAATAAACAAACTTCTTCATCAATGATCCACTTGTGCAAGTTGTCCAAAGACCATTTTATATTATTGGCAAAGTACAAAAATATAACTGATTCCAAGTCTTTGACATGACTTAGAACAAACCCCTCTAATTATCCTTTGCACAACTTTATGTCACAACCTTCAAATGTATTGTCCTAAACACTGAAAGGTGAAGGATATAACATACTCTACTTACGGGTGAGAATTTTTTAGGTCCAAAAGTGAACTTATGGTAGTTTCAACAAGGGCCAACAATGAGGCCTACATATAGGAGACACTATAAGAAATCCCCATTTTAGGTGACAAGTCCTAATTTTTTATGACGGATTTCAGGTGATGTCAATGTTGACAATCCAAAAAATGTATGTCAACAAAAATGTGCAATGTAACATAAAAACATTGGATTGTCAATATTGATGTTACGTTGTACATTTTTGTTTACATAAAAATTTTAGGTTGTCAACATTGACATCACCTAGAATCCATCACAAAAAATTAGGGCTTGTCACCTAAAACAGGGATTTCTTATAGTGAAAATATCTCATATCCCAATAATAAAGAACATAGTTAAATCCAAATATAGATTAAATTTTCCTTGCCCTTGACATCGTTGTTGTCCATTAAGATTTATGTAATGAGGGTCCATGTTTTAACCCTAATTCTAAACTTGATAAAATTTGGAAGCAAGAATTCAAAAATTTGTTTAGAACATATATTTGAGATAATGATAACTCACTTGCATTTCATTATAAGGCATGCAATTGACCATATATAGGTTATGTCTTCTCAAATTTTGAGTACATATTAAAACAATAGTAAACTCATTTATATTTCATTATGAGCTTTACAACTTGTAATTCACCAATTCAATAGATAGAAGAATGTTACCAAAATGATGAATGGGGCCAATTTCAAGATCAAATTTATCATTTCTATTAAAAAGGTCTCCAAGGCATCTTTACATATCTATATATAGTCTTGTCTTAATCTCACAAGCAAAACCTTAATGTCCTTAAAACATATTTTAACAAAGCATTAAGACTCAACAAGAAAAGGAAGATCTACCAATGGAATACAACATATCACTATTTTTCTTTGACCTTGTCTCTACTTTTTCAATATTCACTCGATTTAATCTAGCCGCTTGGTGCACCTAAAACACTTCCATGCACTTCTTCAATTGACTTTGAACCACTTCAATGTGCATTGCAAGTATTTCATGCATTGAATGTAAATTAAAGACTCCAATATCTCCCGGTGTACTTTCCAAGCTTTGTGGTGAACTCTTCATATTCCACCTCTAGGTGCCTCTCAAGTGGTGCAAAATGTTGGAGAGATAGGAATTAGTTGTGACACCAACTATCCTTGAACACATTGTGAAAACAAAGTTAAACAAGATCATTTTCTTGCTTCCATACTTTTGCAAATAAAAAACCACATTAGATTAGAGAGAGAGCACAATAAAGACTAATAGCATTTCTAATAGCATTTCTAATAGCAAAACTACAATGTTGACGCTTAAACTAAACTTTAGTGCCTCCCTTGCCCTCTCATTGCCATCAATGTACAACTTCAAGTAAGTATAGCGTGTAGCAAAAATCATAAGTGAAAGAAAAATGGTATAGTGTATGTTGAGGGTTGAAAGGCCCCTACAACACGTTGAAAAATGACTATGAAAGCTTTCAAAAGTCATTACAACAAGTTCTTTCAAAGACATATACAAAAGGAGCACTTATAGAAATGCATAAAGGCAAGGAAACTAGTGCTCACATTAACTCGCTCACCTACACCTTGGAGATATTTGGCTTAAATTAACCTTGGACTTCTTACTCCTGCCCTCTACGTCTTGAATAATAGCGCAAAGCATCATTCAATGTAAAGATATTTGGCAAGAATTTGTTCATTATAGTAACATCATACTAATTAAAAATACTATGACTTTAGAAACTATTCAAAACAATATGAAAGGAACTTTGATAGTTCCTTATTGCAATTCTAAAGAAGGATTTTAACTCAAATGCAAGCTCAAATTCATTGTAACCTTAGAGCTACTTGTAGGCCCTATGGCACAAAATATTCTCAACCCTAACTTTGTACTCAAATTATAGAATAAATCCCCCAAAAGAACATTATTGTTTTGCATATATACATTTTTTATTTTTGTAAAAACAAACAAACTCTAGTTGTAGTCTTGACTTTCAAAAGGAAATTTTTTTAAAAGAATGCTTTACTACTAATTATATATTAATAATAATATCATCAAGGTGTATGAACATTAGCTTTAGTGAATTATTAATAGGATTGTCAAAATAATATCTCTAATAAAATTTTGAAATAAATTCTCTCCTAAGGTTATTTTTATTATAGAAAGTCATTGGTGATATTTTATACAAAATCTTTGTAAATCATCAAATCTCAAAGTATACCATAATCTTTAGGAGGAAATGTATCCATAGATCATTATCTAGTGTAACCGCTAGTGTATTTTGTCAACTTTTAGTTATTCATTCTTGATTTGAACTTTATGCACATGATTTTAAAAAATTCAAGCCTATCTTATGAAATGGAGCTTCCCAAGTCTAATTTCTATTTTGATTTAAAATTTTAAAAAAATGTTCTAAAATCCAATACTTTATTTCAATTTAAATTTCAATATGGAGCAATATCAATGGTGTGCTGATTTTTTTACTTTTAAATGACTTGATACCTAAATTTGCACCACTATTGAATACAAGTATAGAAAAAAATTTAGATTTTTTAAACAAATTTGTATTTGATATTCACATTGTAATAAAAAATTCATGATAATTCCAAAATTTCACCAAAAAAAACTGAAACTTTTATGACGTATAGAAGACTTGTGATTTTAGTTTTTTAATTTAGAAAACAAAACATAAAAAAATTCATTTAATTATAGTTTTCAAAATGGATACATACAAAGTTGAAGGATTTAAAAGTTTGAAAAAGTGGTCATAGGCCTATTCTTTTAGAATGAAGCATAGAGGTGGTGATTCACACATCTAAAATATACTCAATCACTGCCTCCTTTGGTGCCACATTTAATTATTTGCAACTTTGATGACCTTCAAGCACCCAAAGCTACCATAAGCTCAGATCTCCACCATAATCAATGAAAGTTGAAGAGTTCTTTGAGGCAACTAGAAGGAGATGAAGCATTTCCCACTTCAAGAATAGCCAAGAGTACTAGGCATACTAAACTTTCAGCTTTGATAATTCATAGAATATTGTGTGAATGTTACAGTGCTATGAAACAGTGGAGTCATGTTTGCTTGACCATCGTTCTACATTTGGTCCTTGTATTTGGTTTTGTTTAGTTGTCTGAAAATCCAAATATTCTTGCCAAGGTTGCGTCCTCTTGTTCTAAGTATTGTTTCCCTTGCAATGAAAATTGTCCATGTGTTTAAAAAAAAACAAAAAAACTTGGGTTGGTTTTTTCTTGAAGAAGCGCTGAAACTTGTGTTATTTTAAACACAATTGTGTTTGATTTAACACAAAAACATCAACTAGCATTAGAAGAGAAATGCGGACCCAAAAGGGCCGCGAGTCATCTAGAGGTTCCCAACCTTGGAAACTCCATTCAATTGAAAAATCAATTGTACATGTAGGTTGTTGATGTGGCCAGGACATTGCTGCATTAAAATATTAATTAATTATTTTTTAATCATTTTTTCAATATATATTTATTTTAATTTATTTTAATAATTTATATGTATTTTCTTTAAAGTTTAAATTTTAAAATTTTAAAAATTATTTTAAAAATATTTAAATATTCGGACCAACATTGTGTTGTTCCCAACACTCATTTGTTGAAATGATCAATCAATTATGAGTTTCCACCCTTCTCCAACTCATGGACAACCTCAAAGCCAATATTTAGAACTTTTTATCAAACTTCTAATGCAAAAAATACAGGTTCAAATTGTAATTTAAATCCCAAGACTTAGATTGACATATGCATTTTATGAAGATAAAGAGAATATGCCATATTTAACTACTTTTGGACTATTCAAAGTCCAGAATTTAAAATCTCCCAATGCATGGTGTTAGGGAATACACCGGGAGATTTCCGTACACAATTATGTTTATTTTTGTGAAGGCATTGGAAGGCTCCCAGGTGGTCCATTGACACACAACAATATGGATCTCAGGATATACATGAACTGCAAATGTGAAGTACATAGCCTTCGAATGGCTGCGTGGTGTTTGTCAAAACATCGGGAGATATCCAGATACATTCAAGTTCATTTTGTTGAAGGTGTTCACATGCCCCAAGAGGTCAATGAGAGCCCATGAACATGCATCTCAGGATATATATAAAATGTAAATACGGATCAGTATATAGCCTGTGATGCATAATGGTAGGCATAACTTCGGGAGATATCCAGATACCTTGAAGTTCAAGCACCTAAGTGTGCTGTGAAACCCCCGAGAGGTCAATTGCACTCAAACTTGTATGTCACGGACAATATGAACTTTGAATGATGCTCCATGTTTGAATGCAGGTTCTAAAGGTGGCAAGTGAAGATGAATATTGACAACAATAAGTGGCAATGAAAAAAAAGTCTTGCAACATTGTAGTAATCCCACAGGAGAACAAGTACAAGAAAAGAAAGAATAGCAAAAGAAAAGAGCGTGGACATTATTTTGCTATGACTACAACATTGGATTTGGAGGGTGCCCTCGAGGAATTGTAACAAGAACCGTACATTCTGATATTCTTGAATAAAATAAACCCATCCTAGTCACAACAGCTTCCACTGCCAACACTAGTAACTTCCGTACAAGACATAGAGGACCATTTACCAAAGAATTGAACTGTGCCATTATGAAGCCGAACAAAATAAACCATCGGGAAATATCCCAATAGCCCTGCCATGGTCACAGTGAACAAAGGAAAGCATCGGGAAATCTCCCGGTAGTCGTGGTGGACCACGAGACGTAAGTCAATCAGGGGTCCACCTCGTTTGCCCTATTCAAATTCGCCTAGGCAGCCTCTCTGCTTTTCTTAGGAATAGTACGTGATTTTGAGTTCACTTTCTTGGACCAATTGGCGTACAATGCACAAGATGCGTCCACCCAAGTGGGAGGCCTGTTCTCCACAACCCATTTTCTGTACCAACAATTCTGGTACATCAATTCCAAGTTATTTTCAGAATTATCTGGTCGCCAATACTGGAGCATGAACTTCCCATTATTCTCATGCCCTTCCTCTCTGCAGACATCGGACAGTGCTCTTCCTTGCCAGACAGCACATACTGAGGGGTCCTCAGGTCTAAGCAGAACCCATGAACCTGGTCGAATATCAACCCAAGGATTAAAGCTTTCCCTTGGCGCCTCATTTGCGGGTCCGCAATAAGGTTCAAATTCCTCTTCTTCTAGAACCATGTCGACAGGGTTGATGGTCGTCCACTGGCCAGCGGATTCCTACAACCTCCACTTGTACTTTGGCCAAAAGCCTTCCACCAATTCCAAAGGGCAATCGGGAAGGGACTCCTTGAGCTCCCGCAACACACGTTTCCAGTAATCGACGTACGGCGCAAAGGCGGCCGCAAACCCCTCGCATTTGGACATTCCGTTTCGCTAGTACTCAATGTACTTCTCAATTCCTAACAGAATCAAACCCTTGCTTAAGGTCGCTTTCCTTGATGCCTCCACTATCTTCTCTTGATTTCCCGTGGCTTCCGCAACTTCGCTACCCCACATAGGCTTGAAAGGAACAGGCTTAGGGCAACCTCGAGGAGTGTCGCATGACCCAGGCAATCTTTCTTCCACAGGCATCGAGAAGGTGTATCTGATGGTAGCCACTGTGAATCTATTGCAGACTTCTTGCACTTCATGATGGGGATTCCATCACTATCCACGTAGAACCGAAAAAGGTGCATCTCTCCCAAACCAATTAGTTTAGCCGTGCCACTGCACAGGTATCCCTTCACGAAGGACTTGAAATCCGCCACCTCCTGGATGAATTCGGGCATAAATGACAATTCCTGGGACTTTATGAACGACTTCATGAGGTCCGCGACAACAAATGTATTCTTGCTCTTTAAAGCCTTTGAGAGGTGGCTAAAATACGCATCAATATCTTCGTGAGTATGTCTGACTAAAAGGAAACCGACCTGAATTTCCTTGAAGACTCTTCGCGCAGTAAGCAAAGACAAGAACGCCATGAAGTACTGGTTCTTGTTATCCTTGGCGGAGTTGTCAAGCTGAAGATAGAGCTTGCTAGGAAGGGGACTAGATCCACGCCGACCTTCCTGTGGAATCAATTTCAAGGCGTCCATACACCGAGATTTCCCTTTGAGTAGCGCGTCGAACATTGCATTTGCAGGCGGATAGGGAAAGAGGTCGCCCGTCTCCCGAATTGGTGGACCTTCAAGTCGCCTGAACAGTCTAGTCAGCGATGAAATGGTGAAGTTTGAGTCCCCCGGCCAGCAGGCTGGTGCATAATGCGCATACGCACCATCGGCATGACCATGAGCCACCATTCCAGTTATACTCGTGGGAAGCTGACCCAAACCTTGTGTAGCCTTCGTTGTCACCCGCATTCTTGGAAGAGCCGTCTTCCTTGTGTCCATCTTGTCATGAATAACGCACAGTATCTCTTGAGAATTCTTCCTTGATTCCTCACGCCACAAAGCATACAGACGACGGCAGGATGCTTGATGATTAAGGTGTTCAGTTCGTTGCTTCATGAATTCCACGAAGTCTGAACTCCCTTTTGATGATTTCAGAATGAACTGCTGCAAATCGTCGCATTTCGTACACTTTGCAAAAGAGCTACCAACAGGCTTAATCGAGACGTTGTTGAAGTGCTCTTTCTTTATTCTACTAATCGTTGCTTGGCTCATAAGAGGAAGGCCATACTCCACATTCAACTGCGATTACCGAAAAACAGAAGCACAAGCCGCGGAGGCAGTAATACGATGAGAACTGATAATCAAAAAGAAGCAAAGAGAACAGTAGCAATGAGGACAATTGATTACAGGGATCAACAACGGGATATCTCCTGCTGAGTAGATGAGTGCATTCAAGTCCTACAGCGAAACGTATGAAGATGTATTCAAATGAGAGAACCATCCAAATGAAGTACCCATGGAGTACTGTGTCCTGGAGATGTCCAGCAGAGGGAAAACACTTAGTGAAGGCCCTATACAGAAGTTCAATGGGATATATCCCGTTGACGTAGGAGTCCGACAAATCCAACAATAATCCCAAAAAGCAGAAGGACAGTTCATGGAACTACCTCATTGGCATCCGCATGAACGCGCTTCTAGTTGTTCCCAGCAGGCAGGAACTTTAGTGTGTCCACTCGCCCATTTTCAATGCACCGCATTTGGTGCGGCATCTGGTCAGCAGTGTTGTCGATGATCGCTTTCATTATACCAGTGACTTGCACCGTTCTAAGTCGAGGCCACTTAACCCCTTTGTTCTCGTGCGTAGATGAAAGAATGCCTTCCTTGTATTTGTCAATGTAATTGTAATAGGTCGACTTCGGTATTCCGTAAATAATGTACCACGCTGTGGCACAGACTTCCACTTCTTCCAGCGTAATGTACTTTCGCTTCCGTGTCCACTCCACAGTATGCAATTGCCCACCAACTGCAAATCTATACTCTCGACGTTCTTCAAATGGTTTCGAGAAGTATCTCTGCCTCACCTTCAGCGATTTCTCACGTAGATAAAATTGGCAACAATGACTATCGCAGCAGTTCTGTGAGCTTATCTTCTGAATTTCGAAGTCCGTCGTCTTCCGCGTGTATTGTGTCTCCTTTTCACTGAGGGAGGGTTGACGAACTATGAAACGATAGGGCACCTTCTGTCTTCCACCCAAATAGGCTAGCGGATCTGGTACATCAGAGAAGGTGAAGAAGTGGTCGACTATATCCTTCAAGCACCGACCACTAGGGAACTAGCGATTGGAAAGGGGCCACCGAACATGGGTCATAATCGTGTCTGGGTTACCCCCGAAAACGTCAAGGACTGTCACGCTGACGTAGCCTTTACCGAGGATAGAACTCTGGAAATAATCATCCGCCCTCCAGCAAGTAATTCGACCGGAAGATTGAAGAACACCAAAGGAATCTAGTTCATGCACCTCTAGGCCGATCCAATCATCCTGAGGAATGAATGGGTTTTCATCTACATGCAGATCAGGAATGACCTTCACCATGTCAGTTGCCCTCCACAACATGGTTCTGTTTTGAACTTCCCCCAGCGTACTTAGACCTCTCTGGCAAGGAGAGACCATGATATGTTGAGCTTTTGGGACGACTAATGAAGGCCTTACGAGAACGAATACTCACGGCTCGACCGGGATCGGCACACCCAGCCACTCTCCGTGAGGACGGGCCTCCACAACCGAACCCACTCCAACTTCTCCAAAATCCGGTAGGGAAAGCCTCACTACGTCACCATCGCTTAGCGGAGCAGTCCTTGCACTAGATTCTTGAGAACCAGCGTCCCCGGTTGATTCACCAACATATGGAGTGATGGCATCATGAAATGAATCAGAGTACGAATCCATTGTCTCTGACGCACTGAATCCAGGAACCTTATAGTTGCAGAAACATAATGAAGAGTGAACCTGGAGACGGAGATTCCAGAATATCAGTCCACATTGTAATTATGACTGGACTTCGATAGGGAAAGGAGATACGTTGATTTATCCCTTGACCTAATTATATGTGAAGTTTGCGCCTTCGGCCGAGGTGGAGTGCGGTTGCACTACGACGTTACGAAAAAACGAAAGAATTAGAATACAAATGGAATATTGTCTTTCGAAATATGGAACTTGAGAACCCAACGATCGACGAGATTGGAAGGTCACATCACAGAACGGTTTTATTGATTGGTTTAGGGTCACGGTACATATTACCATGTACAGTATCCACTGTTCACCAACTGAGATGTTTTCATGGAAAGAGCGGGATATCTCCCGCTGAGGATGATGGGATACCTCCCTATGGGAACAACGGGATATCTCCCGCTGGGAGGAACAGGATAAATCCCGCTGAGGATGATGGGATACCTCCCTATGGGAACAACGGGATATCTTCCGCTGGGAGGAACAGGATAAATCCTGCTGGAATCAATGGGATATCTCCCGGTGGAAACAACGGGATATTTCCCGCTGAAATGAACGGATGCCTTATATCAGTAAGTTCTTGACAGCGGGATATATCCCGATGTCAAGATCGACAAACAGGACATTATCAATTGTCGTGGCTGCACAACTCCGGTATACACCATTCACTACGTATTACAATCCGTACTCGTAGTCTATGGTCGTATACGGTACAAGAGGCAGATGGCTACACTATTCTGGCTTACGATTTCGTTGCTTTCGCCACTGACGGAATGACCAGGACCATCCTTCACTGAAGAAAACAACATTATAAATTGCCATTGCTAGCGGTATGCACAGTGCTGTAAGCGACGCTATGCCCAGCAGACGATTCTGTGCACATTTTGCACTACTTCGGCATTGTTGGCACTTTTCCTCTTTCAACAGTTAGCACTCATGTGATACGCAAGTAATGCTTAAGTACCAAACTCAAAGGACCTGATGTATGGACAGTCAAATCACTATAGAACGTGACCTTCCGGCCATTCCTCACTGCTGGTATCACTTGCCCGATCACTATTCCTTCACAACTTCTATATTGCCCTAAAAACACTGAACTGCTCGTGAAAGTCGGAATTGCGGGTAATAAGATTTGAAGAATTCATAACTAGAGAGGAAATGCAAGACTAGGATAGATCCGCAAGCTCCATACAATCCATGAGCGCTGCCAATTAACGAAAGATAGGTGTCCAGACTCCTCGACCACCACTGCTCGTTCACGTGCGCCTGGGAAAAAGAAGGAAACTCGGTTGGGGATTCAGGATATTGTCGGAGGTCCTCTTTCGTGCTTTCACTTGGATAGGGTCCACCTGCATGTTCACTAACACGTGCACTCTTCAAAGCCGTGCACCAATGTGTCCAGGTCGAATCTTAAGATGCGGTCATGCTTGCGGAATGTTGACTTCGTTGTCGTTCGTCTCGATTCCTTCAATGCAGAACTGTCGCACACTCGCACCTAAGTTAATGTGCACGTAGTTCGGGTCCTGGGAGATTTTCGAGGGGATATGTGCGGCATTTGAATTCGAATCTAATCGGGATTCCAGAACCCTACAGCATTCACTGTGGCTATCAAGGACCCGTTGAAGCTCCAAGCTTGGCATTTCTCGGGAACCGGACTGTCTCAACATTTACCACTCTGACTAGCATTCTTGCGTCCGTAATTGCATGCGGACTACTCCCTTTTTTTCCATTCATTTGACACAGTTCAATGGGATTTTTCATGCAAAGGAAATAATCCTCAGGCTGGCACGTTGCAGTGATCTTTCTGGTGCTGTCTTGAATAAGGTGACTGCCTTTCTAACTTTGAAGATGCCGCACCCTGACATTTTCATTCCGGCAATACATGTGTCCTTTACATTTGTGGAGGTCGTTGGATTCACTGTTCAATGCATTTCAACTTCAAATATTCGTAACAAATTCCACCAAGGTCAAAGACATATTAACGAACTCGGCTTACACTCATGGCAATCCGATTTGGAAAGTAAAAAAATTAACTGAAAATTGTTTCAAGGAATTAATACCCTTCCTCGACATCATTAATATAGTAAAAAAAACTCTTACGTGGTCGTTACAAGAGCAGACTAACTTACTCAACCTGTTCAATTATACTAAACAAACAGATTAATGACTTCACAAAGCACATCCACCAGTCTTCATAGACATTCATAGGACAACATAGAGTTACCATACACTTAACTATTCCATGCCATGTGCCTTGCCCGCATTCAATGCTAGGGTTTCAGGGTTTAGGGTTTAGGGTTTAGGGTTAGGGTTCAGGGTTTCAAGACTTCCAATTTAAGGTTCGGGTTTCTACATTCAGGTTCATTGAATTCAAGATTCAGGTTTTCTAACATATTCGGAACAACTGTAAACGTACTCCAGTTTAGGGTCAGTGGGTTTGTTTCACTTAATAATGTGAACTTCACTAATTTTTGGTTGCTACCTGGCTTGGTGTGATTTCTATTAAACTAAAATCTTCAGTATCCCCTTCTAACATACTTTGTATCGGCTTAGTGGGTGGGGTGGGTGGTTCATGAAATATAAGGAAGTTCAACATGTTTTCTTAGTTTGCCCATACATTTTACAGTACCTAAACCCATGGTATTAGAATTTATCTTTTATAATACCTATGAAGACAAATATATATATATTCTAACATATTTAGCATAGGCTTAGTAGGTGGGTGGGTGGGTGGGACAAAAAATAAAAGGAAGTTGAAAAATTAATCTTTTCTTTGTCCATACATTTTACAGTATCTAAAACCATAGTATTAGAATTTATCTTTTTCAATATCTATAAAGACAAATATTTATATTTCTTTATAGAGAAATGACGGGCATGTAATTCCATTTTATTATTTTTTTCCTTCAATCTTCATAAGTTTTAAAGTTTTGTTAACCTCTAAAAGCCCAAGGGGTTTGGACAAAATACAAATGTGTTATAAAATAAAATTTCTAAAACTTTTTTGAAGTTTGCATTAAAGAAGATAATGTAAAGCACAAAAAGTAGAAAGCATCCGTACAGCCAAATTTATAGAAATTATTTTTAGATTTATCTAAAATGAATTTTGAAGATATAACTTCAAAAATTCATCAAAAATACAGTTTTTGTTTTTAGCATTTGATTTTTTTTTAATTGGTCAAATTGTGGTTTCTATTGATTTGTAGAAAAATGCATGAGATCTACTAATGAGAACACCAATACTTTCCCCATATAGTACATTTTTCAACACTAGACAAATTTAGACATTTTCTGCTATTTCCCTTATAATTTTTGTTTGACCGTATCGATCTGAATTTTGAATATGAATATTGCTAAACAACCCAATCTTCTGAAGAAAAAAATAAAAAGAACTTGAGAAAAAAAAAAATTCGCCCAAAAATTTGGGCTACAGTTGGCCTGCGACCATAAAATGGTCACTCGAGCGCTTACTAGGGGTTAAGGAAATTGTCTCCAAATTTTTGTTAAATATCCAAACCAAAGAAAGGGTTTACACTCAATGCTTAGAGTTTAGGGTTTAGGATAAGGGATCAGGTTTAGGATTTAAGGTTTAGGGTTTAGGGTTAGGGTTGAGGGTTGAGGGTTTTGGTGGTTTAGGGTTTCCAAAATCTGGTTCCAGGAATTGAAGATTGAGGTTACTGAACATTTCTGCAACTACTATACACATACTCGAGTCTTCTGTTTGGTTTAATGTATCAAAACAGCTTTTAGTCGAAAGGGTTTAGGGAGCCACGTTTCTTTCCAAGATATTTATTTCAGGTTTTGTGATTGTGACTGCACGTATTTTCTTTATTAAGTATTTTCTTTCTTTCATTTATGAACTTCAAAAATCATGTTATAGTTTTCCAATGTTCAAGGATGCATTTCAATCATTCTTCTACCTCCTTAATGATCAAAGTAAGGATTCTGTTTAATCTGAGATCATTTTGTTGTTGTATACATTGAGGAGGGCTATTATTAAATAATGTTAGCACTTCTATGATTTATTATAGTACTTAATTTTTATAAGTCTTTGAATCTCCTATGTAACTTTTTTTTATGAAGTAAATTATTGGATTGTACTTCTCCAATTTGTTTTGGAAGGAGTGCAATCCCTAATTGGGTTCATTGGTACTACCTTTTCAAAAATGAAATTAGTTTTCTCATATTTGTTGAATATCCCTCATATATAATTGAGGACATTCACATTGATTAAATGATTTTATTTAAATGTGAACATTATGCTTCATATGTAGCTAGCTTGAATATAATTAGATTTTACTCCATTGTATATAATAATTCGGGAACCCTCATGTTCATGAAATTCAGTAATGTATTTAGCAATGATGAATTCAAGTTAATAGGACCATCTCCATCATTTTGGGCCTACATTTAAATAATTATATGATGTACATTCAATTCACATCAAGAACTAATAGCCAAAAGTAGCCAATGAATGTTGTACATCTTCAATTTTTCATTTCAAAATACAATCATAAAATTTCATACATAATATGATTATGTCATTCTTACATGCCCATATCATGGCATATGATGCCCTATGAAAATATTAGTGTATCGATACTGGAGGCCCATATCATAGCATATGATGCTCTATTACTATATACTATGTCATGGAGGCTCATAGCCTATGATGCAAAAGAATCGAGTACACAAATAAAGTTCTTCTAAATTGATTTACGATCCCAAAGAAAAAAAATTATGGTGAAATCTGTGCACCCTAAACTACAAAGTAGAACAAAGTCCATTGAATGTATAGTTAATATGCCTTCATAGCTAAGTTTCTAGAATTGAAGGTGCCTTGCGTCAATAATGGGGAAAAAATTGAAGGTCCTAAATGAATCTAATTTGCTTCCCAATGGCCAGTGAGTCTACCGCTTGTCCCGTAATAATGTATTTTACTTTGAAATTACTGAAGTCATTTTGACAATATTTTAGTTCACTGGTGCCCCATATTTTGAACCAATTGAAATCCTAAAGCAAAATAATCCTTGATAATTGAGGAAATGAAAATTGAATATGGAATTTCTAAGGGAATGATGGAATTACTAAATGAATGATTATTTAATCCCTCTATTATTGCCCCTTTTTTTTTCAACTTTGCCAAATGTGCTATAAATTTAACCCTAAACTAATATTTGGATAAGTTGTAAAAAAGGTATGGCACAATAAGCCAAAATGCAGTTCGGGCGGGCCATATAAGAAAGTCATTTAAAGTGAATTAAAATTTTTTAATTTGTTGAATATTGGACATACCTTTAATAAATCCTTTCTTGGAAGATGGAAACGAATGATGTGATTTTTCCCTAGTACATTATTTTTTGGTTCCACATTCAGAACTCAATTCCGAAGCGTATGAAAAGTTGTCAATGCAGAAGTTTGTTGAAGTGCAAGAATTTGAAGTTAAGAACATTTAAAGTGAAGAACAATAGTGAGTCATTGAAGTTGAATATAAAACTTATTTTCTTCACCTAAACCCTCCAGAAGACCAAGTGCGGTTTCTGTCAAAACCATTCGAGTAAACCTGCCATGTCTATAGCAAAGAAAGTAAAACTTAAAAAATTATTTCGGGGGCAATCTAACCATAGGATTTCATATTAGACTTGTAACTATAAGAATGTGTCAATGAATTCTTAGAAACTTGACCCCATACATTGCAAGATCTTATTTTTCATTAAATGTGCAGAATAATTCAAGTTCTTCTGCAACTCACTTGTAATGATTAAATTTTTTGGCTTTGAATGTGTCTTTAACTAATTGGGAAAAAAAATTGAAGTGAAAAACACTTAATTTTCAGTCATTATTTGCAATGTTCACCGTTGCAGAAAATGTGAAGTCAGAAAATTAAAAATATGCTTCTTGTCCCTAGCGTTTGTTGATGCTGAAAGTAGACTTCCAAAATTAGTATCCCATAAATACAAAGTAATAAGTTAGAGCAGCGGGGTTGCTAGATTTTTAATTCAACTCTTTAAAATTTTGGACACCCACATTGGGTGCCTGGGGCATTTAGGGGTTAAGGGGTGTGGAAAATAGATGAATCACCCCCCTAACTTATTTGAGGGTAACTTCCCCCCCTCGCATTAATTTTAATTGGATCCCCACTCCTTGCATAGGAAGTGGGGATCCAATTCATCATGACCCCATCATGACCCCTTAGTTTTCTTCGGGTCAATTCCTCCCTTGCCTGTCAGGTCGTTAATCTCAGCGGGCGGCGCGCCATGATTGCCAATTTCCCCACCTGGCTACGGGCCTCTCCCGCTGAGGCGCTTGTTCACCCCGTTGCTCTCAGCGTCCTCCTCCGCACTCCAGGCTCTCACTTTCGTAATCGTCTTCTTGGACGAAGCGCCTCGTCGTCTTCTCGCGTTGCAACGAGCGGCCCGGCGTGGAATTGGTCATTTTTGTAAGTTTCCGTGGCTTCAAGGGAGGCGTCAGAGTTGCGGCGGTCTGCTTCGCTCGGAGGGAGGCATCGCGATACGCCAGAGGTCCACGCTGCAAGGAGACGGTAGGGTTTCCATCTCCTGCTCTGCATTTTTCTCTCTTGTGAAGTTTCGAAGGTCGATCCGTTTGATCGAATGAATCGTGACCAGAAAATCCGAAACTCTGCTTGTTCAATTGTTTCTCGAGAGGAGCGTGAGCGTGAGAGTAGCGTGAGAGTAGATTCCGACAGTGTAGACAGAGGATGGTCAACCTTCCGCGATTGAGTTTGCGCCGTGGGTTCTGGTCTTTTTTTGGGGGGTTGGGTGGAATTTCTATCAGTTTCTATGGACTATGCGATGAGCTAGAAGTTTTTTTTTGAATTTGCAGTGACGGCCAAAAACATGTAGTAGAAAAGAAGCGAAATTAGCCAGTTTTGGGATCGGTGGTTGTGGTGTGCCCGGTCACTGGGTTCTGTGAAGGCGTCTAGTAGAAAAGAAGCGAAATTTAGCCAGTTTTGGGATCGGTGGTTCTGGTGTGCCCGGTCACTGGGTTCTGTGAGGGCGTCTATTGCTTGTCTTTTTGGTTGGACGTGTGTAAAGAAAGCCATTTGAAGTGCGCAGGAATTACAGAGGCGGGAGGTCATTGTCGACGAGTAGCACCATATCGTCGGTGTATACGGCACGAGCACACCATCATGGCTACATCATCGGCAGTCGAAGTCACACCAGCATTCTGGAATGACCCATAAGATTTCAGTCCCCTGAAGTTTTGGGTTCTTGTGGTTGTTTGTGTTAGAAAGGAAGTCAGTATGTTAAACATTGTAGTCCAATTTGCACTGATGAATTTCAAAATGCCCTATAGCCGCGCAAGACCGGACAATGCCTTCGGTGGGAACACTGGAGACACTTGCAGGTGCAAACCGTGAGTCCTAATTTCATCATGATTAATCCCGATAAAAACTTGGAGTACAACTGAATTAGTGCTTAATCATATGACTATCGAGAGATTGGCCGATAGTTCCGCAATACACATAGTACAACAAAGCAGCCGGGAACGAAACAAAGCGGTTTTAGTTTAACAGAAAACGAATAAACGGAGAAAGAAACAGCGGGATATCTTCCGATGAAATTTGAAAAAATAATAGAGTTTTGACCAAAATGTTGACACCGCGTTCATAAGATGAAAGCGCTTCCTCGTGCAAACCGTAGACAGCACATGAAATTGGCATCGGGATATATCCCGATGTCCGACAGGGCATAACAAGAATAAGGTGGAGAGAAGATTAGCGGGATTTCTAAAAATGCTCTTGTTCGAACATGACTGGTAAGAGAACTCGGGAAGGATTGCGTGAATAATGTCGATAGGAGTCGTATGCACTGGGGACGGAGGACGGTCCGGTAAGAGACGAATCCAACGGGAGATCTCCCGTTGATTTGAAGAATAAGCAATGATCTGTGCAAGAGCAGAGGAGAAACGATTATAATATGAACGATGTTGCTTATGCCGGCACCTACTGGACATACTCATCGGGAGAACTCCCGCTAAATATGGTAGATTGCCTCAATTAAGAAGCGATGTACAGGAGGACGGCATTGAGGTTCAGCGGGAATAATCCCGATGAAAACACAGAGGACGGGATATGAGGTGGACTTCTGACCATTGTGCATGGCATTGCGTAGAGAATATACATCGATCGACCTGCCTGTAGACTTGTCACCCATCAGGCTGTACAAGTTTATTGACTCAATGGTGCACACATTCGAGTACATCGGCGACAGCAATCCAGGAGCCATATTTCGATGCAACCGGAAAGTTATAGCGTGGGGCCTTCAGTGGATGGACTAGGCCGGGGGTGTTGCAATCATATGCCCCAGGCTATCGTTCAAAGGCAAGGCTCACGCCACGACAGGCTTAGACGTCGTGGAGCTTCAAGGGCTAGATAACTCTACTGTCCTCGTCATTGTCCGAGAGATGGTTCCCAAGAAGCAGGAAGCACGGACGTACGGCCTCATCCTTGACTATGCCACCATGGATCTCCAGATGTGCGAGTCTATGACAAAAAAGGGACTTCTAGACAAGCCAAACGGATCTCATTCCTAGACACCAGCGGAGATGTCCAACGAATGGGTCGTTATAGACGACAGCCGTGGCGAGTCCAATACGGACATAGTACCAGTCGTTGCTACTGCATCAACGCCTTCTGTCCCAAAGAAGCAAAGGAAGAGAAAAGCCATAGCGGGTGGGCCAGGAAATGAAATTGTGGAGGAAGCAAAGGAGAAGGGCACGGGTAAGAAGAAAAAAAAGGCCACCCCACTGACTATTGCGCAGGCAGTGAAAATGACAGAGGCTGAGGTCAGCAAGCTCGAGCCCGGTGAAATAAAGGAGATCAACAAGTTGTACAACCAGGTTTTTAAGCCAATGTACAGATGGGACAAGAAGCCACTAGCCAATGCGAAGGGGGAACTCCTGCGGGTGCACTACAAGTTCCTCCACAAGGCAAAAGCCGTGGATCTCGTATACAGAGCTATTGACCAGGATCGGCTCAAAGGGATTAAGAATAAGGTTCTTGTGGACAACGACTTCCACTCGGAGAACCGGTATATAACCGTCTTGCCCTTGAAGAAAGGACCATACGGGCCGAATAATGTAGTAGAGTTCTGGGACACGTGTCCGAGGAAGGAGAGTCTCACCACCAAATCCCACTACTACATTATTGGTGGTCAGCACACTGTTGAGGCGCACAAGGAGTTGATCGAGAAAAAACATATCAGTGAGGCGGATAAGGCCGACGCTTCCACGTTCAACTTCATTCCCATATGGGCGCCGCATCAAACGAAGAAGAATGATATCGTTCACCTTTCGAGAGCTCTCAACCAGAACCTCGCCGGTGAGTAGAAGGAGCAGAGATTTGCACAGCAGCTTGCTCACGCTCGTGTGAAGTGGAAAGACATGGGGTCCCCGCACCCGTCATACGAAGGACGAGCGCACTCACCAGCGTACCTTGTAAGTTGTACTGAACTTACGCCCAAGTTCTAGTCGTACATCGTTTTCTTCCTTCCTGGAAATCAGCGGGAGATATCCCGATGACTGTACACAGCGGGACATATCCCGTTGTCGACAGGATCAGAGTAATATTCCAATTGGCAGGGAGAGATCCAGATGCTATGAAAATGCACCGATCTCTCGCTGGCATTTAGTGGGAATTATCCCGTTCTTTACAGCATAGCCCCGAATCAATCCAGCAACGGGATTTATCCCGATGTCGAACACTTTCATTGTCTTCTGATTCCTCAGTAATCCCCAATATAACTCGCATTGTCGGCATTCATGTGCAGGGATTCTATAATGTGATGTCCTCAATCTTCACTGGGTTCAAGAATGCAGACAACCCGGATTTGAAAATCCCGCTACTCTTCATGGAGAAGGATGAAGACTTCAACCGCTGGATTCAAATTGACAAGGATTTTCTGGCAAGAAAGCTTCCTTACGGGACCGGACCAAAATCTAAGGGTGTCCGTAAGCCGCTAGCATACACCGACTTCAAACCTTTGTGGGGATTGCGAGATGAGGACTTGAACTACTTAGCTAACCAGGTGGAGCAGGGAGTGGTGTGCATGAAGAAAACGGCTATCAACCTCGATATTGACGGAACGTCGCTCACTCCAGTAGGGGTGGCAGCAGGTCGGGAGAAGAAGGTGAGGGCCATGAAGAACGAGCTCATGTGCCAGTACAGGCAATTCCCGCTTCCGAGCAAGAAGCCAGAGTGTTCTCCCTACCCAGCAGAAGAATGGGAAGACTTTGTGGCTACGAAGAAGATTACTCGGGAGCAAGTCGAGTGGTGGACGGATAAGAGCTTAGCGACGGAGCTGGGCAAGGAGTGATTAGAGGGTCGTACGAAGGCCCTGAACAAGACACACAATCTAAGCAACTATCCAGAGGCGGTAAAGAAGCTGTGGGAGATCTTCATGAATGCGCATACAGAGGGCATCCAGGAATCTGTTGCCGAGGACTTCGGAAAGGACTATCTGTGCAAGGTCATGGGCGAGAAATGCTGGGACATCAGCAAGATTTTGGCAGAAGATTCCGTAAAGACATGGTGAGGTGAAGCGAAGACCCATATGTATTTCTGGTTTCTCTTCGAAATGACCAGCCGCGGTGCTCGTGCTAAATTCCTGGAGAATCGGAATCTGAACCGTGTATTCGATGCCATGGAGTACAAAGATACCGATCGACGCCTTGTGAGAGCCCATTCACTAGCGGTACTTATAACGGATGGTGCTGGATTTCACGCAATTCAAGCACACCTGGAGAAGCGGCGGCAGGACATGAAAGTCCGGCTCTGGGATTGGCATGTAATTCACTACATTCCGGAGAAAGCAGATGGCTTCCCCCCTCCAGTGACAAGATCGCATTACACCGTGTACTTGGTCTTGCTCTTTGCCTACGACGAAGTCCACGGTCCGACGAGCAGCTTCTACAATTTCTTTTCCAGTAAAATCGAGATGTCTGCTGTGTATTTCTCGGGAGAGTTGGATGAAGTGGACAAGATATACAGGCGGTCGAATATGCCTTGGTTCTCCATTGCCGCGGCGGTTGAAATTTTCCTTAGCCACATGACCGACAAGATGGTCATTGTTAATGTTAACGGCGGTCCCGAAATTACTTCTGTTGCACTGGTAAGCCCTATTTAATCTTCATTCCCATTATTTTTTGTAACTCAATCAATTTCCAGTGCATTGACATTTGCTTCTACAATGCTGTCAGGTCTCCTCAAATAATGTTATCGAAGTCGTTTATAACTCCGAAGAAGAGTCCAAGGCAATTTTGGTTGCCCGGCAGATTTGGGAGGAGTTGCATACTGCTCAATTCCTTCGTCAGGAGGATGAGGACTCAGAAGAAGAGGAGGGTGGGGGAGAGGAGGGTGGAGGAGAGGAGGGTGGGGGACAGGAGGGTGGAGGAGAGGAAGGTGGTGGAGACAACGACGAGGAAGAGGAGGAGGGGCGACAGGGTGACGAAGAAGAAGAGGAGGAGACAGGAGAGGGCGAAGAGGGAGGGGGAGAAGCTGGAGGACTTGGTGAGGATGCTCACATCGTTCCTTCAGATCACCGCCGGTCTTCACAAAGTGAACAGGGCAACGAAGTCGTCGCCGCCGCAGGGGAGGGGGATTCCTCTCATCAGGGAGTGCAAGACGATTCTCCAGACCACCAAACCAAGGAAACGGAGACTGGACGTCAGGACAACGCTTCGAACAAGGAAGACAGTACCTCTCGCGCAGAGAGTGATCATGACGATGAGGAAATTCAAACTCCTACTCCTCTGATCACCGCAAGTACCCCTCACGCCGAGGAGGACGTGGAGAATAACAAAGAAACTAGTTCAGGCAGAAAGGTCAGTCATTGTACCTTATCATCAGGATATTTCCCGATGCCTGTTCCGCATTGCGCATAATCATCTGCTGAGGAAATCCTACGTGTTCTAATCGCAGGATAAGACTGCACGGAGACGGAAGCCTTGTCCAGGGGACAAGATAGGCACGGTAGGGCGGAGGACGGCCTCAAGCTCAGCAGTCGTTGAGGTCGAGTTAGGTCGGCGCAATGAGTTGAGGACAAAGATGAGACTGGATATCAGCCTCCCTCCTGATGACCCTTCGGTTTGTCGGCCGCATACCCCTCAGCAGCCTGTAGGAAATGAAGGCCCCAGCGTCTCCTCCCCTACACCGTCTGGAGCAAAGATTGCTTCGACGCGGACTCCTAAAGCGACAAACGCTGCGTCCATTCTTCTTACCGTTGCAGTACAGGGAGGAGTTGGATCTGTGAAGGACACATTCGTTGACATAGTGCCCCCCACAGCAGAGTCTTCACATGACGTACCTTCGAGGCCGGAGGAATGCGTCGGTGCAGCAGGAGATCTCCCGATCCCGGGTGATCATGCTTCTTTCCCTGGACCTCGGCCTTTGAAGGGGAAGGAGCCCAGGTCTGATGCAACGGGAGATATCCCGTTGCCTGAGACACCTGTTGTTCCACCGTTAGCGGAAATGGCGGATACCATTATGGCGGATACAATGGCGGACCTCACGCAAATGAGTCCGGATGCGGCTCAACCGAAGGTGAATCCAATGATTGTTGTACCACACCCGGGACTTACGCATGCTGACATGGTTTCCTTGAAGAGTAGGGTTAAGGATCTTTTGAATTTGCCAGCTTTTCATGCTAAACAGACGTGCCATTTGGCGAATAACAGCCGGTCCAAGTTTTCGGCCGTCTGGGAGGCGCACTCATTTATTTATCGCGACATTTTTCAGATAGCCTCTGACAGTGGACCGATGGAAACAGAGGAAAGGGCCGAAAGACAATGGGTTCGAAGGAGTGCAAAAGTCGGGGAAGCAGAAAGTCCGAGGACGGAAAAAGGCGTTGTGAAAGGTACTTCATGTGACACCTTCCGTATTTCTAAGGGTTTCATTGAAGTTCCTTTTGCTTTTTCATGGACTTGTCTCTAACTGGGCTTTCCATTCTTGTCTGTAGATTGTGGTGGACCTTCAACGAAACAACCAAGCACATTGGAAAAGGTAGCTCGGCGAAAGTATTCTGTGGTCCTTGACTTGAATGGAGTGCTTCTTCACAGGTCATACGAGCGTAATAAACCCCATGTTCAGCGTCGCCCGGGTGTCACCATGTTTCTTAATTGGCTGCGTTGTAGAGCGGATGTTGCATTCTGGAGTAGTGCTACTCCAAAGAACATGGACAATTTGTTGGACATTGTCCTCGCGGATTGTTCCTTTGGCCGTCGAGATGTCATTTGTCTGTGTCAAAGGGCATGCACAAAGTCCACGTACAGGGCCCCATCTACACCCAATAAGCCGATCTTCCTGAAAGAATTGACGACATTTGCGAACATGGCCAGTTTGTCCCCATTGGATAACATTCTTCTCATTGATGATAGTCCAGAAAAGAGCATCTTGAACAATCATTGTAACGCTGTTTTTCCTCAGTCCTTTCGCGGTGAGCTGCTTGACAACTACCTCTGCATGCAGTTGATGCCGTGGCTTGATGGCCTCCTTCTTTCGAATGAGGCGGTGCCGGTGTATGTGAAGGCGAATCCCCTTCCAGGCAGGCAGAATGCAGTGGATCCAGAATCCACATTGGGCTGGGGAATCATTACCGGAATTCTGCGTCGTTGATTTGTGTTGGCATGGGGCTTCATCGGGATATTTCCCATTGCTGGAGACGATAGTTTCTTGGAATGATGTTTCATAATCGTTTGATTACAAACTGTAATTTTAATTGTAGATGCTGCTGTAAATTCTTGATCAGACATTTCTCTGAATCTATACATGTCAAATAGTCTATACATTAGCAAACATGGATCATGATTGAAGTGATACTTCTTGACAATTCATTGCATATGCACACTCGAGTTGTAACTTCATGGTTCTTTGTTTACACCCAACATGAATTCTATGTGAGCTGTGATACCGTATTTGCTTTTCAATTATTGGTCACAATCATGCATAATTTCTGAGCTTCCCCGTTATTTCTTAGCTGTCCCGGTATTCCTTGGCAAGGACTCACGACTATGATTGTACTTGTAGCTCGTAGTTCAGATGCAAGATAATTATTGCATCTCATGCTTGCTGAGTTCCGTCTATCTCAAGTGACCGCATTACAAATTCGTAGGCACACTTCCATGTCATCGATATCCAGTTTGTATACAGTAATGTAAGAGTGTAATTCTACTATATTGGGAGATCTCCCGTTGGACAGGTGTTCTCCGTCAAGTTCTGTGTCCATTTGAACCTCTTGAGATCTACCATTTATAAGATCTGCGTAATGTGAGTGTCCCTTTTAAGCTTACCGGGAGATCTTTTGTTGTTTAGCGGATCTCAGTGAAGTGGCTACCCATTCTTAATTCAACGGGAGATCATTACTTGTTTATTTCTGCTCAGTGTAGTGATTGTCTGTTATAAATCATAGGGATACCTCTCATTGTTTACTGGCTCTCAGTGAAGTGAATGTCCATTCTAAATTCATCGGGATACCTCCCGTTCTTTGAAGGTTCTCAATACAGTGAGTGCCCTTTGGAATAACATTGGGAAATTTCCCGTTCTTCACAAATTTTGTCCTCCTCTATCTGACGAGTTAACTTCCTTGCTATGTTCGTATTGTACAGAAGGCGGCTGTTGTTGTTCTTACAGGTGATTTATGCGTGGAGGGTGGTGTTCTGGATCTTCCGGAAGTAATCGACGTTCCCTCTGGTTTCCATGACTTCCTTAGTCAGTTGCTTGAACGGGCTCACTATGGGTTGTATTCCTCCATGCATTTGTCTACTTTGGAGGTGCTTATGCGGCGTCTTCTACCGCGAAAGACTTGGAGAGGTTTTCATTTTTTTGCCGGTTCGAACATTCCTAACAAGAATAATCCTTATCCACCCCGTGGGGCATTACTAAACCGGATCTTAGGTAGCCCTAGACTGCGCAACATTTTTTTGGATCAAACTATTGCAGTACTTCAGATAGATCCTCTTGAATGGCCACGTTCTCATTTGATAGGTCCCTCTGTAGACGTGAGGGATGATATTGATCTCCTGAAATTAGAAGATCCATGGTATATACGGAAGGAGCTACTTATAGTTGGGAATTCTGTTACGCATTAGTCAAGTTCAGTAGTTTAGATACTATAGGGATTGCCTTTCTATCTTTTCGTGGGCAACTTCTTGATTGTGACCTTTATCGGTGTTAATAAAATGTGGTGACCCTTCTTCACCTTTTCTTTACTTTCAAGTTCCATTCCACTGTGCCAACAATCCTCTTGTACCGTAAGTTTGAATGCGGGAATTACACCGGGAGAATTCCGGATCCTTATTCTGCAGGGAGATACTAATGGGTTAGACAGTGCTTGCTTACTAGTCTTTGTAATAATCTAAGTTGAATGATATTTGTTTTCATTGTTTTCTTGCAACACTTTAGATCCCAAAGTCTGGGATATGCACTACAACGGCAACTTTCCCGATGAATCTTCTCTACTGTTAGGTAGAGTTAATGTACTATGGGTGAAATATCTTAGTTATTATGTTTCTTTGTCCTCTTCTTGGGTATGAACATGGTCTACTTCATTCTAATCTTCCCACTTTCATAGGCGTTACGGTCTTCAAAACCAATACAACGGGAGCTCTCCCAATGTAGTCTCCCATGACATAGTCTAAAATTACTCCTAAAGTCCAAAAGTAGTTAAATATGCCATGAATGATACCAAGAAAGTTCACATATAGTCTAGTGCTAAATGACTTTTCTTAAAGATTTTTTAACAAGCCAACTCCTCAAGCTTGGTCTATTATTTAAGGACTAAGCTCAATAATCTCTCAATCCATATACAATTCTTACGTTATATTTTCCTACACTATCCATAATGCATAGTTTAAAATTGTACAATTACAATTCATTTAAACTTGATTAATACTAATCAAAATTGATTTTTTAGTTTTTTTTTACAAAATCCAAAAGAATTGAATAAAGGCATAGAAGAATGCCATGATCGTCTTTTAGGAATAGGTTCAAGGTTTAGGACCTTCTACATTGGTTCTTTAATACAAACAAATAAATTTGGAATCACTCACTTCACTTAGTGTTGCATATCAAAGTACCACAAGAGACTTCCTGTATCTTCAAGAATCCATATTAATCCTTAATGGACGAGTTGGTCACTATAGATATCATCTTTTGGGGGGTACCATGTGAATCATTTGCTTCAAAAGAACAAGAGCACTCATTGGAGATCAAACTACTGTGCAAGACCTTTTTTCACCCAAAATTTCAAAGATGAACATTTACACCTCTATCTTGACATACAAGGATTCTCTATCATGCATCGGACAATAAACATCCACTACATCGTTCAAGGATTCTCTTCTTACATGCAAGACATGCAATCTAAAGTTTTCAATCCTTTTAAGACATTTTAGTCAAAGATTGGGTTACATATTTGAACTTATTTGTGGAATCCAGACCATTGCATATTGAATCTACAAAACTGAAATATATGTGATTAAAATACATTTCTTCAAAGTTTTAAAAAACTTCAGGTGTCAGTCAGATGCAGCAGGCAACAGCTGCGAATACAAAATAAAGAATCTGTACATAAATTTCACTTATGTTCACATGCAGAACGTAAAATTGGTCCTACCAAACCAAGCTTTCTACCCAACACGTCTTAGAATCATCAACAAGAGGGATTGTGTAGTCTCAATGAACTCAATATTAACCCTTCTCCAAGCTGAACCTGAGCATAACAGAGCCAGCATTATCGATTGCATTAGTAAAAGAGAACTCCGATTCAATGTTCGTCTACAGGGAACAGAGTTCACTTAAAATGAGAAAAAATCTAAACGTACAGGGCCATCCTGCCCACGAATATGAAGGTACCCCACATATAAAACTTAGCCATTGGTCATACTAAGCATTGTTAAAAAAAAAGAGGAATAGGACACAATAAATACAAATACTCACAAAGAGAAATAACTTACCAACGCAGGCAATAATACATCCCAGTTGATGCCAGCAACCGAGATCTGCAATTGCAATACGTCCTTCTCATTCAGACACGGCCAGCTATCTACCGAACGTGCCTTGAATAGAGGCGAAGAATTCTGCTTTCTTAGGGTACTGAAACTCCAAGGAGAACATTAAAAGAGCCCCATCATGGGTGCCTACAAGAAAACAGTCTTCTGGAGTAACCGTGAGAGAGGTAACCGCCACTCCTGCCCCTTCGTATCGACGGACGACTTCCAGAGATTGAAGTTTGAAGACTAACACCTGACCTTGATCTCCCCCACATACCAGAAAATGTCCACAGTGACTGATGTCCATGCAGTTCAAACGGCCCTTCACATCTACTGATGCCAGCCACTTCCCATTAATGGGGCAAACATGAAGACTCAGGTCTCCATGGGAATAAACAACAACCAGACCATGTTGTGAAACCTTGAGGTTTGTAACAGGGCATCTATTTAGATGTCTAATAGACCCCACATATCGACCTGTTCGTAAGGTATGGAAAATGCATGTGGCATCCGTGAACCACTCACAACAACATCCAACTCCACACGAACAGCAACAGATGTGATTGCATCATCATGGCCACAAAGAACATGTCGGGGTCTGTTAGATATCCCCACTGTGTCGGACTTTCGATGCTTCTCTGTTAGAGAATCTTTGATACTTCCTAGCCTCCTTGTACTGATGCTGGTATGTTCAATATCCCAAACCATCACAGTGGTATCTCGACTGCCGGTAACCACCAAACTACCATCCACAGCCACTGCAAGACCATCACATCCAGATTTGCTGTAATCTCCCGAAGATCAGGACGAGTATAAAGTCCTGAAAGGTTCTTCCAGATGAGCATAATCCAGTTCAACAATTACACTGGACAAAAACACAGTGAGAAATGCAGATAAGAGGACAGGAATAATACAGCAAATCATAAACATGCAGTAAGGTATCAATAACAAACCTGACAGAGATGTCACGACATCCTTGTGCTGGCTGTTACTCTGAACCATGTCTCCTCCATCCAAAGAAATGACCTTAAAGCTATTGTCCCAGTGACCACAAGTTCACAGGAAGGATGAGGAGCGCACTAAGAGCGTTCCAAAGCAGCAAGAATTTAGTGAAACATCATCAACAATGGGGCCGTAGATTTTCCGGCTCAACACGACCTCCTGGCCAATCCCAAAATAAGAATCCTGCATCATTTTCAAAAACTTAATGAAATAAACAATACAAGGAACTTATGAAACAATAAAAGGCGTGCAAAATTGTCGTTTCAAAAGTGAGATAATAACAAAGAGTCCAGCAAGAACAAGAGCATTTACCTGAGAGGAAGAGAACGTGAAATTTTGCAGAGCAGGTGTGATCCATGTCCGCAATACCACAGACAGACTCTTATTGATGGTAACCACTAACCCCTCAATGAGTCCAACAAATATAACCTTAATAACTTTCTGACCAAGAGATGGAGACTGTGCAGGAATAGTAGAAGTCAATGTGATGGAAGCAGGGGCATAGTAAAGAGGGCGTGCAATGGGCTGTGCCGGCCCTCTTTTTGGATGCTTCTTTCTAAACAATTGTATAGGTGTTTGACCGAAATTTGCAATCTGATCCTCAATAGCAGCACGTTCCAGGCAATCTTCCATAGCGGCCAGGTCTACTGCTCCTTCATATGTCAAATGGTAGAACACATTCGCAGCCTGTATTTAGCATAGACACGTGAGCATCAGTTCACTACAGCATTCTATGAAGGAGATAGAACAAACGGAGGTCTCAAATTTTGGGTTTAAGGCTCATTCTCTGATTTCATAAGCATTATCTCAGATCACTGAAGTGTCTTCTTATGAAATCCCATAGAATGGTCATAACTGTCACAGACTTGTCCAGAAGTCAGCAAGAATTCAAGACCAAACGGTTACAAATCTACCAAATAATTATTTTCACCATGGAGCTTAAGCAATTTCAAATGCCAACTAAAATACCCAATGACACTGAATTGGTATAAACCCACAATGTCAAAAAGCACACCAAGAGCAACGCCTTCCACATATAAAAAGTCATTAGAAAACCACATTTAAGGATGCATAATTGTGTGGTCAACTAGCCATTCGCATCAAGTATTCGCTTTACTAATGAGAACCAATTGTATTACAAAACGCAAGTATATTGATTGACCACTTACTTCAACGGCTGGACGGCCTCGCTGCGTGTACCCAAATATCAAATCAATCCATTCATGGATATGGTCACTAACGTACTCGCTCTCCAGAGCTTCCCTATTCAGTTGAATGAAAAGCTCAGGTGAATCCTGTAAGATCACAGCACCACATACCCACATTAAAGACAAATCTTCCCGTCCAAAGTCATGAGCGACAGAAGAAGACAAATTTGAACATGCGCAAAATGCAATAAATTACAAAAATCCGTGTCCTTAATTTAGTATATCTACCTCTGCCCAAGGTGGTAGGACCACATCTCCCATGGTCTCCCCATCTTGCTTCACACCAAGATAATAATCGTTGCTATTGACCAGAAACTCGGGAAGGTAAAAGAACTCTGGTACTAGTTCTTTGACGTCACTGGAGTTGGTTAAGCAATTTTTGTAGGCACTTTCTACGCTATGGAAAAGACGGTCTGCATGGTCCAGCTTACCTCCCTGCCAAATGGTCTAATATTAGTTGCAGTATATCGTGCAGGATGCAGAATGCAGGTAGAGAAGTAATTCTTCACTTACCTCTCCGCAGTACATGAAACCACCTCAAAATATGAAATAAAATGAAAGTAATATCCACAGCACACCTGCAATTTCTGAAACTGGAAGAATGACCAATCGCGGAAACACGTAAATGGGAAAACCCCTCAGTACACATCGACTTGTAGTCTCATTGTAATCCTCGTTTTCCATCTTTACCTGAAGCTGCCGATGCAGGAGGGTAAAAGGCTCAAGACGAAGAAGATAGAACAGGAGAATTCCCATACTTGAGTAATGCGACCCATAGTAGAAGCTGCAGTTGATCCAATATTAGTACTCGAAACAAACCAAATGCTCAAATATTACTCGTCTTTTATAACGTTGCTGGTCAATTTACGAACAGCAGCAGATTCACAAACTAATGATAAATTCAAATTCATAACCATTGAGATGAACTATGAATTGTAAAAGTCCAGACAACCGAGCAACAGAATCAACAAAGACTATTAATTACCTTGGAATGTCAGGATCTGAGAAATTTAGAAACCTCTCCTCAAACACCTATATACAAACAAAGGGCATGTTAAAAAATATAAAGAACACAACTCCAGGCCATTGCAACATCAAATCAGCCTGCAACGTAAATGAGGACACATATTGGACAGATAAAACGTTACCTCAAATCGTTTCTGGTTAAGTGCACCCACTGGCTTTGACAAATCACGGAATGAGGAACTACTGCTAAGATCTAACTTCTCTGATGTATAGTCTGATATGATCCGAGGGAAAACTGGATATTGAGTTGTGTCATTGTAAGACCTCCCAGCCAGCGTGTTCAGGGTCACTAAGTAGTTGAAGTTACTCATCTCTCGGCGGCGCCACTGCTTCCTTGCATCCTCAGCCAGTTCGATAGCTTTTCTTCTATCGATGTAATCAATTATATGCTCTTTACCTCTTGACCCTGATTTCCCCGAGCCCCGTCCATTGTGAAGATCCACTACCATCACACCAATGTCCTTTGAGAGCCTCTGAGTAGGAAAATGGAAAAATACAGGAGGGATAGAACTGGTAAAGAAATATTCCAATAGCACTGTGTTGCGAGAGGTATCGAGTTGCTTGGACAGCCTTCACCTAAAAGACAACAAGCACAAGATCTTAGACGTAATTACACATTAACCGCTCTCTTATACTGCGAATTTGAACACCATTGAAGCAAAATGACAAAATGATCTGAGGTCGTGTCTTTCAATTGAACAGACAACAGAAAACATATCCTCGATTTAGGTGAAAGCAAATCAACCGATATATCAGGCCTTACTTGAGACAAGTCCCAATGCTGTGTCGCTTGATACCCTTCAAAGGACCTCCCTGATTTGGATCTAGACGCTCCATTGCACTGCCTCTATCACCCTCTGTTCCATCAAAAAAGTCTTTCCGGCCACTCATCTTTGGTTTACTGAACCCCTTCTCCATAGTGACGGCATCAGGGTAATTAAAACCACCTGCACTATTGAAGACCGATCGTCCACCAGTGCCCTCCGCAATAAACTCGCCATAAAAGTGAAGGCTAGACTGCATTATCTCCAAGCGTCCAGCCACTGTCCTCTTGGCAGACACCATAATACAAGAGACTGATGGTAAAACCTGGAAATCAAAATTCTAATTAGAAGTATGAGCAAGGACCAAAACCAAAGACAAGTCAAGACATGGGCCGATATAGTTGCAGGGAAATCGGAGAACACTTCCTAAAACATAAGATGGCGCAACAGAAGTATGACACGGTGATTTTTTTGATAGAAAAATCAACAGAGAAACATAGAAAACTCTACCTCCTCTTCCCCGGCTTCCTCTGGCAGGGTTACATGTGCTTGCTCCTGCAAAGATGGACCCTCATCTGAAGCATCAGCACTGGATGGCTCTTCAGAACTACGAGAACAATCGGCATCCACCTCAGCATTGATGACTTCTGAATCCTTTCCCTTCACGTGAGCATCATCATCTGCAGTGACACAAACATACGGCACCAGACTTCAGCAGTTACAAAACTCGCACTGTAGCCGCACAGTGATACAATGTCTCCTTAATTTGTACTAGATGTGAACACACAGGATACTGGTCGTGGACTAAAGACAGTCCGCACCATCATACCTGCAACTATAACACGATTTCCCGACATGCACATTTTATATAAAAGCCTTGAAACCCAAAGACAAAAGGAGAGAACCAGAGAACCTAGAGTATTGAGAACCTTCTAAACCCTGTCAAAATGAAACGAATAAGAAAGGAATAAAAATAAACATTAATCCATGAATCAGGATGTCACAACAATGCATGAATTGTAGACCAACCATCTGATAGACTTTCTTCTGTCACTCCCCGCATGCCTTTCAGCAAAAAATGTCTTACTCCGCCCATAAGTAGCTCTACAGAATTTCCTCGTTCATTGACAAGATCCACTGGGGGATCCTTAGTGATACTGGTAACGGGATGCAAGAATTCTTTGTTGAAGTGATAATTTCTTCTAAGCTTTCAATCTTCGCCTCACAGGATCTTCCATTTTATCCAACTTCCAATGAAGAATGACATCATTTGGGAATGGTACGGTAGACCAAGGTCCTCTCTCATCAGTCAAGTAACGGAACAAATGGCACCACTGCTCCTGTAAGATTGCAGATTTCCTTGGTTAATACTCACTGCAAAACAAACTCAACAATATCTATACCAAGCAGCATGCGCTGCACGATACAAAGATTATCTAAAATACATGTGTGGAGAAACAACCATCTGGCACACGATACCATATGCAAATCGACTGTCACAGTTACTAGATCCCACGAAAAACAAGTAGCCTTCAGTCAACGGCTTCAAATCTAATGCAATGATCCATAAGCCTACTCCAATCGGGACATGCGTAGAGGCAGAAATATTGCAAACATCATCTCTTGGAAACATAAAAACACACAAAACTGAAGTTTCCCAAGAGTATAACTCACAGATACTGCTTGCTGTTCTTCATCATACACCAGCTGGGCCGCAGCTTGACGGGAGCGGTCTACAGAACATATAGAACTTAAACCCACATGGCTTTGGTCCTCTAAAGCAGTCTTCTGTTGTGACTCCGCAAGATTTGCATCATCCAGCTCACTTAATAATCCTTCAACATCCTGAGCTCTCTGAGTCGCAGTAGATTTCAGATGCTTGGCCTCCTCAATGACCTGGTCATAGTACAAAAAATTGGAAATTAAATCGAACGAACGATCATATCCCTTTTCCAGTCATCAGAATTTTTTGCAACTGTGACCAAAAGAATTTAATAAGAAACGTCAAGCCTGATTGTTAAGCTCTAGATGCTTGATCAGATCGGATAGAGTTGTACCGCAGCAACAACCCTATCCCGCTGAAGTAGACTTTGCACTGAGGACTCGGATATGGTTGATTCCAGTTTCTTCCCCTTTTCAACCAAGCTGGTCGCTAGCATAGATTTCCCAATATCTATAGTCTCTTGTCTCAGTCGAGAAACGACATGAATTCGAGCTCCATCATCCAATTTCCCTATCTTCACTCTTGCATCTAGCAATGTCCTGCAGGACCAACATCAAAGCTAAGAGAGTCGATGTCGATAGAATATACAAAAGGGAAAAAGGAAATTCAGCGGCATTTTCTCATTTTCAAAAATCCAACTCTTCAGACCGAAACAAGCTGCAACCACGAAACCATGTCAATTGAAAGAGGACTTCGTTACCACAAGAATAGCTGCAATCGGTTCTTGTTCTGTTCAACTTCAGAGGACACAAAGGATGGAAGAAGAGCCAGAAAGTGTTGTACACAGAGTGTGGCCGATTGCAAATCCGCGTTGTAGAGGTAGAGCACAACAAGCCTGAAAACGATCCGTGGACACCTCTCACCCCTTAGTCGAAAGACCCTGTCTACAAGCTTGTTCGGAGGATTCATGCCCACCGCCCCCAATCCACTAGGTACCACAGCAGCTGCCATTTCGGCAGCAGGAATATTCAGGGACTCAACAAGTCCTCGAGCTCTTTGCCCCAAAGTAGGACCAGAAACCCCAGTCTGATAAATATTTCCACTACCTGCCCCCCTGCCATTCATAGTGATTAAAAGGCTCCACACTTTATCGTACAACCGCCAACAATGATACTTGTTAAGGACGTCTATATGCTCCCCTGAGGATGTACGAAATCACCATCGCGCCACACCAATAGATCCTTTCCTGAAAAATTAGACAAAAAAACTCTAGGTTAAGCAGTGAGTAGCACATATTACACGACAAAAAGGGCATTCACTAAACCACTGTCTATGCAGACATTCATCACATTTAAAAAAAAATAGATTCAGCTTCTGTTCGTGATAAGATAAAACCAGAACCAACTTACTGAATTACACAAAAGACAGCCTAATGAAAAAAATGTTTAAGATCGAATACCTGATCAGCTCGGGTCTTGTGCCCTCCCACTCATCTTCAGAGACCTTTCAAGAAGAAACCTTGAAAGGGAAAATACCGAAGTCAACACAGTCACCCGAAAGAAGGCCACTGTCTTCTGCATTCGCAGAACCTGGCGCAGATGACTGCTCCAGGAAACGACCATGAAAAATATAGTTAAAATTCATAAGGTCAACTCCATGACAAAATAGAACTGAAAGCAGAATCTTAACGTTTGAACAGAGCAGTCGTTACTCAAACTAATGGCAATCAATTTCCGAACCTCTGGATTTTAGTCTCCAGCAAAGCATAGTTACGGACTGAAGAAAATACCAAATACTACCAAACTGCAATTGCACAGAGAAATAAGAAGAAAGCTTTGAAATAATCAGTCAAGTATACGTCAATAAAATGGAGGTAAGGATTCGAATGCTCAATTTGCTACTTAGAGCATAGTAAAGAAACAGCAAAGTGATCAAAGAGAGGCCCAAACGTACAGGAAGCAGGTCGAAAGCTTCGCCCAAAATCAACTCATCCACGAGAGAAAGCAAGTAAAGAGCATTGTCACGGCAGGGTTGCGTAAAAAGAGAGGCTTGCAGAGGTAATCCTTCTACTATTGCCTCCACAAGGTCCCCAAGCAGTACGTGCAAAGTGTGGAATTCGGATAACTGACCCTGCAAATCATCAGAGTTGTACTGAGAATCGATGCATGAGATATTTTCATTGACTCGTCAATTTGTCTTAGATATCTGACTTCAGTAAAATCTGTCCGAGTAGTTCATGCATACTATTACAATTTATTAGGAAGAATAATATAAACCACAGCATCATCCTAGAACGACTTCCACTATCACTCAAACGTATGCATCTAACGACAAATCCTGTCAAAAGATACACAAAGAAGGACAGCAATTCATTCATGAACAGTCATTAAGAAACATAAGATGTATATCTCTTGCAGAAAGTAGCATGATTAGGTCTGCACAGCCATGAGTATAAATCAACAGCAAGTGATGAGATAAGGGACTGCAACTCGTTATTCAGAGAAACCAAAGGTTACCCAATGGGAGCTTACCTCCTTCGCCAACAGGTGAACGAAATTGCATGTCCTCTCTACATGCAACCAGCCATTACGAGAAGTGCAGACACAGTACACATGAAAACAACGAAAGAGCTTCCGCATTAGAGACTCTTCTGGACCCAACAGCCAAACAGATTCTTCTGCAGCATCTCCCAGAGTACTCTTGCTACGTTTCAAAGAAGCTGCAAGGGCAGCCAAGAGCCATCCTTGCCAACATGGCTCCTGCAAAAATGTAAAAAATATGAAAATTCGACTCTGTTGACAATGCAGGAAAACCACTTGTTGAATCTCACAACAGAAGAACCTTCAATAAGTGAATAAGTTAAATGTCAAGAGAGGGTCAATTTCATGAGGTCATATTTAATACATCACCCATAGCAAAAATCAACATTAAACTAGTTCAGGAAACCAACTAAATGGACAAAACGAACTTCAATGAACAAAGTATGAATGAAGGAAAAAAACCCAGCGTCAGTGCTTCGCTGTTCAGTGGGTTTGCCTCTAGCAAGCCAAGGGTGTCCTGCAAAATTTCCAACCTCAACATAGACTCTTCGGAATTAGCAAGTACTTTGAAAAGGATTTCCAGCATTTAAGGAAGCACAAATGCTCCTACTCTTTCACCAGGTTTTTCAGGAACCCGAAAAGTTTGAAATTTGAGAAGTTAACTTGGCACGACTGAGACTCTTCGCAGCTACAAGGTTACCTTGCTCAATATTCGAGCATTCCTGGGTTAACTGCACATACCATAAAAATTCAGAGGATGACCAGATGTCATACCAATACCAGAAGAATCAGAATTTTCTTCAGAAAATAACAGTGCCATTGCTTACAATGAACTATAAAATATTATAAATGAAATGAATTCATGGCTTAAAACAAAATACGCCACAGTTTAGTAAAAGGTCCAGGATGTGCAGAAACACTGTGCTTGTAGTTCAACAAAATGAACGACAAAATACCCTGGCAAAAACTATAATAAAGAACCAGACGAGAAGAAAATCTACCTGCTTAGGCCAAGCTTCCCCCAACAAAATGTCGAAAATAGTAGCCCGTACAGCATCGCTGAAGGGAAACATTGACACAGACTCGCTCATAACTGAGAAAACATGATTAACCCTGATCTTTTCAACGCGTTGCAACTCAGCGGTAGCTTTTGATGTGCCCAAAAACGAACTGCCAGCAACTTTTTTATCGACCATGGCAACCACGAGCACTCCAACAATCAGCCTAAATGCCAACAACCGAATAACTTCTTGATGCCTGTAGTTTATTATCAGAACACACTTCTCCATGTCAATGAAAAAACCGTAATATGAAACGAATATAAATCTGTAAAGGATAAAAGGCGGTAATGAAAAAAACATGCCTTGCATGCTGAGACATACAAGCTGTATTACGCAACAAAAGATGCCTGTTTCCGACGATGACTCCAGTAGAGTCAACAGAAGATACCGCAATCCAATGTGAAGATCTAAAACTTAGTCACTACGTCAATGAAAGAGCCAAAATAAAGAAGCTGAAGTTAGACAGAGCATTTCAGGGAGAGGAAGACCTTCCAACAGACCTTCTGATAAGATTTAGAAGAATTGTAGTTCCTCCAAGTGCATTCACGTGTTCGATGAAGGACGAAACAAAAGATTTCTGAGTCAACAAGCCCAAAATCCATGTACAGCACACCCTTGACACATACTTCGTCTTCATTAGTCTCCAGAAACGCCACCAAGGCCTTAATATCAATTAGAGTGACTTTCTCTCTGCATTGCAGTCCCAAACCACCGTATTACAGGTCGAGAATTTAATAAGAAATCAAATGGGGCATTTGAACATCGAAAGCAACGCATTGTCTGATAAATGAAGACATATTTATGAGAAAATCATCAGGACATGAAATAAACGCTTTGATTTCAACGTATATGTGAAATTTCAAAGCCCACAGCCGTAATGATGGAAGCAACATCTGAGTACTTCCTCAAAATCATACACCATGAATTGAAACTCATCCAATCATATCGCAAATGAAAGCACCACCAAGATCTAGGTACTTTGATTCTTCTTCAAATACCTCAAAACTCCCTCGGCAAGAACCAGCACGAGCTGCCGCAATTCACTGATTCCCGACCGATTCGGTCGCTCCCCAATGACAGCCTTTGTGACGGGATGAAGTAATGGTTTGGTGCCCAGTGCTTTACGTTTCGGCTTGTCCCAACAAAAGTGCCGGAGCATGTCAAGCACCCGAGGAAGACCACAAACACTTCGTAAGAGGCTCCCGTCATTCTTGAAATACTTGATTAGGGAAACATATAGCTCGCGGTGCACAACCAAAGGAGTAAAAATCCAAATATGAGGATTAAAATACAACTTAACCAATGCTTCCTTAACCAAAGCACTGGCCAGAGAAGCACCTGAGAAAGCAACCAAATTATTTTCAGAATTCTTCCCAAATGTCCTCAATGCACGACTTAAAAGAAAGAGCATCCCCCAAAATTGGGAATTTCGTCGTGGCTATTTCAACCTGACACAAGAAAGACAGTTCACATCAAATCTTACCACTTCCTTTGGCAACAGTAGTGACAAGTCGCTCCAGGGCTGCTACCACATTCACCGTAAGATGCTGAGGTGACACGGACTGAAGCAAGAAGCCCAGTATTGACATACCCGACATGTTGCGCATGTACTGCTGATTGGCTAAATTTCCAGCTAGAACAGCTGTAAGCAGGTCATCGACTGCAACATGGCTGTCAATAGGGTACCCTTCCACATGCTTCTGATCGCATCTGTTAACAGTAATGGAAGAAGTGGTACAAACTGGTTGATCTAACTGAGTTAAAAGAGGGAAAAATACCCCAATACCACCTATACACTGCACACTGTCTTGGACCAAATGCCGATAGCAGAGAAGAGTCCCTGCCATTATAGTGGGCATCATACAGCACTGGGTCTGGCGAGTATTCAAGTACTGGAGAAATGTCGAACAGGGCTCGCCCAGAACTTGCCTGAAGTCATTCAAAACAAATACAATGAATGATTGGCAATCTATAGACACTAGCCAAGCAAGGGTACTTAATACTAATGTGAAACAGAATCTGGGCATGGTCCAGAGTCCAATAGCAGAGACTGCAGACTTCACCCTGTTTTCTAACATGATAAACGTTTCAAGCTGTGCTGGAGGAACAGATTCGAGTTAGCCGTACAAAATAAAGAAAGTGCTATGAAATAGTCCAAGTAGAGTAACGATGGTAGACTTCCATACCTGAGCGTTATACCCAAACACCATCTTGAAAGCCAGCCCGTCTTTGTCGTTGATGACACTATCGGTTGAGATATTCTCGGGCACATAGACAACTTCACTTGGAAGGAATGAGTACATGTAATCAGGTCCAAGAGAGAACACGCCCTTGGCTTGCTCAGCAGACATCAAACAAACAAGTATCATCAAACAAGTACGTTGGACCCAGTTGTCCACAGAATGCAGGAGCATACCTCCCTGATATTTTGCTGAAACCAATTCCATGAACTGTTGAAATTGAAACACTTGCTCCAATAGTACACCTTGTCAGTACCTCGCCTACTTTGGGGAATCTGCACAGAAATCGAAAATGGTGCAGCAAAATTTTACAGCTTTTAGTAAATGGTCCACGAGTGAAATATGGACAGGAACGCACCGATTGCACAGTAGTCCCGGGCGCACAAAGTAAAAAGATTAGGATGTTCCAAGAAGAAAATTTTGAACAGGCAAATAGCCAGCGGAATTGAATCTTCAAACACAAAATCTCCTCAAGTTCTAATGATTAAGACTCTGCCTGAAGAGTTCAACGTACAGGAAAAAGATAGAAACAGTCTGCATGAGTTATATTCAAGACCATCCAATTAATATCATTCAGAAGTATACTGCCATTTCAATTCAATAGCAAACAGAGTAGCTGACCTCAACCTCTCACTGGAGGCTTGCACACCATCAATATAAACTTTAATGGTGTTTCCGCCATTCAGAGCTCTCTGGGTGTTGTGTGTGATGCAGATGTGATACCATCGTTTCGTTTGCAGTTGGACCTTCAATGAAACTAATTGGCGTTTAGTGTGATACTCTGCAATCAAGACAGACGATGTCTCAGTCCCCATCCCATAGTATGATAGAACAGATATCATCATTGCCATGCTAAACCTCTAGAGTAACAGACGAAACACAGACAAACACTCCAGCCCAGAACAAACTTGATGGACAGTATGAAAATACAGAAAAAAACTAGAAGCTGATACAAGAAGAGGAAGTGAAGTGATTACCTCCACCACTAACTGATCATAAAAAATAGTTGCCGTGCAACCCTTTCCACTTTCTGAAAGGAAACTGAAAAGACCCATCATGCCCTCTGGTGCTTTTGGTGAGCTCCCAACTGGAAAGCTTTCAATGCGGGCCCAAGCACAGAAACTGAACCCTCGAGTGGAAGGCCACCGTAGAGGCGATGTCACAACGATACCCTAGCATAGCGCAGAATTAAGAAAAGTTAAGCACCATGAAGCAACAGAAACTGTGATTTTCGTTTCCACAGATGCGGCAACATGAACAGATATTTTCCTTCCGATTACAACCAGCACTGCCTAGTTTTAACTCGAATTCAAGATAGTCTATCCCAAAGCAAGATTCACCTACATAACCCCAACCAAATTACAAACATGAGAAAAACCAAAAAAAGAGTACCAAACATCAGGAGAAAAAAACTCAAAGTTGAAAAGATACTCAAAGGACAGAACAAATGCCAAACATCGACAATTAAAATTACGTGTTCATATCTTCTAAAAAAAATTCAAAACACAAGACTATGAACAACATGAACAATTGAAACAAGTCCCAATGTGCAACAAAAAGCTTATAGAGGGACAAGGTTTCTAAATGTTATGACGATGACATTATTTTCAATATTACTTTGCAACAGCTCTTTATAGATGTGTGTACCAAAAGGCGGTTGCACACTACACTGTCAAGAAATGAACAACCAGAAAGAATAATATACTCACAGAATCTCGACCGCTCAAGTCAAAAAAGACAGCAGGACCCTGGTCTTTCAACATGCCTTGAAATATCTCCAACAACCAGGTGCCATGGCGAGGTCGCAATCCATCTTTACTGCTTCGTAAAAGCGCGAAGATGCTTCGCATATCTTTCCCACTGATACTATGTCCTCCGATCATTTTCATGAGATGGCCGAATTTCACTATCAGGGCAACATCCGGCTCCTTTGCAAACCATTCCAGTAGCAACGACAGCAATCCCGCTGTGACACAAGCAGCCCGATTTGCTGTCGACTCCTCCAGCAAAAGTTGAAACGTATCCAAACCATACACTTGATCATGTTCATGGCACTGCAAAAAGCAGAATAGGTAAATAAATTCAAAGACTAATTAACGGCTGCAACTCATAATCATCAATAATTAAGCACACCAGTACCTCACGAATAATTGAGAAACCAAACCTATAGATCAACACTCTAAGAGTTGCTGATGATTAATGCAAGCAAGACCTTAGCCAGCAGGAATCATGGTATTATTGTGGTCAAGCATAAGATAATTAGTCGTTAGATTATTATCAGCACATTATTTACAACACAATACCTCTAACAATTCTGAAGGAACAAGAAAATTCGCAGATAAGCGATACAAAGTGCACACATAAGAGCTGTGGACATATTCACTTACTCGTTGCAAAATGTTGGAGAATAAGAGCACAACGTCTTCGTTCTGAAACCATGCAAATTGTAGTGATTACTGCAAACTTTACAGAAAAAGGCTCTACAAAGTAAAATGGATCACCAAATGTTGCTCCAAATAAAAAATTAACAAGCGTCATAGCTGCAATAAATTATGGAACCACTGACTCCACGTTCGCATGGCTAACAGCGTTGTCCATCGTAAAATAAATCTCAAGACAACATAAAGTGAAGCTCAGAAATTCTACCTGAATAACCATGTTACTTGGCTGAAAAATGCCATCAACTAGCATATCCAATAGAGAATGAAGTAGATCACGGCTTGGCTTGCCCTTGTGAAGATCAATAAGAACAAATTCTAGTGGCTTGTATCCAGCACCCACGATACTTCTGAACGATCCCTGCAATATTTCAGGACCAAGATCAGACGTCTGTCAAATAGTTCATACAATTCACTTTTGAAACAAGAACACAGTTCCCCAACTGTCCACTAAGCGACAAAGTGATGGTCAAGCTATATCAACTCTTGTCAACTCTTATCAACAACGACAGCACGACATCCTATAGTTCTCTCTTGAGCATAAAGATCTGCAGCTCTTTGGCAAAAGCACTTTCCAATAAACAACTGCAAGTTTGTACGTACAAACTCCACAAACTCTGAGAAAGTTTACATTCTTACTTGAAAAATTAATCCAAAACAGCAATTGAGAAGTCAACTGGTAAATTAAAATGCACATGTGAATACAAGTGCGACAAGGTCAGAAAGGCAAAAACATAACAGCTTTCACACTCACTACAACAGGCAGGTTACACTACCTTGGAAGCTTCGTTCCCTTGAAGAAGACGGGTGAGAGTGAACAAAACGTCCAGGCTCAGTTGTGAACCAACTTCTGCTGGACGTTCTTCGTTAAGAAGAGTGACAATATGAACAAAGCACTCTCCATCACGAAAAAGAGCTTGATAATACTACAAACAAATACAAACCGAAAAGAATAACCAAGTCAGGAACTTCCCAATAATAAGACCTCACATATTCTTTGATAAGAATTTCCAGAAGACATGAACTGCAAGGACGTGTAGAATCACAAGTTTGCCTTGTGTCATTGAGCGCAAGTCTTTCCTATCGTCTATTGTCTTCTAATTCTTATAATTAAAAATCACATGAAATTACACAATCTTGCTCCTAAGTCCCAAGTTACAAAACCACCACAATGCACCCACATTCATCGAGGTTTTGCAGCTGTACCACAACGCAATAGGCCTGATGCCTCGGGTGATCCCATGAGACAAACAGACCAAACTCCAAGTACCGAAATCAAAGTAAAATATGTCTAGATAAATTCAAATACAAACGAATTTTGTGATGAATGTGACAAACGAACTTTTAAATGTAGTGATGAATGTCAACGCAGAAGGAAATACTTATAATTATTATCTGTATTAACATCTATCGACGAGGGCGTTAATACAGGGAAAACTTACAGTTAAGTCTGTCTCAAGCACTTCACGCATGCCACGCAGCAGGTCGAAGACAATGCTGATGTCCGTGCTCCGAGATTCAACCTGAGCTCGTGGTAAAGATTGCAAATACTTAAGACACAGGTCCAATTTGGCATCTCGGTCTTGTTCACACGTTGGTGGCAACTGCAGCAAAAAAGAGAACCACAGAAGCCAAGGAATAATGAGCTGAGGACAAAAACTTAAGACACTGGAGGTAATTCAGACAAACATGCCAGGACCACCGTGCAACATGCTCATGCGAAACTATATCAAGTATAGACAGAGCAATTAATCCTTTCTGTTAACATCATGGCCGCCAGTTTAATTGATGCATCATACATAACAGTTTATAGCTATGGGGCTTAAGACTAGCATCTGGACACCGAAAGTGCTCTATATCTGCCATTAAATTCATGAGATAATCATTCGTGTCAGACACCAAGAATCGTCTACTGGTTTAAATGAGAAATTAATCATTTTCATAGTACAATTAATAAACTAAGGTGGATGGAAATATTCAAAGGAAAAAATATAATAAAAAAATTGTGATGCATCAAAGAAGATTAGCAGGCTAAGTAGTTAAAGGAGAAATTCTTCACATTCAATAAAAGTTCCACTATTACTCCCACGCACACCACGCATCCCACGCACGCCGAGCACTAGGACCATCAAAATATTTAAGAGTACTTTCTCTCAGAACGAACTTGATGGCGAGTATTGAATTTTTAACACTACTTCTGAACAAGGTCTGTTCAACACTCCAGGACATCCTGAATATTAGATCCCAATATAATCCCATGATCTCAAAGCCAATACGAAGTATGAAGGTACAAAATGCATGTAACTTGCTGATTATCTGGCAGACTCTTACCTTCATTAGCAGAAGGATGTGACTAAAAGAAAAAGCTCTTGTTGTTGCATCCCACAAACGATTGAATAGAGCATCGATAGCTTTTGAATTTCGAGAAGCATCCACAACCGCATCTTCGCTTGCTGCTAAATACGATGAAAAAACAGTAGACAATGCATCCATCGCCTCCGGCCAAAGATCGGCTACTGAAGATTCCTCCAGCCCACTCTTCTCAGCCCTCTCTGTCGAACATTCTTCCACAGCTTCTAGTGATGCCTGCTACCAAACTGGTATTAAAATGTGAACAAAAGCTCTTCTGCTGACATTCCATGCAACTGTTAAAAGCCTCGTTACATAATCTACAAGAGTGTAAGCTTAGTGAGTAAAGAAAACTGTAAAAAAGACAGATTCGAAGTTACTCTGATGAGCTTTAAAGTGGAGGTGTACCTTCTTCTGCTGTTCCATAACGTGCATGATGATTGAGGTGGCATCTAAAGTCCTTAATGACTTTATTGTGGGCTCTGGAGCTAGTTGAAGTATCGGGTGCAAACTTTTTGCTAGCATTGTAACAATCCTCGGAAGAAATGACAATGCTGGAGGGCCTCCATAAGTGCACCGCACTCCAACTGTCCCAACCAAAAGGAAAATGGAACGCTATTGTCCCCACCAAATACTAGTAGATCATACCTAAATTACTGCCCCATTCATCAAGACCTGCATTGGTTCAAAACCCTTGCATTTTGCATGTCTGGTTAAAGAGCCTGTTCTTGACATACTCTATAACTACCCACAGAGAACAAGTTGAAAACTTTCCAAAACGTTTCAGAACGCTGTACTTCGCAACGCAGTGCAAAATCGTTAAAACATTAAACTCTAAGTAGCATACTGCGGCTACATCATCCTTAAGTCAATTCAACTTTCTTGGTAATCAAAAAGACACTTCTATCGTCAATTCACTCTTATAAACACCATGACTTAAGTAAACTTGACCAACATGCACAACGCACGAGAACAGCTAGGATTAATGCTTATCGGCCTCTACACGGCATCCTAACTCTAGCCTACAAGGGAGAGCAAAATCATGAGCACTTATCACCTTCTACACAAGATGAGTGGCAAGGAAACCAGAGAGGACACAACTATTACAGATACGTCTCAAGTCAGTAGTACTAGCAAACGTAGCATGAGGGTGTCTCAGTGGAAATGTAGCGCCTACAAGAAATAAAAAGGAACAATCGATAATTACCAGATTATCCAAAATGCCAGATGTGGTTGCAGCCAGTTCCAAAAATGAGATCACTTCCAGGCATAAGGGCTCAGTGTCTGAAGATACAAAGATTGAGAGTGCGAACTCTTTAGCGTTTGGATCTCCAGAATCCAAACTAGGAGCATTCTGAACCTTCCATGTAGATTTGGAAGCAACTCCTGGCTTTGAACTGCTCCTTTTCCCTCTTTCAGGAAATCTACTTGAATCTCCAAATCCAAAGTAGAAGAACCACTCGGAAAACACTAATTCCCATACTCCGTCCTTGCGAAACAGATTCACCACAGTAGGTGTACCTTAGAACATAATGCTGAAGCGTGGTTGAGTGACCACTGGCAAATGAAAGTTGCAAAAACGAAATGCTTAGAACTCAGCCACTATGTTCGCTACAAAGCATACAGCAGAAATATGCATTCATAGCTAGACAGATACTTAAACACGTGAAACCTAGCAGGAAATGCAGAAATCAAAATAACCAAGGAATGCTTACACCCTAAACCACAAGTACAACTTCCATTTCAATGCTGGCACGTATGAAAAGTTAGGATTATCTAAAACAAAAAGAAGGAAGATTAGTACGAGATAAAAGCATCAGACCTGGATGCACTACTGATGACTTCATTCAAGCTGCCATAATGTGCTTGGAACACGTCAATCAACACATCAATAATAAAACGAGTAGCTTGCTCCCAATAAACACTTGAGTTACCGGCTACCTCAGGTCCTCCTTGCGTACCTGCTGCAAAGCTCATAGCATCCCCAACAGGGACCAAGACAGAGCACAGAACCCGGCACAAATCAGCCACTCTCCAATTCCAACTACGTGAATTAATTCCTTCATAGATGAATTCGTTAACGTCTTCAGAATTCCGAACACCGCCAGATGGAACGGATTCCTGGTTCAGAGCTGTAGTGACTTGAAAGATTTGCTGGTTGTTTGGTGATGCACTTGACTGCGCAGGAAAGGACATAGACGCATGCCCTCGTGACCGAGCCTGAGGAGAAAGGTTCGTCCTTACTGAATTGAACATATTAACCTGAGCTGATAGGGAGTTCTTCTTGGGAGTTACATCTGGAATTGTAAAAGCAGCCCAGCTGATCAATTGGGCAAATTTTTGCACGCCACCATCTCTCGCATGCTCTGCAGGCTTATAGGGTTCCGAGAAAACATGAAAGTTAAGGATCTCAAGATTCGAAGAATATATATTATGACACTGAAAGTAAAAAGCATCATAACTCAACATTAAGGGCGAAAGAGGATACATTGCTTCCCCCAAAACCTGCAACGATAGAAGCTGCAAATCAAATTCAACCGACATGTTATTAATAAGTGATTTTTCATGGGTAGCAGCTGATTCACCAACGTTTCTTTCTCTTCTCAGCATATTACGTACTCCAGCAACACTGTCCTCATCAGGCGATAGCGATCCAAGGCCATCCAACAAAACCTGAAGGCCCCCAATAACTCGGAAGAAATTTTGTGATCGAGTATTCTCCATAAGTGTCTGTTGGAGTGAGTGCAACACAAGTTGCTCAAGAGATGAATCTGATGGGACGCCTTTCAGGCGCAGTATTCGAAGAAGTTCTAAAAGCTCTGGAAAGTAACAACAAATCATCAAGATATTAACTCTGATAATCAATGCAGCAGAACCTAACAATTCAGCCGCGTTGGCATACCATCAATAAGCGTTGAAATAGAAGATATACCATCGTTCACAAAAAGATATCAAGCAATAGAATATGGTAAAAAAAAAACTTTGAGCTACACACCTTGAGGTGCAACCGGTCCTATAGTTTTGTGATCAACTACATCATATTCAGCAGATGAGTGACACGCACAGTATACGTCATAATTTCGTCAACTAAATGAACAGACTAGAACATAAGGCCGAAGTCGAAAGAGCTCAGGGGCTTTCAAGAGCAAAGAAATGCATACCAACAAACCAATTCAATCCTCCAGTCTCCATCAACGGAATTGTGCCGCTTGAAACTCCCGTTGCGTCTCGATTACTTCTAATCCCTGTCGTCTCGAGACCTTTTGAGATTTGCCGAACACCTGGTGTATCGAGTCCAGCATCGGTGGATGATCGCCTATGCTTACTTCGTAGTTTTTTGCCGGAGGCATCTGATGGCTCAAGGACCCTGCCACAGTAGAAATAGCAGAGGTAGAAAGAATGTACTACACATACCAACTCTTCACAAGTTTTGATTCTGAACAACGTAAATACAAATATGTAGGACTGGATTCCATTTGATCACTTTGCATTCGGTATAGACAGGAACATTTGCGCATCAACCTGGGATCTGCATGGGCAAAAAATGACTTAAATGTGGACACTATCCAGTACAGATTCTCAACGGAAATCAATGTACATATTATTGAACTCTGTCTAATATTTCCGTCACAAGACGCAGTCTCAAATTGGAAAGGTACACATGCGGGGAAGCTCAACCCAAAATCCCACAAGTGCACACCTTCTCATCAACAGCTCGTAGCGTCCAACAGACCATCTTGCCTTTACAACCCATCCCGAACTGCAATCTAGCTACAACTTCACAAGACACACATACGTCAAAAGTATCAAATGAAACCCTAACTCTGTTTCTACAGATCACCAGGCAACATGGTGTCGCCGTTCGGAAGAACGCAGTAGCCATTGAGCTCCCCCATGAGATGCGCCACGCACTTCTTCTCCGCGATCAACTCCTCCTGGCTCTTCTTGATGCGGACGAACAAGTAGTCGTCAATTTCGCAGTCTGTCACCAACTCCCAGGTTCCATTGCTCGTCTTGAATGACGTCAATTGCTCGCGCTTGATGAATCCTCGCGTTTAAGAAGTCGGGCATCTGTACGAGGTTCAGGAAAAGAACCTAATGGCAGTTCCAAAGCCCACTGCTCCACTCCAGAAACTACTGCCCACCCCGATCCTTCCAATGGCTCTGAATCCTTCCTCACAAATCTCTGCTTCTCGAAGTCCTCAAAAATCGAGGATGGCACCACAAAATAAAACCTCTTCACAGAAGGCACTGCCTTCAGCAGCTTGACCAAACCTGTTAAATAATTGTTACTATTAGGGTTTGGAGTGAAAACTGAAATGGAAACCCAAATGAAAACCCAAAACACAGCAAAGGATTATGAAAACTTCAAGTGCAAATATATTACCCTCATGCTTGATGCCATGGTTCCTTGAAATGGTCATCTGCAGGGCTGCGCTCGTACCAAGGGCTGCATCCATGCTCGTGCACACAGCATCGAAAGCCGGATTCGTCTTGGATTTGGGGCACCAATAGCACCCAACAGATCCTTCATTATTCACATCACTGACCTTCTTAAATTCCCGACGCTGTAACGATGGCCACTGGAGACTTTCAATTTTGGACTGTCCACTCTCTTCCAAGGACCTAATCCTAACATAGCACTTCTGCACCAGCAATTTGTGCGCAGCCACTTCAAAAAGTCGCCCACGCAAGCTTGCCGATGCCGGGTCATCCACTTCCAAAAATTGAAGAGTATTCGACCGTGCACCCTTACTCAACGCTGCAAATGCAAGCTCGGAAACATAGTCAGTGGCAAAATACATTGTTGCCTTTACGTAATCCTCCGTCCTGTAATGCATAATGACATCGGCAATGTCATCAGCACGGCCTGTCCCCGCAACTTTCGTCACAAGATCTAGCCAGCCTTGATATTTAACCGACTGAATTTTACTGTCTAGGTCTTCTTGCCAGTTAGAATCGTTCGCTTTCTCGAGCACATGCCGAGGCAGCCCACCCCACTTCCTATAGAGATCAAGCACCAAAATCTCATCGACGTCACTGTACAATAGCTGGTGAGCAGCAAGGATGTCAATCTTGCTCCAAACCTTCGAGTAGTACTTTTTTGCACCAGGTGACTTCAATATCTCGTTGTAGGCTTTGCGATTGGGCGAGATGAAAATGAATGTCATTGCATTTCTCTGCAATGCACCAGCGCCATCCACGACGTAGACCGTATCCTTTTGTAGCAAGCTCCTTCCTGAAGGAGTCATTAGATGTTGAAGCCTTGGTCACACTGCCATCCTTGGAATAAAAAGTTTGTAGTTTGCTGCGTTCATGCTGGTACACTAAGTCAAAGAGACCAAGTTTCTTCCTCAACTTGTAGATAAAATACCATCCCATGACTGACTTGCCCGTGCCAGGAGTCCCTGTAATCAGCATGCGCACATCTGCAGTTCTCTCATCAATAAGCCGTTCAGCAATCTCCCAAAGATCGTCATAGAACTTGGGAACCGTGATACTACGCATACTTCCCAAATCTCCCGAGAACGTAGAATCAGCTTCCAGCTCCAAAATGGTGGCTGTCATCTCGGTTATGGGAATTGCCTCTGCCTCCACGTCTGCATCCTGGTCAGCCGGAATTTCCGCTGCCTCCATGTCTGCATCCTTGATGTACAGCTTCTTCCGTTTCAACTCCGCTTTCGGCAAATTCTTCCAAAAGACTCGCTCGGCTTCCTCCGCTTGCGTAACAAGCTCATTCTGTCCTGGAGTGAGTATCAACCAACAAATTACTTAGAATAAAAACAGCAGAGGATGCAAGGACAGCAACCACTCAGAACATCACACTGAACCACCAAAATCTCAAGGCAGAAGTGACAACGATATGGTGAGCAAACTCAAGCCCCAGTACCTGCAGGACGCTGTGGCGCTCCAAATTTCGCAACGAGCACTGCCACAACACCCGGTCGGCCAGGAAGAACCTCGCGCAAATCCTCCTTGCTAACTCCCGCAAGTGCAATTTCAGATGTATAACCCGCAGCTACCAACTTGGTAATATCATCTTCTGTGAAAAAGATCTCAGGTTTGGTCTTCAAGAGAGCGCGAAGGTGATCAGCTCCCTCAACATGAAGTTCGCGAGCACAAGAGCGACTCCAGGATGAAGGTTGCAGATAAAAGCAACTAGCACCACGAGAAGGCCACAACGCAGCGCAGTGAAGTGGGTTAAGCGTTGTGGCCTTCTTACGTGCCCTTCTTAAGTGCGCTGCGTTAAGCCCACAACCCTGCGAAGTGCAAACAACAGAAAAAGTGCCAGTTAATTGCTTGAACTCTCATTGCCAGGCAGCCGCACAATAGTGAAAGTTCCTTCCCGACACTAAGTTCCTTCCCGACAGGTTCTGCACTACATAGAGTTCTCATATAAGCTTACCCCAAAAACGTTCAATTGGAATGCAATTACCTGCGACAAGAGCCTCGAAGAACTCGTGGTTGAGTGACATCCCAAGTTCGGAGTCCTACATTGAAAAGCTCTCTTCCTCCCTGTAGAATTTCAGAATATGTTTTGAATGAATAAACTCATCCCTTAATCACGAAGCAAGCAACGAACAGGAATACGAATTGCATTCGCTCCACAACTCATGATTAAGCCACCAATTCAATCACAAAGCGATGAGCGATGACAGGGAACAAAAACACACCCTCGCCACTTTCGAAGTCACATCCAATTCCACAATCGGAGAAAACATCAGCAATAGATTAACCAGAGAATGCAGGCTTGAAAGAACTTCCGAAGAGAATTTTTGAAACGGAGATTGGTGGTACCAGAAGTCGAAGCTCCAAAACTGGAAGCAGAGAGAGAGAAACCCCAGTTCCTCGCACAGAGGGCCATCACCCCCCGGGTCTCACAACCAGGCAGACTTTTGACCCCCCCCTCCCTATGGGACCAGGGGGGTGTTCCAAATCTGTGACTTGAACACCCCGGGGGTGCTCTCGCAGGCGGATCCAGTATCGCGGCTGAGGCGGTGGTGGGCGTCCCCGCCCAATTCGAAGAGGAAAAAAATATTGAATTTCAAAGGTTTTAGAATTACAAAATGCATTTCAAATATTACATATATATATATATATATATACACCTTAAATTTGACTGTTTGTTTGTTTATTTGTTTGTTTGTTTTGTTTGTTTGTTTTGTTTGTTACGTTGAGATCTCCCATACCGTGCATCCCTCGGCCGCGTGCTTGGTACCATCGGAAAGGGCTCGGCGAGGAGGGGTGCACGGGCTTGGTTTCGTGGCGTTTGGAGCGGTGGTGCAAAAGTTATTGAATTTCAAAGTATTTATTGATTAAAAAATTAAGAAAATTACTTTTACTTTGATTTTGGTGGCGTTCTTGCTACTGGGAGTGGAACCGGAAGTGGAACTAGAAGTGGATGAAAATTAGGTCAACGGCACAGGGCCACATTAGTATAATTGATTTGTAAAATTTTGGTATCTTTTACTTGTGAAAGAGTGTAGTTTCTACTGGTTTCAAGTTCTTTCAAAAGTTTTGATGAAAAAAATCAAATTATCTCATTTCTAATAAATATAAAAATAATTTGAATATTTCATTATAAATGAAGGATAGAATGAAAAACATTCATAACAGATATAATTATTTTTTGTAATTTGAATTTATAAAACATTTAAAAGAAAATCAATACCTTAAATGAGGCTGTTTGTTTGTTTGTTTGTTTGTTTGTTTGTTTGTTTGTTTGTTTGTTTGTTTGTTTGTTTGTTTGTTTGTTTGTTTGTTTTGTTTTGTTTTGTTTTGTTTGTAGCATGGACAACTTCCTAACCGTGCGTCCCCCGGCCGCGTGCTTGATACCGTTAGAAAGCTCTCGCCGAGGAGAGGTGCACCGGCTTGGTTTCGTGGCGTTTGGAGCGGTGGTGCAAAAGTTATTGAATTTCAAAGTATTTATTAATTAAAAAATTAGAAAATTACTTTTACTTTGATTTTGGTGGCGTTCTTGGTACTGGGAGTGGAATCAGGAGTAGAACTGGGAGTAGAATCGGAAGTAGAACCAGGAGTGGAACCGGGAGTAGATGAAAATTGGGCCAACGGCACAGGGTCACACTAGTATATATATATATATATATATATGTATATATATATATGTATATATATGTGTATATATCAATACCTTAAATGAGGCTGTTTGTTTGTTTGTTTGTTTATTTTGTTTTGTTTTGTTTTGTTTTGTTTTGTTTTGTTTGTAGCGTAGACAACTTCCTGACCGTGCGTCCCCCGGCCGCGTGCTTGGTACCGTCGGAAAGCTCTTGCCGAGGAGGGGTGCACCCCCTTGGTTTCGTGGCGTTTGGAGCGGTGGTGCAAAAGTTATTGAATTTCAAAGTATTTATTAATTAAAAAATTAGAAAATTACTTTTATTTTGATTTTGGTGGCATTCTTGGTATTGGGAGTGGAACCGGGAGTAGAACTGGGAGTAGAATTGGAAGTAGAACCAGGAGTGGAATCGGGAGTAAATGAAAATTGGGCCAACGGCACAGGGTCACACTAGTCAATACCTTAAATCAGGCTGTTTGTTTGTTTTGTTTTGTTTTATTTTGTTTGTAGCGTGGACAACTTCCTGATTGTGCGTCCCCTAGCCGCGTGCTTGGTACCATTGAAAAGCTCTCGCCGAGGAGGGGTGCACCGGCTTGGTTTCGTGGCGTTTGGAGCGGTGGTGCAAAAGTCATTGAATTTCAAAGTATTTATTGATTAAAAAAATTAGAAAATTACTTTTACTTTGATTTTGGTGGCGTTCTTGGTACTAGAAGTGGAACCGGGAGTAGAACTGGGAGTAGAATTGGAAGTAGAACCAGGAGTGGAACCGGGAGTAAATGAAAATTGGGCCAACGGCACAGAGTCACACTAGTTTATTTTGAAAAAACCATAAATTTCCCATCCCATGTCCAAACGCCACAAAACAAAGCCCTTGCACTCCTTTGTGGTACAACTTCCTATTCATACCAAGAAAACAACCTTTTACATTATAACCATTATGTGCCTAATAGTTAATTCTAGGCTTCCAGTTAATTTAAAAACTTGACTTTTTTATTTCAAGCTTTCTATCAAACTACTAAATCACAACAATTTCTATAATATAAATATTTAGTTTTGAATAATATTATAGAAATTCAATTGCTTTTGTAATAGCCATAGGATAATTTCTACTATATCTTCTGTATTCTTTTCTTGAAATATTTAAAAATCAAATGGATACTTCTAAAAAAATTTCAAAGAAAATTTTTGGACTACAAAACTATAGATAAATTCCATGTCTTCTTAAAATGTGATATTCAAGAATAAAGAAGCACCAACCACTAACGTTGCTCTACATATTCAAATGTGAAGGTTCTACTTACATTGTTCACTTCATTAACTCCTAAAGCCCCAAGGGTGTTTTCTGTCAAAAAGCACTGAAAACTGCCATTTCTGCTGCGTTCACTTAGGAAACCCATAAAAAAACGTTTTTCTGAAATATAACTGTAGGATCTTGTATTTCACTTGTCTAAGATCATGTGGTAAAAATTTCATCGAATTTGACCATACAAAGTGAAAGATATGACCATTCAAAGTTTAGAAAAAAGTTTTTTTGAACTCTGCCCGACAGCTCTAGCTACCTTTGACCGCCATTTGAGGAAAAGTTTTGCACTAAAGACTTTGAAGGAAAAAGATCTAATTTATTGAGGATAATGTTATACATATGTCCACCCAAAACCACTTCAAAAAAATGTGTGGAACACATCCAAAAAATTTTGAAATGACACAATGCCTAGAAAATTGACAATATACTATCTTTTCTTGCTAGCAAGTTTTCTACCTCATAAATTCAATATATGAGAAATCCCAATGGTGGATTGAAAGATTTATTTTCCTTTAACAAAATCCCCAAAAAAAAAAAGAAAAAAGAAAGAAAACTCTAATTTCTATTGAAATTAGAATGCTTTGGTGAGCCAAAGTCTTGTGGGCAATGACAAAAAAAGGATCCCGGTTTGTTCCCCTGTGTTTCCAAAATGTTCCCTACAGTGTTCCATTGCATGGGACCTCCAACTCACTACATCATCCATCTACAATGTACTCCATCCATCAAATGTTTCTATCCAACTACTTCTCTATAAACTTCAAAAATTCATAACTAATTCCACAAATGTCCAAAAAAAATGAAACGGCTTGGGTTAGATGCCACGTTCATTTTTCTTCCTCTGAGAATATACTGAAAATTATTTCAAGCACTCCATCTTCCTCTAAAAGGCAATCAGCCCTCAAAAACAGAATACTTCCTTCTCTATGAACTTCAAAAATTCATAACTAATTCCACAAATGTCCAAAAAATATGAAACGACTTGGGTTATATGTCACTTTCATGTTTCTTCCTCTGAAAATTCACTGAAAATTATTTCAAGCACTCCATCTTCCCCTAAAAGGCAATCAGCCCTTGAAAACAGCATACTCCCTTCTCTATGAAGTTCATATATTTACTCTACTGTGACTAATGTGACTGATACCCCCATGGGGTATTAGTCACATTAGTCACAGTTGAACCAATCTCCTAAAATGCATGCCTTCAAAGTTTGAAAACAATTCCAAAACTATCCAACAGTTTCAACTAATCCTAAACAAGCACCCCAACATATGAAATTAGAAAAGTGAATGCCAAATCCATTTTTAATTTTAAATTGAAGTTAAATTTTTGCTCTACTGCTTTTGAAATTCTCATTTTATATTATGAAGAATTGAATTGAGAGTCTAGGAAAAAATACAAAAACCAGACACTTTGTTTCACTCCTTCATAAATTGAAAAGTAGAAGTAGGTTGAAGATTGAAGGAAACACTACTCTGTCAATTGCTCTAAAATGGAATTGAAATACGCTAGTCTCAACAATGGGATTATTCTGACAAGACACTTCAAATTTGCAAACATTTTTCTTCCAAAAAAAATGTGGAAGCTGAATTAAAATATGAATTCTTTAAGTTATTTCTTCCAGAAGATGCTTTGATTGCCCAAACAACAAGATTGTCCTCAACTTCCTCATAACAAATCCAAATGGAATGAATCAAAGCTTTCTTTATAAACTAAAACTTTATCCACAATTTTTTATATTTCATTTTTTATTTTCAATTCTTTTCAGAATTTTTAATTGCCCTCTGAACCAAGAAAAGGGTTATCTATGCCATTAATTTTTTTCCACAACACCGATTAGAATAAAAATTATATTATTAGAAAGGTACTATACTTTTCAATCTTAAAAAAAAAATCATAAAATCATAATAAATATTGATATTGTAGGAGCGTTCCCAAAATCCATTTTGGCCTCCAAAGGGACAAAGGGACTTTGGGGATAAATTATTCAAAAAGAATAGGTACAGCATTAGATTCTGTAGAAATTCACATTTCATTTTTTCTTACAACTATATAAACATTCATAAATGCAAGGCACTTCAATGACTACTTTGTACATTAGAAAGAAATATTCCAGTTCTATAATATTATTTTATTCAACTTGTCAAGAACTTTTAAAACTTGAATCCGTTTTATACATCATCACTTGGCAATTGCTTGGATATGCAGTTCTTATATTTATATGCAAAGGTCATTGACATTACAATGGCTTAGAAAATGGCTTTTCTTAATATAATCGGAAATTAGAAGGACCACAAAGTTCGGTGATGATGTAATTGAAAAAGAATATTTGAAGTTTTACCTTTCATCCAACATTTAACCTAGTTTTTCTATCCTAATAGACTGCCCTCATGCATGAGTTCCTTGCATAGCTTCAGAAATCACTTAACACCTGAAGTCCCAGTGTTCTCTTGGGGACAAAATGGATTTTGGGCTGGCTACATCGGTCTCAATATTCATCAATATTTTTGGCACCTCTTGTGAAGATAGAAAAACACATTAGGTTTATGGGAATATAGTTTTTATTTCAATAGGTGCTCGGAAGAAAAAATTAAGGCACAAAAGGTCCTTTGTTCGGTGCAAAAGGCAGAATTCTATTTTTTCCAAAATAATAGATAATTTAATAAGCTAGAATTTTTGTTTGTTTTGTATTGTTTTATTTGTTTGTTAGTTTATTGATGATTGGAAGGCCAACCATTGGGTGCTTGCAAATGAGAACTGTAGTCAAACACGAGAGATTGTTGATTCAACTGTTTGTTGCAAGTGTTAGTGTTTTCAATGACATGTGGATGACATGTGGATGATAAGAGTGTGTTAGATACGTGTAGGATAGTTGTCAATGAATGGACAGAATTACTCGTTGAATGGGAAGTCCCAGACTGCCATCTGTTCTCCGTTTCGGAGGGCGGTTACGGCACTTATCTTGTTGACGGCGGTTGCCGCTTCATTTGTCAATGCCGTAGCTTGCTTGCTTTGTAAGGAACTTTGTGAATGAAATTGGTGAAGTATTTTGATGTAGAGAATAGCTTTGGTAGAAGTGGTTTTGAGATTGAGAACTAAGAGCTACAACAGCAGTGAAGAATTTCAGAGCTGGAGCGTTTCACTGTTTGAGCTTTAAGAGTTGGTGGATACGTGTGTCGTAGTGAAACATTTGATCATCTCGATGGTTTGAGGTAAAATAGAGATTTCTCAAGATTTTGTGAAGGCAGTGAGTTAATCATATTTTGTTTTGTTGTTTCACTGAGTTTGTTGAATTTTCCTTTTGTATTCCTCCTTTGTGGTCCTACTAAAAAAATGTCAGAAGCTGTGAACACTGTGTTGAGTCCGCAAACAGTGCATCATATCTTGGTTGAAAGAATTATACCCGATTATAATCAAATTTTTAGACCACCTCCATTGATTCACAGGATTGAGGGCAAAAAATATGGATGTTCATTTTTGCGTGATCATTATCCAATAGAATGGTTAAAAAATAATAGGAACATGAAGAATGCAACTAAATGGCTCCAAGATTCAATGCAACAGTCTCCACAAGGAGTAAGCGAAACTAAACGGGAGTGGCTAAGAGGAGTTTGTTATTTAAAGATTGCTGAAAATGATAGAATGGAAACTTTAAATTTTTATGGGGTCAGTATAACATGGGAAGTAGAAGACATTGTAGAACATTTAGTAGGAAAAATTGATCAAATGTATAAAAGGAGTAACAGAAAAATTCTTAAAGACCAAGAAAATGAAGAAATTGAGCAGGTTAATCCAGTGAGGGACACAGTAGATGACACAATTTCTGTTCCCGTGAGGGTAGACGTAGAAAGCGATGATGAGAGACTCGTGATGGAGGAATTAAACAAAAATGTGCACACTGTGAGAGGTAGACTGTTCAGTGAAATAAGGCATTTGAGAAAATTTGTCCCAAGACAACAACAAAGACGTTTTGACGGGTATACTTCAAAAACGGACAAAGAGCGACTTCATATGGTGGCGGAATTCATCCAAGAAAAACGAAGGTGCAATGAAGCAACCAATCAAACATGAATGAGGTATTTTTTTTAAATGGAGAAATTAAAGTTACTCCTTGCTGTTTATTGTTGTTGGAGTTGTTCCTGAACTTCCTAATTAGTAACACTAGAAAAAATGAAGCCCTAACTTGATTTCCTTCAAGGCTCAAAACCCTAACTTGGTTTCCTTCAGCGTTGGACAACAACCTTGTCTGTTCACGCGCTGGACAGTAGGTCTTGCTGGTTAGGGAGTTCTAAGTTAGGATTTTGATTTTGTGGGTTAATTTCAATCTGATACTAATTTGTGGCGGTATTCTCTCTTGCAGAGTCGTGAAGAATCAGACTGTCGATTTAATCCTAACAGCTGATCCTACTCAATCCGTTTGTCGTGCTTTGCTTCAGAAACATACGAGGTGTGCATTACTTACTTTTTGTCTATCGATTGAAGCTCAATTGTTGAGTATGTGGAGAAGTTTGGTTCGTTTTAATTTGACATGAATGTGTCTGTACTTTCTATGTGCATTCTATGTGCAAGTTGAGCTAATCTCTAGGGATTTTTATCTTGTGGCTTTGACGCTTAGTATGTCCAGGGTTTGCATTTTCTTGTCTGAATTGCACCAAAAAGCCAAAACCAGCGATGGGAAGCAGGAACTTCACGAGGCTCTTGAACGAGAGGTAGTTGTTCACCTTGTCGGATTTGTGTCGGGATTTGAAATTGAATTGAATTTCTCTTTTAGCATCACCCTTATCATTCTTATTATTCCTTCCCTTGGTACTTAAGAAGCTGTGAGGGAAGACCAATCACAGCCGCTTGAAATTCTGACACAAGGCAGTTGAGTGCGGTGAAGACTACAGGTGCGTTCACTTGAACCCTAACCAAAGATTCGATGGAAACAACATCCGGAACACTAACTAAAATGCACTCCAATGCACAGAATTTCACAGGGAGAGAAATGAAAATCGTACCTGCTTGGGAGCCAGAGCTACGAGCAGCCACCAGAATCGCAACGCCGGTCTTGAAAGAGCCGTGGCAAGAGGACGACAACAACACGTTGTAGGAAGCACTGTTTCGCGTGGTAGCCGAGCTTGTGCCCATTCGGGTGATGAATTGGGTCCTCGGGCTCATGACATCATGCAGCGCGGTGGCTACGATGGGAGCTTGATTGGGTTCCCGGTGTAGTAGGGGTTGCATTCTTCTGGTTGGTTTGGTAGTGTAAGACTTCGTTGGGTTTGATTTAGGGTGGTGACTGGAAATGCGAGCATAGTTCTATTCCACGCCCAGTCTATTTGTAAGTTGCGGGTGATTTTGATTTGAGGCAGATTTGAGGGAAGCCCACATATGTGGTTGTGATTGTTGTTGATGACCTATAGAATTGCCACAAGTGCTGTCGATGTTTCCGAGCCGACTTCAAAGATTGCACACAACACGCTCCTGGGAGTTCTTAGGGTTGGTGCTTGAGTCGGAGAAGGTTCCCAGTTACTCGCTATGGAAGGAAGCCAAATTCGGGAAAAACATGGTGGTCAAGATTTTCCACTCTGGTAAAGAATTTCAGTTTTCAATTCGGTGTTTTCAATATGATTGCTGCATAATTGAATGAAAGACGGTCCGCTCTATTATGCTAGAACCCTTCGGTAGCCTGGAGCGCTGGACAGTAGGTCTTGTTGGTTTGGGAGTTATGAGTTAGGATTTTGATTTTGTATGCGGTTTTGTTAGTTTGGTCTGATACTAATTTGTGGCGCTATTCTCTCTTGCAGAGAAGTGAAGAATCAGACTGTCGATTTAGTCCTAACAGCTCATCCTACTCAATCCGTTTGTGGTGCTTTGCTTTAGAAACATAGGAGGTGTGCATTACTTACTTTCTGTTTATCGATTGAAGCTCAATTGTTGAGTATGTAGAGAAGTTTGGTTTGATTTAATTTGACATGAATGTGTCTGTACTTTCTATGTGCAAGTTGAGCTAATCTCTTGGGATTTTTATCTCGTGGCTTTGACGCTTAGTATCTCCAGGATTTGCACCATCATCGTTGCTATATACATACTATATCATGTAACTCTCCTCAATATTGAATTCCCTAGTACGTAGCTTGTATACAGGTGGCAAGGAAACAATACGAATCATTGTGAACAACAGCTTGGTCATTTTACTTCGATACTATTAATCTTAAAGTGATAGATGCCTCAGAAACTGCAATTGAATTAACCTTCAGAAGTTGGTACGGTGTTTTGTTAATTGGCATAACGCTAAGTAACTTATTCATTCAATCAGTGCTTCATATAAATCTTGATTTCCGATTAATGCTTGACTTAATAATGGTTTGATGGTTTACAGCAAGAGCCAAGATTGTTTGAAGACACGCCATAGCAAGAACTGGGTTCGAGAGTTCTAAATTAGGGTTTTGATATTGTGCGCTCAAATGGTAGTTGTGGAATTGATGGGAGTCTGAGGGGATGGAGGGCTGGCGCCACATAACGGGAGTTGCGACTGCAATGGCGTGTGAGGTTTGTTTTGGTTGTGGAGTGGGAGTGGTTAGTGGGTCCGTGTTGCTGCAGTAGGTGTGTCTTTGTTTGTTTGCTCGTTGGTTGGGAATGAAATGGTTTGAAGTGCACTTTTGATGATTTTGATGGCATGTCCATTGGTCGTAGCGTCTGGACCGAGAGGTGAGTTGACGGAGGTATGGTCTGAGGCGTGGTTCTGCAGTTGTGTGTTTGCAGGCTTGGGCAAACAAGATGAAAGAAGCCAAGGGCAAGAAAGCAGCCAGCGCTGAGGTGAAGGAGATGGCACCAACGAAGGTGCAGCACAAGTAAGTTTGTTCGTTGCAAGCGTAAGCATGTTGTTGAGTGTGGTGTCGTGTGTGCGGTATTCTTATGAAAGTAGTGCAATTTCATTCCGATTTTGCATTCTGTGTTGGGTATTATTGAGTAATACTCAAACACTCAGGCCTGTTGGTTTATATTCTATATTGAGTTTATGCCTTTTGGAGTGTGGAACATGCGATGGAAGTATAGTTGGTTGCAGCCCTGTTCCTTAAATTGAACAGGCTTTTGGACTAAGACACCTGTTAGGTTGTCAAATTTTGTTCGTTGTCACTACAATCTGCATTTCTTCTCGCAGTTGGCCTCATACGTCGTATGGAACTATCTGCCGGCCTTGATAATTTTTAACGTCACATACCGTAATTTCCCTCGTGCCTTGATTTGTCTCTTCCAAACCGTTTTAGAATGGAATTCCTAGAATAAGCAATTGTGCTGCAATCGTACAAGGAGAACATGTTCGAGGATATGCTTCAAGAAAAAGAGGAGATAGCAGCAAAGAGGAAGCGGTGTAAAGAGATTCTGCGTGTGCTACAACAAGCTGCTTGGGTAACTTCTAGCTCTTACACATATGTGTGACTAGACTGATTGTGCTTTCATCTTTAATTCTCTAATTTCTGCAATGCATTTCCACCAAGCTTATTTGATTAAATGTTGTTTCAACCAGAATTCACTAATTTGTCTCATTGCTATTATTTCCTACATTTTTGAAGTTTGTCTACATAATGGACAGTTTATATCAGATAACCGGCAACCTTTCATTTCCACCATGAATATAATGCGTTTGAACATAGTGAGGAGCTTAGTAGTCTTTTTGGTATTTTAGGCTATATAATATAAATTACTCCGTAATATCCAGATTTAAAACTGGGCATTTATTTGTGCTGGGATGGTAAACAGAGCTACTCAGATGCTGAGAGAGGGTTTGCAGAATGTATGAATTGTAGGTGTTTTTTGGACGTGTGACCAGACTTTGGAAGAACTGCCCCTTGATCAATTATCGAGGTTTCGTCTTTGCAGTTGCAACCTAGCATCGACGCAACGGGTTTGTCGCCACCAGCATTTGCAAAAGCAGGTTCCAACTCTACAGCCCTGCATGGGCTTTCTCACAGTGATTACATTGGCATGACTGCACAGTCGCCTAGAGGCTAGAGCAGCATTCGTGAGTTCTCCTAAATCGTCCAAATCTGGAAGAGCAAGTTCCGATCCCTCCATGGGTTCCAATGGCTTCGTGTCTAACAGTGGTGTCCTCGGTGTTCTAGCGTCCGGTGGTGTGCGATACCCAACCATTGACAAAAGTTAACTGATTTTGTTGTTGAAATTTACCAGTGTTGTTCTGCACTTGGGTTTACCGCACATCCAAGTGATGTTGTTGGAACAGGAACGAGTGCAGGCAAGAATTTTTTAAGGACCACCCTGACGTAAAGGACATGGCTACCGTGGGCAAGGCTGGAAGGGAGCGATGGAAATCGATGTCTGAAGCTGTGAGTCCTTGTTCTATTTTCGGAGTATGCTTTTGTGTTTGGTTGTAAAAGTCTTGTTGTTGGTGACTATATGCTTGATGTTGGGACTAATTTCTTGGACAAACGACCAGGTTTCTTTGCTACCAGTCCACATTTCTTTTAAGAACCATCGATTGTCTTACAATGTTTTTGGGTGGATACAATACCTGCCATGTCATAATCCCCCTGTTCGTCCAAACCCAATTGACAAAATGAAGGATGCCAATGTGTCTCAATTTCTATGCGTAGCCGGTTACGAACAATAATGTTTAGCTAAACCGTGTGCTACCGCAACTCGACAGCAGGTCAATTACTATTGTAAGAAAAACACAAAGGCTTTGTAGTCCAATGAAAAGAGGACACAAACAAGTACAAGGAAGAGGTGAATAACCCAAGCAAGGGGTTGCCCTCTTATACTACTCTACTAACAAGTGCCATGACTAACCTTATGGGTTATATCAACATAGAAAGTTGCCCCTCTCTAATATCACACTGTCCCTCTCTAATATCACGCTGTCCCTCTCTAATAACACCTTAGTTGGCTACAAACAACTCCTAACTAAAGTCACTCTCTAACTTCAACAATTACTCACCGTCCTGGCCGCCTGCATGAACATTATCTTGTTTGTACAATTGAAATTGAATGTGGGATTTTGATGGTTGTAAAAGTCTTGTTGTTGGTGATTAAATGCTTGATGTCGGGACCGATCTGGTGCATCGTGCTTGATGTGTATGTGCATGTCCATCTTCCTTGACATTGAGTCAGAGGAAGCCTGTTGCTGAAGGTGTCTGTTTTGGATGTGCAAGAGAAGCATCCGTTCATGACCAAGGCTGTGCAGAAGAAAACGGATTACGACAAGACTCTAGCTTCGTACAAGAAGAAGCAGGTACACTGGGTTGCTAGCGATGGTGGCTAATGGTTGCAGCCTGTATAGTCACTAGGAAGTGTTCTTATTCTTTTCTGCTAGCGTAGTGGGCATGTTTCTGATAGTGGTGTGTGTTGTTGTTTCTAGTGGAGTACACAGATGCACTTTCACTACCCCAGTGAACACCCAATTGCGAACTACACGTAAGTAAAATAGCACCAAATCATTGTAAATACTACATGTAAGTAGATTAACAATGGTCAAAAAGATTGATTGATTAGCTAGTACGAGATCTCAAACCATATACAATAATATAATCCTACCCCAACACAGGTTGATTAAATAGAGAATTTTATGATTGAATTTTTGCTAGTAGGTGTCAAGTATGCAATGCTCTGTTTTGCTCTGTTGTCAGACAGTTAATTAGTCTGATTGTTTTTTGTTATCATTTGGCAGGTTTCCTCTTGAGCTTCACCAACTGCATTTGCACAAGGTTTCGCCAGGAGTTCACCAGATCGATTGCAGTAATTGGTTATCTCTTCGTTCTTGGTGAAGATAACCCTTTCCTAGACCAGGTACAAGGATCATAGTGAAGCACGAGATTGGGAAGTAGCATAGGACTTGAACCTGGCAGGGATGTCCATGTGATGTATGCATTGAATTTGTTAATATTGAATTTTGATTTTCTATATTGTCACTCTATTTTTCTATATTAGCACCTTATTTGGTACATTGGATCGATTGGCAGAATTCATCCAACCAACAAATACTTCATCTAAAAAAATGTCATTCATATGCCTTTTTCATCCATCCAAAAGCAACCCAATCATCCAAACTTTTGTCATCCCAACTACAAAATTTCATCCATCCAATAAATTAATCATCCAAGACTTTGTCATTCATCCAACTTGATTTCATCCATCCAACACTCTTTTTCATCCAAAGGAATGTCATTCGTGAGTGCTTTTTTCATCCATAGGCAATCTAGAGTTTGAAAACACCCGGAGAGGGGTGAAGCTGCAATTTCGGTTTTTTGGGGGGGGTCATTTGACCCCCCAGTGCACTTTTCGAGAGATTTGACCGGGGGGTGATGGCCCGCCGGTCTCCCTGTGTTGCTGCGAGCTCCATCGCTACAGTGCTCAATCGTCGCTCAACAAAGCAGGAGCAGCAATCTCTTTTCTCTTCATGTAGATGCTGGTTCACTCATATATACAGTATCGTATGCATACCACTTACCGTGCACAGCCACTTACCGTGTATGGGAGCACACTGAGCATGCCACTTACCGGTTACTTTTAATCTTGTCCGTCAAATTATCTCAAGTGTAATCTCAACCATCCAATGTTCTCAGCTTGATTGTGACTGCGCCCATGACCTAACATGTCACTGTCAGCTTGCACTCACGATGGAGTCTCTATCGCTCAAATCAACTCTCTGTCTCTTCCTTCTCGCTCACGGAAATGATCTGGAGTTCTTCTTGCTTGATCATTTACTCCCATTTGCTTGATGAGTACTTCGCAATTGCTCAGTTGTATCAGCCCTCAAGTGAACCAAGCATTCTCTTCTTTGCCTGCTCTAGTCAGGAACTCAAGATTTCTCATGAATGTGTGCACGCATTTAGTGACAAATGCTCTTTTTTTCAAAGAGCTCTTGGTTGAAGTTTGGTAGAGTTTTGTGTTTGAGATCTTATTAATTTTTATAAAGTTATTCAAATTATTTCAAAATTATTGATGTTCAAATTATTTTATGTTACGGCAGGAATAAGAATTCTACATCAAAAAGTGAAGGAGTCCTCTCCAACATTTTGAAAATTCCTTCATACATGTGCTCTGCAAGGAGGAAACCAAAGAATCCTAAGAGATTGAATCCCCATGGCAAGTGCCTTACTTCAGAAGAATTTACCTTCAATAGGTTGAAAGCGGCAAAAGAAGAAGAAGGCAGCTTTTACGAGAAACAGGAGAAAAAGAAGGAAAGAGCAGTGGTTGCCAAGGCCAAAAAAGATGCAAAAATTCAGCAACAACATGAGAAAAAGTTGGCTACGGAAGTCAAAAAGACAATGACAAAACCTCATCAATTTCCTATGGTTCCTAAAAAGAGGGCAACATTTGTAGCTCCTATAGCGATACCTAATGTGCACGGTTAGTAGATGGTATATTGATACCACATTATTCAAAGCATATGTGAACTCATTTGTAGAAAGGTCACAACTTTTCAAATGCAATTGTGATTTCATTTGACTATAACATTCTCACCTCATTTACTAATTACAATTTCAAAAAAAATTAGTGAAAAAATGACACCCACCTTCCAAAAAATCACTTGAAACCAAAATGTGCAAAGTAAGTAGCCTATCTACGATACCTTTACTTCAGGGTTTTGTAATGCCAAGATTTGGGTGGATTTGACACTTAGGAACAAAGCTTTCAAAGACCATCCCCAGCACAGCCTATGATTGCAATCTGGATATTTTGTACAATGTGCTGAATTGATTGTTGCTTAATCCGGAGTATACTTTTTAGTAATTGAATAAGGTAAAAGTACCAAAGTTGGACACTTGTTTTGGATCTCTTGACTTGGACAGTGCGTAGAGAAAAAAAAAATTATGTGCGCTTAATAGGAACTAGGTTAGGAAACCAAGAAAATTAGTTTCATATTTGTCCCACTTGGTATGAATATAATACAAAGTTTTGAAAACAACTGCGTAGAAGCACCTACTTTGGACACTAGACTAATACCAAAGTGGGCATAGAAACATCCAAAAGCGACACAATGTAAATTTGGATCATGCATGGGGGATTGGCCAAAGCAAGACCCATCTTCGTAAGGGTGACAACTTCTTGGACCCGACCTGTGTACTTTGATCCACTTGCATTTGGATTTAGGTTGTTTTTTAGGTATTAGAGAACAACTCGTGTAACATTGGGATGCTTCTACCTCATATCATTAGTGCATCCAACTATAAATTCTTTATTTGCAAGTTTTGTTTATCATTTCTTGTGACAATTTACTAATTGAAAAAAACAAATGAATAAAGAACAAATAAGAGGGACCTTCTACAATCACATCCCCTCTTTTTTCACTTGATAAATGAGAGAACATTAGGGATTAAATGTTTGTAATTTGAGTAAGGTTTACAATGGTCTCTTAACCTCTAAGTGGTTTGGGGATACATTGTGTCCCGAGATTTTCCTAACACACACAATGCCCTTCAATCTACTACATATTGGCACAAATTCTTAACTAAAAAAGTAATGGCCATTTCTTATTGATCTTTTAATGCCTTCTAAAGAATTACAAGTCATGTTGTCAAATGTATTGCAATAGCTTTCAAACAACTTCTAAAGGGTATTCCAAAGAAGATTAATATTCCCCTAACTCTCATGCTTAGAACTTTAGATTTGAATACTTCTAAATCTTGAACATAAAATATAGTAAAGGTTTGAGCTTTTTTATTATATAAATGATGTAATTTTTTTTCCCACATATTGAAATCATACGTGCTTTTGATGCTATTTTATTTATACAAAAATTTGAATCAATAAGTGTTTGTAATAAAGAATCAATGTCAATAAAAGATAAACCCACTCTAATTCTAGAATTTGGTATGAAATTTGTAAGATGAAAATGCACATCATCACCTCATTGCAAGGGCTTTGAATTCAATTCTTAGCCAATCTTTTTCACACTTCACCTATTGGTATTGTGCTCCAATCATCTTTCAACATCCGTACTAATATACATCCACTCCGGTCTTTAATGTGGAGGTACCTCAAGAATGGCACTTGTGCTATTTTCTATTCGTGTGCAAATATGCCTTATAGTTTTTCAATTAATCTTGATGATGGATCTTGTTGTATTTCATTCAAAGCCAAACAACTAAGATTTTTATCCATATTTACATATACTTAGCTTCCTGTATGCAATTCAACTTCACTTTCCACAAGGCAAACATACTATTGTGAACTTAGTTTTTGTTAAATTTTGTCTACAATTTTTACAGTGTAAGCTAAATCTGAAAATGTAATCTAATTAAAGCTTTGCTCCAAGCTTGCTTATCCTTGAATTGCAAATTTTTACAACATATAGCAAAGGTGGCGGCCTTCGTTGTATGCCAAGTTGGTAGATGGTGAACAAAGTGCGTACTACACCATTGGTGCAATTTGCCATGGCTATTGCAAAATTGGACATGAATTATTGACAATTACTCCCATGATGTACTTTCAATGTCCTCAGCTTAGTAGCATATACATGTATATATCATGAGTAAGGCATTTGGGGTTAGATGGCCAAGGTAAAAAACATTTTGTTATCTCAATTGCAACAAGCTTTTCTTTAGCTTCATCCACACCAGCCACGTCTACAAATGTAATTGAACCACTAATACCTTCATTGTGGCAACCTCTAGACAATAATCCTTTTCAATTTCATAGACATCCATTTGACTACTATATATGTATGATAGATGGTTATGAGAACATCTAGTAATATGCCATCACCCTCGTCAATTTATACATTGATTGCAATTATATTCAGCACCAATAAACAAACTTCTTCATCAAAGATCCACTTGTGCAAGTTGTCCAAAGACTATTTTATATTATTGCCCCAAGCCCATGGCTGGGGGACGCACGGTCCGGAAGTTGTCCACGTGACAAACAAAACAAACAAAACAAACAAACAGCCTTATTTAAGGTATTGATTCTAGTGCTATTCATATTAAAAATCTTCATATCTTTGATAAGAAGATTTCTTTCTTAATCTCAACAACGCATCTCTTGGAGTTCTAACTCATTTTTTTGGTGCTGCTCTTATACTCATCTTGATTTTGTAAAGTTATAGTTTTGTTTCATATACATCTATCTATCTTGTCTTGAGCCTATCTCAAATTATCTTAAGAAAAGTATCTATTATTTCTTGTCTAGTGTATTTGTAACACATTTCTCTCTCTCTCTACATATATATGAAACTATCCATAGAATGCAAAAAGCTCAGATTCTTGATGAATAAAAAAACACTAGGAGATAATGAGGGGTTCTGCGACTACAAATAGCAACTATTTTTGAGAAGTGTGACTCATTTGCAACTGGTGCTAATTTGGAGATTACAGTTGCATTGGACAAGTCGCATGTCGAATTTGTAGTCACAAAAACTTGAGAATCCAACATCCTACTTGGAACTTCATTGATGAACTTTTCTGACATGATTGTTGATGTGCGACTCATTTGTGACTTATTTATAACTTGTAGAATTTATAGATTTTGAAATTCTAATCTTAATGATTTGTAGATTTCAGAATTTCAAATCCATCTATTTTTTAGATTTTAGGATTTCAAATCTAACTTTTTTTTAGATTTCAGAAATTGAAGTATTGATAATTAAAAGATTTCACTTGTTTAATAATTTCACAAGTTTCAAAATTTCTTAGATTTCAAATATTTTAAAATTTCGAGAAATTATAGATCTACAAAATGTAAAAATCTACATATTGTCAAAATCTACAAAATGTAGAAATCTATACATAGTCAAAATCTTAGAACTCAATCAATAGAATTCATTACATAAGAATACAACAACTTACAAGTCTTATAAATCTAACCTAGTAGTACTCTTGACAATTGATATGGGACAATTGATATAAGACAATTAGGAAATAACTTCAAAACAACTACAGAATAACTAGAATGCAACTAGGATATAACTACAAAACAACTACAGAATAACTAGAATGCAACTAGGATATAACTACAAAACAACTACAGAATAACTAGAATGCAACTAGGATATAACTACAAAACAACTAGAATGCAACTAGGATACAACTACAAAACAACTAGGGAACAACAACTGTCATTTTACAGTTGTAGTTGTTTTCTAGTCGTTTTTTAGTTGCAGGATAGTTGTGTTGTGCGACTGCAGATCGACAAGGTGGATTCCACAGAGTATAGAGTTCTTGACATTGACAATTGTGATGAATATTGGATGGAAAATAGCTCACATTCATTCTGAATTTGAACTGAAGTATAACTCTTGTAATCCTATAGTTCTTCAACAACTGCTTTGCGACTATCACAACTAAAACAATACATCACACTTCATTCTACGACTACTTTGCGACTAAAATAATGTGTTGATGATGTGAAACAATGCTATAAAACAATGAAGTAAGATTTGGTGCAAATAGAGAGGATTGTAGTTGCAAGATAGTTGTGTAGGACACTAGTTGCAATTTAGTTGGTTGCGGCAGACACGTTTTTCTTCTAGTAAAAATATATATATGCAAACTAAGACTTTTGATGAATAAAGCAGATACTTCACTCTCTAAATGTTTTAAAATTTTGTTACAAAATAGATCAACTTATTAGCTCTTCATAGACCAAATTTCATTCTAATCCAAAATACTATTGAACTTTGGTAGACATTTCCCTATTCTAACTTTGCTTAGTCACGGTTTCTATACACGTACAGTTGTATTTTTGTGCATTACTCATACATCCCAAGTCCATAGAAGTCAAGATTTTGACATTAGATAAAAGGTGAGTGAAGAAAGGTACCTTCTAAGTTTCTTTGTAAGCAACGACAGATTGGTATCCTTTTTGGAGGCTAAAGAATTGGAGGTTGACCTAGGGTTTCGAGTTTCCTTTCACTTGTGTCAAGCCTGTCAACATTGCATGTATGATTTCAAATGGAAAGCATGGACTGACCACCCTTTTTCTATTTGAAGATTTGCACCAACCTAGGTACATCATCACTCAAAGCTGGACCGATAATTGCATCGACGTTCTCCAAATTGCGGCTTGTAGGCTTGAAATACACTAATTCTTTTAAGTTTTCCAAAAAATTAAAGTCACTTATAATAGATGATATTAAAAGGGAGAGGCGGATCACATTGAAGTTGTTAGCTAAATTAGATGATTGTTTGACTTCTCTGTTTGATGATAACAATAATGTTGTGTGAGCAGCTCTTATTGGCCTCATTGAATCCACAACTAGAACTGGTATGGTTTGACACATTTTTTGTCTTATTTGCTTCCTATTTAAGAGTCTATGTGTGGGTTTAGGGTCTTTATCGCAATAGTAAATGGGCAATGATTTACCTTGTGTAATGAGTTGCCTTGCGGTAGTCTAAGATTCTTAGGATATCATCATAATCATTACATTGGATGGATTGTCCGTCCAAACCGTCCAATTTGCCTGTTTATTTGAGATATTCAAGAACCCCAACCTGCCCGATATGACTACTTTAGGATAGTTACATTGTCCGTCTAGTCCTCCCAAATAGTACGATATATCTGCTCGTCCGGGACGTCCAATGATCCTAATTCAATCAATGTGACAACAATGGATATGATAAGCAGTAGCTGATATTCTTTTTGCAACTTGACAATAGCTATTTGAATTTGTGTGCTTTATTTGGTTTTCTTAAGGAAACTTCAGTTGAGCTCTTACAAAAAATTTATGTTGCAGGTGGTCTGCTTACTCAGTAGAATTAATTTCAATAGATAGTGCAAGTTCAATTCGCTTCTTTTGGTCCTTTGCCTAGGTTCAGAGCAGGTAGCTGTACTTTTGTGGATGTGGTCCTTTGGGATATCTTTTTGGATGTTGCAGCCTATCTTTCAAGTGTAGATAATGTTATTCCAAGATTCCAACCACTTGATGATGAGGGAATAAGAATTTATAATGTTCAAGAGAAAACAATGGAGAAATATTTTTGGCTAAAGGATGTTGCTCACGTTGTTCTTGATAGCAACGCTGATATTTGTAATGAAGATCAGTTGAATTCATCCTAGAGATCTTAGATGAATCCATTTGATCTTGCTTTCTTCTTGGCATTCAATTCAGTCTATCTTGACCTTTTGTTGTTGCATCCTGGTTGGCATTGCCTAGTCATAGAGATGAAGAGACCTGCTCTATTCAGGATTGATGTGATTGTAGACATTCCAAATTTGTGTAACATTTTTTAAAATCTTTATAGTATAAGTTGATATATGACAGTGGTAGAGCCTATGTTCCAGCTTTATAACTATAATTATGCTCATCATGAATGTGGATTATGAAATCCTCTCATCGTTGGATGTTTCATATTTTGTACTCCAAAACACACATGTAGACTCTAAGGAGACATTATAGATATCTCAAGGTGTATCCTATGACAACTCTAGATTCCTAGGCACAATTGTGTACGCCATTGATTTGGCAGTTCATGATGAGCGGGATTTCAATTGTTTTGCCGAAGGTAGTAGTATCTTAAGCAATAAGGTTTAATGCAATATTTTCTTACTAATCATGATGAATTTTCTAAGTGCTAATGGGATTGTCTTTATCTATATAGAGTCTAAGAGGTTAGTGGACTTCAGTTCACAAAGCTTTGGTCAAGAGAATGCAGAGAATCCGGATAATAGTAGAAATGAAAAGGAGAATATTGGAAACCGACATAGTATGGTTACTCGGTAAGTGTCACTTCTTGTATCAAACACTATTGGTGAGTTTTGGTAGTTAAATGAGGTTAGTGGTTGTAGCAATTTGTAGTGATGCATCACGGATGACTTGCTAATTTAAGGTGCTTCGATTTTATTCTAGGAAGAGCAATAGGGACAACGGCAGCAACAGCTAATACAAAAGTCTGTAGGATATTCTTGTTGAAGATTTGCACTTGGCAGCGCATCCATTTGTGATAGGTTGTCTCAAGTGGAAGTATTGTCTATGGCACTTATGAAGGTCATCTAGTTGTGGTGAAACTCATGCCTTTTGGTTCCAACCAGGCAAAGGTGAACTAATATTTTGTGATTGGATTTATCAGTTATGAGAGTTTTAAATATTTGCGACTCATGTATTTTCTTATGTGAACAAGCTTTCATGACTGAGATAGTAGCCTATGATCAATTGAGGAGGTACTGGAAAAAATATTTAGTAAAACTTATATTGTATGGAACTACTGCAAGGGGCCAAATTGTACACATTGCAACAAAATTCATCGATGGTCATGAGATTGGAATGATATGTCCTATATATAATATGCTTAATTTTTACTGAGATCCTGTACTAGGGCTAATTTTGCATTACATATAGTACGATTCTTATATATTAAATGCTTAGTTTGCACAAAAATTGAACAAAGAATCAAAGAAAGTATCCTTTGCTGCATTGCATGCTGCTCATGAATTAAGGATTCTTCATAGGGATATCCAGTGCAAGAACATATTGGTTGGAAAACAAGGGCAGCAAGATGTTTGTTTAATAGACTTTGATTTTTCATGTCCCATCTCCTCCAACAAAGAATGTAGGACAGAGTGTACATGTCTCAAAGACATCCTTGAATAATTTTCTAATTTTTGGTTTAATGTAGACAAAAGTAGCCAGCTTCTCAACAACGGTAGGATTGAGGCATTATGATTAAGTTACTTCAATGCTGTAAATACTATTTTTGCTTTGGCTGAGCACTCGGCTCCATAAGCTCTAGTCCACCTTTATATTTTTCCTATGCTAAGATCTTCTTTTAAAAACAATACATTTTGTAGTTACTTTGAATGATGTTTGAATGATTCAGTGATTTGCTGCTGAGAAGCGATTAGTTATCACCATTTGAGGCCATGGTTTGACATAGGAGAAAGCAGAGACACTCTTTGTGTTGTAAGAGTGTAGTGAATTTTTGTCTTAGTTGAGTGTTTTTCACTTCTCTATTTTGCATGAAAAATGCTTTGTAGAATTATAAGGCAAGTTGCTTGACTGAGGATACAATTTTTTTATTTTTGGAAAATTTTTGTTTGAAAATATTAGGTGACCTAGAGTGTTGTCCTCTGTTCTTTGTATTGTTTGGTTGTTTAGGTTGCGTTGTTTGGCGCAATAGTTCTTGTTGTAGGGTCCATAATTGAAAGAACTCATATTTGAAAACACCCTTTTAGAATTCAAGTAGTGGGTGATTGCAAGAAACACTTGTCCTATTTTCTGTCACATGTTTAATGTGGAAGTTGTTTTGTGCCATAAGTATTGCAAAAATAATTGAATGAATATGAAATTTTGAAGTAAGCTTCTTATAGCAATAGAAGATGTATTTGAATTATTTGAATTTTTTCAAATTAATTCAATAGGTGAGATTTAAATTTGAATAAATGCCCCATATATGCTTTTAGTGGTTTTTAGTACTATTGAGTACCTTTTTTGAAGAGTTATGGCATCAAATTTGGTACACTAGCACTCCTAATAGAAATACACTTTCTTATGAGAGGGATTTCTAAAAACATGTTCAAGTGTGTTTTGCATTGGCCTAAAGTGTGCTATATTTAAATTGAATTTATGTTGAAGTAAAAAATATTTTTCTAGTTTTAACTTTGATCTTCCTTCTTTGCTCTAAGTTGGCAACAATGGCCACTTTCAATAAACTTTCCAAGTTCAAGTTTTAGTTTAAAAATGAGAATTTGGGAAGTCTCATTTTTCTAGCGTAAATTGCAACTTACGACTCAAAATAGTACTTTAGGATACATAGAAAGACTCAATAGTATTGGTAGAGGCCTGTAGCGCCTTTAATATGGCAATCAATAGATTGTTTTTATGAAAAATTATGTATAGCCAGCTATCCTTGCCATCTAATGATGAACATCACATGTTGTCAAAATAATATATCCAATATTCAATCGACCATCCAGGTTTCATAATCCATTGCCCCAATAGTACTGAAGGTGATTTGTAGTACAAATAATTCTAAAAAGCTAAAAACAAATAATGCAACAAATAGTACAAGTGTTTCTTGCAATCATTCTAATGGAGGAGTGATTTGGACTCTTCACTGGCTTGGGGTATGACGCTATGCATCATATTTACAATGAAGCCGTTGTTCGGTGAAGTCAACTGGCGAGTGTATATATTGTGTATGTATTGATAAACTTAGGATAGTGTTTATAGAACAATCGAATCAATCGTGAGCAATCCGTTTTTATATATCACACTAGTTGAATGTGACTACAGATTGAGAGCTGCTTGCTCATTGAAAGTACTATCAATTGAATCATTAGCTACGTAGGTGTAAAAAGTTAAAACCATACTTAAGTTCATTTTGTATGTATCTTGCACTAACTTAATCAGATATATAAGTGTAGTAAATTAAAAAAATTAAAAAAACATCAACAAACTCAAGGATCCCAATCAATAGCGTGGCAGGTATCTCTTCCATTTCGTAGCTTTTACCGAAAACAGCAAAGAGTCTCCAAAGCAACCCAGCTCGGCCATCGTTGCTGCTCTTCTTTGGCAGATTTGCAATAGCAGCGCAAGCTCTTCCAACCAGTTCGATTTTCTTCTCTGCGACGCTGCATCTCGAATTCTTTCAGTGACTTCAGAAAATTCAATCAGCTATCCCTATAGTAGGGTTTTGGAGTGATTGAGCTTCGCAAAGAATTTGGTGGATTTGGGAAGCCGCGATCGATTCTTCGTTGGGAGATTGCATTAGGGCACTCTCTGGCAACTCATTCATGGAAGATACAACAATGAATGTATACAAAATATAATATTAATAATGATCAATTTGTTGACTGCTCTCTAAGGAGTATTAGAAATGTAGACTTGGGTATTAAAGCGCTACCTTTGGCATTAAGGACAATCCTCTAGACATTACAAGTGAATTTCAGCTTTCAATAGTCTAACTTTCTATCATTTAGATACACATGTATTCCACTGCACAAAATGAGGGAAAATATGACGCCAACGGTAGGACTACAATGACTATGTGAAACATCCCTTCTCAGGCATGGCAAAAATCAATTGCATGAACAATACATTCATCATCTGATATGTCATGTTCAGACATATCATCCAATACAATAGTGACAAAAATCAACAGAAATATTAAAATTACGAATGAAGAGAATAGTGTACAATAATAAAACCACGCTCGACCTTGCAAGCAAAGAAGGAGAGACCATCTGGAGATCTCTTGATGATTGTGCCTATACAAGACCAGAAGTTGGTCACGGGTCCGCCTCGTTTGACCTATTCAAATTTACCAAGGTAGCCTCCATACTTCTCTTCGGAATCTTCTGTGACTTTGGATCAACAATCCTCGACCAATTCAAAAAAACTACACAAGCTGCATCAACCCATGTGGGAGGACTATTTTCAACAACCCATTTACTATACCAGCAATTCCGTTACCTTAATGCCATGGTAGCTTCGGAGTTATGTCCAACCAAGGATTGAAGCTTTCTAGTGGCGCTTCATTTGCGGGGTTGCAATATAGTTCCGGGTCCTCTTCCTCTGGAATCACGTCTACAAGATTTGACGTTGGCCCCTAGGCGACATACTTCGTCAGGCGCCACCTTCCAATCATATTGTGGCCAAAACCCTTCCACCAACTCTAAAAGGCAGTCAGATAGAGGTTCTTTTAGCTCACAAAGCACGCAACTCCAGTATTTGACATATGGACCAAAGGCAGTAGCAAATCCCTCGCATTTGGACATCCCATTTTGCCAATACTAAATGTACTTCTCTAGTCCAACCATGATGAAATCCTTGTTCATTGTAGTTTTCCTTGCAATATCAACAGCCTTCTCTTGATTTCCGGTGGAATTTGGAACTTCGCTTCCCCATATGGGTTTGAATGGAACAAGCATCGAACAACCTTGAGGGAGCATGGGCTACCCGTTTTGGTCTCTCTTGCACAGACGTTCAAATGGTTTATAAGACGGTAGCCACTGCGTATCAACAGCTGATATCTTGGATTTCATGACGGGAACCTCATCATTATCCACGTAGAACTTGAAAAGATGCATATGCCCCAATCCAATTAATCTTGTTGACCCACTACAAATATAACCCTTTATAGAGGATTTAAAATTAGCAACCTCTTGTATGAACTCCGGCATGAATGATAATTCTTGGGATTGCATGAAGGCTTTCATCAGGTTAGCAACGACAAAAGTATTCTTGGTCTTCAAGGACTTTAATAGGTGGCTGAAACACGCATCAATATCTTCGTGGATACGTCCGACAAGTAGGAAACCAACCTGAATCTCCTTAAAGACATTGCAAGTAGCCAATAAGGACAAGAATGCCATAAGGTACTGGTTCTTATTATCCTTTGCAGAGTTGTCAAGCTGAAGATATAAATTCCAAAGGAGAGGGGAGGATCCACGACAAGCTAACGATTCCGTTCGGGTCATACAATCCATATACCAAGACTTTCCTCTAAGTAGTGCCTCAAACATAGAGTTTGCCGGAGGGTATGGAAATAGGTCACCTGTCTCTCGAATTGGTGGACTTTCCAATCGGCGAAATAATCTGGCCAGCGACAAAATTGTGGCATTTGAGTCTCCCGACCAGCACGACAATGCATAGTGGGCATAGGCACCGTCACCAAGACCATAGGCAACCATTCCTATCACACTCATCAATATCTGCCCCAGACCTTGTGTAACCTTTGTAGTCATGTGCATCCTTGGTAAAGCTGTTTTTGCGGTATCCATTTTGTCGTGAATAACGCATAATATTTCCAGCAGATTCCTTTTGGGCTCCTCACGCCATGATGCATAGAGGCGACGACATGGAGCTTGGTGATTCAGATGCTCTTCCCGTTGCTTTGTAAATTCCACAAACTCAGCACTCTCCTTGGTCGATTTAAGGAGAAACTACTGCAACTGGTCGCAGGTAGTACACTTTGCAAACAAACTTCAATTGGCTTAATAGAAACATTATTGAAGTGTGTAGTCAAGCTAATTTTTGAGGCCAATGTTTAGTAATGCTAATTCCTAGTTGGAGTTGCAGCTTATAGATTTAGGATGTTAAATTGTAGAATACTAGTCCAAATCAGTGCTTTTGGCTAACTATAGTAGAAAAGGGGCTAGTGGGTATGTAGTTGAGTTGGATTCCAAGTGGTTGGATCAACTATGTTGGATTTTGATCGTTGTGAGCCAATTGGGTGGAGTTGAAGAAGTGCCTAGTGGGGTATTTAGCTCTCTCTTCCAATTTGGATTTTTACCCAGTGTTGAGTTGAACCCACTGCAAGTCCAGCCCTGTGAAGGCTGAATTTTTTAATGTTTTTTTGCAATTAATATAGTTCAATGGTTTAGTTGCTTAATTAAAGTATGAGAATGTATCTTTGTGATTTTATGTATTATGCTTGAATGTGTTCAAAAGTGTATTGCTTGGTTTGTTGTCCAGTGTTGTATATATGATAATCCAAATGGAAAATTGATGTAATTATGTACCTAATTGGCATGTTATTAAATTGTGAATCTTATATTGGTTGTGTCGTTGTAGTCAGTTTAATTGTTAAATTTAATATGCAAGAAGATTGAATGTCTAATCGGTCTTATTAAATGGTGTGTTGGATTAAATTGGATAGAATTTGGAATTGGGTTGAAGACCAAAGATTGGTTTAGGTTGAATCAAATTAAAATTAAAATTTATCTCCCTACTTAAATGTTTCCCTTGGATCAAACTTAATGTACTATATGGGTAGTTACCTAATTGGCAACCGAACCCTTGTTTACAAAGTGCTCTTTCTTGATCCTACTAATTGTGGACTGGCTAACGGGTGGAAGGCTGTAGTCAACGTTCAACTGCACAAACAACAAATGTATGCATAAGCAACGGTGGGGAGAGCACGAAATGTTAAAGAAAGCTGAACCACTAAGAGGATTGAGTTCCTAATCGTCAAAACAAGTTGGACATGGATCATCTGGAGATCCCCGGATGCACTTGAACAATCACAAAATGTTCTAGAAAGTACCTCATTGGCCTCTTGGGGTACTCGATTCTAGTTATTTTCTGCGGGCAGAAATTTGAGAGTATCCATTCTTCCATTTTCAATACAGCGCATTTGGTGGGGCATTTGGTTAGCATTGTCATCAATGATTGCTTTCATAGTTCCAGCGACTTGAATAGTTCTAATTCAAGGTCGCTTAACACCCTTGTTTCCATGTGTGCCCAAAACAGCACCATCATTGTACTGTACCATATAACTATGAAATGATGACTTTAAAATACCGTGAATTGTGTACTAGGCCACAAGGCAGACTTCTGCACCTTCTAATGTAATAACCTTCTGGTTTATATCTCCCACAAGAGGATGAATTTGACCGCCCCCAGCAAATCCATATTCACATCGGTCCTCAAAAGACTTCAAATAGTATTTCCGCCTTACCAATAGAGTTTTCTCCTGAGAAAAAAATTGGCAGCACTGCCTGCCACAGCAGTTAAACGAACTAACCTTCCGAATCTCATAATCCATTTTCTTTCGGACTGCAAGAAGATCCTTGACTAAGACACTGGATTTTTGCACTATAAAACAATAGGGGGCTTTTTCCCTCCCTCCTAGATATGCTAATGGATCTTCAACAATAGGAATGAAAGCAAAAGGATCAATTGTTTTTGTCAACGATGTACCAGAAGGAAACCAACAGCTAGACAGTGGCCACCGTGCATGAGTCATTATGGCTTCCTTGTCTCCCAGGAACACATCTAACACCGTTACACCAAGATAGTCTTCTCCTAGAATGCCACCTTGAAAATGGTCCTCCAGAGTCCAACAAATAATTTGTCCCAATGCCTCAACAATCCCAAGTGAGTTCCTACGGTGCACCTCAAGGCCACACTAGTCCTTCTGAGGAATGAATGTAGCAAAATCCATCGGGGGATCTCCAAATGCTTTCTGAACCTCATTTCCTAACTACAACACTGTTCGATCAAGTACATCCAACAATGATGTAATACCCTTTTGGATGGGGGTGACAGAGATATTCTGGGCTCCCTGCATAACAGTATGCAGCCAAACCAAAATCAGATGGCCGGGATCAGAAGGAATGTCTACATTGAGCCACTAGCCCTGTGGAGAAGCATCGACAACCACTCCTCTTCCAACTTCACCCAGACCTGGAATAGAGAGCTTGACTTCATCTCAGTTGTTAAATGGATGATCTCGAGCTGTCAAGTCTTCAGAGCCTTTTGTTGTCGGATGTCCATTTATATATGGGACAACATTATTCCCATCGCACACACTGAAGGAATCCATCTGAACTTTTGAATGGAAGGCAGAGTAGACTTCAAGTCTTCTAAGGTAAAGGCAACCTAGAAGACAAAGAAACGTACTCATAAATGACATATGTACTGAGAAGCATTTGATATTGTATTTAATCCTCTCTTCATTTGGAGATCTCCGGATGGGTGGGTCAACGGTTTGATTTCGACAAATGGAACGAACTAAGTGTACTCTCCATGTAGTAATCCGTCTTAGTGAATTTCTCAGGCTATGCGATACTAGGTAATCCTGTCTTACAGGGAGTTTGTCACGACTTACTATCACATCCAGCTACATCCGGGGATCTCCAGATACCTTGTGGCTCCCAGACCGACAATCAAGTGGATTACATCCAAACAAACAGTGGCAACATTAAGGGTTCAAAAACATACACACATCTGGAGATCTCCAGATTAGGGGTTATACAGTACAGATTCAACAAGCGGCATTAGGGAAGTCCATCTTCATTCAGAACTTATAATCCCAATCACTTTCACATCTAGAGATCTCCGGATGAGGATAAGTCCATGTCACTGTCCATTCGCAGCATTATAATGAACCGCCTTAATTCGGAGATCTCCAAATGGGGGATCAACCTATTTGGTGTCGCTAATTAAGCAATTAACGAGTGTGTCAACTGTAGACTAGTTTCTATTACATGAGCATCATCTAGAGATCTCCGGATGAGAATTTCTAGTGGTATGTATCCTAACTGTGATTTGGTAATGTACTCGTGGAATGGATTTGGGTATAGAACTCCATCTACATCCAAAGATCTCTAGATGGGGGTCAAATCATCTGAACGTTGACGCGGCATACATGACTTAGATACTCATATAAATACCAATATACGAATTGTATGTACCCGTCCAATGAGTTTTGAGCTTCTACTCGGCAGCTCACCTAGACTCCACTCATAATTGATGGATACTTGCTATTGAGTATTGACCAATTAGATTCGAGGAACGGCACAGTTCATTTTCATAGTACTTCCTCCACGGACTAACATGGCGCCTATTCACTTGAAACTCTAATCGTCATACTACACTCTTATGTCCCTACAAACAAATCCCCATTGCCTGGACATCTAGAAAATCAATCAATACAACAATTCATATCAAAGTCATAACAATTGCAATCCTCTGGGTTCATCATTCACATTGACTTGGACGCGTCAAAAATAGGAAGCATGCATTCTATGAAGTAACGATGTCGCACCTATTCAAGCAATACCATGTCAATATTGAAGTCCTTTGCGTGCAGATTCTGCTCTCAATAAGACATCGTCCCCGCGCTGAATCACTAGAGCCTGGTGTCAGGGATGAGCAGAAGGATTTAGTGGAAGTCAAAGAGGAAGAGAATGACTTAGAATAAGGTAGTTGGCATCAGGCAGCAGAGGAGGGGAACTGTTTTCAAATTTGAAATCCCGCCAGAACTGTTAGCCCATGGCGGATGGTTCTAGTCACGACTTTTACCAATTCCCAACTTGTCGGTTCAAATTTTAAAGCCCGCCCAAACTGTGTGCACAGGGAAACCTTGGCGGTAGCTGGCAAGTCCCATATTCCACTTTAGTCGATGCACGACTGGCCGGTTTGAAATTCAAATCCCGCCAATATTCTATGCACGGGGATACCTTAGCGGCAGCCGTGCAGTCAAATTTTCTACTTTGACCAATGCAAGACTGGCCAGAAGTGACGGTATCATTTTGTACACGATGTTGCATTCAATTGGGCTCAACAATTCAGAGTTTGACTTTTTGAAGTCCCAATTCCACCTTCCTTGATGGTGCTCTGGAACCTACAGTAGTTTACAATGATTGAGCGTGGAGTTTGCAGCTTAAGCAGCATAATGACTTTGTTACAGAATTTTGAAGTATCTAACGCCAGCACTGTAAATATTCCTTGTGACGGTCGATAATCTTGCAACTTTTTGTCGGTTTATTTATTGTGTTTAAATTGGAGAAGGCTTTATAAAGGAGTTTGCAATCAAGAATGAACAGTTTAGTATTCCTACAATTGTGGTTGACGTTCTGAAATTCTTCCTCTACAATTACCGTATTAGCAAGTGAGTTAGTTTGGTATAGAATCTCTACTTGCAGATGCGGGCCTTCAATGAGTCCGTTGTAGAAGATTGGAAATCTTGATCCTCTGACACAGACTTCAGTTTTTGTCTTCTTGAAACGGTTAGGAATTAACTAATTTGGAAGCCAAATTATGACTTCTAATTCTATGCACGTCTGAATGATCCACTGACACAGACTTCATGGTTTGTAGTTCAAGGATTCCAACTAGCAAAGTAGGATTCCATACTGAAGACTTCCCGGATTAGTCCGCAATCGACCCACTGACACAAACTTCAATTCCTATAAGTTCAAGGATTTGCATTGAGGATCTACATTAAGGATGTACTGTACATTCTAACTTAGAATGAATTCCACAAACGCTGTATGGGCTTACACAAATACTGAAGTTAGGAATAATTGTAGATGCTATTATGGCTGAAGGCGTACAAAACCAACAAGTTCTAAGGTAAACTTAGGGAATCATCCTAAACCGTATGTGATGGTTTTTAGGGGTTTTATGGGTCTTCCAATGTTCTGGTCAGATTTCCAGATACTTGTATAGATCTCCCAACATTTGCAAAGACTTCCTGATAGCCTCTATGGGCAATGGTCGGCTTCAGGCATCACTTCTTGGACACAATAATAACCTTATTTTCGTGGAAATCTTCTATGTTTGTCAACTTTGTTCAATTTCCTGGAGTCAAAAAACCTTGAATTTCAAACATATATATATATTGCACATGAACGGGATGACAGGATCAAGATGTATAATTCTAATATTTTATTTTGTTTTTAATTTTAAATTGATAGACCTTTCCGTACAAGTGAGAAACAACGCCATATTTTGGGACTTCTAGGCATCATATTAGTTCACAATTCATTATGTTTTTTATGCCTCACATTAATATTGGTATGGAGCACTTAATGAAGTCACATCCAAAAATGATATTCAAATAAAATTATCTAATATTCCACATGCTTTTTTCCCGAGGATTTTAGGTGCATGGGATAAAACTACTTTGTCAACTATTAAAGAATTTATTAAAGAATTCTAAAAATTCTTAAATAGTGATGAAGGTTCTTCTTGACACATTACAAGTGTACGTACGTGAAGCCATACACGTGAAGCCACAACTTTTAATTGAATTGTTCAAATGTTTTGAGTAGGTACTAACTATAAATCTATACAATCCTAGAAACTAAGTGAATATGATGATTTTACAATTAATGTCTCATTATTTTATTAGGCTTTGCCTTTGAAATGCAAAAAAATTCTAGAAATTTGCAGAAGATATTGGAATCCTGACACAAAAGAAAAAATTGAAAGCTTCAGAATTACACACATTCATTCATTTTGTTGAGTTATTACCATCCATTCTATAAAGTTCTTTGAGAAGTTGTAAATCATTGGGCCTACCTAGTTCTCAAGAAGCCCAAATTGCTCCCTTTTGTGCCACATTTTACTAATTCTAGACTATAATTGTTCTAAAATCAGCAATAAAGATATAAAATGGTCTTTAAGAGACTATGTACTAAATATTGGTACACGTATGGAGAACATCGAAAGACCTCTGTAAAACATCTGGAATCTACACAAACATTGATAGAGAATTGTTTGGAGACCCTAAAATGTATTGCCTAAAATTTGTGGAATAGTCAAATGTAGATGAATGTAGAAAGTTTGTCCTGCCTCCACATGCCAATAGAAAGAAATGCAAGTTTTTTTGTACATTACACAATTCAATAGTACGTTATTATTTGAATCTGAATTCTAAATCCTAGAATACTGCAAACCAAAAAACTTTGATGCATGGAATCATTAAAAAAAAAAAGGTGCTTGGAACCATCATAGTGCTAGATCAAATATAATAAAATTATAAAAATTACAGTACAAAAAAAACACCAGAAAGATTTGAAAGTTGAGAAAATTAAAAAGATCTTTGTATACCTTTCTAATGAAATTATATTATCGAATTCGTATAATACGCCTTGTCATTCAAGTTTTGACATGCCTACATTTACATTAATTTGAACTTTGAAGTGTCTTTCCATTTCAAATTTAGTTTTGTGATTTCATTCAACCGTTTCTTCCAAGTGAGGCCTTTGAATTTGCCGCGTAACTGTCCTTCTCTTTTCTATGTTATTTTTTTCCATTATTTTCCATTGCTGTATTGAGGATTGAGGGTTGCGCTTCACTTCTATTCTCGTTTCTTATTAAATTAAGATGCAATTTAGGTTCAATGGATGACAAAGGGTAGATTTTAAATAGGCTCCTACTTCAAATAAATGGTGCCTCATTTTGTGTTTTTTTAACTTTAAAATATCCATAAAAATCATATGGATAATTTTAAATTGAGGGCTACAAATGAAATTGAAAATTTTCAAAACATCCATGGAATATCTAAAATTAATGGAACATCCAAAAATGAAAGTTCTTTAAAATCAAGAAAAGAGATTAAAGAAAGCGGATCAACCTTTTTGTACATTGATGTCTAATCAATGATGCAAGCATGTGAGCACAGAAATGTGAGTCTACTATCCTTGAGCATATGTATAAGTAGATACGTTACAGCCATTGCAGGTTCTTATAGTAAAAATTCTATAATATAGGTATTTACAACATAGGTATATTAACATCACAAAAGGTTACTATAATATGGCCACATATTACATAGGTGTATAGACTTCTATGCTCATGTACTCATGATATTAGGCTCACATAATAGCAACCGTGTTCCATTCTCAAATAATCAGCTTCCACTATTAAATGATGAGTTGCAAACAATTTCTAAGGAAAATCTTTAATTTAATATTCTTAAACAAAGTTCTATACATCCCTTAGAGAAATCTTTATTGCGCAAAAAGATAACTTAATTTGTCCTAAACAAACATTTTAGGTTCATATAAACTCTTTTGCATTCCTTTCTAACTAACTAATTTTTTCACCATTGCCTCTATCATCCTCTTTCTTTTCAAAATTGCACAGGTGACACTTATTCAATATATGAGGAGGACAACTTTGTCTTGATATAAAAAAATTTAGTGAAAATAAATAAACTCACAATTGTCATATTAAAAAAAATCAAATGATGTGCAAAATCCTAAATCATCTATAGCTTTGATATCAAATTGGCAAGTCTCAGTTTGGGTAGTGGGAATGTTTGAGCTAGCATTTGAGTATAATATGTACAATATGTTGAAAAGAATATGATGAGCAATAGAATGGTGAAATCATAGAATGATACTTGTTCAATACTTTATGCCATTGGCTTCTTCTATTAAAGGTTTATTGTGCCTTTCTTGAATATTTATGGTCCTTTTTAGCTTGTCTATATTTAGATAGCTGTAATGATAAGTATTTATACTTTAAGCTTATGTGCAGCTATTAGATGATGTATGGCGATATATACTCAATTAATATTGAAATGCCTTTTGTTCAATTTAGGACTTGGGTCCTACACTTCTAATTTTCAAATTTTTACATCTTAGAAGAAGTCTTTAATGCTATTGAAGATGATCTATGATTTAAATTTTTTAAGGTAATGTAATTAAGGATTGAAAGCAAGAAACTGACAGTTATTAAAAATAATAAAAATTCTAACAAAAATATTTTTTTAAATTATAATTTAGTAATTACAAATGAGATATTGACAACCACTATTAGTTAATTTCTAAGAGCTCATATAAAAGTTAGTAGGATCATTTTAAAGAAATCATAATAAATAATTGAGACGCCTCTGAAATATTTATATCAAATATTAATGTAGAGCAGTCTTTGTACTTTTCAATTGATATGTTATTTGATTTTAGGGGTTTTTTCATGAATATTAATCATACAATGTATTGTTTTAAAAACAATCATCATTTCTAAAGTGGATGGTTAAGCTTCTAAAATCATAAAAACACAAATGTTAATTATCAAACATTGAAAAGTAGAATGTAGTCCCAATCTAAGGGAAGCTTAAATAAAGTTGGCACAATTAGGCCGGATTTTCTATCATCTAAATTTCAACCAAATGGTCAAGCGTGCAATTGTAAATCTTGGAATTTCTAATCATTAAAAATGAAAAGAACAAAATAAACAAAAAGGAGATGATGCAAGAATCAATTTCCAATATGTCAAGAATTTAAGAACATAAACATCTAAATGTTAACATATGACATCTTGCATTAAGAATGAAGGAGTAGACTCTACTTACACTGGAGATTTTTTCTACATGGAATGATTATTTTGGAAAATGTGCTTGAAAAAAACTTTGCCAAACAAAGTTTGACAAAAAATTTAATATATAGTTGTCTTGCAATGCCTTGATTCTTGTCTACACCTTGAAGTGTATGTATCAAAGCATATAAGTATGAGATAATTTTCCTATTTATTTTTTGGGTTGAGTCCCTCGGAAAAGAGGATTGGTTGGTTGCACCTTTTATGGAGTTAGTGCAAAATCAAAGTAATATGCGTGGGTCCAGTTAGAAGTTGCAAGATGGACCGGCACCCAAGAAAAAATTAGATTAACCGCATGAATTTGTGAGCCTCAAATTAGATATTAAACTAATATTCCACTTGATCTTAGCTATAAAGGCCAAAAAAGGTTAGCAATCCTTTTGTAACCAAGCCCTTTTTATATCCATGATCAACCTTCATTTACTTTTTTCTTTAATTTTGAAAGAGGTGTTCTTTTACACTTTCATTTGCATGGCAAATTGTCTTTTTTAATTTTAATTTTAATTTTTTCATTTGCAATAGTTGCCAATAGTAACACATTTTGCATGCATTTCTTGAGCTCCTCAAGCGACAACTAAGTGCAATGACTCACAATAGTCACTTTGTTCAATGTATGTAGTTAGACTTATTCGATTTACATTTTTTAATTTTTTAATAGACTGAGAAATCAAAAAATCTTTTTTCATGCATTTTGGTCAATTCATGTTTGAACAAAAAAAAAGCACAAAGACACTTGCAGTGGTCAAAGAAAAAAACCTTAGCTTCCTGTTGTGGCCCCTCATTGGAATACGGTTTTTATTTTTCTCCTTTTAGATGCGAATGTGGTTCCCTTAACAGTCTTACAGGGTTATAACCATTGATTTCAAGTCTCAGCTATCATCACTCTATTTGTTGCCATTTTGCAACTAGATATGAATTAAATTTTTTAATTTACTTTTCAGAGATGAATTTATATGTCTACTACAAGCTCTATACTTTTCACATTTTTTAGAAAAAATTTGAAATTACTATAAATTTTGGAAGAATGAAATGAAGAAAAATCATATCAAATACAAAATCCGTATACTAAAATATTATGAAAATTTCACCATAACTTATAGACCTAAAATTCTTATTGCTACAGAAAATTGAAATTCATGAATTTTTCAAAGTTTTCAATTGGAGTAGAAACTTAATTTGGTAAGATTCATGGATTAAAATTCAAAAAAACATATTTTATGGCTAAAATTCACATCAAAAAAACAACAAGAAACGGTCAAAATACACTACAAGGGTGGTCCCTGAATTGAACACCTTCTTCTTTAGAAATTTCAATAAGACCATAATAAGGGTTGGACACTCAATGTCATATTATTATTCACTTTCATTGGAGGGTTCCTTTTTGCTGGCCTTGAAATCAAGAATCTCCCAATGACTATTAACTAATGATATTGCAGGTCTGACAATACAACACATCAGATTGTGAACCTAGCCAATCAAATTTAGAGCATTATAGCTAAAGTCTCACACTAGGTATTAGAGGGGGATTATACTTCTACCTAGGGGGAGGGATCTAATTGGTTAACCCTGAAATGTCGTCAACGCCAATACCAATAGGGAGATTTGGGGCTTCAAGAGGGCCGTTTCAGGCCTGTTCCCCATTTTGGCCCAACTCTGTAAACAACGGTACGGGCTGTCAGATTTTTTTTTTTTTCAAAAAAAAGTAAAAATAAAAATTCCAAATTATCATTTTGAGCAATTTTTTTTTTTTTTTTTTTTTTGAAAATGACGTGGCACTGTCTCGACCACACTCAACTAGCAGTTATCTTGCATTTCCACAGTCTGGAAATGCATGATAACTCACAGTCTTCCAATGGACCCAAATCTCCCCTAATGAATCACTTGGATAGAATTTGAAGGTACTTTTAGTCTGGATTTTTCTTGTTGACCTTTCATATTGGGTTACAAAGAGCATCCAATTGAGTTGTAGACTTGTAAGTGTTTGTATTCACATAAATGAGAAGTTAGTAAAAAAATGGATCACAAAATATGCTATTTTGATGTATTTTGAAAAATAGTTGCTCCTTGTTCTAAATTTGAAATTTCTCCACAATAATGATATTTTTAAAGTTTGATCCCAACTAACAAGATGAAGTTCTTCTACTCTAGTTTCTACTCCAATTTGAATTTAAAAAAAATTCCTAATATTGAATATTTTATTGCAATTTGAACTTTGGATGTATTTTCAATGTCTAATATTTTCTAATTATAGAAAGATATGGAAATTGAATTTACACCACAATGTTTGTCATTGTCATATACACACATGGTGAAAATTTCAGATTTTTTGAAATATTTTTTTATTTGATGTGATTTTTCTTCATTTTTTCTACAAAATTTCTCAGAAAAATCAATTTTCCACCACAAAATCCAAATTTTTTTGTGATATAAAGAAGACATGTAATTTCATCTCTGAAACATAAATATAAAATTTTTCATGACCATCAATAGTCATGGTATTAACAATGTTATAATGCACAATAGTTGTGCAAGGTTAACCCTTAAACATCAAGACAACCGTTTTGTGGCCAATGAATGACAAGAGATTCTCTTGTGTAGGACAAAAGTACAACTATTCACCCTTGAAATTTTGTTGTGAAAAGGGGAAGTCTTCTAGAGTAGTTTGACATCCAACAAGTGCTTATGCTATTTTTTAAGCTAATGAAAAGGGATGATTTCCAGGATCACCACTTCGTCCTTTCCTCGTAAAATGAACTATGGAAATGCATTTCTCTCGATTTTTGTACCCCTTGGTCTACTTCTTCATCAACAATTAGTCTCTATCTACTTATTGGTGACCTTCTCCCAATGCAGCATGCTTTCTTTGTATTCCCCATCCGGATATTCTTGCCTAAAATGTAACCCCAGTATTATTCCTTCATCCAAATCATCCCAACATTTTTTTCATAATTACAGTAAATGGCGATAATGGGTAAATGTACCCTATGCATGCGGTTTCTTCCAGAAGGATGGTCTTCCGACTGGTTTAAGAATTTTGCGAAGTGTAGTGCTCATCAGACGGACTTTATGTGAATCGTGGCAAAAAATACTTCCATGCAATTTGAAGCAATTGTAGGGCGCCACTACGATGCTCTAAAGCAGTCTCGTCTCAACAGTTCCAAACTGAAACTCGCGGATTCGTTCCAGCCAACAAGCAATTATCATGAATTGTTGAAATCATGTTAGAATCAACCAAAAAACTTACTCAGTAGCCACCTACATACATTATGGCGGGAGAAAATGGAAGGTATCACCACCAGCGTTCTAGTCTCGTGAAGCATGAAATGGATAGTCCCAGCCGAATGGGCAGGAACTGCACATAATTCCTCCAAACGCTAATGACAGAAAAAGCCAGTGTACAGTATATGCACCCCTGGCCATGTGAAGCGTGTAAAATAGTGAAAACATTCACTTGGAACTAGTAAACCTATCAATCTGCACAAAAAAGGAAAAGCTAAGGCTGATGCCAGAAACCTCTAGTATTTATACACAGATGAACCGCTAGGAGGAGGGGGTGGGGCTCGTCGGACAGGAGTGCGGCGACTGCTACCCACATCACCATTTTCATCACCATCGCTGTAGTTGCTATTGCGGGACGAGGCTCGCCCATTCATGGAAGGAGAAGGACCTCTAGATGACCGCGACGACGGAGAACTCGGGTAGCTAGATCGGGTCGAGGCAGCTTCTTCAAAGGCGACACGCCAGTCCTCAGTTTCGGGCATGCCACCTCCTGCTTTGGAATCCGCTGTTCACAGGAGCACAAAAACATGAGATAAGGCTTGTACGTCAAGAAAAAGCATGCACCGTATCAAAATACGATGTTACGGTCTAAAAAACTGTGTACCAAGGAAATGAACTTACAGGAGTCCCCAAAACTAGAGGAAGCAGCTGATGTGCGCGCCTCCTGCATACTTAGCTGCCTGGTCAGCTTGGACAATGCTGATGCTTGCCTCTGACATCTTTCCCGTCGAGATTTGACCTCTTGATCCTCTTGTAATAGCTCTTCAATTCGCCCTGTAGCATGAGAACTGCCACAGATAGAGGTATAAGTATCAACTACTGCAAACGTAGACCTTTGAAAGAGAAGAATGTATCACATCAAAGAAGCAAGAAAATAGTATCCAGATCCAAATAACATGTACCTGATGGAACTGTAAAGCTGATTCAGCATGGCCTCCTTCGCCCTCTCCACTTGACATAGAACAACAGCCTGGGAGCACGGATTACGATGTTGAATTGTGAAAAATGTTACCAAAATCGAAGAAAGAGCCACTACGAGCACCCAGAAATCGCATGAACTGTAAGCTACAAATCTTCCATCACCATTCAGTATGCAAAGAGTATGCAACCATATTCAGTGTGCGACATTTCATGTGTGACCTTCCATCACCATTCCGATAATCCAGTCTTGCACCGCAAATTGCTGAAAATCGTTTCACAAAACTGACAATCCAATACGACCTCAATTTTTGCGCTTTATCATAGATACCACAGCACCAATACAAATATCCACAAAACTCACCTTGGGAACATTTGCAGACAAACTATTAAGCACAGCCTCTACATAGTCTCGAACTTCTTGAGCCATGAGCCTCAGATCTTCCTCTGGATCCAGCGGTCTCCTTAAAACGGTTGACGAATCCTAAGAATATTTTGGAAAAAACAAAACAAGACAAACTATGGTTAGAATGTAAGCACCAACCAATGCGTGCAAGAATATACCTACCTCGAAATAAAAAGAGCTCCGCATTCTAACAAATCTACTTACCGAAGGCCCATCGTAAGTAGACCGTGCCATAATGCTGCTGTCAGATTCCTTTACAGAACTGACAGAATCCTTTGAGGATCTGACAGAATCTTCTGGCCCTCCCTTAGCCTCAATACAGGCTCTAATTCTTGACATCCAATCAAGCTTCTCAGCCATGTTCTCAGCTTTCACTACAAGTGAATGGCTCGCTGCAAATACAACAGACTTTGTCAGATCTGATCATTCGGTATTTCCTAAATTTCTGAAGGCAAGGCATGTTGAATCATTAGCTGGTGACACAAGTGTAATAAAGAATACGTGGAAGAAATAGATCAACGAAGATGAATCAACAAAAAATGCTCCTCGACATCTTATACCAGGTTAAACGTGATAGTAAAGTGAAGATTTGCAATACCTTTCAAAACCGTCTTATAAGCCACCTTATGACTAACTCTGAAGATCAAGACAGCGGTTGGATCCTCTTTCTCTGGTGTTGCATTAGACTTTTTACTCTTAGATGATTTCGCATTTGAATCCTCTGCTCCATTTTCCTTGTTTTCAGGACCATCCTCAAGAACACATTCTTCTAAGTTGACCACCCCTCGAAAGTTCCTTTCCTCAGGCTTTTTGGTGTATGCAAGCTGCAGACAAGATGCTAAGATTAGCACCAATTACAAAAAGCAAGGAAGAGCAAGAAGTACATCAAGTTGCCAAGCAAATAAGGCACATAATAACTTAGAATTATAATTCTGAAAAAGTCATGAAAGTATACCTTGCATGTCTTTTCATTGAGAACAAACCAGCGCTTTGCAAAATCACCAGTGTCACTTAGTTTTAACAGATAACCTGCAGAGAAATCCAAACATGCGCGCACATCAATCTCAAAAGACTTCCTTGCAAACAAACAGCAGTAAGTACAGATCTACAATGAAACATATTTACTACTAAAGGATAATATGTTCACACCGTGAAGTTTGATAGAACAGGCAGTTACCTGCAGCATTGTCACCCACAATCTGTAAGGTTGATGGTGCATCCGTGCCTTCCTTCTTAACATCCTCAGCTTTCATAGACTTCAAGTTTCCTCCAACATTTGTCGGAGCCGTTGCCTGGGAAGCCAATTTCTCACCAAAGTTAGCTCATCCGCTACTTAAATATTTACTCACATTATAAAGCTAGCACTCTCATGAAGTGAACAGCATTGCTGAACGTCATATGGGACAAATTTCCACTTTCAAAATGCATGTGCTAACTGAGAACATTTAAGAAATTCTTCAATTAATATAAATTTTTTCACTTTCGTGACTTGAGAGAGAAGGATTGCACACAAAAATATTAAAAAATAAAAGTACCAAGGACAAGACCAACCTCGGAGGTGATAAAAAAATTCTATACAACAATGTGAATCCCACCTAGAAATGATATCAATGCACCACAGCAACCACTATGCAACTCTGGAAATTAAAAAGCACCTTGCTCAACAGTGATTGCTCAGCGTCCTGAGCCTTCTTTGTCTGCCGTCCCTTTCCATCATCTTCCCGTCGTAATCTGTCCATCCTGTTTGTACAACACATTTTCAGAAAAGAGACGAATAAAAAGCCTCGAAGTATTTAGCCTCTCTTAGTCCACTGGGTACCAGAAGGTCAGAAAAGTTGAACTGACTTGTAGGTCAAGTAGGTAGGGTTGTACCTGCGTTGGACAAGTCTGATAAAGTGTTGAGGCGGAATAAATGCTCGCTCCATGTCAACAAGAGCAACAACCATTTTCTTCGAATCTACCTTATACTCATCAAGCGCAGAACTGGCAATAGCAACAATCTGCAGAAGCATGACGTTAGATAACCATTGAGTATTCTAAGCACGAGCACATAGAATTAAGGCACATGCATCACCCATACATTCCCCAACAAGGAGAAGGTATTTCACACATTAAATACTGGAAAGACCTGAAGTTGCGATACACACCTCTCTTTTAAGTGGTGGATATCTCGCTAAGCCCGCAGTCCCGTTGGCAGCAGCAGATACTATATCAACAAGAATACGGTGGACCTGAACATACAATTAAGCAAATAGTAAGACATCTGCAATTGGCGTTTCATGATGTATTATCCTTTATTATTGATACATTCAAGACTCTTAATCGTACACACTGTCACCGAGAACCTACTAACACAACAGATAATAGAAGAGTGACATATGCACACAAAAAAAAATAACTGAAGTGACAGAAAACCACACCTCATCCACGCAAGCCTTAGCTGGATCCTTTGCCAACTCTAATGCCTTTCTTACAAGTGCTCTCAAACCCTTCTCTGGTGACAAAAGGTAGGGTTGATACCCATCTGCTTCGAGAACCAGCTGTTGAATATAATAAAGATTAAAAGATTAGATACAGCAGCTGTACTGCAGTCGGAAAGTACAGACACATCTTAGAAGCACCAGCAAAGTATACAAGTAGCTCACAGCTTTCCTATCGGTATTAACATTAGTCATAAGTTTTACAATGCTTTGATAAATAGGTTACCTTTTTGATACTGCTGATCTCAAACATCTGATCAAGAGGAAGACTCTTGATTCTCTTAGGTAACACACCTTCAAAGCTAGATACCACTTTCCAGCCTTGACCCTGTAAAGACACCACATATCTGAGTCAAAATTAAACACTAAAAGTCAGCGCTGAAATGCTTACACATAACATGCAGATAATGAGCCAGAATGGCAAGGCCACACTGTTCACAACAGTAAGAAGTCCAACATGATCTGATTTTCCTGTATGATGACACACAGAACTTTAGTTTCATTGATTAAAAACTACGTCTTATAAAACAACGCAGTAGCATACCTCCCCAGTATTAATGTGCTGCAAAAAAGTGTCCTCAAACTCTCGACATAGTTCTAGTGCAATTGCACGCGTCCCTTCTGAAGTCTGTACTCTTTGTTCTCCTAATCTGGCTAATTCTTGTTCAACGAGTTGTGACTTTCCTTGGAGCCTGCACACAGGAAATCAATCAAACATATTCGAGTGAAACAGCTAAACCCCAGAGAAGAAATAAGCTAAGGTTTCCATAATGACAGGTAACATAATTGTGGTAGCTTGATGCCCTGTTTACAAAACAAACCCAATGTGCTCTTGGTTATCACATCAAAAACTCAAGCAGTATTGCAGAAATAATGAACTGAAATAACACACCCGCACCAGGAGCTAGCCAGCTTTAAATATGAAATGCAAAACGCCTAGACCTACCGAAATAACTTTTGGATGGACCACCGTACCCAGATAATAAATTCGGGAGTCGTTGCTTCAATCGAGTTCGGATTTGGTGCGATAGCGTTTCAACCAGGGCTATCCGTCCCAGCTTAGCGGAAGGAGCACCACTTAAGATTGACTTCAATGATTCCATTTCAGCCTTCCAAGCTGTTTCTAAAGAATCTTCACCACTAGAGTGTGCAGCCGCTATTGAGACAGACTGACCAATCAGTGCAACCCAAGGTATATCTGCGGTGGAAGGAGGGCCTTGTCCAGAAATAAGTGCATTTACAGCAGCTAAGCTCCTTGAATCGGAAGCTGCTTGGTCAACTTTGCTAATCACGCCTACAGTTCTAGTGCCTGGAACATATCAGAGTGCAATAAAGGTAAGCCCAGATTTACACGGTTCTGCAGAGAGGGAGAATAACCCTCCAGACCGCAGTTAAAATTCAGATATTCCAAACCTAAAACAGACGGGCGTGTAAAAACGACACTTCCAACTGAAGTACTACATTCAAAAGCGACAAAGAGAGAAGTCGCTGACCTTCTGAATCTAGTTCTTGAGCCAGCTTCAAAGCTTTAGAAGCAGCAATGTCACGACATGACGTTGCTGGTATCACAATGAGTAATATGGAATCGTTGTTTGCAGCAAGGTCATGAGCCTGCACAAGAGACGTTCGAGACTAAGCTTTTCCCCATGACAGTTGAATAATAGATTCAATACAAACAAGACCAATATGCAGTATACACCCACCCAAAAACGTGTAACTTCAAAAATGTGCCAGAACTCTGCAGGCGAATATTCTCCAAATCCTACTTGGAAAAAGGGAACAGGAAATAAATTGTTTGCAAGAAATACACTCAGGCCATACTAATTAGTGTACGATGAACTGCAACCTATCAACTCAGACACAGGTGGTGCATGGCTGTCGTCAGCTCGTGCCTTAAGGTATTGGGTTAAGTCCCGCAACGAGCGCAACCCTCGTGTTTAGTAACTCAGAAAGCAATGGGGCGGAGTCAAAACTTACAGGAGAGTCGTCGGTTGATCTCGAGTCAAGCCCGGGAAGATCAATCATCTTCAATGGTGGAGCTACAAAGGATTGCAAACACGAAGTTCAGATCCGAAAGACTTCAATACCAAAACATGTGCAAGATCCCAACTAAGAAAACAACTAAGACACGTCGAAACAGCTGAAAATTTTGAGTAGCACTAAAATTAGTGAATTTGTGCAATAGACTTGGTTCTGCATACTAAACTCACAAGTATCTCGGCAGGTTGTATAATATTTTAAAGACAAACGACCATGTTTTGTCTGTAATTCGTTTACAAGCACAAACAACGCAATTTCGAAGAAACTTACAAGCATAAGTAAAACATGTGTAGCAACGATGAATTGTAAAATACTACTCACTTGAGGCTGAGCGAAGAGTTAGACGAATTCCTTCAGTCCTCCCTTTCGAGACACTAGCATTCTTTAATCTCCCCTGCAATGAGTGCCGTACATCACCTGTAAAAAGTCGTCACAACTCTAAGTAAGTAACAAGTTTCACGCAGCTAGGCAACAGTCCAAGTATGTAAGGTAGGAGGCTCTGAAATCGCACGGGCATTAAGAACCGCCCTTATAAATGGTTGTGAAATGGACATGAGGTGGTTCTAAAAGTGAACGCTATAGTCATTGAATGAATCAAGAAAAAAAGCATTATTAATTGCAAAAAATCATTCTCTTCGCTTTTGCCATCTTTCTTTAGAATTGCATGGAAGACCTAGGGTCATAAATAGGGACCTCCGAGACATCTCATTTGAAAATTCATAACTAAATCAAAAATGCTTCAAAAAATATGAAACGACTTGTGTTAGATTCCTCATCTATTTCTCTTTCTTTGAAAAATGAGCTCAAAATATTCCCATCCAAGGAATCACATGAAAAAGGCAGATCAGACCTTAAATGGTCGGTTTCTGAGCCTCCTACCTTAAGTGTGCAATTTTTGGGAGGTATATCTATCATGTGGCAACAGCAATCGCAAAAACTTTGCAAATACACTACTCACTTGCTGATACGTTCTGGGTTCTTCCGTCCAATACAACTGCCAAACCTCTGTTGCTTGCCGACTTGTCACGTTCCATATCAAGGATAATAGGAGAGCGTGTGGCTCCATTTTCTCCAGTTGGTAACACAGGGTGACCAATGAGGCTGTTCAGCACTGCAGATTTCCCTGCACTCTGAATTTTGACAAAACAACAGAAATGAATGACCGTCACAAGACATTAGATGTACATTTCGTAGATTGCATAGAAACAACGACAATGTGTTGGCAGAATCCTAGTTGAAGGGCGGTTTCCCATATGATTAGACCTAGATACAAGTATCTTGTAACCTCATGTTTTTGCAATTTCAAAGTCGCAGACAAAAGTACCGTAATAACTCCTCCATCGTGGACAGTAATGACAAACTAAGCAATTTTTTTCCCAATACGTTTCTGCTACCTCAAGCATCGACGTAGCATTTACATTACAAGGACCGACTTAAAGAAGTGGTCACCGAATTCAAGTCACGATTATTCCAGCTGCCCGAATTCGATCACAACCGAAGTAAATTACTCAAATTGCACCGATCGCAAATCCGTAGATCCCGACTAAAAGTATCTAACCACGGATATCATTATTTACACGGGATGACACTATTATAAAACAATGCCTAGGGTGAAAATCCGGATCAGAAAAGCTGTGCCAGGTCTACTTGCGAATTTCGCTGGTCATCAGCATCCCAATCAGGCCCAGACCAAAACCTCGTTTCAACTAATCCTGAACCTATTTAAGATACTCGTCAAATTACTTTCCACTTTGCCACGTTCTCCCTCTCAAATGGCAATCTAGATTGGCAGCCGCATTGTCTGACCGCGGATCGGATAGATTTCCATCGCGACAACACCAGGTACTTTATCTGGGCATTTGACCTCCTGCAAGTATTCAAACATACTGTGCATGCCTTATCATCCTAGTGTGGGGAAAGAAAGTTCTTTAGAAGGACTGTTCTCGTATGAACATACGATACCAACGTGTACTTCAAACGAGGGGAGGGGGTAGATGAGAGACAGGATGCATCTACCACTACCCGAAAGGTGCAATTGAGGGAAGGTCACAGAATTCCACAACTAGCAGACAAACCTCTATGCTTTCATTCAACAAATCACCAAACAAAGAGACAAAAGCAAAAGACAACCTACTCCGCCCCAGCCCGTTGTATCCAACAGACTCAATTTAAACCTAATTTACAACTCCTACGCCGTAATATGATAGTAACCCTGGTTCATAAAAAGTACGAGAAAGAGTGACGAGACACACACCACATTTCCAAGAGCAACCACGCTGAGGAACGAGGTGGAGCCTCCGGACGCATCCCCATCCTCATCCGCCAAAAGAGCCGAAGCCTGTTGCATAGACTCTCCGAGCAACACCAAACCATCCATTGCGCTTGCAAACCGGTCGATGGCAGCTTTGTTGTCTCCCATGCCGACCACGAGATCCAAACCCCAATCCAAACACTACCTCAAACCCCAGCCACCTCAATCACCACGCCTCTTTAATCCTCTCAACTAAAAACGGCGCCAATTAATTATCCGCCCTGCAATAGATGGCGAACCTCGCTGAATTTCTCCAAATTATTCCAGACGCCGACACGGCTCATTGAATCACCACACCCCGACCGATCCACTCCAAAAACGCTCCGCAACGCCAATCCTCAGCTCCGGCACATGAGCTCACACAATCACTCGGTCCACGCCAAACGCGCTTTTCTCATCGTCACTCCAAACCCCAGCGATCATACTCGCTCCGTTCCCTAAGACAAAAACCGGAAGCCACCGCGCAGTAGGCTCGAAAGCCACTAAGCAAATTGTTGGACAACGAGGATGAAACCCTGGAAACAAAAGAAGAGAGGGGAAGCCAGAGTCGAGCGGAGGGCATGCGGGAATGGGACGGCAGGGTAGAGAGAGCAGGGCAGGTGGAGGTCGGTCGTAAGAGAGGGCCCGTCCTCCTGCCGTCGTGGCCTCTCCCAGAAAAACACGAAAAAAGATAGTCTCACACTCTCACGGTCAGTTCGCGGGCCACACGGCGAGTTGGCTAGTGAGCAGCAGCCGCAACGAAGGAGAGGCCGGAGCGGCGAGAGGAAATTAAAGAGGGGCGAGAGCGTGGGGCCGTAGCCGTGGCTATGGCGGACGGGGGTTGAGTTTCGAGGCAATGCCTGCGAAACACGACGGGTCTCGGAGAGGCGGGGATGACTGCCAGAATTCAGTCGGACTCCGTCGTCGGGAACCGACCGGTGAGAACCAGGGTTCCGGTGCGTTTCGGCCACGTGGAGTGTTCTCCGGTTGGGAACGCTCCGGGAACTTGCGCTTTGAGGACCCTTCTAAGCGTCTTCTTCCCTTTGATGTATCCTAACACTCGCTAAAGCCGTAAGAGCCTATTTCCATTGGGGGTCTAGAAGGAGCGTGGACAGTCTAGGTGGGCATGGTCGCTCCTTCTTGTTTTCTTTGAGCTTAATTCAGGCTTCGAGGCACTGTTTTGTTCGACTAAGTTCTCATTCATCCAATGTAATAATTGAATCTAGAAAAGATCACCTTCCATAATGACCAAATTCATGAAATTTTGGTAAATAATATTTTTGTACAAAGATATAAGTAAAATGTGCAAAAATTCCAAAAAGGATTGAGCTGTCTAGGAGTTAAGACCTATTTCCATTGACCATATAGAGGGTTTGGAATTGGAAGGGGGCTTCCAAGAGCCTAGACATTTCCACTAAGTTCACTAGATAGTCTTGGTGTTGGCCACACATGTTCTTCGGTGTCTTTGCAAATCCGTCCCCACATGCGCTCTTTGGTGTCATTTTTGGTTCCTCTGTAAGTTTCATGCGATTCCATGTTTGTCCATGCTTGTCCTTTTCCGGCAAATAACCCCGTCCAAGCTTTCATCTAAGCCTTCTAACTCTGCAAAAGCAAAATGCAAGAGATGGAGGCTAGAGGGGAGGTTGGAAGAGAAGATGGAACTTTGACCCCAATGGAAAGCACTTGGAGGGTATAGTTTAGGAGGTCTAGGCCCCTAATGTAAAAGTGCTCTTAGTGAACTAAAGGTCCCGAGGCTTGTTCATGTTTGCTTTATCTTTGTAGGTCATTGTTGTTGGTGTAGTTTTTCACTAGAAGTATTGTGATGTGTTCATTGCTTTTCTAGAGATTCTCATAGTAGTTTCCCTAGTATTAAATCCCTCTAGCCATGCATAAAAGCCTCGGTAGCTCTACATTTGAGAAAATGAAGGGCTAGAGATTAGAGGGGAGTGGTGGAGGCACAATCAGAGAACCACTCCCAATGAAAACCAAAGGGGTTTCTAATTCATGAGCTCCAAGACAATAATGGAAACACAATCTAAAGGTTCTACAAGATTTGGATGCAAAATGCAAATTTATTTTCTTTACTATGATCAATTTGTACTTTTGAACGTGGAGAATTGACAACATTAAGAGTGGATTTTCTTTCTTTGTTCATCTCCAAGAATTCTTTATTTGAATCAAGAATAATGAGGTTGACAACATGAAATCCATAACATTGCTACAAACATTAAGTGTCTAATGGATGATGGAGAGTCCTTCTATGTAAGGTAGTAGTGCAGATGTTCATCTTCAAAATTTTGTATGAAAAAGGGAGGTCTTGCAAAATACTGGTCGTTGGACCTCCAATAAATGTTTTTGGTTTTGTTTAAGCAAATGATCCACACAAAATCCCAAAAGATGATTTCTATATTGACCAATCCAACATTTTAGGGTTAATATGAAGTGTTGCAAGCCAAGCAAAAAATCCTAAAGGATCTTGGTAGAGCTTGCCATTTATTTTAAATAGCCCCTCTAAATGTCATTTTATGGAGCTACTCAAGTAGTGGGGTACAAGGATGCTTTCACTCAAGGTTTAAGATTCATGTTACCACCCTCCAAAATTAGGAAATCATTATAGTGCAAAATATCTTAGTCTACACTAGTTTAAATATTTTTACAAAGAGTGAGCTTCATAATTAGAGTCCAATGCAATAATAGGATAGATTAATATAGTCAAAGCAACCAATTTAGAGCATATGAAAAATTAAATTGTGTATATAAATAGAAATATTAGTCATTAGGAGAAACTAATTTTGTATGGTTTAACCATGGAATTGAATCATATTCCCTTTGTTTCTGAATAATACTAGCTTTTTTTGGTATTTTTACAAAGAAAACACTGGTATTATTCAAAAATAGAGGGAATATTAATTTTCAATGGTGAAATGTTTTTGGCAAGTCATATGAACCTTGGGAATCCATCGTTTGTTTAAAATGGTGTCAGTAAGTGTAAAATAAATTGTTGTATAAATAAGGATTGTAATATGCAATCATCCATACCTTAAGTTAGGTTGTGTATTTTTTTGTTTGTTTGTTTTGTTTTGTTTGTTACGTCAAGATCTCTGGGACTGTATATTCCCTAGTCGCATTCTTGGTACCATAAGAAAGCCCTCATTGAGAAAGGGTGCAAGGGCTTTGTTTTGTGGCATTCCAATTTACACCGTCAAAATTATGGAATTCGAAGTTATTTCAAATTAAAAAATTGAAAATTACTTTAATTTTTATTTTGACTGTGGCAACGGCACAGGGCACACTAGTTCAAACTGGTAATAAGGGGCCAATCATTCCCCCCCCCAAGAGCTCCAATTCCATATGGTACACGATGTGGCATTTGTGCAAATTATGAACTGAACGGGGTCTGTTCCGCACAGCTCACCTGAAGATGAATGCGTCTCATATCTCATCGATAATTTTTCATCCATGCACTGGAGGTGCAATTATGATCATTCAAATCCAACACCAATTTGAACGGGGGACTGACAGACGTTTCTTCAACGGAGGGACGAAAACTCGTCCAGTACCGTTCTAAATCGATGAATGTCTTGCCCCGTCCTCTGTCGACTCTAGATGATATTCATCGCCGTCGAGGCTCGCTTCATCTCTCGTCGAGCTCTTTTGCTGTTCCGAGACTTGAACTATTCATTCCGCAGGCTTGGACGAGCTCCTGACTCCTGAGGTTTCCCTGCACGCGCAAGTTGGAATTGGCGTGTTGAATTCTGCCTCCGACGGCCACTCGAGCACACACTTTTTTCTCTTCAAGCTGTGATTCAGGTTGCTTCTTATCGAAAGAGAGTTTCCTCGCCGTGTTTGGTCAAGGGAAAAGGAAGGTACGTGTTTTGTGGGGAGGAATTGTGGTTGTTACCTCTGTGTGTTGGAGAGACAATTAGCAGTAATTGGAGTTCCGGAGTCTATTATACGGTCGCTTGTGATCGCAAGATTTTTTTTAGTCATTCTTGGAGTGGAGGGTGGCTTTGTCTGAGTTCGTGGTTCTAGGGTGAGGAGTCTTTTGAATGATGGTGGCGTAATTGGTCGCAGTAGTAGCTCCTCGACGCGATACGGTGAGTGTCGCTCCGGTTTCTATTTGGCTTAAGGTGTCGTGTTATGGTTTTCAACGGGTAAAATGAAGCGGTCTGTGTGGGTCAGTGTTTGCATTTCTTTTGCGGTCTGTTTTGGTATCGTCTTCTTTGATCACAGTCGCTTGCTGTTGCTGAAACGGATGTCGTGTTGAACCGACGAATTTGCATCGTCTTTGCATCGCATTTCGTGGAGGATTGGGTGGTTTGGGAATCGCTGCACTTTTCTTGGTGCCTATTTTAGACGGTCTAAATTAGGGTTTGAAATTACTAGTTTTCTTAAATGAAGGACGCGTGGCTTTTGGGACACGGAATCGGTCGGCCCCCAGTGGGTCCAGTTAGGGTGCCGACCTGAGTATCTTGCTGCTGGTTAGGGTCATTATACTTTTGTATTAGCGTGCTGTTTGTTGTGGGTGTTTCACCATTTTGTCTGTAGTTCCGCCATTTTTAGTCAAATTTTCTGATGTGCAGGTGGTGGACTTCATCGTATAATCTTTTCTAGCGGAGGCGACTCACGCACGGTGCGGAATTTCAGTTTGAAGCTGACTAAAAGCGTTCAGGATGGATAACAGCTTAATTGGCTTGGTCAACCGGATTCAGAGAGTTTGCACGGCCCTGGGTGATTTCGGGGGTGGGGATGCAGTTGCGAGTTTGTGGGAATCATTGCCATCCGTCGCAGTGGTGGGTGGCCAGGTACGTGTGCCCGATCCTTCCCGATGCTAGCTCATTTGTCCACTTCTTGCGAAATGCCATCTTCCGAATGAGACTTTGGAGTAGTTTAGTGAACTCTGCTTAAGACCTTGATGGTGACGATTGATCGCAAGCATCTGGGCAAAAATATCTGTGTTGTGAGCTCACCGTAACTGGCATCCTGAAAAGTGTGCGATACGATCAAGAGATGGCGATTACTTTTCCTTGTGTACCAGGGGTGCGGCTTGCTTAATGTTACAAAGAGGTCTGTCGGAGGTGGCGCGGATGAAATGCGGATTCATGCAATTTACAATCAGGAGAAAATGGCGATGAGTATATTTGATGTTTTGAGAAAGGAAAATGGTGGTCCTGCTTTAGTTTACTGATTGAACCTGTGTGTTGGACAGAGTTCTGGGAAGTCCTCGGTGCTTGAGAGTATTGTTGGTCGTGACTTCCTTCCCCGTGGTTCAGGTAATTCTCCTTCTGACCTTTGAAAAGATGGAGTTGGTGCAGCCTACATTCCTTTGACTAAGAAGCGAGAAGCATCCAGTGCATCCTGCTTGATCGTTTTTGCTCTGTAGTTTTCTGGCTTGGAGCTCCGTTTTTGTGCCATGCGAGGGTCAAAGCATCTATAGCTTAGGACAGGGGTCGGATGGTAAATTTGTGTCCGGCGCTAAATTGTGAAGTATCCTGTCACCAATCTTTGTTGCTGAATGGTAGGTATTGTGACACGGCGGCCTCTGGTGCTGCAACTTCACAAGACCGACGATAAGTATGAGTATGCGGAGTTTCTTCATATGCCCAAGCGGCGATTTACGGATTTCGGTACGGGCGGCCCTCCAATTGCCTCTACAAGAGCGCTGTTAATTGTTGCCTTGCCGTTGCAGTAGAAATGTCTCATCTACTTTTCGAGTCTGATCTTTGCAAGTTGCAGCAATGGGGAACTTTTGTGTTGACATGTTATGATGGGGAGTTCCAAGTGCCGACAGCTTTGTGTGTTGTGCAGCTGCTGTGAGGAAAGAGATTTCAGATGAAACTGACCGGATCACAGGCCGGTCGAAGCAGATCTCTCCGGTGCCAATTCATTTGAGTGTGTACTCTCCGAATGGTAAGTCCCTGTTCCTGGTTTCCAGTCAGAAGTTCAGCTTAAGAGTACAGGCTGGTGGTACTTCTGGCTTGCACAGGGTTGAGTTTCTTGGACATGCTGTTTATTCAGTGGTGCAGATGTGAATACGTGCGAAGTGGTCTGGTATTTACCTAGAATGATACATATTTTTATCTGAACGAATACTTACTAGAGAGTGGTCTTGCAGTGGTCAACCTAACTCTGATCGATCTCCCGGGTTTGACCAAGATCGCCGTGGGTAAGTGATGTGATTTCGATTCTTCGTGTTTGAATTGGCATAGGAATGCTTCTTCCTTTTGAATTCAAGTTTTCTTTGGATTGAGCATCTGGAATCCTCCATTGAGAATCTTTGCTTTGCTTATTTAGCTTCTGTTGAGGAGAGGTGCAGTGGATTCTGTGTAGAAATGGGATTTCTTTGTTTACATTGATCTGATGAAATTTTGTGCTTGGTGTACTTCAGATGGTCAATCCGAGAGCATAGTTACTGATATCGAGAACATGGTCCGATCGTACATTGAAAAGGTACTGAGGTTGCTGTGTTGATGCTTTGGACTGTGTCTTTCTTGAGTAGGAGAATGTTCTTGTGCATTAGTGGCTGATACTCTGGCTGGTGTGGTGATAGATAGAGGTTCAGTTGGGAAATCTGATGGGTTCTTGCTTGAGTTGAAGTTGCCGCCGTAATTGTGTTGCGCGTTGTGTTTTATGCAGCCAAACTGTATCATTTTGGCCGTATCTCCTGCGAATCAGGATATTGCTACTTCAGATGCTATTAAGATAGCAAGAGAGGTCGACCCACAAGGTGAGATATGACGAGATGTTTGAATGGCTGCAAGCTGCAGAGCGATGGCGCATTTAGTATTTCCTATTTAATTTGCGATATTCTGCATGACCCGATTTCCTGAATGACATGAGGAGGGTAATGCCATTTCATCTTCATTCACACCGCTTACCACTGAGCGTTGGTAACTTACTCGGGCAGTGTGGAAGTCCGAAGCTACTTACATGCTTCATCAGATCACCTCATGTTCTGACTGCAGGGTGTTCGTTTTGCAGGGGAGAGAACTTTTGGTGTTCTCACAAAGCTGGACCTGATGGACAAGGGTACAAATGCTCTCGATGTGAGTAAATTTTTTTCCAGGGGATGCTGCATCGCTTAGATATGGAGCGTGTTTGATAGGGTTTTTTGGGGTGCAAGCGAGGGAAATTCTATGATTGCAATTTTTCATGTATACCTTCAATTTGGTGGCTACCATAGCGTGAGGTCTTCATCGTGGACTCGAAGTTTTCAGTTTGATGCGAAGGAGTTTGACTGCGAGATCCAGCTCCGGAGTAGAAACTCGGCATACATCAGCTGGTCTGTGGGGCTTAGTGAGTAGCATGTGTATTAGTTGGAATGGAGGCGATAAGCTTACGATGATGGTATGTAAAGGCGTGTTGGAGCTAAAGCTACGTTGTGTTGAGTTACAGGTGTTAGAAGGGCGGTCTTTCAGACTGGTGATTCCATGGGTAGGAGTGGTGAATCGTTCTCAGCAGGACATCAACAAGAACGTAGACATGATTGCTGCAAGGCGACGAGAACGGGAATATTTTCATTCGAGTCAGGATTACAGTCATCTCCAGAGCAAGATGGGATCGGAATATCTGGGCAGGGTTCTTTCCAAGGTTTGACTCTAGTTCTTCACTTGCTTCGATGTATGACTGGTGTGTTAAACATGAGTGTTCACGTTTGTGGATGTCTTCAGTTTAATTGTTCCAGTGTCTTTAATTTTTTATTATGTTTTGGCACTTTTGTTGTGTCGGATTGTTTGCATGTGCTATACTTTGTTTTGATGAAAAACTTGGGTGCAGCACTTGGAGGCTGTGATCAGGGCACGCATTCCTAGTATAGCTGCGATGATCAATAAGACCATTGATGACATCGAGGCAGAGTTGAACCAGATTGGGAGGCCTTTGGCGAATGATGCGGGGGTGAGTGTTAGTTTCTACTTGGGCAGTTTTTCTCTTTATAAGAATTGAGGGAGGTTATTGAAGTGGTCGTTGTTTAGGAAGGAATTAGCGGACTGATTTGTGATGTTTTTGCTCTGGCGATGGACTGATGGCATGGGTGATGTGCTGGTCAGGCTCAACTATACACCATTCTGGAGCTTTGCAGAGCCTTCGACCGCATCTTCAAGGAGCATTTGGATGGATCGTAAGTTTTGTCATTGATGGTGGAGTGATTTTGTAAGGCCTTAGGGATTTTACAACATTCCTTTTGCATGCGCATGTCGTTCATATAGGAGAACTCGTTATATTGACAAGACCTTGTTTCGTGTTCCAGGCGACCTGGTGGAGAGAAGATCTATTCGGTGTTCGATAACCAATTGCCGGCTGCGTTGAAGAAGCTCCCGTTCGAGAAGCACCTGTCGATGCAGAACGTGCGGAAGATTGTGTCAGAAGCTGATGGATACCAGCCACATTTGATTGCTCCCGAGCAAGGTTACAGGCGGTTGATCGAGAGCTCGCTTGTCCTGTTCCGAGGACCTGCTGAAGCAGTCGTTGATGCGGTGCGTATGTGCGGCTTTTTCTGATGCATGATGGAGTGTATCAAGGATTCGTGAATGGTTCTATGACGTGATGTGATTTCATACTCGGTAGGTACTTTCTTTCGCAGTAGGTGTAAGTTGGTATCACTGTGGCTCTGAAATTCGATTGTTGTGAATGTGCAGACGCATTTCATATTGAGGGATCTTGTGCGAAGGTCGATCGGCGAGTGCGTGGTAAGCGTGAACGGGATTTTCTTGGCGTTAGTTATGATTGTGATCAGATAAGTCATGGATGTTTGAGATTGATATCTTATTTGTCGGAATGGTTTGAGATTGTCGTTTTGCTTTCTAAGCCTGAGGTTCTAGTCGTTGCGATTGATTTAGGCTAGTTGCTTTGGGCTAGGACTTGAGGTGAAATGGTTGTCGTGGCGATCTTTTGGTAAAGGGGCTTAATGAATTTGACTGGTCTTTGGCAGGAGTTGAAGCGGTTCCCGAGCCTTCAAACCGAGCTGGCTCAAGCAGCTATCGAGGCTCTAGAAAAGATGAGAGATGACAGCAAGAAGACCGCTTTGAGGTTGGTGGACATGGAGGCGAGCTATTTGACGGTGGACTTTTTCCGAAAACTCCCTCAGGAGATAGAGAAAGGTGGAAACCCATCGGCGTCGACAATGGACCGTTACACCGACGGTCATTTGCGACGAATTGGTGAGTTCGTATGGTTTCGGCTCCGGCAGGAGTATTGATTGGTGTTGGTTTAATGTTGAGCTTAGGAAGCGCTTGTTTTGGTGCATGCTTTTGGTCTTGGAGCTCTTGAAAGTCGAAGCGTTTATGTGAAAGCGTCGACCATGTCATTGTTTGAGCACCCTAAACCCCGGGAGAAGCGCAGGGGAGGGAAGGTTGGGTGTCTAATGTGACCTTTAGAGCTTCGGTGGGTAGTTGTTTTGACCTGGACGTGATTTTATGTGGATCGCGTTGACAAATGTTGCAGGCTCCAATGTGTCTGCATATATTGGCATGGTGTGCGATATACTGAGGAACTCTCTACCGAAAGCAGCAGTGCACTGCCAAGTTCGGGAGGCTAAGCGGTCCTTGTTGGACTATTTTTATACCCAGATCGGCAAGCGAGAGGTACATGCTATTTCGCTGTTTTGCTTCTGACTTCGTGATGCATCTTTCGCTTGTGATATGACAGATGGAGTGATGGTGCACATCTTGTGAGGCCGCCCTCTGTTGCGTTATCTTATGGGATTTGCAATGACTGTTTTATTTATTTTCTTGGCTTCTGCAAAACTGGGATGATGTTGTGGGATGATTCTGATTGAGGATCGTGATCTGATATGCAGGGAAAGCAACTGTCAACCATGTTGGACGAGGACCCTGCATTGATGGAACGCAGGGTTCAGCTGTCAAAGAGGCTGGAGCTGTTTAAACAAGCCCGGGATGAGATCGACGCTGTGGCATGGGCAAAGTAAAGCCTGAACCTAGACAGCCAGATGATGGATACAGAATTTGACCCACTAAGTAGATTGCTCGATTTAGAACGGACGCAGCTGCTTTCATCTTGCAGGCATTACCGATATGTGTGGTGACGAAAGTTGGAATTTAGGACAGATTTTGTCTTGGTCAGTGAACCAGGAATTTGTATACTGTTAGGTCGTTTGAGTTGAGAGGCAGGCAAAAGATTATAGTCCTAAGATTGCGTGCTTGGCATAATTTCGAAATTTAGTGACTGTTGGTTGGAATGGTGAGAAGAACTCAGAGGTCACTCTGAAAGCCGGCGTGAATTTTGGGAACATTCGTTTGAGACGTGACAGCAAACTGTCTGGGATTATGTAGAGGAGTAGTTCAAGTGGGTTGAGCGGTGGCAGCGATCTAGTACATATGATGCAATTAGGTTCCGAGCTCTTTGGATTCAGTTTACTTTCTCTGTAAGCATTCTTTGTCCTATTTTTAGGCGGCTTCTTATAGCTGCATGATTATTTGACTTACATGTTGAGTTCCCTTTGTGGAGGGTTTGCATCCTGATGCATTCTTTTCCGTGATATCCATGATTCGACAGCATTACTGCCTCTGGTTTGTGGTGTTAACTGATGTAGCTATAAGTTGTGTGATAGAGGTCGTTTTAGTACCAAAAGTTGGATATTGCCTCCACAAAGTTGAGTCAAGCTATGCTAGCCTATCTGATAGGCTGAAAATTTCTTTTCTTCTAACTTCAAACGGTATAGTCTTACAAAATGGTCAAATGGTCTAAATTTATGCGTTCAAATGGTGTAAAGTTTTTTTCACAGATGTAGTACAAATTCTTACAGTTGAAAGTATGAATTTTTTTTATTTTTTTATCTAAATTATTCTCAATGTAGTAGAAAGGGATCATTTTGGACACTTTTTTGTGAAAAATAGTCAAGAGCTCATTAGCTGTTAAACGGGGATCTTTGAAATGTCAAGCCGGGAAGTTTGTTTCATTTATTGGCTGGGTGTTCCGTGAGAGGTAACAGAAAATCTGTTGATTTTACATACCTATTTAGCTTACCTGTTGTTCACATATCTGTGCTTTTCTGAGAGGGAATAACACATCTCACATCTATATAAATTGTACAATTAATTTTGACATACCAAATTGAAATTGAAATTGATTGTATAACTAATTTCTGAAACTGTAACACTGAATGCTCTGTTTCTCTGACAGCTCCAAGAGTGGACAACGTCGATCCTACTCTGCTGTGGTCGTTTCGTCTGGAGAGTATGAAGATACACATGGTTTGGCATCTCTATGCATTGAAAGAAATGAACTAATGGTGCATACAGTAAGTGGTTCGGTTCAAAAGTTTACAGCTGAATGAATGACAATGAAATAAGGTAACTACACCGAAAATCGACCAAATAAGCAATTCAACATGGTTCTTATTATTATATTGAAAAACTTTTTGTGGGGTCTTATTGGTAGTCAAAAGGGGATTTTAGATTCTCTTTGAATGCATTTTTTGGACACTATATGAATAAACTATGAATACTCAAAGTGTTGAAAATAGGTATTTCTGAAATCAATTTTTAGACTCTCATGAATAGTAGGAGTACATTTTAGGCAAGAATCTCTAAGTGTCGGTTTTAGGGAGGGGTCAAAATTAGATGTAGTTACCTTATATGAAGCTGAATGTTGGTCACTGTGATTTGCCTCATAGACTATCATTTTTGAAATTGTAATTTTGACAACGAAAATGTCAAATTATACTTCCATATTCATAAACAAAAATGCCAATTTTAAGAAATATCACTCCAAGAAAAAAAGTGGCAATAGAAAAGGTGGATTTTGGAAATAGAAAAGTTGGATTGGAGTCATAATCCCAACTTTTCCATGTACAATCTTTGATAGAATTGTGGATTTTCAAAATTCAATAGTCTTGATTTGACTTGATCTTGTTTCAAAGAAAAGGCTATATCAAATAACAAACTCAAACCTAACAACTTTTGTTTTACTATGCAATATACAATCAATTGCTCTCCCAAGATGAACAATTTATCACATTCAAAAATATTAATAGTCTACACTATTTCATTCACAAAGGTGTTCAAGCATTCATATCTTTAAATATTTTGTCAATGAGCATATCAAATATATTCAATAACTAACATAAAGAGAGACCATGGCTCATCATCCACTCTCTCATCAATTCTCCAGGATCTTGCCTTTTGTTTGCAAAGATTTGAATTGTGTCATGAGAAAGCAAGTGGCCAAATACTTGTATTTCTAGCCTTGTTTCCTTGGATTTCTAGGTCTTTTTTCCTTAAGAGTTGGAAATATTAGAAAGCAATGATGCTAATGGCTCACAATAAATAATTCAAATTAACTTTGATAAATATGAACTTAAATTTGTGCTTTGATTAGAAAATAAGAACATCAATGTCAAGCAACACAACCAAATGTTGAGAAGGATTGAAATAGTCCTAATATGGATACCCATAACATTGTAAAACCTACTATTGCCTTCGCCCATGATTCAAGGTAAAATAGGTATTTTGTCCCTGGATACCCTTGGTTCACCTCAGTTTAGTTCACGAGCCACTCCCATTGGTCTGAAAGGAATAGTTTTGTTAGGATTTTCCTTTTGGGGGAGCAGATCGGGAGCCCCCAAACATTATCATGTCAACATGTCAAATATCAAACATGGTATTAATAAGTGTGAAAGTATATCACTCCCCCCAACCCCAAATAAGTGTATCCTATTTTGTTGAAAACATTTGATACCATAATGATATGAAAAACATATATTGAAAAGAATCCAAATTTTATCACCAACATTGCACTCATTCATTGCAACCTAAAAAAATTGACTTGAAAACAACCTCCATACAACTTACTAAAAACAACCGTCCTTTCCCGTCCTTTCCATATAACAGTATGGTAGACTCTTCAAGCCTTCTGCTGAATTCCATACCTTTTGTGCGCATTGCTCTTCATCTATGGCACCTCTAACTCATTAACGTAACTTCCACAAATTCAGAGCCCTGAACTTAATTTTATATTTATTCTGGATAAAATTCTTTATCAAAACTTTGGACATGCAATTGTGTGTCAAGCGCTCAGGATAAATGACATTCCTAAAATTGTAAGATCGCGGGCCCTCATTCCGTCCAGGATTTCTTTCGGAGGCTCATACTGAATTAGCAATCCGTTCTGGATCCTAACTATGCTCCGTTCTGCAACCCTCGGAACCAATTCGACCAGCAGTCGAACAATTCAGATACTTTACAATTTCCGTTCTGGTTATTGCTTCAGCATCCATCTGACACGTCCCACAGTCCGAACTGTGACCAGAAGCAAATGATTGTCTACACTTAAACTAAAGGTGGTCTATTTCAAGTGATACTGAACGGTAACACAATATCGTTGGAAAATGACATCACCACATTCAGATATACAAAGCAAAAATACTTCAGCCGATGAAACCACGGATTACGAACATCATATTAACTTGAGGCAGAAACCTGCCTTTCCTAGGAGGTTACAAAAGAGAAATTTAGTCAAACAGAGAGAAGCCCATGTCGTCATCACTCTCCTCCTTCTCCTCCACCTTCTCCTCCTTCTCTTCAACAGCAGGTGCAGCAGCACCACCACCGGAAGCAGCAGGGGCAGATCCAGCAGCGAATCCACCACCTCCTCCACCAACAACAACCTAAACAAAAATCGATACAGAATTCCTTAGCTCCCTTTGTCTATTCCGAAAATCATCACACAACAACGAAGGCTTACTCACACACTATCAATACAATGTCTCCAGGTAATCCAGCAAACCCTATTTTTCTAAAACGCAGTTCCTCCCCTAGGGTTACAAAAACACAAGTGAATGCGATAGACAGAAACATAGCGCAGACTGAGAGAATAGAACACAAGTAATCTTTCCGACTATGCCCATTCAAAAATCCAAATTTCCGACACCAGGAACAGTCAATCGGTGCATAGGGGAAGCCAAACCCTAGAAAACGCATAAACCCTTGAGAGCTTTCACTGAATTACCTGGGCAACGGCCGAGTTAGGAGTAATCAAGGAGAAAGAGGAAGAGACGGCGCCTGAACCAGCGGCGGTTAAGGCCAAGTTGGTGAGCTTCCTCTGAAGCTCCCAAGTGGAGGCAGAACTGGCCTCAAGGTCGGCCTCGCCGCCGTGCTGCTTGGCGGTCCATGTGCCACCGGAGTGCTTGACGATGAACGTGAAGACGGCCATAGTTGCTGCAGCTAAAACCGCGCACAAACGGTGGTCGGGCTTGAGGCAGCCTCGGGTCACCAAAACATGCAAAACTCGAAAAAAGAATTCGTTAGGGCAAAGTCGGGAAGCTTAAAGGACGAGCCGTCTTCTAGGGTTTGGGACACAGGGGAGATGGTAACTGGTGATAGCCGGTCCCCTCTGATATCCGTCCACATATTGTCAAGAACCGGATGCGTTACCAGGGTAAGAGCGGATCTTCCTGATACTGACCGAAACGCTTGGGCATCGCCAATGACGAACGGAATTTGGCCCGCCAAATACAGATCTCCCTTTTCGCTGTTTTGGAACTAGAAGTTGAAATTTCTATCATGCAAAGCGCATTCAAAATTACTCTGCGTAGGTGCAAGAAAACTCAAACTTAGACATTAGACAAAGAAAATAAACCACTTCATAAGTTAGCTATAAGACAAATATTATAGTGGTATTGGCAAATCACAATTACCAATATACCTTGTACTACAAGTTGGTTATAATTTGAAGCATTTGGTAAACCATCATTTGCCAACTTTGCCTTCTAATAAATGTAAGCCCTTGAAGCTCTCTAAAATACCACCATTCATAATAATTTCACTCCCATTAGCCGGCACTACAAAGCTACTACTTTTCTGACCAATAACAAGGGATTCCGAGCTTTACATGTCAAATGAATGAGTCGTATATATGAGGATGCAAAATAAAAACAACCTCATTGATGATTGGTGGAATGGAAAATGAAGAATATGAATTGTGATATGGCCGATGCATTGGCAAAAAGCTTCAAAATTGACCTAATCTTAAAGCTGCTTCCATAATCATTGATCGAGGATTGTTTGTCTTCTAGCACTCTTACCAATCCAATATGGAAGCGTATCCTATGAATCTTCATTATCTCTCTGTTTTGTCTCTTCCAAGTTTTAAAATTCTAGTTCTTTGGTCCTTTTGCTTAGCAAAGTGAAGGGCATGTGATAAGAACACATGATACATTAGGTCCTAAAACATAAGCTTATTGAAGGATTTAAACTAGTAATAAGGCCTTGATGGAATAATGGCAAAATTTTATTGCAGATTTTGGAACTTAATCAGCCAAGACTTCACTGATATGGTAACAAAGTTTGTTGCCTAAGGTTGCTTATCCTCTGGTATGACTTCTGGAACCATTGCACTCATTTTCAAAGCTAGTGATGCTGCAGATCTCTCAAATTGGAGACCCATTACCTTAATAAACGTATCTTACAAAATAGTTGCAAAAGCCCTTCAGATCCGTCTTCAAAACCTACTTAGAGAAGTCATTAGTTTGGAGCAGTCAGCCTTTCTCCCATCCAGGCATATTCTTAACAACATCCTCCTTCAATGTGAAACCGTGGAGTAGGTACGGAAATTGCAACAAAAGCTCATTTTCCTTAAGTTGGACTTCACCAAAGCCTATGATGTTGTATCTTGGGATTTCCTATTCCAAGTTATGCAAAAAATAGGGATTCTAGACTTGTTCTCCAACTTCGTCCTTATGTTACTACAAGATGCATCTGCAACGGTGATGCTTAATGGGAAAGCCACCTCCTCCTTCCCTATCCAGCATGGTGTACGACAAGGTTGTCTACAGGCACCATACCTTTTTTTACTTATTGGTTAAGGCCTCAATATGGCCGTTGTTGAAGAACAACGTTTTGGGAGGATTCATGGTATTCAATTAATTACCTAATAGCAATCATCAGCACCTGTTGTCACAATATGCTGATGACACTAACGTATTAGTTGGAAGACAAGAAGAAGACTTATGAAACACCATCACCCTTCTACAACGTTTTGGATCTACCTCTGGACTGATCATTAACTGGACCAAGATTGTTGCTTATTGGTTTTGAAAGGCACTTTTTCCAGCATGGTCAAATCATTTTGGCTTAACCTGGACTCCACATGGTTCCCTCTCGAAACTATTAGGCACCCCATTTGGAATTACCTTAGAGACATCAGATGTAGATGGCTTTCTTCAACAAATGATAATCAAAAAATTGACATTAGATGATATTTGGGGGTCTTGGAGGGCCGTTTCAGGCCTGTTCCTTGATCTGCCCAGATCCAGTGAACGTCGATACGAGTGTGTCAGAATTTTTTTTTTTCAAAAAAAAAAAAAAAAAAAAATTACCAAAATATCATTTTAAGCAAATTTTTTTTTTTTTTTTTTTTCAAAAAGTGACGTGGCAGTCGCTCAACTACATCAGCCAGTTGCTACTGTTGCGTTCCCAAACTGCGGGAACGCAGCAGACAGCAGGGGGACTCACAACCTTCTAAGACCCCCGAATCTCATGTAATGCCTACTAGACTATCCAATGACTCTCCCTTGAAGGCCGTGCTACAATGTTCAATGTCATCTTATTATCTACACTATATTGTTTCATTGCCATTTGGAGCGATTCACTCCAAGCTATTCGGTCAATTCAAGGGAATCTCTGTAACTACTTGTGGAGCGGGACGAAACACACATCTCGTACTAGAGTTAGTTGGGATGACTGTTGCTTACCCAAAGAGATTGGTGGACTTAAGGTTCTTGATCCCAAAATTTCTCCTTTGGCTTTAATAGCCAAGTGGATAGTATATGCAATTGAACCTGGCATATCAAGCTTGAAGATTCTTCTTAGATATAGGATTCATAAAATGAAGCCTAATCCAAGATGTGGCTACTGGTTTCCATTGGAAGCTTGGCTCATGGTTAAAAATCCATTGGTTACCCATGGTTCCAAAACCTGGAATAGAGTTATGGCGGCATGGAGGAGACTCTCTGTTCACATTGAGCCTTCCCCACCTTCTAAATCAGACGAGGTGCTCACCACTAGCCTCTAGTGGTCCACCACCTATATAGGATCTAACCTCAACTTTTCAATAGATAGAGCCATAGAATTAGCAAGGAACGGCTTGAGAACTATCGCAAATCTATGGGACACAAGGACTTGTGACTTCAAACCGTGGGAAGAGGTTTCGACATCATTCTTACTACAAGACAACGAGCGACTCAAATGGACTTATCTCATAGCCAATATCCCCAATGCTTGGATGGTAATGCTTACTAGACAATACAACTTTATTCAAGATGGAGAGTAGCTCGGAATCTTTGCTAGATTAGAAGATCCAATACCATTAATATCATGGCAATGTAACGGCGCTGACCTTGGGATACTAAGGCCTGACTTCCAATACCTTACTTTACCTAGCCACATAGCTAGCGTAACTATTGGAGCCGTCTCACGACACTATCCCTTCTCCCAATCTCCTCCGAGGTTGACACTTATGTGGGCTTCGTCTGACATGTAAGGATACTGGAGATTCAGAAGAATCATACTGGAGGCCCAGATTTGTTCTACTATGACGCAACCCAGACACTAACCTTCAATCCTAGTAGATGGCATTGGAGCTCTGGCAAGCCCATTTGGTCTTATTTGCTAATGGACGACAGCTACTAACTAAAATCACCAACTTAAGTGAAGCATTCCCTTGAAGTGGAAAGGTACACTTCATCCCTCATTCTCACCTGATTGGAAGGAAATCTAGCACAAAATCCGATCTTAGAAAGAAGCAGCTTTCATGTGGTCTGTGTACTATAATGTCGTTGTAGTCCTTTCTTGGCGAGCTCGTATTAATCCCGATATTGACATTAGATGTAGTTGCTGTTCAATGGATATAGATGAAACTCCCATACATACATTTTGTGAGTGTTCAAGAGCCCAAGTTATATGGGAATATGCACAATTCATCATCCATTACGTTTGTGGTGCTCAACCAGTGATGGGACCACATTCTCGCTTTAGCCCTACCCAGTGCATATTTGGATCGACGCTTCCCCAAAGGCTCTACAACATCAAAGTTATTTGGTCTCTCCTTCGAGGTTCATCCCTATGGCTGTTATGGATTGCTCACAACAACAAGGTGTTTTTACAAATCTAGTGGCCTCCAGACTTTGTTCAACAGGCCCTTTGGAACACGCTTCTTGATTCTGGGCGGGTTGCTTTCCTTAAGGCACATAGTACTACCAAACTTCGTTCGCTTCAATCAGTGTCCATTGGCTCAGTTTTGACTTAATTTGGGTGCAGTCTCTAGTTCTTGCCACTCGTGTTGGCAATCAGATTAGTTGGAACAAAGAGGGCCCCCTTCCCTACCTTTTTGTGTAGTCTTTCTCTATTTTCTTTTCTATTTTTTTGCTCATTCTCTCTTCATTGTCTAGCCTTCTAGCTTGGCCGTTTTGAACTTGGTGTTTTTTATTTTAATGCTATGGGTCTCCCATTTGTTCCAAAAAACAAACAAACAAACAAACAAACTAGTAACAAGAATCATTGAGTACAGCCTTTATTTTCTTGAATTTGATGTACTAAAATGGTCTTTAGACCATTCTCCTAAGGTCCAAGATTGAAACTCTACATCTTAAAGAACCCTTAGGATCAAAATTTAGTTCCAATTTGTATCATTCAATCCCTACTATAAACAACCACTTAATATCATAACATTCTTAACCTTGGACTTCACAACCCACCCATAATCTCAAGAAGGATACTTGGATGCTTGGCTAGATACTTGGGTGGCAATTCAAGTTAAGACCCTAGCCATTCACAACACTCATATCCAAGAATGGAGACATAAAGCTCATTACAATACTCATTACAATAAGCTTGCAGGATGCCTGAGTGTTATACCCTTGTGAAGAAGGCAAAGGGACCCCTGACAAGGAGTAAAGAATGTCATGATCATGGCAAAAAATACTAATAATGTCGCATACTTTAATATATTCTCCAGACAAACGTCGCTGTGTCTCATTCTTTGTCTCCAGTAAGTTATTTCATGACAAGGGTATTGCGAGAGTTTGTTGAAAGCGTTAATCAAAGGACTGGTAGCCATCTCTCGCATTCATAAAGTTAGGAAGATTCCAGCATTTTCACATTTTGAGGCATAGATGTCAAAAAACGAATTCAAAACATGAATAAATCATAAGTGGTCCAGATTTAAGTCTTAAGTAACGTTCACTTGGCCAGTGAAAATCTGCTACTAAGTTAAGATTTTATGTCTCAAGTCAATTCCATAAGGGAGGTCTCAAAAAATACAATGATAAGATTAGGTTTACAATTGAAATTCATTATACATTCACGTACTAAATTCGCTTCAAAATTGCAGTATCATCTATGCTCTGTACTGGAGTTATTTAGCAAAGCCATGTAAGCTTGACCATAACACTATCAATACTGATATCAATTGGGTAAAATTGTGAATTTCAGCGCAGATCTCAACTTATCAAACCTGCTGAATAACACTTAAATACGTGAAGACTAACAACCTTGTAGCTGTTGGCTTGCGAACTGGATGCAAAACCGACTAAGACCAAGAACAGGACAGATGATACTATTCTGGAAAGTCATACAGCATCGCTGCCGTAAGTTAAGGAAACTCATACAGTTCTTACGAAGCTACAAGAGTAGCAGGAACCAGACTATAAACTGTAAACGTACATTTGCTGAGTCTTGCGGACTATCACTATATCAGATTTGAATATAGACAATATTTACCATGGAAATCACCAGGCACGTCACCTGTGGATTCTACAGCTCCGAAGACTCAAAACTCTCTTTGGCTACTTCCTGTAATGAATTCCCCATTCTTTCCTTGTTGTTCACGAAATCAACTACCTCGCCCATGCCTCTTGCTCGCATTTCACGTGGAGTGAATCTCCGGCGCCTGAAGAACCAAAACACATCATACATCATGCCACAGAATCCAGGGCTCGATGTCAACGAAAGTAGCATGTTTTGCATCGAAATTCACGCCTCCAAAATCACCACTAAAAGAACACCCTCATTCTCACCACTAAAAGAACACCCTCATTCTCACCACAACCGAACATGCGAAAGTTTAACACAGACGAACCCTCAACTGCAACGATTCCCAGCAGATTGGAACATTCCAAAATGGAATTCACGGGGATGAAATTTATGACTTACCTCCTCAGTACAGGCTTCTGAGGGTCGGGCTGGCAGTGAGGACCTTCGTCCCAACCTTCGCACATAAGGTCACCGTTCTCATCGTAGTAACAGATGATACCATTTGACTCATCCTTGAAGACCTGCGTACTCATAGATCAAAAAACGGCTGTCAAGGAAAACACACCTAGCGAGGAGCAAAACATGACCAAAAGAATTACCAACAAAATAGGGAGATCACTCAAGACGATCACACCACAACGGTCTCCACCATTTCGACTCCACATACAATAACTGGGCAAAACAACAAGCACACTATGAGATCGAGCCTTACGATGGGTAATTGTCCCGCCTCCTCTTCAGAACCAACGCCGTTTTCGCGAGAGGCACGGCAGATGGCGAGTCCTCGGGATTTGGGAGGAGCCGTGGTCCGGACTGTGGTTCGGAAAGAAGAAGAAGACGACGAAGCATTCGCAGCAACCGAGGGCGGGGAACACCGAGGCAGGCAGGGCGGCTGGAACAGAAGCGTGGCCATGGTCACGATGTTTCTGCACGCAAGGGAAACAAATAACTTAACCGAGAACCAACAGAAAAAACACTGAAGTCGATGCGGGTATGGAGATGGAGATGGCGAAGCAGGAAATGCGTAGCGAAAGGACGGATTAGAGGGATTTAGGGTTTTCCCATTCAGACCCTCTGGTCACGGACATGGCCGCGGTCATGAAGTGGGGCTCATGACCGTGATATCTCGGTCGTGGGTCTTATTAGTTGGTACTTCGTGAGTGGTGGAACCACTTAGGGAACTACGGTATTCGACGAAATGTTACTCGTGCTTCAGGTTTGGGGTCCTTTTCCTCGGAAGCTGGACTCTGCTAAGTGTAGCGTCCGCTCACATTTCTCTTAGCCGATGCTTTTTGCTTTGTGAATTTTGATTGTAGCAATAATGTAATGTTAAGGTAAGCACTTCAGATCTCCAACACCTAAAAAATGACCTTGAATGAACATTTTCATGACTCCACACGATTATAATTTTTCAAAAGCAATCACATAGAGTTGAGGAGTTTTTTTAACATTTCATGCTTCCAAGGTGTTCATTCAATGTGAGTCTAGTGTTATGCATAGGGCACTCTCTGTTCTCAACTTTGAAATTAAAAAAAAAATATTACTTAATTGTCGGAATATTACAAAACCATGTGGGTTGCATTGGGTTGCATTTCTCTCGAGTTTGCTGATGATCTCATCAAACTTTTGTGGTTGTTTGACCACTGAGATAGTCGGATAGTGGGACCAGGAAAAGTGTCGTAACTACACTAGGTGTTTCTCTCTTATAGGACCCTCTTGGTTTCCTGGTAGAGCTTACCTTAGCCACTCCGCTCACACTACTCAGAGCACCACACCGTGTTTACAGCTCGCTCCCCCCATGAAGTCCACGAGGAAAGAGGAGAGGAAGATTGAAGGAAACGGAAGAGAAGAGTGGCCGCATTGCCATTGCCATTGCCGTCGTCTTCAATTCAATGGCGAGCTGCAGCAGCTGGCTGCTGCACAAAGCAATGCCGCCCTCAGCACTTTACAATCCCCCACCTCGGATCTCCACGAGGCCATGGATCCCCTGCACTTCGCCATTTCCACGCGGGGCCTTTCCGAGGTGAGTACTGCCTCATATATGCTTCTTCCAATTAATTAGTTCTCCAATTGTCCAAGCTTGCTAAGTACTTGGGTGCAATCCACAAGAGAAATCTGCAAAAGCAATGCATAAGAGCAATTCGTGAGTAAGAGTAATCCGTAAGAGCAATCCTACAATGGACCCTTGTTGTTGTTGTGGTGGTGGTGGACAGGAGTTCGTGGAGGTGGGGAGGATGGAACCGTGGGTCTACAGCTCGTGCAGCTGGTTTCGCAAACCGAGTATGTTCCACGAGATTGAATGTGCTCTCCTTGCTTTTGGATTCCTCTCCTGCTTGGGATTTTTTCGCCTCGTCTCGTCACTAAGATGTTATCTGCAATCCACATTTCCTCCCTCGATCGATCTTACAGGGCATTTGCAACATTTGTAGGGGAAATCGACAATTTGCCTTGGGGATTACGTGGGGAGAGTGAGAGCATCGGGGATTTTCTTAGGGTTTTGTTATGAGATTCCACGCGGATTACAATGACAGTGGGGTTTGAGTCCATGGAGGGAATCATACAGGACTTTTGAATGCATTACAGAAGGGGTTTATATGTATTCTTATGGGGGATTCTAAGTAACCTTCTTGTGCATGTGGGCAGAGTGATGGCAGCTATGGTCATCCAATGTTGAGTCCGTCCGGAGAAATTTCTTTGCAAATACAGGTACTTGAAGGTTTGGAGAAGCGGAAAGGAAATGAGATCTCCTGGGCGAGATCAATGGCCATGAGCCTCCTCTCGTACTTGCTGTCTCTTCAGCTGGGAGTCATGGAAGTGCAAGCCTACCCGCAACTTGAAAGCAGCAGCTGGGGTCTGAATCCTAATCTCACCGTTGAAGTTGATCCGAAGAGACCCATGGACACAAGATTTGGCAACCAGCTGTTTGAGCTCGGGGAGAGCGAGGGAACGATGTGCGAGGAGACGTATGGTTTCCTGCCTTGCTCCACCAGCGTAGGAGGGAATTTGTCTTTGATGCTGGGCTATGGCTATCTGCTCTTCACCTCAGCCAAGTTCATCTCCGATGGCAGCGAGCTTCTCCTCGAGGTAAAAACTTTGCCTTCAAACTGTGCATTTCACTCTTTTCGAGTCCGTCAACTAGGCAATGAAGTTATGAACCAAGATTTTTTCCACAATTTTCTGCTTGTAGTCTCCCTGGAAATATTTAAGTACACAACATTAGGTACCCTTGCAGATGTGAGTGCCTTTCATGAACAGTGTAACTGAGCCAGGTGAAGCTTGCTGCTCTGTAAGAGTCTGACAGTTGCCAAATATTCCACCTCTAGCCATTTTACTGTTGGGGGATGGCTTGACTTCGTTAATAGTGTCATGTAAAGTCACTTCTAGTTCTGGTTAGTTTTCTTAGGTTTATTGTCTCTACCGTAAGGGAAGAGACTAAACAATGCTTCGAAAATGAAAATTTGGGTTCCCAATGAGAATTTAACATATGTTAAGAGCAACAATAGTTTGCTGAGGCTGATCATTCTAGAGAGCGAATTTCTTATGTCAGGAGAATTGTGGCATTGGGTTTTAGGAATAGTGGCATTCTAAGATTGTTGAAGAGGGTCTTGGATTTTTGAATTAGTGAGGATTATATACAGAGAATTGTTGAGAGAAAGACTTATGAAAACTATACATTTCTAGGTAGGGTAGAGACACTTGTAATTAGCTCGTTGTTAACATGTTTGGTAGAGGAATTCAATTTGGGAACCATCTAACACCAAATTTTATTTTTTTATGACGGCAACCGATTATTTCGAACCAACTTGCAGATGGCGTTGTTCACTGTGTACAGGTTATGAATCCAGGGCTAATAGGAGGACTATTACTTCCCATTTTGGGAGCGTTTCCTGATTCTATTCTCATCCTTGTTTCAGGCGTGGGTGGATCTGTTCAGCAGGTTATGTTTCGTATTTTTAATTATTTCTTGCACATAGTTGAATGGGCTTCTGCTACGTACATGGATTATGTTTGTCTCCTCTTACTAGAAAACTCAATTGAGTACTATCCCGTGTAGATGAGGATTCTATTGAAGGTTTTAGAAGGACCAACACATGCAGGCGCAAGAGGAGGTGATGGTAGGGGTGGGAGTGCTGGCAGGCTCAAGTGTGATGCTCCTGACAATTGCGTGGGCGGGGTCTCTTATTGCTGGACGGTGTGATTTGTCTGCTCCCTCTGGAACTGCAGCTGAGCTTACTCTCACTCGCCCGTTTGACCCAGTTGGAACCGGTGTCACAACCGATGAACAAACCCGGTACTTACATCTGTCCTCTCTTGACTATCACTCTCCGGTTACTCCGTAGCTACTCCTTTTTGGATATGCGAATCTAATGCCATCATAACATTCTTAAGTTGTTCTGAGTCCTTGCTTTTCATCTGCTAATATATTAAAAGATGAGATATGACTTGGATTATATATGGCTGAAAATGGTGTTGCAGCAACATGTTACTTCTCATGCATAAATGTCAATCCAATTCTAGAGCTACTATCTGGGAGCTATTGAAGGGATTGTTGTCAGTGGTTTCTTTCTCCTAACATTCTTGAACTCAAGGTATAAGAGAGTATGTGTCAAAGAAAGCAGTTTTGAGACGATTGGAGCTTCTTGAATACCGTGGTTTGTCCTTGAATTGACAGATGGGTGGTGGGAGCTTGTTTCAGGAATGTTATGATTAGTTTCTACAAACTTTCGTTCCTTCAAGATTTTCCAGTAGTAATCCTTTATTTTGTGGTGGAGACGATATTTGTTGATTTCAGGGTGGGGGCATGGATAATGATGGCATCGACTCTTCCCTTCTTGTTTGCGCAATTGCCGTTGTTGCCTGGTCATGAATTAAATGGTCCACAAGCAGCGCTTTCCGGCGGCATTGTTGCAAGTATTGGTCTGTTGGCATACTGCGCATACCAAGTGAGTTTCCTTAGTAAATTCAATTGAAATAACGTGCCATTAATATATGATCTCCAAGTTTGTATTTATTTATTCACATGTTTTGATGATCACTAGGTTATGTAGAAATGGGATTAAGGTGTGGCACTGTTGTTTGGGTTATAAATTCTGAACGTCAGTGAGTGAGTTTTGTCACCCTTTGGAGGACAGGTGGCTTCGCCCTGGTTGCAACAGAAGAAGATTGAGGAGGCACGGTTGCAGTTCTTCCGTTCCCGAGCATTGCAGCGCGTTGCATCTTTTCCTTCGAAGTCTGGTTCTCGCTCCAACTTCCTCTTTCAGGTTCGTGAGACGCGCTACTCTTTCATGTTTGAATCACCAGAAGCATGCGGTCAAGAACCTTTTTTCATATAGGTGAAGTTTTCATTGCTTACTTTTTGACTGCAGTTGGTTAACCTCTAAAAAATCCTCCAGGACGAAAAGGAAGGCCACTTATCTGAGACTGTGAAGAGCCTGTTCCATACCTTCGACGGTAATAAAGACGGCAAGATTCAGCAGGAAGAGCTAAGGGGTCTGATTATTGGAATTGGGCTTGAGGAGGCCGGGTGCGTGATCATGGCTGTGTGCTTTTTTCTTGGTTCGTTCGCTTGCTTGTGGTACTGACAATTTTCAATCATACTTAACATTGGGAGGTTTACAACGAGGAGATGGCAGTTAAGTAGGTCAATCATGGGGAGACACCCTCATCCACTTCACTGAAATTGTTGAAAGGTTGTGAGCTTAATATTTTAAGTAGTGACATAAGTACCATACAACTAAATTCATAGAAGTAAATGCAAACTGATGATCATTGAGAGACCTTCCCATGAATGTGAGGACTCTTCATGAATTGCATCATGCTTATCTCGCCTCCCCATGATCAATCTCCCATTGATATTGTTTAAAAATTCAATTTCTTCAATCCAATTTTACTAAAAACCATGTTTAATGGTCTGCAGCAATGGTCTGCAGCAATGGTCTGAAACGGGTCATGTTCTGTGTGCACCAGCTTTGTGCCTGCAGAGGAGCAAGTGGAGACATGGTTGAGAGAATTTGATCTTGATGTTGATGGCACCATTTCGGAGCTCGAGTTTGAGACCGGGATCAAAAAGTGGACCAAGCGAGTTGCAAAAGACAAGCTGTCTTACCAAAAAATGCGCTCAAGTGCAGTGAATATCCAAGACTCTGATTTTTGGGCTGCCAAATCGAATGAAGCCAAAACAGTGAGCGCATTCTCTCGTTCTTCTTATACTGTTCATCTCAAATGACCCAAGGCATTAGATTAATGTTAGGGTAACATAACATTCGGGAACAACGTTACAAGCTCTTTTCCAAACTGAAGAATATAGGATCTGAATATAGCCCTGAATATCCATATGACTCATCACCAAGAGAACTTGTAGTTGGATCATTAGCTCTTGGCCATTTCTTATGACATTAAAACCTGAATCCCAATAACAGAGGAATTCCTAAGGATGTAAGAAGAGACCTTGCAAATTGTTGTTGAAGAATGTTGTAATGTTGGTATAATGCCAATGATATAAACTTAACGTTTGTCTAATATTATGTCGCTAAGATGAAAGGCATTATGAATTTAATGTGAAGCCCTTCAGATGTGCTTGTATCATTACAGGATTTCTTGTTCTCTCAAGTTTCATAAGACTTTGATAAACTAAAGTAGAGGATACTAAGATTGTTAAGGACCTAATGCCTACTCTTAATTGCAATTAGTGGCAATTATAGGTGCTCACGTTAAACCCAAACCCTTTCTGTGAGCAGGTGCTAGAGCTTCTAGAGAGCGAAGCTGGAGTGACGGGCGAGGAGTCAGACAACGACGCAGAGGAGATCAAGGAGTTGGATCCTCCACAAATTTATAAGAAGGCTGCACTGTTCCTACTGCTTGGGGCAGCACTTGCAGCAGCCTTTGCTGACCCAATGGTGGACAGCGTTGGCAACTTCTCGACTGCGTCGCACATTCCACCCTTCTTTGTGGCCTTTGTTGTCACCCCATTTGCCTCCAATGCAAGTGAGCTTGTGTCTAGCATCATCTTTGCCAAGAGACGACAGAAACGGAACATATCTCTCACATTTTCTCAAGTTTATGGGGCCATCACCATGAACAACACTCTGTAAGTGCCAACTCTGCTTCCTACTTTCCCTTCTCTTTGTATAAAGTATGCACACCCAATATAGACCTCTTCCCAATTGCGTCCCTATCTACATCTGTCTAAAGTTTCAGCCCTTGGGAAGAGGGTCCAAAATGGGTACACCTACCTTTGTTGGAGTTTAGAGTAGTCACATTCTCATCATTGAATAGAACTTGCAATGTGGACCACTTTTATTCTTCAACGACTCTCCCGACGTTGTCAGTTGTTGCCCATCTCTTTGAGGTGGGCAACAATCTTCTGCTCATTGGAAACTCATCTTTATGCTTTAGTTTTGGGGATTCATCTTCCTTCAATTAAAATTTTGAGAGAAGATGGGATTTCAAGGTACCCATCATTGTTGCCCGCTCCTCCTTGTGGACCTCTTATTCCAACATTAAAAACACACAACGCTAAACATTTTGCTTCCTAAACAATTCCAAAATTCACTTCTTTAGTGGAGGTACAATTGAATTTGTTGAAAATGATATGAATTTCCTAAAAATATTTAGCATTCAAATAATATGATACAACTTTTTTTCTTTCCATTATATTCAATATACGATTTGCCTAGAAATGTTTTTTAACCTTGGAAGGATTGCTAAGGTCAAAGAGTAGTTGATGGATGACTCTCAAAATTACTGTAGAAATGAAGAATGTACCTATTGGTCCATAAATTGGATCATTTTTGATATAGTACCTTGGTGATAGGTCTCATCTTTTTAAGGATTAAGGAATTCATTGCAATTCCTAAAGATATGAAAGTGACTACTTTTAGCCAAATTAGGACTTAGGGGTCGACTTAATTTGTTGACTAATCATAATCTACATTGGGTTGGTTCTCAGGTGTATGGCAATATTTCTAGCTCTTGTGTACATACGTGGATTGACTTGGGATTTCTCTAGTGAGGTATGTCTTTTCAATAAAACATCGCCTTGTTTAATACAAGTTTCGAATTGTTTTCAAAAGTCATATATATAAGTTTTACTTGAGACTCCTTGTGCATGTCGTGATTAAAGTCAATTCCTAGGGTTTCTGCAATGTATCTTTTCTTGAATTTGAACTTGTGTGTATTCCCCCATTTTTCATCCATACAATATTCAAACGTCATTTTTGGACTTCACCAAATCATAGTTGCATTTTGTGTATGTGTGACTCAGAAACAAGACCTCACTGACACATAACCTTGGATGTCAAAGAAATCTAATTCTACCTTGGAACAGTCTCCTCACGTTCATAACATGCCCTTTCCTTGTGCAGGTGACTGTCATAGTGGCAAGCACGTTTGCAGTAGGAGCTATGGCAGGGACAAGGAGCACATTCCCCACCTGGCTAGCCCTGCCGGTGCTGGCCGTGTACCCTTTGGCTATTGCAGGTGTTGCCATCTTGGATAACGTACTAGGGTGGCACTGAAGTAATTGCCCTATTCTTCTCTCTCTGTGCAGAGCGTTCTGAAATAGAACATTCGGCACGAGCATACAAATGACCACGAAGTGGTAAAAAATCTGTAGTAAAGACTTCAAGGATTTAAAAATGTATATGCACCAATTCTTGCTGTGCGATTGCAGCCAATGTGAGAAAAAAAATGTGATGCGAGTAAGGACTGCCTCTCCATTTGAAAGATGCACATACTGTATAACATGTTTGCCTCTGCAGATGGAGATTATCATTCTATTTTATAGAACAAACCCATGTTCTGTTGAAGTATTGTGTCTGCAGTATCACAGAGGTGACACTAAACTTTAACTCCACTCCTTCTACCTCATCCTCCAAGCTGTGTACAAAAATAGTGGCCTCTCAACCTCCTGCAGAGCTTGCAGTCCTTAATGATTAATATTTTCTCCGTGACCCGTAATCGAACCGCACTTGTAGAAGGTAGCGCATGCGAATCTGGGACACATCGTACACGATATACTCATTGTACATCAAGGACGCCTGAAAGGAAACAATGATAAACCATGTCATTACTTTGGACAAGCTCATTCTTCAAGCACAAGGTACCATCAAAGTAATATAGCTAAGCTACCACATATTTAATCAATTACTTACCAAAATTGAATTGCAAAAACGAAAAGCATTTATTTTGGTCTTCAGCTGGCAAGTTGAAATGCCGCAAACTCAAAGAGAAATTCACAACCTCACAGATTAACAGTTCAAAAGCCGAGAACACACTTCGTAACGTCCTTGCAAGGATGCATGAGAAAGATGCAACCATACCTGTTGCTGGGGACTTGAAACTGGTGACCCCACTGGAACAACCACTCCATCTTCTAGGGTCTTGAATTCTTTGGGATCGGGAACAGTTCTACCGACGCCCTTTGTGCTGCAATCACCCAAATCGAGGAAGTCAGGGACACAACCTGCAGTTAAGTACTCTAAATACACCATATACTGTAGACCACGGCAATCACGAGAGGGCACATTAATGAATATTTCTCAAATTTAGAGTAGCACTTTGACCACATTGGAAACTGCAAAGTAGCTCACAACCTCATTACTTAGACACAATTGTTGCGGGTAACATTAAATTTTCACCCAACGCTATTGAATATCCACAGCATGGTGTGCTAGGTGTAGACCAAGTGAAAACAAGAATTCTCAAAACACCGAACAATGAAATTACTGTGGGTTCAAAATTACAAAGACTTCTACAATTGTGGTGAAGAGCAACTTCTTCGCAATAAGTAAATACAATTCTTGGTGTAGTCAGAATAAATACCTAAGCTTCCCTTCGGGCAAGTTGTTAGCATTATAGTCGCCGTGAAACAGCTCGTTCATGTCTCCCAAGGCCACCTAGAAGTTACATTGTCCACGAAATCCATTAGTATAAAAACTTCATTGAGAAGCATGCACATGGATAATCTCCTGCAGGTTCGAAGGCATAAGTGTCTCTCAAGGCCTTCAAGCAAGATATCCAGCATGTCAAGTTTGATCTTCACAAGACTATATAACCATTATCCCTGCCAAAACATGTGCATACTCAAGGTTATGACTCAGGACGTACCTCTGACAGGAGAAGCACGCCAATTGGATCTGAAGGACTAGAGCAACAATAATTTGCACTCTTGGAGACCATATCCGCAAAATAGACACCTTTACCAAACATATATCCTGTGGAAGGAGCTTCTGGAGGTGCTATTCGCAGTCCTGCATACGACGAGGAAGCGATGGTGAACATACCAGCCACTTCAAAGAAACTCTTGTAATTATAGATGGCTTCAAGAAAACAAATGTTCATGGGCAAGCCCCGAGAAATTCAAGCGATTCAAAAGCAGAACTAAGGAATCCAGGATCTTTCAAACTCAGGCAACAAACACAGAGAGATGCCAACTGAAGTTCAGGGACATGAACTAAGACTCTTGAACTGGATTGTAGATGGGATTCAAAAATGAGTGAGAATTACAAACCTTGTGATAGAATACCCGTCCAGTTACTCAGTCGCGACCCATGCCATAACAACATACGATTTGCTGTCTTCTCGAACTGATGCCACAATAAAAGAAGCACAGTGCGTTAATGATGTAAAAAACAGCCACAATCGTTGCAAAACCTAGTTCAGTGTTAGCTTTAAGCCCATTTTTGTGATGAAAAGACCTGTCCTCATTTACATCAGGACAAATATCTCATTATCTCAACATCAAGGACACTACAGTAAACTATAAAGAGAAGAAAACATACAGACTGAAAGCGATCCGATTCGCCCTCTCTCTGTAATTTGAAAACGTTCAGAAGTTCGAGCTTGTAACCGGAATGCGTCTGCCCATGCGTCTTCTTCACATATTGTTCAATCTGAACAAACATTAAACCACAAGGATGAAACTTTACCTCTCAATATTGCAATTTTATCTCTCTAAATACGTAATTCTATAACCGCTGAAGCTCTTCAAGAGGTTCAATTGCACAGTTCAGCCTTTAAAAGAGTCAGCTTTAAGGTTCTGCTCCAACATTATGACAAGATCTGATAATAAAATATGTCTTGAATACTTGAATACAGCAATCAGAGGTCTTATGGGTATGCCAGTTCACCAATTCAAATTCCTCGCATGCAGTGTCCAAGGGCTGTAGTTCACAGTTTAGGCGCTTGTAATGAGTGTATGCTGGGTCCTGATTTGAACAAAAGAAACTCAAGTGTAAAGATTGAAGTAAATGAAGCATAATAAGATTGATCTCACTGTTTCTTTAAAGAGATATAGGAAAATTGAAATGCGCAATGTTACAAATTGATGAAAACCGCTGGAGTGGGAATAGTGTACGCACTTCGTCCTCCGGAGTGTCATCGACTAGAAGTTTTGTGGCCAACTCAATTTCACCCAATGCTTCCACCTACAATCCAATTGAAATTTCAGCTGCCACGCCATTTGAGAATAGGACTATTGCTGTCACACATGACGTTCATGTGATACATACCAAGAACGAAACTATTAAAGCAATAAATCGTATTAAGATACCTGCTAGAGAATAATTAGCATGCATCAAATAGAGTGGACAAAAAGAGAGTAGTACCATCTCAAGCTTCTTCTTCAGTTTTTGTACAGTGTCGATGATAAATTGCGCTGTTGATCAGATCACCAACCAGAGAAGAAACGAGTTAAAACCATAATTCCAAAAGCTTTTTCAGGATTAAAACACAAATGGCTTTGGATTTTTGAGTATCCGCAAACCTACCAAAACCTGTTGAAATTGAGTTGAGAACTTACACATATGTTTAAAGCCGAAGTCGTGGGGAATCACTGTGTAAAACTCGCTGCAAAATAATTCCAGCAGGTTTCAACAGATAATCATCCATAATTCGGAATACAAAAGTTGGAAGCACAGAATCACTACAGTATATATATATATATATATATATATATATATATATATATATATATATATATATATATATATATATATATATATATATATATATATATACATCAGACAAATGTCTCAAGAAATCCGGTATCTTGAGACCGAACAAAGGAATTCCTCTTTGCAAGAAGAAGCACTTATCTACAGTAGGTAGCAAAAATGAATAGAAACCTGCTTAATTCTTGGATATCTCTCTTTGACGAGGCCGATTTATCATCCAAAGCAGCGGCTAATCTCTTCAGGACCTCATACCCCTGATCAACACCACAGTATTGAATGTCAATTCAGAATCTAATATTTGGAAACCAGCCGATTGACAACACCAGATTAGAAGGCTCAAGTTAGAATGACTACAGTGATGGTGTTACATCAACCAGTAATCTGATTAAATGTAGCCAGCTGTAACATAGCGTGGAGAATCAATTCTTACCTTCAAAATCGTCGATTTGCTCAACTTCCCAAGAGGCATCTTCCGCGCATCATAACCTGAGAAGCAAGGTAGGCACTCCAAACTTCAGCAGTCCTATTCTGGCCAAGCAATCTGACTATCATCCTTTGGGCAGTTGTAAATAAATCATTTTTGTACTAAAAAATAATGTCATAGAATTAAGACGAGACACGACAAAAGAATAAAAACGATACTGAACCATGCAGAACTTGATTGGTTTAGGAAAATTAAAAAGTTCCGTATTTCTGTAGAATCACCTTCGGCGTAACAACAAACTCGAAAAAACTAACACATATTTAAAGCACAATAGGAAAGGACAGTTCTTTAACGAATGAAAATGGACGTAAGGACGTGTCACGTATTGAAGTTGACAAGCAGGATCACCTTCATACTAGCAAGCCAACCAGATGAATAAATAATGAGGACACACTAACCGATTTCCATCATCTGCTGCCGCATCATGTTCACATTGCAGACAAGGTCAACAAAATCTTTCACCCTCCAATCGAGTTTGCTTGGCTTGTCAGCAACTGGTTTCTTTGATTCAAGTTTTTCTTCTTTACTATCCTGATCCTGTAATGTACACAATAGGTGAGAAGTATTGTACACATGAAATCATATCGACCACATCTCTTCAACATCGGCAACAATATCCAAAAAGTCTCACTGCACCGATTTGTCCTAATAGTGCATGTTACAAAATGAACTAGTGCTATCCATTTTGAACTATCATCACAAATTTCATTGGTGAAAATATTCCTCCCTTGTAAAAAGTTATAACCATATGTAAGTTCATTTCGTAACACTAACTAATAGGACAATCACGGTAGATGGACAACACCAGAAAAAGTTGATTACGAACCGCGGGCTTTTTGTCAGAGTCGTCTTCATAGTCCATCTCAATCCATGTATACTTATTTGGATAGGCGACAAATTGATGACGTTGATGCCAGTGATTCTTAGTTTTTTCATAGAATTTAGTCTGGAACTCAGAAATAGCTGCTGAAACATCCCCCATCGGACCAAAGAGTTTCTGCTGGCCCTTCACGCCAACCCTTCCCCAGCGGAGAAAGACGTAGTAGTTTTTTCCTGAATCCGCCTCTGTGAAATGACAGACGAAGTATACATAAATATGGGGAACAACCTGCATGCCATTAGCCTCTAAGTGCCCAAATGGAGAAAACACGGCCGCTTCCATATGTATAGAAGTTAAATTACATCATGTAGAAACCTTCAAAGAAGGTAACAGATGTACCAATAGAAAGAAGAAACAATACCCTACATTCTTGAACGATAGAAATATCATTTGGAAGTTAGCATAATCAACTATTAGTTTACAAAGTGGACCTTCGATCTTAGATCGAGCACTTCGGAGTTAAGGCAATCACACACAATTAGCAGCTTGTCATCATAATCAACTCCATTGTTTAAGTCAACTACATAGAGGCCAAAAGTTTGCCAACAGGTCAAAACGAGCAAGTCTTACCAAGAATTTGAAGCACATAGAACTTGTTGTTGTTTTCTCCCACATTTGTTTGATTGAGCATGGCATCGAACACCTCCATTTGCTGCACACACATCGATGCATTGTTGACCCATTGCCAATGTAATCATTCACAATAAGAACTCCGAGAGCATCAATAGGATTTTCCATTACTTGCATACCTTTCGCACATTTCTGTAACATATCAAGTGCGAATTCTCTATTCATCTCACCTCCGTCAGGTACGTACTAAATGCTCTCATCCGAAAGAACTATATCTAAGCCGCAGTGAAGTACCATTAGAAAGTAATTAAGTGCCGCCTAAACTTCCAATGTGACCTTTCTAACCGTGCAAAAAGAAAGAAACTTACACCATATATCTTGCCCTCATAAACGTGATAACTATTTTTGATTCTATCATCAATGTACTGGTCGAGCACAGCACGTCCCTTCTTCAAAACCACAACTTTGGCATCTGCAAACATGAGCATAAGGTACTTCAAGTAAGCTTTCATCAGCAACAATCTGGAAACATTTGTCATTCACGAGAAAGCTCAAAAACCAACGGTGAGGCCATCCTAGATTACGCGACATAATTTGAAGCAAGAACTGCCTTCTCTATTGAATTCTACAAATGTTGATGACAAATATTCAAATACGTTCGAGTAAAAAAAATAACATAAGGGCAATCATTCCAAGTAAGTCCCCCCAAGTCCATACTCTATTCAAAAAGAGCAACAGCTCAATAATACGAGATTCTCACCTTCACCATCTTTTAGTGCATCCATGTCGGCCGAAGCACCGGTCTTAGCTTCCAAGGCTTCAGTCAGCCGCTCAACCAGGTCACTTTTCTTACCGCTTGTAGATAAGCCTCTGGTGGACAAAGCTTCTTTGATTTCTTTCACATTCATATTATTTATGTCCTCCACCTTGATACTTTCGTCCTCCTCTTCATCAACTTTGCCATCAACCACCAGTTTACTATCTTTTGAAGCTTTAGCCTCAGCTTCAACAACGTCAGTGAGCCGGTCAACCAACTCACCCTTCTTTCCAGAAGTAGACAAGTCTCTTTGGGATAGAGCCTCTTTGAGTTCTTTTGCAGTCATTCCGCTCACATCTTCCACTTTGAGCCGTTTCGCATTCTTGCTTTCCTCCTCATTTGGCGGAGAATCCGAAGATCGTTTCCTTTTCTCTCCATTCGCCCCATCTTTGTGCCCGTCTTTGGATGCAGCTTCTTCCTCTGCAATTGCTTCATCAAGTCGAGAAGCCTTCCACCAAACCTTGTCAACACCTCTTGAAGCATGCAATTCCCGAAAATAGAAGACCAAGGATTCATGGTTCTAACTGGTCAATACAATTGCTCACATTGTGGAAAATTAAAATTTGGATGGGGTCAAATCTTATACCACCAGAATCAGTGAAGGACACTGCATCTGCTGGTCAACAATTGCACCCAAAAAAAGTCCTCATATAACCCTACTAAAAAATCAAGGCCAAATTTGAGCTTCTTGGTATTCTAGGTGCTAGAAACCCCCCTTTCATATTTCCACAATGCATTAGGCAATGTCCGATTTTTTTTTTAAAAATACGATGGTTCCCAAATACAATATTGAAATACTTACGCTTGCAGAAAGAATATCAAAAATAAAAAGCAGAATCAAAGATGTCTCATGGCAGAATCAAAACTGTTCGAAAGAAAAGTACTCCGTATATACCAGAACGGGTTTCAGCCCAGTCGTGTCCAAGCCTCGCTTCTCCAGCTCATCTCGAAGCCTACTCACAGTCAGTTTGCTCGACATGATTACCTGAAATCAGTTCCACAGCTCCCTCACCATCAGTTGAACCATCTCAGATAGTAAAAGGAAGCCCACCTCTACTGCAATTGTACATGCCAGAACAGTTCAAATCACCAAGACAAAACAAAACAAAACAAAATATGATAATCATCTCCTAGAACTAAAGAGCTTGCTCATGACTAATAATGTGAGTAAGACATGGTCACTATTCAACTTGATAATTTAATGATTACTTTGATGAATAATCATTTTCATAGCGTCCGTTTTCATAAGCAAACGAAACACCTAAGTGCACTTCCAGAGACATCTTTCAATTCTCACCTCCCATTTCGTACTCCCAGAATCATCCTAAAGAAAAATGCAAAATGCAAAATGCAGGGAAACGAACACCACCAACCAAATCATAACGAAGAATTACGTCACACGCGTTACAATAGCAAAAACATTCACGTTCGTCCATCCACAAACTGGACAGCCTTGCGGGAGCTTTTTAAAGATTCAAATTCTCTGTAAATCAATACAGCAAACTTTACAAAACCAACACTTGCTCCTAGCCAAATGTCCTCAGGGTTGTAGCACCAGGAGAACTCAGGAGAAAGTAAGAAAACAGAGCATAAGAGTCCATACCCCCTTCCGCCTCCCCTTGCGGTCGCTCCGTCTTTCAAGCTCAGTATCGCATGCTCTGGCCTCCACCACAACGATGACGGCGCTCAAAAGAATCACGAAGGAAAAAAGAAACACAGCTTGTGCGAGGAAGGTTTACCAAAGACTGAGGAGAGTATTGAGTTAGCTCCTTGGAAGTTCCGTGCGTGCAAGTTGGATTGGAAGGAAGCAGATTAATACATACACAGCGTTGTTGTAGAATTTGGAAAGATTAGACAAGAGGTTGAGGAATGAATCGTGAGGTTGAAGAATTGCAATTCGTGTCCATGCAGAGTCGGCAAGCGTAAGGTCTCGACGCCGGCCGGGCTTCGGAGAAGTCGCCTGCTGGGACGGGCGAGGAGCTTGGCGATGAAGCTGCGCAGCAGCGCGAGCGTGTCAAGAGGTGCCTGGAAAACCATTTTTAGAGGAGGTCGAAACGTGGAAATTGTCTCCTGCTCACCAGAGTCCACTCTAAGGTATTGACCCTAATTACAACTGAGCATTGTTCCTATTTTCAAACATAAATTAATTTTATTAGGGCTTCTTGGAAACTGAAAGAAGATTCCAACGCACTTTAGCATGAATCATTTAGACATTGTATGAATAAGTTATGAATTTTTAAAGTTTAGTCTTCAAGATTTATTAATACGGTGGAAACACCTAAAATTGTCAAAATGAGCAATTCAGCATAAATGGAGGCACCTTTTCCAAAAAAAAATATTTTTATAGTATTAACAATTGAAAGTCACAAACTTTAAAAAAAAAAATAGAGTTTTTGGATATGGCATGTAATTTCTATGAATTTCCAAAGTGGAAACTCCTTAGACCACTGAAATTGTCATATAATTGAACCTAAAACCAAAATTTAACTAAATTAGCAATCAACTAATAGCAATTAAGTAAAAGATCAATTTATGATGCTTTTGAAGGCCACTTTAATAGAAGTCTAGGATACAAGTGTCTCTTTTGTGTCCAAATGTAGGGTGTCATTTTGGGGGAAATGTTGATTGTGGTTGTACATACCTTATTGCCACTACAAAGATTTTTAATGTGTTTTACTTGAAATGTGTGTGCCTTAGAGAATTCATCTATTTTTCCATCAATTGTTTGCACCTTGTAATCAAAGTAAGCATTTCGTGCCGAAAGATAAATAATTCCAATCTTTTTGTGGACTAGTATAAAAATAGAGCTTTGTTCATATTATATCCCGGCATTCAATGCTACAAGTAACTATAGGTTTCTTGTCAAATAAATAATTAAATTGAAGAAATGCAATTTGGATGAAAATTTTAAAAAAAATAATGTATTTTTTTTCCATACAAAAATTCATATTGGGAATCTATTTTTAGAAATATTATTTGCTGCACTTGTCCACCACGTACAATATATGATTTCATGTATAAAATTATCAAAACTTAATAAACTTTATACAAATTTTAGAAAACCTTGAATTTTTATAAGATGCTTTTGGCAATTTCATGCAAATCTTTTTATTATTTCTAATTAAACCTCTAAAGTCTTCAGGTCTATTTATCATCAAAAACCACTCAAAATTGCCATTTCTATTGCATGGAGCAAAAGCAATTAAAAATTGGCTTCTAATTTATATATATGAAGGACTAAGGATCTTATACTAGACTATTATAAGAATGTGTGGTAGAAGTTTCAAAAACTTTGACTACGTATATTGCAAAATATTTGAGTTTCAAATGAAGAAAATAAGTTTTTAGTACTTTACATGACTAGATTATAAGATTTTGAATCTTCTTTAGCTTAAATCTTTGTACGACAGATTTTAGGTTTTGAATTATTTATATTGAATAATTAAATGAAAATTTTGGGATAAAAAATCCAAATTGAAACAACAACTTGATTTTCATTTTTTCAAAAATTAATAATTAAAAGTTGGTACAAAGGAAATTAAAAATTGATATCATTCCATTTTGATCAATGAGATGAAAGTTATGAAGAGCTTTGATTTGTGGGTTGTTATGGATTCTCTACTCTAAAATAGACTTTGAAGTCTTTTATGTATTTCAATTTTCAACATTTCGGAAAAAAATAAAACCATAATTTTTAAATTGTTTATAATAACATTGCAACCATTGGAATTGGCTTTTTTCAATTTCATAATTAAATTCTTAACAATTTAGTAATTTGAACCATTCTCTGTTTCTTTCTACTTTCTATTTTTTTCCTATATATTGTACAATTCTGAATGATCTAAAATTTTTCAAGCATATAGCCAACTTGCTTTGAAGAATCAATCTAAAGAATAACCATCATTTTGGACATTTTTCATACAAATGTGCAGTTGTCCTATTTTTTGCAGGGCCAAATAAAGGATTTTGTAAATTCAAGTCAAAGCAATTTGCTTCTTCCCTACCTCATAAAGGGCAGACCCATTTCAAAAAGGGCAAATCCAATGAATTCAAGGAGAAGACAAGCGTCCCATTCTTTTCTTTTGCAAACACTACTCAAATTTTAGTGACCACCGTGCATTGCAAGCTTGACCATGAATTGTAAAAATCTTGGAATATTATAGAAATTTTACGTGTACCTTTTTTAACTCTCTTATTTTTCACTGAGCACAAAAAAGGCATCATTTCAAAATATTCTCACAGAGATATTCTCCTTCAAAGTGCGTGGCCCTATATTTCTATTGACCCAAGAAAAACTTCAGAATTAAATATCTCCAAAACTGTGCAAACAAATAATATGAAATTTTTGAGGTGCTAAATTTCAATGTTAACTTCAAGATTCTACGGTTACATTCTATCCAATCTCAAGAAAAAATGAGCAAAAAAATTGCTCAAGTTGTTGGCATTTTGGGCCCATTTTGAAAGAACACCCTCTTTGGATCATTAGGGGTAAAGACCACTCAATCATTGTTGCTTCTTTTAGTCAACTTGTTTGACAGCTTTTCAATTTAAATGGTAATAATGTGAAGATTGCATTATTGAATCTTGATGAAACTTTATTGTTGAATTAGTATTAACTATTGCAAAATTGAATATACTTAAATATCCTACAATCATTTTATTGAATTGTATAATGACAAAAAATTTCAAAGGCATTTGTGAGCAAGGGTGAATATTTAGCCACAAATGAGTAACGAAACCAAACTTTACATTTAGGGATATAAAGTACCTATATAACAACAATGTGAAGTGTCTTTTAGTGGGTGTGCAATTTCACTTTTGATGCATTGTGGATTTAGTAATACAAAATACATACAATTTGGGATTCCAACTTTTCCCTATATCATACTTTTGAAAATAATTTTCAAGCTTTCCAAAATTGGAATTCCTTTTGCTAACTTCTATGATGTTTATGTTTCCATGTGATTAAGGAGAAATTACATTTTAGAAATAACTTCATCTTGTTCTCAAATTGAAAACAATCAAAAAATTCAAGTCCAATTAAAATCAGTTTTTTATAAATTGAAAAGTTGCCTCTCCCACTTTTCATGTGCCTCTCTCTAGAATATTGCCAACTAATAATTTCAATTTTTTTCTTGCAAGATGTTGCAAACTTCCATATAGAACTCTGGAAAAGCTTCTGTATCTTCTGCAAAGCTTGGCCGATTTTTGTATATAGAAGTCCACCCTGACCATACTTACCTTAGAGCATCTTGTCTCAATGAAATTCATATGGATAGGGAAGAACCCCCCAACAGCTTGTTGTATCCATAAATATATAGGGACGGGATTTTTGAATTTGCTATAGGGGAGAGGTAGTGTAAAATTAAACCCTAATAATCAAGAAACTTGCTTATATGAATTAAAACACACATTGTTACCCCCATTTATCTAATGACCATTGTTTTTTTATCTGTTGTTATGTTATTGCATGTACTTAATACATATACAATACAATGTAAAATTTTCAAATTATAGGGAAGAATTGGTGGCGATTCTCATTCCCTATCTCCATATTTGCTCCCTTCGTCCACACGGGGATAGGGATATGGAAGAATTGGTGGGGATGCTTTTTTTTTCCCCAAAGAGATGGTGACCATTGCATAAAAAAACACACGTGAAAGAACAACAATCAATCCGGTTCCTGCGGACGAGGTAACCTAAGAGAGGTTAAGCAATAGCTGCTATTTGGGCTTGTGAAAACTATCAGAGCAAAAGACTCTGTTCTTGCACTAGGAATCTTAGAAATCTTGACTAATGAGTAATTTATGCTCTTCACTACATCTATGGAAGTAAGAGAGATTATTGTTGCATTGTGTCATGCCACATGATGGTGTCCCACCATGCTTGTTCACAAACTTGGTGAGAAGTTGAAATCTGTCCTTAGAAAATGAACCTTTTGCACGTATACCAATAAGGTAAACCAGCCCATTGAAGTCAAACTTTCGAGTCTACCCCCATGCCATTGCTAAAAGTTTTCAAATTTTTCCCACATGGAGAATAATGTGAGAAATAGTGAGAGCAATTGAAATTATATTTTTGAACAAAGTATGAATTTGTTACGGATTTTTGAAATGATTTGTCCAAAAGAGTCAGTAGACTACCCCATAACCAACAAAAATTGTATCCAATATGCTCTTCTTAAGCACCTAAAGTGATCACAATAATTTTTAATGTAGAAGGCCATGAAAAGTCACTTCTTACAATTATTTACACTAAAAAAATAGGTGTTCCTAATGAGGTCACTAAACACTCCATTGGTGTCAGGTTAAACATTGATTGTGGCCAAAAAAAACCTGTCATGGGATCATTAGGTGTCCACTATGGATCATTTGACCACAATGGGCTGATTTACCTTATTCCAAAGTATTGCCCATCTGAAAATATCACAAGCAATGTTGAAGGAAGAGATAGCAGAACAATAATTGCCCTCTTGGTCGTGATATCCCGGTGTAATGCCCGTGATAATTTCCTGCCATGGTGGGGATGCTCTTACACGGTATGAAAAAACTCAAACCCAAAACCGTGGGTCTGATGCAAGACCGTGCAGTTGAGCCCAAACTGTCCTCACCGCTTCTGAACTCGCGTTTCTGCCATCACCATCGTCGAATCCTTCACAATCGCAATTGCAAAGGTACGTAGGATTAAGAAGGTCTTGTCATGTTAGTTATCTGATTCCTGATCCCGTTGCACCGCCAGAAATCATACATTAATGCAAAGGATCGCATTCTTTTGGAGCTTGAATTTCGTCGTTGTCTGGTATATTCGTGAACCTTCCCAGTTTTATAAAGTCCCAGTTAGGGTTTGGGCCAGTCTCTTTGGAGCCAGAAGTGCTATGCTGTCGAAGTTGGAGAAGCCCCCCGCCTTGTTCTGTTGCTGGTTCGCTAGGTACTGTTTTTGATAGTTTGGCAACCTCCAATGCTGAGGATTCGTCAAACTAATTACATCTAATTGCAGCCATGAAAATCCTCGCCTCTGGTTACTCCTTAATTCGGAAGAGGTTGCCTTGAAATTCGATTCCTCCGATTGGGAATTATTGTCATTCTTAACAATGGAGGCTTGAAGAATGGCGCAATCATGTGCGTGCAAATTCCGCAGGGGCAATGTGAATGGTGATGCCGCTCTTTGGTGTTAGGGTAGGGGCTTGTTGAAGAGCTGGAGGGGAGAGAACCCTACAACCCTACAACCGAGGGCCATGAGTTTTCGTCGAAAATTTACGTCGGTGCTAGTACTTGCGGTGACGGGAGTCGGAGCATTCAGCATCTTTGACGACTATCTCATCTTCCAGCAGTGTAGCCAGTGAGTCTTTTCTCTATGCCTTGCTTTCTATATCTCTGTTGTTAGGTTTTGAGTCCTGAAATCACACATGAAACAGAGGAGAAAAATGGCGCACATGGTGATGATAAGTGAATCTTCTTCTGTATTTTGTGTACATGAAGTTTAGGTCGAAAGCTCTTGATCTAGGAGCAGGTGTGCATTGTACTCCTGTTCTGACATTAATCTCTCTTTTGAGACTCTTTTGAATGTGGAAATAGATTTGGTGTAGAAGCATCCCTTTGCAGCAGTCGTTTCACTAGCTCTGAACATGACGGGAATTGGTTGACTAGGAGTGCTTTGGAAACGGCAAACACAGATGTGGAGCTGAAAACAATTTTGGGCGAGAACATTGAGCGAGGGCCTCTGTACGCGGCCACTATGGGGGTAGACCGTGAGGGCAACTCAGCAAACTGCAGCTTTCCTGTAACGGGAAGCTTGGCGAAGGGAAATATCCATCTTCGAGCGGTCCGGTATGAAGGTAGGGCCTCTGTTGAATTCTTTGAACCATAGTCCTTGAAACTGCCACATTCTGCAAAAGAGCAGGAGAAATGTTTCCTTTAATCCTTAATTTCCTCATACCCGCTCACTGGAAATCACCATCTTAACGCAAGGTTCTTGAATTTCAAAATTCAGTTCCAGGATAACCGCAAGCTTCTCTCTCTCTCTTTTTCTGTCCGAGTGCGTCATGTCCATCTGAGCATGAATAATTTGATAATCTTCTCCTTGACTTGTAAGCATTGCCTTTCCGGTCGGCAGAAACTGAAAGTGCGTCCTACGTCGTCTGCTGGCCTCAGGGGAGTAGGAATTTTGTTGGTTCTGGAGGCTTTGCTCGCCAGGTCCTCTATTACCATACCAGTGTGTGCGGGTATGGAATCTTTTCACCTATGACGTACCCACTCTAAAATGTGCAGCATAAGTGAAAAGAGTGTATACCTGCACAGCACTGAACCCTACCATTTGAGAAATCTCAAAAAGATTAAGCGACAGCTTAGGGGATGTCCCTTTAACCCTTTCTAATGACACTACGCTTTTAGGGGACGTATGGACTTCTCAATGTGTTCACAATTTGACATGTGGAATGAGTCCATCCGATTTGAACGAAGGACAGATTCTCAGTGTATACCCCCTTAATCTGATTAATCTGACTACTAGGGAGATAGTCATATTAGGGTCAAATAGTTTGAATGTGTGACAATTGTAGCACAATTGATTAGAATGTTTTAAAATTGAATGTGCTACAAGCGATGATAGTGTGGTAAGTGTGCAGGATATTCCAGAATGCCATTAAAGAGAGGGTTAGATTAAAGATTAAAGAGGTCTGAGTGTAAAGGAAATATGCAATCACAGAGTGTGTCATTGGAGAGGATTGAGTGTAGGATGTGCAAGAACTTATCAAAATGTTTCTAAAATGTAAGTTAGTCGTGGTAGCCGAACAGGTAAAGAGCATCGGAAGTGCCTCTGATTGCGTGACATGGTCGTGATGTGGCAGAGAAGTACAAATGGTTGACGCCATACTTCCCCGGTTCTTCTGGCGGGCGATGGGAGGTGTTAGTACTGGAAGCTCTGGTGCCCACTGACAAACCACCTGCGCATAGACGCCTTAGTCTGATCCAGAGAAGGCCCAAGGTAGGAGATCGAGGAGATGGGGGACCATGTGGATCGCCCAACACCGCAGGACACCAGGAAGTCTGAGATTTCCATTTTGGCAGTCATGCAACGTAAATGTGGGTGCTCCAATCATTTAAGCAACTCGTGCAAGTTTTTGGCATTTGAATGCAACTCCTTTGTGTCGAGATTGTATTGTATTGATTGTTTGGACCTGCAGGGCCCGGCGGCCATTCCTGGAATTTTGCGTCTCCTCTCATCGTAAGATTTGGATGTCTTATTATATGGCTCAGAGTTATGGTTCTACAGACGTGCGTTCTGAATCTATAATTTATTCTTTCCACGGAGAGGGAGACGTATATTGCTTTTCTACTTCGTACTCTTTTCTGTTACGAATGAGAGGTCTTCCTATCAAGTTGTGTACAAGTGAGAATGCAGAAAACGCATGGAGGCGATAAATGTGCTACTGTATGCTGATCAATCCTGTCCTTGTAAGAAGGCGGCCAAACAAATCCTGTCCTTGCAAAGAATTGAGATGACACTGAGTAGCGTTTTGTAGCACAGCAGATTAGAGATGAATTTGTAGTATTTTCGATAGACTGGGTGTGAACTTAATATTAAGCATGCGTTTCCAATCATCAGCTTCTCTTCTTGCAAATTTACGTGTTTAGAGCATCTTGGCAAAATTACCGTGTCACCTCCGAATTCCTCGAGCTTGACAGGAACAATTTTCGACAATTTGATCAGTTGACCCTGGACGTGACTATTTTCACGATTCCATGAGTCTTAGTACTTGTGGGCTTCAGTTAACTTTCATCAGTGGAACTCACTTTGGACATTTGTGAAAATTCACTGTGCACGTCGGACACGGTATCCGTGCAACCCGAATACCAGCAATTTTTGACGTAAGTTACCAGACCCGACTCACTCACGACGACGCTGTGTCCCGCCTCTTCCCTGTCGCCGATCCTACTTCACCGATGTTCAACTTCAGGTCAGCGCAGCGCGGTGCCAGTAGGATTCTTCGTACGAAGAGCTTCTCAAAGAGCTTCGAATCGCCCAATTTGGTTCGCTATGGCTCTGGTTTGGCCAATTGCACTCGACGTGGGGTTTCGATTCTTGGTTTTGTGGTCGTTGCAGGCTTTTTCTATTGCTCTCTGTCTACTAGTGTTTTGCAACCACGTGTTTTCAATGAAGGTTGAGGTAGGAAGGAGGTGCTGGACTGCGTTAGTGTTTCTGCATTTAGGGTTGGAGTTGAAACCTAAGGTCGGTATTTTTTTTTTGGGGTGAATTAGGTTGGAGTACAAGATCCGAAGGCAAGGCTCGAGAAGATCAAGAAGCAGCTCAGTGCTGGTTCTGGGAGTGTGCTTTTACACGGGCCGTTGCTGAAGCGGTCCGAGACTGCGAGTTTCCCCTCGCATTGCTTGATTTTGGGATTAGAGCACATGGATTACATAACTCGAAGCTAATTGGAATTAATTCCATATTCTATTAAAAACCTCTTCTTAGTTGCAATCTTTTGAGAACTGTGTGAATCGATTTGCGTATAGAATGATATTTATTGGTCGCAAGTCTCAAATCTCATCACCGAATCACTGAAGATTGCTACGACTTTTAAACACTAGAAAAAACTGGCACAAAAAGACTCCGCTGTGACAATATTATCAGCAATGCTGCCAGTATTTCTCGAAAGTTGTACTTGCTTTGTGTAGCTAGAAGGTCTAGTTGAACAATGAATGATCTTGCAATACACCATATACTGTGGACCAAGGTAATCAGAGGAGACCACCGCAGCATTTGTTCTTCTAAATTGCGTGTGTGCATTTTGAACTTCTTGGAAGCTGCAAAGTGGCTTACACCCTTCTTTGAACATAACTGTTGTCGGCCACATCAATTGAACACTCACAGTATATGGTGTAGTAGGTTTCAGACCTTGCGGAATAGGTGTTGAAGGAGAGTGTGATTGCACTTGCTTGCAATTGACTTTGTGATTTTAATTGACCAATCACAGCATAACAACTTTGAGGACAACACTATCTGTACTTATCGTGTTGAGCATGAAAACTACGTACCTTAGCCACCTATGAGACGTTAAACACAACGAGGATGATGTAGAATTCGTTGCATAAATCCAATACGCTGCCATTACCCAAGTGGAGAGGTGTGAGACAAGTTTAACTTTGGAAACTATGGCATCCACTGCCATGATGATACGATATATCATTGAAGGCATTCACCGCAGAATGCATCGGAACCTACAAAATCTGAAACCCACTAGTATTGTTGCTTCCATGAATTGCTTGTGGCTATGATCAAAAGTCTGAAATTGGAGTGCACTATTCCGTCTGTAGTTTAGAGAGTGGCGGAGGAGGTCAAAATAAGGTCTGTAGCGCCGCTTTTCCGTTCAAATGCAGTTGACTTGGCTCTTGACTTGCTGCTGCTTTTATTTAAGTGCTTTTAGCAATGTCAAGTTAATTTCACAATCGTGTGACACTTCAATTTACTGCCCAATGTTCTGTGTGGGCAGCTGCGTAAATGGAATCAGCAAAGGGTTTCTCTGGATTCTTCAACTGGGAAGATGGAGTACAGGTAAGATTCAAAGTTCTTCTGCATTGTCATGTTGATGACGGAATAGGAGTTGGAAGTGATCTATGTCCAGTTCAATGATCCAAATTATAGTCACGAAGTAGATTGAGTTTTTTGAATAACTTTAAATGTTGGATGAATTCGGTATCGATCTCTAACCGTTTATCTATTTTTTCTCACTTTCAACATCTGAATCGATTAGACCACCGAGTTTGTAGGGGTTCAATTAGTCTGGCTGGGTAGGCTATACTCCATTGAATTCTGAAAGTCATTTAATTTATCGGAGATCGGACTGGTCGGATACAGACTGGGGATGACTTCAAGCATTCTCTTGTGTGCACCTATTTTCATTTTGAGTTTTGCAACTGGCAGCCTACGCTCATCTGTATCTTGAAGATTGTCCTGAGTGTTGAATTTTATACACGGGAAGTTATCAGAGCTCGGTGATCGTTGTTTGTCTCGAGGCGTTCAGGTATCAAAGAGGCGACCCATCACCTAGAGAAATTATTCATTTTGATGCAGAACCACTGTCTCACCTTTGAACATCCAGTAAGACCTTAATGCAAGTGTTCATCATTTTTCTGCACCTTTTGATCATTTTTTGTTGCCCATATCACGTTATGCAATGAAAGCTATCTTAATCTAATGATGTTCTTTTGTAGAACTGGAACAGCTTCTGTTGGTGCTGCGGACTTTAAGTGATGTTGCATGGTGCCCATCTTGTATGCAATTCTCTGAGCTCTGACGGAGGGGCTGATTTATTCTAATTTATTTTGATTTTTCGTTTCAATAGTGCAGTGGAGACAAAAAATACGACGGATGTTGCTTTTGTATCCTTCCAATGCTTCTAATGAGGGGGACTGTGAGTTCGTATCAAAGAAATTTCTCCGTTTAGTAGACAATCAGAAGGACCTGCCTCATTGAATACTGAGATAGTTTTGCAGAAGTAATTCAACTAAAATGTTTGCAGAAGAGATATTAGGATGAACCAATGAGTAATCAGTTCTACCGCTTTCAAGATTTCTGTTCACTGTACGCCCTCTTTGATGCAAGAAAATGTCGTGTGGGGCTTACATTATCATTACTTAGACATTGGCACCTCTCAAAAGATGGAATTCTTCCTCTGTGCAGAGACACCTGCTGCGGCAAGAGCTTGGGTTGCAAGCTTGAGGTGAATATTATATAGTACGTAGCAGTTAGCAACGTGGTAATGATATTCAGAATGCATGAGTTGTTTATGTGAAGAACCAATCTCCCCGTCCTGTTTAATCACGTAGAAGAACTGTTGTGAATGTGAATGTGAATGATTTTCCTTGCCTTATTCCTAGTGCTTTTGCAATTTTAAATGGATGATGTCACACGGTCATGAAAAAAGGTGATTACTAGGGACCCCTTCGGCGTTCAAGGGTTAATATAACTAATTTTGACTGTGGCAGGAATAATGTTTGAGCTTCTAAAATGGGACGGCCAGGGTATGTGTAGGTAGGGTCAGGGTATGAGTAGGTAGGGTCAGGGTATGTGGAGGGTGAGGGGAAGCTCAGGGTTCAGGAAGTACCTCCGGCGACGTGAACTTCGGTGGTGGAATTTGCTCCAGTCTCTCGTGTACGCTCCGCGCCGGGTGTTTTTCAGATGTGTTTTTTGAAAGCTTGCCTGCACACGAGGGAGGCGGAGGTTCTTGGATGTGAGAGCTGTTGTTGCCATTTTTCGGTGTGGTGCAAGAAAGTGGCTCCGTTATTTCGTTTTTCCTGTGCTTCTGCGTGTTGCGTGCTGCGTGGTTTGGAGCAACGCGATTCTTCCGGTGAGTTGAGGATTCAGGGCTTTATGTTGTTGACGCTTTTGGTTAGAGTTCTGATTTTAGGTTGTATGTTTGACTAGTTATTTCTGTTGGGGTGGAGTTCCGTGTTCTCTTGCTGGTGTAGGTTTGAGTTTTCTTAATGTTCGTTTTCAGGATTTTTTTTAAGGAACTTGTACAGGTGCCGCATGATGCCTGTGATTACGTTTAAAATTTTTTGATCCGAAATTGAAAGCATGCTGCTGCTTTAGAGTGCTGCCTCGAAATTCACAGCATCTTTTTCATTAATGCATTGAGTATGGTGTTAGGAAAGCTGTAAAATATAGTTGGAATTACTCTTGATCTCTGCTTTATTTTTAAGTCAAGACAAAAAATTAGTGATTCTTATGCGTTCATTTCAATTTAGTTAGAAGAAAGCTTGAACTTCCCTTAGTCTGTAAGCCATGAAAGGCAATCTGATTCTTGAGCATTCAATTTGAAGCCAACAATTTGAAGAATGAATATAGTTTGCATTCCACCACAAAATCAATTCACATTTCTTCTGAAGAGGGGTTTCAATCTAGGGTTCTGTCTAGATTATCTCAGGCTATTATTATTCACTCTTTAAAAAACAACTAAGTATCTGTTTTCTTTAACATAGGGTATAGCAGAGGTATTGGACTTTGCTGCTTTTTAGGGCAATTTTTACCGCCAGGTTATACGTCTCGTAGGCTATTGTTGTCTGGAATGCGCCAATCTCCTAGGAACTATTTTGTTGCATACTTGAAGAGAGATGAGGGAATGCTCTTCGCTCACCTTTGAATACTTCAATGATCAATACTAGGCATTTATCCTTATTTAGAATTGTCGATAGAAATGACAGCTACAGATTTGTGAATCAGTGCTAATCATCGTTTGACTCCTGTGTGATATTTTGCCCTAATTTAAAGGTGCTATAGAGCAATTAGAGGATGTGGCATGCGAGTATGTACGATCGATTCCTTAAGCAACTTATTTATTCTCCTGTGTTTTTTTGCGTCTACCTAGGGTTCCGTGCGCTCCCCTCCTCTTCCATGTTCTTTTGTGTCTGTGTACTGCTTGGCTGGCTATGCGTGGACTTATCTTTGTTTATGCGATCTTTGTTTCGGAGTCAGCTTGTGGAAGCGTGTTTCGGATTCTGCGGATTTTCAGCAGCATTGTTCCAGGTGAACTTCGACTTCTGTGGGGTTTTTTGCCTTGTTTTTGTTTTTGGTTGGCTATAGTGTGATGCAGCGTCATGTATAGTTTGTGGAAGAGTTCACCCGTTCTAGGGTTTAGGCGTGCTTGCTTGCTTTTCTGCTCGAGGTAAGCTCCCGCAGCTGTTTGTCATCAACTGCATGGATACCCTAATTAATTGTAGGTGCATTTGCTTGTGCAGGGGCACTCTCCATCATACTATGGAGCCTATGGTAGAGTCTATCTTCTTCAAATCGGACACAACAGAGCTAGTTAAGTGTTTGACCAATCCCGATGGCACGATTGACTTTCGTCTATTGGGTCGGAGTACAGGGTTGGAACCAGATTCCATTATGTTGTGTAGCGAGTGGATTCCTGTTACCCTTGACCTTCAGTCAAAGTCTATGTGGACGAAGATTAAGCACGCTTTGGGAGTTGCAGGGACGATTGAAGATCCCTTGGTGGTCAGTGGTCGTCCGACACTCACAGTTGTAGTTCCGACAGGTATGTTTGATCTTTAAACCAGTAGATGAGGTTGAAATACTTAGGGTTATGTAGGTAATTTGTAGATAATTTTTTATGTTTATAGATTAAGTCAAATGTATTGTTGGAATTTTGGCTTTCAATTCCATTTCTTTGTACATTTTAAGTAATTTTTTTTGTATTGCTTTTTTTTAATAAATTTAAACTCTGTTTGGAAGGAGATGAGAGATATTATGGAGATATCACTACTCTCCGTGAAGAAACAAGTCCAGTATACAAAGAGTAAAAGTCAAGAGGTCTCAATGATAATTTCAAAACAGTTTTAATTAACTACTATGGAGTAGATAAAATTGACTCCTCTCCAACAGGTTCTAAGAATGCAAAACATCATGGCAACCGGAAGGTACGATGCATGATTCATCTATGTTATTTAGTTTTCATTCTATTATTATAATTTAATAGTTGATAATTTAAAATATTTTCTATACACCTAGCACTAATATGAGAGTACAAAAGTTCTAACCATCAATGCTTTACTATTTCTTTTCTATTTCTGTAGTGATAAAAAGATGACTAATTTAGATGTTTCACTTGCAGTTGTGATGGATGATGATTGACCATACGCATGATATATATGTGTTATTTTTTTGCACCATCCTCAATTTATTCAAAAATTTGTCATCATTTGATATTTTAACAAGTAACTACACTTATTTCATTTCAAAATTCATATAATCAATTTTCAATTAAATGCCTCAAATTAAAGGATGTTGAAAAAAATCACATTTGATTTATTATTTGAAATTCATTCATGATTAAGACCCGAATCATTTAATGCCTCAAAAATAGAAGATGATAGATCATTATTAGTAAACTACTTATCTACAATAAACTTGTAGTCACCAAAAGAGCCATAATTAAAATTTCACTCTATGGCTGAAAATGTTCTAGGTAATGTTCTTCTCTGGATAGTCAATGTAATGACTTATTGAGCTTGGTATTGAAGCACCTTCTTAAACGGCCTCTTAGAATTAGGGAATTGTAAAAGCTAATCTCCTAAATCTCCAAAAGATAAATGTGCTACTAATCTAATCAACCACTTCATGAAAGATGATATTTTAAAAATTTTAACATTATAGATATTGATTTGCCTAAAAATGACTTTTTAATTGTCAAGCCCATTAAAGAGGCATTTGATGATAATTGTTTAGGGTTACAATTGATAAACATAAACAATTATCATCAAATGCCTCTTTAATGGGCTTGACAATTAAAAAGTCATTTTTAGGCAAATCAATATCTATAATGTTAAAATTTTTAAAATATCATCTTTCATGAAGTGGTTGATTAGATTAGTAGCACATTTATCTTTTGGAGATTTAGGAGATTAGCTTTTACAATTCCCTAATTCTAAGAGGCCGTTTAAGAAGGTGCTTCAATACCAAGCTCAATAAGTCATTACATTGACTATCCAGAGAAGAACATTACCTAGAACATTTTCAGCCATAGAGTGAAATTTTAATTATGGCTCTTTTGGTGACTACAAGTTTATTGTAGATAAGTAGTTTACTAATAATGATCTATCATCTTCTATTTTTGAGGCATTAAATGATTCGGGTCTTAATCATGAATGAATTTCAAATAATAAATCAAATGTGATTTTTTTCAACATCCTTTAATTTGAGGCATTTAATTGAAAATTGATTATATGAATTTTGAAATGAAATAAGTGTAGTTACTTGTTAAAATATCAAATGATGACAAATTTTTGAATAAATTGAGGATGGTGCAAAAAAATAACACATATATATCATGCGTATGGTCAATCATCATCCATCACAACTGCAAGTGAAACATCTAAATTAGTCATCTTTTTATCACTACAGAAATAGAAAAGAAATAGTAAAGCATTGATGGTTAGAACTTTTGTACTCTCATATTAGTGCTAGGTGTATAGAAAATATTTTAAATTATCAACTATTAAATTATAATAATAGAATGAAAACTAAATAACATAGATGAATCATGCATCGTACCTTCCGGTTGCCATGATGTTTTGCATTCTTAGAACCTGTTGGAGAGGAGTCAATTTTATCTACTCCATAGTAGTTAATTAAAACTGTTTTGAAATTATCATTGAGACCTCTTGACTTTTACTCTTTGTATACTGGACTTGTTTCTTCACGGAGAGTAGTGATATCTCCATAATATCTCTCATCTCCTTCCAAACAGAGTTTAAATTTATTAAAAAAAAGCAATACAAAAAAAATTACTTAAAATGTACAAAGAAATGGAATTGAAAGCCAAAATTCCAACAATACATTTGACTTAATCTATAAACATAAAAAATTATCTACAAATTACCTACATAACCCTAAGTATTTCAACCTCATCTACTGGTTTAAAGATCAAACATACCTGTCGGAACTATAAACTTTAGAAGTACTTGGTGCTTGATGTCATGTGCTAAGCGTTGTCTTCTTGACATTTATATATTATCCTTTAGATATAAGCAACATTATATGGGTCATATGGTCTAAATTTCAACATCTACAATTCTCACTTCTATAGAATTTATCTATACCAGAGAAAAAACATTTCATCTAAAATACACTTTGCATTTATGTCAAACAATACATCACACAAGAGGACTGCACTATAATTTCCACCTATGTTTACAGTCTACAATATGTTGTAAGCTAATTATTTAATATGGTATTCACTGTCTAAACATCGAGCTAGTTTTATATATAGGAGAATCATGATTGCTGAAATAACATATGAACTACAATACAATGTCTTCATTGTAAAGTAATATGACATGGCACATATATCTGCAGGAATTAGGCACTAAAAGAGTTCAATATTCATCTGCTTTTATATTACTATATGCCATCTACGCTTGAACTCTTCTCTAGAACAGTAACTTGGTGATTGTCTAGTGATCTACTGTAGATTCACTCCAAATGCTTGGTCATCTCGACTTTCAAACCATGGGCCAACAGCAAGGTAGACATCTGGCGGTATTTAACAACAGAGCCGGGCATCATTTGGAATTTGAAGAACCTGCAAAGAATAGCAAGGGACATCCGCATCTGCAACATAGCTGAGTCCTTTCCAAGGCAAATCCGAGGTCCCGCCTACATTCAAAGACACCCGGCAGGCCGATGATCATCAAAGTGGCTCAATCCACTATGCACTTGCGCAACCAAGACTAATGTTTGCCCCGACCTCTTGGTCCCTACGACAGTACAATGGAAAATTCACATCATAATAGCTGCGTTCAAGTTTTAGAAAATTGAACTGGCAAGCATTGGTTGGCTTACTTGAAAAGCAGCGAATTTGAATGGAGATTCAGGCTGGACAACTCCGTTTGCAATCCATCTAGCGGGTTTGAACTCTGTTGCATCAGGGCCCTACAAAGATGGCATTCGCCCCATTGCGTAAGGAGCGTACATAATCATGCTGCCTTTCTTTACTGTTGTGCTATCAGGAAGTATGTCATCGCAATTCGAAGTCAAAGCTTGGCATCTCCTCCAACTCCAACTAAGCAGGTATGCCCACTCCTTCAAAATTTGCCTGATGTGCAGTTTTCGCTGGAACTGCTCTTTCACTGAAGTCTATTCATGTGTTAGCATCTGAGCTATACTCTGGGTTGCTGTGTTACTATGGGTAAAGAGAAGAAGTGTTCGAAAAATCTCTCAGAGTGTCTGATCGCTTGACAATTACATGGTGTTCTTTAATGAATACACTAACTCGGTGATGTGATTGTGCAGAGAGTCTTCACATTTGGGAAGGGCAGAAGTCAAGGAAATATGAGTATGAAGAGCTTGGTAAGCTTTGCTCGGGCATTGACTCTCTAAATTCCTGGTCTGGATCTATGTATTTCAGAAATCCCTAAGATGAACTTTAGTACCAAACAAATGTTCATCTGAATATTGACTCCACCACTGCATTTGGATGGCAGCTCGGTGGAAAGGGAGAAAATCTTGCTGAAATGTCAAGCATCGGGCTTTCGGTGCCACCGGGCCTCACTATCACCACTGAAACTTGCCAAGAGTACACCTTGAATAGAAACAAGTTGCCAAAAGGACTTTGGAATGAAGTACTCGAAGGCCTTCGGACTGCTGAAGAGGACATGGGGGCAGCTCTGGGAAATCCATCCAATCCCCTTCTCATTTCGGTTCGTTCAGGGGCAGCTGTGAGTAATAGAATTTCTCCTATGCTATAAGCTTCTATCTGCAGTACTATGTGTGATAGCTTCAATATGAGGAGGATAGCCTTGTTTTCAGCACATTTACAAGAAAATCGTTTTTATCATCGGTTTTCTGTCATTAAACAAGAGGTGATTCTTGATGCCACAGAACTTAGTTTGTAGTAAGTATTTTCTCAGATGGGCTCCCAGCATCCATCTCTGAGGATTAGATTGCACAGACACATTCATTTCCTTGAAGATCTCAATGCCTGGAATGATGGACACAGTGTTGAACTTAGGATTAAACGACGAGGTGGTTCAAGGTCTTGGTGGTCGCAGCGGAGAACGATTCGCCTATGATTCGTACCGACGCTTTATCGATATGTTTGGAGGTGTGGTGAGTATAGTTGCCAGATCACATGGCTTCAGCTTAAACATGGATACTGCACTTTGGAATGAAGTTAATGGATTTTTGATTTGAATCAGTTGGAAGTTTTGGCGAGAGGTTTCTCATGGGATTTTTCTGTGCGCACGTAATTTATTATTTGATTGGCATCTACTGTCTTTAAGATGTCAAAGCCTGAAACGTTTGTGGGACTGTAATAAGGTGATGGGTGTCTCCCACTCCCTTTATGAGGACAAGCTGGAAAGCATGAAAGCTGCTCGTGAAGTGCACCTTGATACAGACCTAACAACTGAGGATCTGAAGGAGCTTGTTCAGAAGTACAAAGGCGTCTACCGCAAGGCTATTGGCGGAGCTTTCCCTACTGGTAAACTGCTTTTTTCCTATCCTCCTCCTGTTTCGTAAGACGATTGGTGCATTCTATTGTGCCGAGTAAGAGACTTGGTGGAGGATCGAGACGATTGGTATGATGACAGTGAATTTTTTTCATAATGAACCCAAAATTTGATATGCTTTGCTGGTGTTAGTCTCTTCAAGGGAAAACTGTTGTTGTGGAAGCGTTCCTTGATCTCACAGGTTGTATTTATTGGCAGATCCTGTGGAGCAGTTGCGGTTGGCTGTTATTGTAGTCTTCGAATCATGGAATAGTTCGCGGGCTGTAAAATACCGCAGTATTCACCAGATATCTGGCCTTAACGGCACAGCTGTAAATATCCAAGCCATGGTGTTTGGAAACATGGGAGCTGATTGTGGCACAGGTGTACTCTTCACCCGTGATCCCAGCACCGGGGAGAAGAAACTCTATGGAGAATATCTCATTAATGTACAGGTTGGTTACATGTTCCAGCTTTGGCTTCGTCTGGTAATTGTGTTGCAATTCCAAATAATTAGTTTTCATGCACATAGCTATGGAGCTTGACGTGCTTCTACGATATTCATTGGTGCTCTTACAACTTTCTCTTGAGATTGCGTGTATCTCCAGGTTGTATATAAGCAGTCTGGCACTTCGGCATTGCATTAACGAACTATTGATTTAGTGTTCCCCCAACAGACACTTAAGGACTCCAGATTGCCTGTTCAATGTGTGGTTGTACGCATAAATTAGGAACGTTTTGGAATTGACGTATGCTTGTGCACATGCAGGGAGAAGATGTCGTGGCAGGCATTCGCACTTTCGAAGATATTGACACAATGAGACAAGCACTTCCAGACGCTTACAAGGAGCTGCTTGAGAATTGTGACATGCTGGAAGCTCACTACAAGGAGATGATGGTACTTTCACTGATGTGTCTCTGCTGTTACCCCTGTGGTTGCGAAACCTAATCATGGTCGAATCACGAGCTTGCTTTTCTAAAAATCGAATTGGAAGGATGCTCAATTAAAGAATTGGGGTGCATATTTGTAGCTTTCTTGTAGTAAGACTGCAAACTGAAGTAGTGAGATTGGATGTGAACGTCGCATTTGTCAATCTGTGAAACAGCTGTCTTAAGAAGCTGGCCATGTATTCCTCGTTGTAGGATATTGAGTTCACGGTACAAGAGAGTCGACTCTGGATGCTACAATGCCAATCTGGAAAGCGCACGGGCGAGGGGGCTGTGAAAATTGCGGTGGACATGGTTAATGAAGGGTTGATTGACACAGCTACTGCAGTTAATAGAGTGGAACCACAACATCTGGATCAGCTCCTTCATCTGCAGGTTTGACTTGACTTGACTCATTCACTTTTATAAGCACGTGCTAACATGATTTTTCTTGTGTGGAATGCTAATTTCTAACTTATGTTTTGATGGTAGTACTTTGAGAATCCATCTCTTTACAAGGATAAAGTGATCGCGACGGGACTGCCTGCATCTCCTGGGGCTGCTGTGGGCCAACTTGTCTTCCCTGCGGAGGATGCAGAGGCTTGGCATGCGCAAGGAAAACCGTGTATCCTGGTACAGAGCACTAAATTTTTCTTAATTTGGTGATTTAAATATTTGATAGAAATTTCAAAATGAATTGATTTGTCACATCGTGCTGTGTACTCTGATTGTTTGCTGTTTTGGACCTTCATCGTTTAAGCCATTTCTGAGGCAATCTTTCGATTTGAATCGTCATTTCTACGGTATAATGAACAAGAAATCTTCTTGCATTGTAGGTGCGTAATGAAACAAGTCCAGAGGACGGGGGCGGAATGCATGCAGCACGTGGAATTTTGACAGCACGGGGCGGCATGACCTCTCACGCTGCTGTTGTTGCTCGAGGATGGGGCAAGTGCTGCGTCTCTGGCTGCTCCGAAATCGGTGTCAATGAGCCGGACAGGGTGAGTTATCCAGCCAGTTGTTCTGATATCATTTTGGGAAAGTGCTTGTGCAAACAAGGATCGATTGCCACAAGCCAAGTGGTCACTGGGTTTAATTCAACTTGAGATAGACGTACTCAATGTCAAAGCTTGGAAGTTAAGGTGACGCTGCAATCTGATCTCAAATCGGTACTTTCTGTACAGACTATACAAGCGAGCGGCCAAACTTTGTATGAAGGTGACTGGATATCTCTCAATGGAACAACAGGGGAGGTCGTAACGGGCAAACAGCCACTGGCTCCTCCAGCAATTAGCGGGGACCTGGGAACTTTCATGAGCTGGGTTGATGGTTGTCGAAAACTGAAGGTCCGTGCAAGACCCATGTTGTATCTGACAGCTTTAAAAATGTTTATTGCGAATTTTACACCTTTTGTGACCACCTCTGAAACTGACAAGAAGGATACAACGAGTTCTCTTATACCCAAACCTGTAGGTGACTTTGGAGAAGCAGCTCATACATTCGCGGATGATGTTTCAGGTAATGGCAAACGCTGACACACCTGAGGATGCTTTGGCTGCTCGGAGAAATGGAGCAGAGGGCATTGGACTTTGCAGGACAGAGCACATGGTATTAGCTCCTAAACCTGAACCCGGATTTTCACTCGCAATTTTTTTGTCTCTGAAATAGGAAAGGATCTTTGGAATTCTCTGACTTTGAAATTTTTTAAGTAGCGAGCCTTGTCTTGTCATTAATGAGCCACCTTTACATGTCCGACTTTTCATTCTGAGCTCAAACTTTCTTGCAGCCTCTGGAACATCACTAACAAAGACGAGGTCCTCTTTTGGTTTATTCTATCTCTTTCCAGTTCTTTGCTTCTGACGAGAGGATCAAAGCAGTACGGCAGATGATCATGGCTTCAACCACTCCAGAACGTCAAGTGGCCCTCGATATATTACTACCCTACCAGCGTTCTGATTTTGAGGGCATTTTTCGTGTGATGGATAGTAAGTTGCAGTGTTTCAACTTGTCCAAATATGTCGTCACACTGTAAGTCTATGTGTTGATGGCTAACATATAATTCACATTTTCGAATTGGTTGTATTATACTAAAGATTTAGAGGGGACAGAAACGATGGAAGAGAGGATCTTGTCACCAACTATCAACCTCACATGTGCCCATATTAACTAAACGTTAATTTCTTAGACTGAGTTAGTTCACCGAGCTTCCCAGAAGTAGAAAACCGTTGTTAAATTCTCCTTTCTTTTTTTTTGCTGACATAGCCTCCGTTCAATGTCCGGGGAGAACCGGGGTTTAGTTATAAGGTAGCCGGTTGAAATGAAGAACTTCAAGCTGATATCCGACCGATTTTCTATAAAATTTTCTATTTCAAGTAAAAATTCGAGGAATAACCGAATGATTTCATTGAATAGCCGGTTTATAATGGAGAGGTAAGGATTTGGACTGATTGGCTTAAATTTCTCCCCGGACCCTGCCTCCGTTATATGAGCAGGTTTTCCAGTTACGATCCGTTTGCTGGATCCCCCTCTGCATGAGTTCCTACCTGAGGGCGACGTAGACGAGATTGTTGAAGAGCTTGCAAAAGCAACAGGAGTACAAGAGGAGGAGGTTCTGACTCGAATTGAAAAGCTATCAGAAGTCAATCCGATGCTTGGTTTCCGTAGTTGTCGGTGAGAAAGAAAGCTCTATGTCGATACTATCTGTACTAAATTTGAATCTTTCTGGAGACAAGTTTAAGGTGATCTTTTGGGCTACACCGCAATTTGTGTTGATGACAATGCTGAATTAATGTGATCTTGTGTAAAAGCCCTTCCTTTTTGCGGTGATCACATCCATGTCTTGATGTCGTACTCTGAATAGGACAGTTAGTACTAATCCATCTTCATATGGACCATTGTTTCCAGGTTAGGAATATCGTATCCGGAGCTGTCGCAGATGCAAGCCAGAGCATTTTTTGAGGCGGCCACCGCAATGGCAAACCAGGGCATCAAAGTCTTCCCAGAGATCATGGTTCCTCTTGTTGGAACGCCCCAGGTAACCACCTTCGTGCTTTGAACCTGAGTCGAGCATGCATGCAAATGCTTTGATGTTTACCAAACTCGGTTTAACTTGCACGTGTCATGCCCTCAGGAACTGAAACATCAGGTGGATTTAATTCACGAAGTTGCGAAGAAAGTGTTTGCGGAGACTGGAGTGACTTTAGAGTACAAAGTTGGAACTATGATTGAAATTCCCAGAGCAGCGCTCGTGGCAGATGAGGTACATGGAACACTATAGTTGTTTTGTAACAACTCCTTACCTGCGCAGCAACTGATTTCTCCAGATTGTGAACAGTCAAGTTCAAATCGAGATATCTGTTACGAAAACTTTGTTCAAGTTAAAACGGTCTGCTATGTAGCTTGGTCACCCCTTGCTGTGCTAGTCTAATCCAGTCACTTACATGTGTTGCGTTTTGGTACAGATTGCAGAATTTGCCGACTTCTTTTCCTTTGGCACAAATGACTTGACACAGATGACCTTTGGCTACAGCCGAGATGATGAGAGCAAGTTTCTACCGTTCTGTTTGGCGAAAGGTATCCTCAAGCATGACCCTTTTGAAGTACTCCTTGTCCTGTTTCGATTTTTTGCTTGAGATTCCAGTGACACTTCACGTCAACTTTCTTTCTAAGCAGGTTGGTAAGCACAAAGTTACTAAAAAACAAGATTTATCTTCCGCTGTTTTACTACTGGACAATCTAAAATATGCCCAATAAGTCTCGGATTCATATTAATCCCCCATCACTTTCTCAGGTACTGGATCAACGAGGGGTTGGACAGCTGATCGTCATAGCCACAGACAGGGGCCGGTAGTGGGTGACTACCGGTAGTGGGTGACTAGGGAAAACAAAACAAATAGCCTAAAGAGACTAGGTAATGTAGATAAATGCTCTACATCACCAGATGGTCAAGACTGGGAAAATTGGTGGATGGTTGTGGATTTGGGGATGTGGTTATACTCTTCATTCATACTTGCCAAAACAAAACAACAATGAAAAAAAGGATTAAAAAAATTGTTAACTATTGTGCAATTTTTGAATGATAAAAATGATTGTCTTTCTAAAAGAAAAATGGTTTTTTAATAATATAATGTGTTCTGAACTCAATAAGGATGTTGAGGCCTAAAAATGGTTATTTAGTGGATGATTTCAACATTACTATAACAATAAAGAATGCACCTATTGGTTCAAAAATTGGATCATTTTTGGGTGACTATCTTGGTAATAGGTCTTAATAAGTGTTTTACACATTTTTAAATGGATCAAATATATTTTTCTGAAAAAAATAATCAAAATTTCAAATTAGAATCAAAATTAGATTTTCTCTATATTGTTGGATAGGTTGAATTAAAATTTTATAGATTTTTGTCAATTTGAATGATTGTGCAAATTGAAAAACAAAAACAAAAACAAAAACTTAAAAGTCTTACTACCAAATAGTACATAGTTGATTTATTTGACTTCAACTATTTATTTTAGAATCAAGGTCTCATATAAAGTCCAATAATTGTCTAAATGACTTGATTTTGGTATTGATTTTGATCCACCTTTTCAACATTAATTGAATAAGGACATTGAGAATCAAAAGTGAATGATAAATGACTTTTAAGGTTAATGTAAATATAAAGAATGCACCAATTGGTCTTAAATCAAATGACTAACCTAGTGATAAGTCTCTACTTCTTCAAAGTTAATCCTAGATTGTCAAGGCTATGAATATGCAATTAAACTTTCAAGCATTTGTACTTGAGATTCTCCCTTTTGTCATTGAAAATGCATGGATATTTTTTTCAAAAATAAGTCATGTGCCTTTAGTAATTCGTAAAAAATTTAGTTTTTTTTTCAATATTTAAATTATCATGAGTTTTTAAAATTATCATGGGTCCAAGTCTAAATTATCAAATGGAGGTTGGATGAAAATTGGGTGAAAGTCATACTACTTGAGGTAGGATGAAAATAATGCAAACCATATTAGCTATTGATTTTATCAATAATATTGTAAATTGCAATGTCATGTTTTAGTGCACTTTACAATATAGTTTGTATGTTTTTCAAACTACAATGCCATATTAGTGTTATCAAGTTACTACGCAATATTCTAGAATGTCTAGTCATGTGAGTAACATGTATAATTATGTGACATCCTTAACACTATTGAATTTCATAATCATGTTTACTAAACTTCCTAATTAATAAACATCATTCAATTAGACATTCTAGGTGAATCTAACCATGAAAACAATTGGTGCAAATTGCAAAGTATGCTAATATTATTACTATGCAATATACTAGCATGTCTAATCATTTGAATAGTACACAAAAACTTGCAATTACTTCACTATCAAGTACTTATAAAGTACTAATCAATTAGGATGTAGAAATGTACACTCCTTCTGCAATGGTATTATATTTCATTTGAATGATGAAAAAAAACAAAAAAACTTTGTTTGAACAATTGCTTGGTAACTTAAGTTGTGAGTGATGTCCAAGACCCAACAATTTAACTTGCATTAAGCCCTTCTTTTCTTTTCTTTACTCCTCTTCCTGTTTCTTTTCTTTTCTTTTTTTCTTCTTTTTTTAATTTTTTTTTTTTTTTTTAAATTAATTTTTTTTTTTTATCCATTGCACAACACAAAAAAAAATCCAGATAGGTGATAGTATTTTGTTGTTTTAGTTTTAGTTTTGGTTTTGGTTTTGTTTTTGTTTTTACAAATGGAATCGATTGCACAGCACAGAAAAAAACAAGAGATAGGTGATAGCTTATTTGGAAGCCCACTCGCAAAACATTTACGTTTCTAAGACGGGATGACCTCCTTGTTATTATTATTATTCCTGCTCAGTCCTAGACTCCGATCAACATTCATAGAGTGAATAGGCAATTCGTCCACCCAGAAGTGAGCTACCCTACCTTGCCCTCCGTTGTCCTTTCAAAGAGGGGTCTACACTCTATAGTATGTCTTGGGTCCTCTTTTTTCCTGTCTTGATCCATTCTAGAGGAGTAGAGGATCCCTACTAACTTACTGTAGTAGACTTGAGGTAAGCTAAGCTTAGTAACTTAGTCCGTCCTTATTAAACTTAGTGGTTTCAGGAAGTGAAGGATACGAGGTGGGGACTACTGTAGTGAGGGTACATACACACCTAGACTTAAGGGCAAGAGTTGAAAGTGTTGTTAGAGAGGAAAGTAAGTTAGTTGGGTGTTCAAACTTGCGATGTTTCTCAAATGCCAAACCTAGTTGGCCGACAACCATCTGGCACATGATCACAACGAAGGTTAGTCAAAGAAAGGAGGACCCACTTGTGGAGGTAATGCGATAACTTGTAGATATTACGTAATACTAGAATAAGGAGAAATGTAGATTTCAAGAGCCCAAGAGCGGTGCTACTTAATGTGCCTCATATTGGGCGATTACAAAACAACGATTCTACAAAAGAGGCTCGTAATTTCTGAAAAACGTTTTTATATTTCAAGGGACCCCACAGCAGACGTACGAGCATGCATGGAAATCAATGTAGGCGGCAAATACAAATGACCTGGACGTATGCAAGGCCCCCGGCCCCGTGTTAATTGAATTCCTGCTTTGTTTTTTTATTTTTCTAAAGAATTCCTGTGTTTTGTGAACTCGACTCTGAGCTCTGCCTTGAATTGCGACAAGTGAACCTTCAATTGAATTGGAACGTCGATTTGCTGAACGTGCACCGATCCAGTATGAGGGAGACATGAGGGGTATCGCCCAACCTACTGAGCGTTGTTGTATTGTTTGCATGAAACGCTTAACTCCTTCTTCTCGTTTGTGCTATGCAGATTGACAAAAATTATGCAGATTGACAAAAATGGAAAATCGTCTAGACGCGCGCAGGAAGTTACAAGTTCGCACCTGGAGCTAGCTGCAGATCTAGAAATTGAGCGAGTTCTAGAACCTCCTCTGTAGCACTTTGAAATCCATCTTGGTGTGGAAACCCTCACTTATCTGTCCGTTTGATGCTGACATATATGGCTTCCCTCTTTACTAATTGTGCACATCTTGTGTGAATGCACAGCTGAATTATATATTACCTTCAGCATTGCTCCCTCAATTCCACGACCCGGTCATACGTACACTTCCCAAGCCTCCGAATGTGACCTCGGACGTGTCTTCTTTCTGCGGAGGAACAGAACGAAGTTACCTGATGAGGGAGGGGATGGAGTGCAATCGGCATGACGGAGACTGAGTGCAATGCCGGCAGGAAGCTCGTCCGCAAGGAAAGGTGTGGGAGTGAGTGACTTGGGGAGAGCAGGTGTGTGCAATGCCCTGGTCGATGTTCAGGAAGGAAAATAGGGGAGGTCATTGTTACTGTCGACAAAATGGTGAAGAAACCCAACTGCAATCAGAAAAACACCTAGAAAAAAAGGGTGAAAAAATCTTAATAATTTCTATCTGGAGTCTAAAATAGAGGTGAAAAAAAAAAAAAAAAAAAAAAAAAATTTGAAAAATGGGTTCAAAAGTAGAATGGAAAGTGAAAGATAGCTTGTAAGACTCTCATACATTGACCTTGGTGCAACATTTTAATTCCATGAGAACAAAATTCCATTTCATTTTGTGTTTTTTATAAAGAAAAAGAAAAATCAACTCGACAATAGAAAGGAAAAAAACACTATTAAGGTTAATTAAATTGCGTAAAAAATATTGTTCAAAAAAGTGTTTTAAAAAAATATTGAAACAATATTTCAAGCAAGTGTGTTGATTATATCAAAACATATTCCCTAAACGTTAACTAAAGAAGAAAACTGAGTCCCTTCCTTGCAAAATTTCTATAATGACCTCTTCTTGCAAAGGCCAAAAAGTGCAAAAAAAACTAAGAAAATTCTACTCATTATAAACAATCTATAGTAACCTTGCCAATCAACACACAAACATAATTTAAATTCTTCTCCATAATACTATAGAAACTTGCAAGCTTTGAAATTTGGCATTATTATTAACCTCTAAAAGACCAAAGCCATTTTCCTCTCAAAAACCACTCAAAACTGCCATTTTTACCACATTCATTCAAGAAAAAAACAAAATCCCTTTTTTTAGAATATAATTATAGGATCTTGTACTTTACTTGTTTGAAATCATGTGGTAAAAATTTCATTAAGTTTGACCATATAGATTAGAAGATATTTGCAATTTCAGATGACTTTGACCACCATTTGTAAAGAATTTTTGAACTAGCACTAGTAGAAAACTCAACGTCCAAATCAACAGAAAAGTGTTGTTTTTTTCTATTGATTTGGTCGTGTTGATCATCAACTGAAATCTATTGAGTATTTTTTGTTGATTTGGTCAATTTCAAGTAGAAAAAAATAAAAAAAATAAAAGATAAAAAAATAAAAAAATTTAAATTTGGTTGCCCGAAAATTTCGGGCAACAAAAAAAAAATTTCACACTGCTCGGAAATTTTGGGCAGCCCTAGTAGTCACTCGTTGCCCATGGGATTTGAACCCAAGACCATGTGCTTGGTAAACAAAGGCTTTAACCAACACACCACACTTGAAATCAAATGTGAAATGTATATATTTTTTTCTTACTTATACATTTAGAATTTTGTGTTTTCAAACTCAGCAGACTTTGGCAGCCATTTAGGCATAGGAAACAAATTTTTTCAAAAAATTTTGAACTTAAAAAAGTTGGTAAATCAAGTTAAGTTTCATCTCCAAAAATCCATTTGAGATTTGGAGACTCCAATTAAAAGTTATGGACAAATTGCAGAGAGGATGTTTGAAAATGTCAAAGAAAATGTCCCTTCCAACCTCTCTCTGAAATTTGTTCATAACTTTTGATTAGAGTCTTGAAATTTCAAATGGATTTTTGGAGATAAGACTTAACTTGATTTACCAACTTTTTCTAGTTCAAAGTGTTTTGAAAAAAGTTGTATTCCTATACCTAAATGGCCACCAAAGTCTGCTGAGTTTAAAAAAAAATGAATTGCGAATGATTAAGTAAGAAAAAGTTCATTGTATAGTTGGGTACGACAATCTTTCGAATTTTGCAGCCTATTGAGATTTGGTGAATTTTGAGAGGCCGGTGTATACTCAAAAATGAATGGAATTTTGAATCTTAAATTGCATTGGAATTACACTCAAGTCTACTTTATCATCATTGCAAATACACATATGTAATTGAAAATCATACAAAAAGTTTGATGTTTTCTATGTACTACCTACCCTCTAGTGTTGCCACCATTTGTGAAAATTACAACTAGTATTTAATGGTCCATATTAGAAATGAGCCTTCACAATTGCTTTAGAGATACTTGATCTCATATTACTTGAATTGCTTGTAAGATCACTTTCTTCTTCTTCACCTAAATGCAAAAAAACTGTGACTATCTTCCAAAGAATCTCTATGAAATGGTAGATAGTGTATAAAAGGAATCCAATTTGTTGTATGGTTTTCGATTATTCATTTTCACTTGTTGTAAAGTTGAAGTGCACTTCATTGCGGTTCCAATGCAATTTGCGGCTTCAAAATTGGATCATTTTTGAGCATGCTAGAGCTTCTTGAAGTTGATGAACTTTCTAGTGAAAACTGACTTGAAAAATTGTAAGATTGTTGTACCCAACTGTTCATCAGGGAATTTTACTATTGTTTATTTTTTACAATTATATATATAAATATTGATTTTTTTTCCTTGATTGATTTTTAGTTTAATTTTTTATATTTCTATTATTATATATATAAGCATTATTTTTTTAATTCATTTATATTATTAATTTTTTATTTATTAATTTTTATTCTAGACTTTGATTCATTTTGATTAATTTTGATTCCACATCAATTTTTCTTCAAATGAAAAATAAAAATAAAATATTTTTAGGCATCTAAAAACCACTAAAACGGCCAATCAATCCTTAAAAGGTTGCTTTATAAGTACATTACCTTAGGTCACTAATTTATAAACTTTCAATGTCTCTAGTATAGTTATATGGATTCTCCAGGCTACATATTCAAGGGTATTGATCAATATGTTAGATGATACAAATATTATACCTAATATAAATTTAACTTACAATTAAGAGCTTCTAAATTTTAGAATACGTTTTCCTCATTCTATAAGAACAAGTTTTCAATGTATTTTGTGGTCTAGTTTATCTTCAATAAAGATACACTAGTGTTTTCTGTTGATTGAATTCTAAATCCATGATTAGTTTCTGTTATTTAACCCCTAATGAACTAGGGAATGCACTTTGCTCTTTTTGAAAACTCAATTAGATTCTATTGATTTTATAATTTGAAATGTTTGTATGAATGTTTTAGGATGGATTCTACTCATCATAATCTTGGTGTGAAGTTTTCTTTCAAATCATTCCAATAAATATAGCAAAAGTTTGAATGTTTTCTCAATTTGAAATTATTGTCTAAAAAGATTTAGACATTGAGCATTTAATACAAATAGTTTAAAGATTATCTACATTGTTACACCTATATAATTATTTTCAATGTTTTAGGGATAAAGAATATCAATTAAAAATTTCAAATATATATAATACTTACTTTAAAAGAAATAATGTCACAAGTGAACCTGGACCTTTAAAAGATGAAATTATATATTTAAGAGAACCTTCTATGCTACTACCTCAATACCTAGAAATTACTTCATCATAAACAGGTTTCTAAAATCATTAATAATCCATTTGTGAACTAGCTTGCCTTTTAATTCCCCATCCACAACATTTACTTCTTCTATGCCATTAATGGAATAAAATTCATAATATTCATTATGAATAGCACATAAGACTATTAGAATTGAATCCATTTGGGGCTTATAATATATGATCTTCATTATTTTATATATGACCACCCTCTAAATAGTCCTTAACCACTAAATGCCCAAATCACCAAATTTTGCTATCCCTAAAACTTTGAAGGTAAATAGAATCTAATGAAGTTTCTATTTTTAGCAATTCATATTTTTGAAAATTTCTTCTTGAAGTCTACTTTTAGCATTGATCAAGGATCTGATTTTGCCAAAAGAATTGTAACATCATACTAAAATGTACAAGATTAGTTAGAATATACAAGTCAAATAGTAAGGTCTTGTTAAAATATAAAGATATCAATTTCATAAATTTTGGTCATATGAACTGTCACATTTAACTCTTCCTTGCTCATATATTTGTTACTTAATTGGATGTTTTTCAATTTGAAAGATATATGTATAAATGTTCCCTATACATGTATGCAAATGAATTAAAAAATTCACCAGTAATTGTTTTCAATAAAATATTATTGAAAACCACAAAACTTGACTTCAAAAATTCACCAAAAATAAAATTTAGCTTTTTCGAAATTAAAATTTGGCATGCTTAATTAGGATTGCATAAAATATATTCCAAAAATATGCTTACCAAAAATATGCCAAATACAGTACACATTGTTCCAAAAAGTTTGAATGCCTCAAAGTGACAGTTTGTAAATAGATCACACCTTACTATATATTCTGCGCCCAATTGTCCAAAATAAAAACTTGAAGAATGACTTAGATAATTATTGTCATTTTTCCACATTCACCTCAAATTTTCCTCTAATTCTATTACATCTCCAAGTGCCATTTTCCAAAACATTGTATAGGTTTGGGGCAATATACAATAATTTTATAAAAATGTTAGCCTCAAATTGTACAGCACATTTGAGACAACTAAGACTAGCCTCAAATTTTATAAAAAAACAATAATAGTATTCAAAGGCCTTGTTGCTTGATTTTCAACACTATTTCCTATAAGATGAAGACTATGGGATTAGGATCCATCAATTGAAGACACTGTAGAATCACCCCCTACATGATGAGCCCTAAACCATATGATTATTTTTCAAGTAACTAGAGTATGCTTTCTATAGAGGTACAGTACATTATAGTGATATTCATTATATATAATAGTCTTTCTTATTTTCATTAATCTATTACATAAAATGATAAACTCTTGAATGACTATTAATTAGATTCATATATGTGCAAAGTCCACAAAATTGATAAAATTTGTACAACATTTGGATACTTAACTCTACATAAATTTTACATAAATAAGGCTACTTTGTGAATGTATCCAAATCCTTGATTCTTAAGTGTGCCAAGACTCCAAAATATGTGCTTTTTAGCTCTTCCAAATTGTATCTAGGGAAGTGTCTAAACAAATGTATTCATGCAAGGGTGTAAGGTGGCTTATGCTTGTATGCAATATAATTTGGGGTTTAGAACTTCTTGGTGTCTCCCAACTATTTGGGGATAATTTTGGGCCTCCTTGTTAAGTTTGGTACTAATTCACCTAGGAAAGCAGCCTTGATATAGTAAGTGGACTTTAACAAGAAAATGAACATATATAATTCAAAAAAATACAACAACCTGTACACTATCTTATTTCATAATTCCTAGGTAGACACATGTTGGAACTTGTACATTATCAAGGGAAACCATCATTATTTTAATGAGTCATTTGGAATTTTACAAGGATCGACACAAGTATAGGCATAAAAAATAGCCTTAACTACACAAGGTAGAGACAACATTGGCTAGCTTTTTTCATAGCTCTTGCAATATTAACTACCACTTTGGATTCCTCTAAATTGGATGGTAGGAGTCACTCATGCAATGTTCCACTTATGCCTACTCTATTAAAGATATGTATAAGGTGTCAAATCTATCTAATGTAGTTTAAATAGAATCAGTACAAAATAGTGAAATTGGGTTGCTTTGATAATTAGATTGCCTTACTCTAGAGAAGTTACTTTTTAACCAATGCTTGTCTAGCTTGGGGAGGTCACTACCCTTTATATTTTGTTACCATGTGCGTTAACCATATATTTGTTCAAGGGCTACTTACCTAGTAATTGTGATTTTAAGGGACCCTTTTAATAGAAAAAAAGCTACTTGGTTTTAATTTTAGGCACCCTATAGGTAATTATAAATGAAAATCTAGCTTAATTCTTGGCATGCTATAGTACTTGTAAACTTAGGAATTTTTATTTTGTTTGATAATAAAGGATTTTAGGATGAATGTTTGGCATGAAAACATCCTACTTACATTAAGAAATAAGGATCAAACTCAAAAGCAACATGAAACAATCAGTAATTGATTGACCATTTAATCCATAACTTCTTAAAAATTTTGTTTTTTGAAGTGTTTTTTCTATTATTAAAAATAATGAGATGAAGTTGCACTTGACGTGATGCTTTGAAGAATTAAGTTAGCTATCTTTGTGTGCGGTTAGATTTACATATCATGCTATTGTGGATTTTAAAAAAATCCCAAAGCATAGGTGGTTGGGTGCTTGGACAAAAAAGTCAATAGGTTGGGAGGATTTGGTCAATGAAAAAGTAGTATATGAAAGGATAAGCCTAGATTGTAGCTAGTGTCTTGACCCTAACTTGAAATACACATTATTTATACAATTTTCACTCTTTTAATAAGTTCTTTTTTTTCCACATTATGTCTTTTGGACTTCCCTTTTGATCAATGGTTTCCTATTGTTGGAATTCTCTTCACATTTTATCTAACTGACATTTTATATTACACTCACTAAAATATTTAATTTGAAGATGTTGGTGTGTCAAGGTTATTATCTTACATTTTATAGGCCCAAAAATTATGAAATTTGTTACTATAAACTTCCAACTTGTAAACACTCCAATCTAAGTTATAACAAGTTGCCAATTTTCTACAATGTTTTACATTACTTAAAGACAATTAAATAAGGAACTTTTAATAATATCTATGTCAACAATCAAATCTTGTTTTACATCACATCATATGTACTGTATTAACCCTCTAGTAGTCAAGCAAGCACATTGTGATCACTTGTCACTATACTTTTATTTTTGAAAACTTGAACCAAAATTCTATTTAACTCAAAAGTAATTTTCGCTCATTAACTTCACAATAATTATGTGTGAGTCTATTACTTTTGATATAAATGGTTGCAACAAAGAGGAGATGATATCAAAAATTGATGAATCTCTTTACTTTTAGTTTTGAATTTTAACCAAAATTCTAATTAACTCTAAAGCACACATCCCTCCAAAATCTCATTTTTGAATGTGGATAATTTGGTTCAAATACACACTATAATCTTCCAATTCCACCATTGAATGATTTGGCAAAATACCCCCACTCCAATTGAGAATACAATTGTACAGTTAATTTCTACTTTAATCCATTTTATTTTGTTGGAATCAATCTTGATAGAAAAGTGTTTAAAATCTAATTCATATAGCTTCAATATCCAAAGCGCTAAACGGTTAATCTCTATTATTTCTCATTCCTCTCCATTACAGAGACCAGTGATTATATCCATTCAAAAATTAATTTTTTCTCTTCTCTGATTTTATTCACTACGAATTTATATCTAATTTTTTTTTAAATTGCAAGATTTTTCAGTACCCTACTTTACATATAATGATGTTTCAAGAATTAAATCCACGCTAAAATAGATCCAAATCATTTATAAATTTTTCCTCCAATGAATAAAATGCACCCTATAGTTTAACTCACATGATTTTCTACTTTTCGCAGAGTGACCTCCCTAAGTTGTCTAGATGAAAACGCATACGAACCTCTAATCCCCGGCCATGAATCAGAGGACTAATTCATGCCATACACATAGTTCTTACTTTACTGCATCCTTCCAAAGTAACTGTACATATTGATATAGTGTAGAATGTCAAGATATCAATGTGGGGCAACCTAATTTCACTATTCCATGTAAGTATCATTTTCAGAAGCTGATTCATTACTGCATTGACAGAAGGGAATTTTCACAGTCCACACTTAGTTGGTTTGGCACAAGTGGTACCCAAATGGCCTTGATGTGCTTGACACAAACAAGTAGCACTAGGATATTTACCCATGTATAAGCTAACAACTAAGTAAAAACAAGCAAACTACAACACAATGCTCAATATGTTCTTACCCTTTTAATTTTGTTCCTGGAAACAAATGGAAGAACCATTGCATTCAAGAAAAACCACAATACAAACATTACAACATTGAAGCCACAAATTGCTTGACACTGAGGAGTAAGAGCAAAACCAATTCTGCTAAGATAATAAGCACTAGAACCAAGTTGTGCTTAACACAAATAAAAAGAGTTCAAAACTAAATAAAGAGTTGCAAAGGTGGGGACTTCACAGTCCACATGACCTGCAAGCCATTGCTACAACTGAAGCTGGAATACAAGAATGGAGCCACATGCAGCACAGTAATTGAGACTAATCCTAAACACTGCAATTCAACTAACATTTAAACCCCTACTGGATCTAGAGCTTCTTAAACTACCTTACTTGAATCCACTAGTGACTAGTTCCAATCTGCTGTTGATTGCTTGGTCCAATCCATTGCTTACTACTTGCTGATGCGCTGTGTGAGGCCCCCTTCAATTCCTGTTGTCCCTCCTCACATGAATTGTGTATAGGGCAATGCCCTTCGTCGTCGGGGATTGCGGGAAAAAAAGTGCTGTCCTCGTCGGGCTCCGTCCTCCTCGTTAGCACTTTTTTTCCCACAGTCCCCAACGACAAAGGTGTTGCCCGACATAAATCACGAGCAAGAAAGGATGAGAAATTCAGGATGAGAGTTGGAACCGGATGAAAAAAACGTAATGCTCAATTACGCAATTTTATCCAAGTAATCGTGGATTGCAGTCGAGAACCACTCCGCAAAATGAACGGGAGGAATCTTGGGAGTGATTTACGTACAACAACAGAGCACACAAGCTCCTCATGCTTGTGGTGGTCATTGTCTTGCCAACAATAACCATCTGACGGCCAATCCTCCCAGCCAAATACGATCTCATGGATCATGTCTGCGTGCTTGAAAAATAATCTGAGTGCTTGTTTCAATCTGCTTGAACTCTCTATTTGCTACTTTGGTCCAACGCATCGCTGGACCTTCCCCATGGTCCAAAAGAGACCTCACTCTTCATCTTGTTCAAAGTAATGCACCTTCCCCTTAGATAAGTCCAGTCCACGAAGTCATCAACAGCTTCCAAGTACTTGCGTAGGCTAGATTTGAGCTAGATGGTGGAAGAGTAGCCATTCCTACCTTAGCCTCACTCCAAAACCCAACAACTAATCCAACAAGCTTGCAATTACCACCCTTGGAGAAGGGAAACACTAACCTTGCCAACAAGCTCATACAAGTAGTGAAAACCAAAACATGGAAGCACTAACAGAATGGAGAACTTACAATGTGAGTAAGGAACTTGTCACCCACCAACTTAATAGACTTCTATAGGCAACCTGAGGAAATATCCACATCACCAGTAAGTGAAGGAATGACCCATATATTATCCTATATCCTTGAACAAAACATTACAAACTTTAGAAATTCAAAATACTACTTAATCACACTTTGAAACAATTCCATTATCTTCAAAATGCTAATTGAATCACCTTATTCAAAATGGTACTTGATCACACCATACATACAAGCCATACTTCTTGATCATATGCTTGATTACTACTTGATCACACCATTCAAAATGCTACTTAATCTTATGTTTTCTATAAATTCTAAAAGGAAAATTTCAAAGTTTGATTCCTATTAAATTTATTTACAAGCAAAATATTATAATATTTAAAAAAAAAAATTTGAATTGGATTTCAATTGCATTTCTCTTTATAAGGTGATTTTTTGAAATCTTTATGTTTTGGAAATCTATGACTTCATTTTTGCAAATCTAGTTTGAATCAAAGCCCATGCAAACTTAGCTAGATTAGTAGTTGAGATACTACAAGTGCATTTGTATTTAAGAAAATATATAAATGTAATTATAGAATACAAAATTCAACCAAATTTTAGAAATGATAACAACTTAACAAAGTGTCTTCACAAATTAGGATGACTTTTAGCCAAGTAGTATTGAAAGAAAAAAAATGAATTTTAATGTGTTTATCATCCCTAAATTCAATTATTGAATTCTTAACTACAATGTAAATATATAAATATTGCAATTTATTGCATGCATAACATAAAAGAGATGCAAAGCATTGTACAAGTAAAAAGGGTTTAGACCACGTTAAGCATTCATTATAAATACTCTATATAGCTGCACCTATATAGCTATTTTCAATCATGTTTTAGGAAAAAAGAGCATACAAGATTTATGTACATTATTGCACCTATATAGTTATTTTCAATGTTTTAGAGATAAAGATTGTCAATTAAAGAAATTACCCTTTATACTAGATCAAATTTTCTCCAATACAATATGTGATTTTTCAAGTGATTCTCTAAGGCCCACATGTCTTGTTCTAAACTAGAATCAAATTTGTTTGTAAAACCAAATTTCTTATATAAATAATTTTCTTTTAGGATTTTTGGTGACTGGATTGAGAAGTGTTTTTGAAATTTTTAGAATAATTTTGATTAAATTTTATTTTATAGACCCAATTAATAAAAGTCATAGAGTTTATTATGCTTGAGGTGGAACTTAATTAAGCCACAAGTTTTATACATTATTAAGATGTGAATTTCAAAATAGTATTACACTTGATTGCCTCATTCAAATTGTAAATTCAAAACAAAGTTATGATTTTGTTGTAGTTTAAAGAAGAGTCAAAGTTACAATACTCATAAAATTTAGATGTAAGTGTATTAAAAAAATGTGTTATAGTTCTAAATCTTGTAAGCATTTAGTTTGTGTTTGAGAGTTCATCTTTCATTGCAACATTCTACTAATGTCTTATTCTACTAAATTTGTCACCGACTTCTTAGAAAATCATGTTCTTTTTAGATTGTGATCTTCTATTTAATATTTGATGTTCATGAGCTGCTCTCTAAGCTTGGCATGGATTGTGTCTTTCATTGGAGATGGATTTTTTGTACATTTTGTATGCATCTGAACAACTGTCTTATCTTTTGAAATGGAGTATGGCAAGTTGAAGGAGTCTTTATAGGGATAGAAAATGAGCTTCAAGGTTTATACAAAAAGCATAAGGTACAATAATTTCACTTTCAATTATTGAGCTATGTCTCAATTGAGGTATCTTTCAACATATCTTGTGAAGTAGTTATTTTCTTTGAGTTGTTGAATGCAGGCCTTGGACATAATCTATTAAAAAAACATGTTGATGCTCATGGATTCCTTCTAAGAACAATTGGTTTATTGCTAAATGATGGAATAGAATACATGAAGATTTGAATGCAATAAGCTTCAATTGCTTAGTCTTAAATTTTGTTTCATTAAATATTTTTTATCTTGAAAACATTGAAAATAACTACAATAGGTGCAACAATGTAGACTATCTTTAGACTATTTGTAATGAATGCTTAATGATTAAATCCATTTGACTTACAAGATACATTGCATCTCTTCTACCTTATACATGCTATTGATTATAATATTTAAACACACATATTAAGTCTTTATGTCTAATTGCATTCTTACATATATATTCAACTATTTTTAAAGATTTTGCTAGGTAGTCATTACACTAGATGACTAGATCATTTCATGCAATACTACATATAAATAGGTCCACTTTAGGTCCAAAAATAATTCTTTAATCCCTAAAGGCCCATTGTCCCTTACGTGGACAAATAGGATTTTGGGCAGGTACCTATGGTAACCTTAAAGCACCAAGTATTTGTTAAATGTACACAAAAAATATTGGATAGGTTCCTACTAAGTTTGTTTTGGTCAAATGTTTATGAAATTTTGACACAAGATGTAAGCATGTACTTCCTTAGTGATAACCTATTTTTTTTTCCAATTGGGTGTCCAGATCAAAAATTATGCTTCCTTGAACTTTTTGGGGAGCTCTAGGTAGTTTGTATAAAATTCTTCTTGTAACCTTGAAATGTAGAAGATATCTAACTTAGATGATACAAGATGCAAATGTTAAAGAAAATAACCACATATAATTTTATAATCTCACTCTAGGAGGAAAAAAAGTTTGTGGATAAGGTTTTACAAAAAAAAACTTTTCCAATAACTCCAAACATTATAATCTTTCAATCCATTCGGTCAAAGTTTTTGAATTTTTTCCCAAAATCTTTGGCAAAAAAGTGTACTACACATTTGTATGGTTGGATATGGAAAAATAAAAAATTGCATTCTTTTCTTTCTGCCTTAAAAAGTGATAATTTTTACAATGTTTGCTCAAAATCTGCCTCAGTGTTTTAGGAGTTAATGGTGGCCAAATTTCAATTTTGAAAAGAAGCTCAAGATCCTGAATTAATGAATGCACTGTTGTATATAATCTTTAAGAGCAGAGTGGGTCAAAATGGCTATGGAACATAACTTCAGTACCAGTTAGACCATCTGCAATGCAGTCACGGTACATGGCCCAGTATCGGTATAGCTAACTTTTGAATGCTAAACAATTAGAATTTGAAAATTGTCTTATTGGAGGCGCAACGGAAAGAACATGGAGAAGGAACAAAAAAATTTCAAACTAGACATTGGACAAGTACTTCAAAAGCAAGGTACAAATCTGAAATTATAGAGGTCTTAACAAATCATGGTTACCAAAGCAACATTTGGCCATTGACCCTCTAAATGTGGAGGGTCAATGGCCAAATGTGGAGGGTCAATGGCCAAATGTTGCTTTGGTAACCGTGATTTGTTAAGACCTCTATAATTTCAGATTTGTACCTCGCTTTTGAAGTACTTGTTCAATGTCTAGTTTGAATTTTTTTTGATCCTTCTCCAAGTTCTTTCTGATGCGCTTCTAATAAGACAATTTTCAAATTCTAATTGTTTAGCATTCAAAAGTTAGCTATACCGATACTGGGCCATGTACCGTGACTGCATTGCAGATGGTCTTAGTGTATCTTGATCAATCTTGTTTTGCAACAAAACCCTGGAAGTTGGATCTTGTTCAATCTTATTCCATGACAATTGATGAAGGGTTATAGAAGCAATTGGTAGTTATGAGGAATTATTTATATTTGGATCATTTAATGCATTGCCATCACCTCTAGAAATTGACCGTCCTTTGAGAAAATGATGTGGACACCAATTATAGCCAAATTGCAACCACCAAATTGAATAGGAAGCCAATTCGTAATGAACATCCTAAAAAATTATGTATTACAATGTAATGCTAAAAATGATGGTTACAATAGCCAAATAGTCTTTTGTAAATCCTAAATGCTACCAAAGTTTTGTCAAAGAGCCTTTTTTCACCCTCAATATGCATTTAGGATTTAGTAACTTCAAGTGCAGCTAATAGAGTGAGGCTCCTGTAAGCTTGATTCTATACTTTACAATCTAATTTGTACAAGAACTATATAATCTAAATAAATCAAATTGGTCACTTCTCTTTGGAATTAACTTTTAAAAAATCAGAATTTCTAGTTTTTGAAAAACATTAGCAATCTACTTCTAGTGTTTAAACATTTTGAAGTCATAAAGTTAGGGGCACTTTACACTATGGTCATCCAAGTCCAGAGGCCATGGAAGTGAATGGCCAAAGTTTTGGTGAGAGTCCAAAGAAATGGGCAATAAATGATAGGAATTAAAGCCTTTGGCTGGTCATAGTGTGAAGCCTCCAAAGGCCAAGCCCAAAGTCCAACCCAATACCATTTGTTCAGCTTCTATCCTTCTCTTTCTACATTAATCCATCCAATTTTTGAAATTTTCTATGAAGTCTCACTCATGTGTCAAATTTTTCAAGAAAAAACTAAAAAGACTTGATAGAAGAGTCAAAAATAGCCTTGTACAAATAATCACAACACATACTTGCATCAACAAACAAGGAATATGAAGGGTATAAATGGCATTGTAATGGTGGAGACTAGGTTTCAAACCCCAATGGCAACAAATAACATCAAACATCAAACATTAAAAGGAAAGAGTACCTAGCTAGGGCAAAAAAACCCTTCTAATCTAATCTACAACTAAGGTCTTCTCAATATCTGTCATTTTCTAGAAAAAAATTCACAGACTCTCGACCATAATTTGAGTCAGCCAAAAATGGAGAGACAAACTATGGTTGAGAGTCCCTCTCCATTGTTGAAATTTTTCTACCATGAAGGCAGTTTGGAGGGCAATTTCATGTAATCAAAGTTTGAAAATGATATGCATATTCAAAAGTTATTCACAAAATGAATTTTTGTTTCAGGGCGCCGCCTTGAAAGTTTCCAATGTTCTGAATTCCCACCATTATAACTCCATTGACCTTGTAGAAGAATGTAGTTAACTAAACATCTATCAAACTTTGTCTTCGAGTTTCCAATGTTTTGAATTTCCGCCATTATAACTCCATTGACCTTGTAGAAGAGTGTAGTTAACTAAACATCTATCAAACTTTGTCTCCACTTACACTGCGGCTTTGTTTGGGTGCAGTGCATGGACACACTCTCACTTCCTTCAAGTTCGACAACAAATAATGCACCAGATCAATCTCTCAGCGACGTGACTATTGTGTTACTCCATATCATATCTTCCACGTACTTGAAATTCTGACGAGGCACCTTGGCTGACTATTGACCTTATAGATTCCTTGACGGCCTTTTGGGGTTGATTTTTTCCCTAGATGCACATTTTTATACATCCATTTAGCCCAAATGTGGATTGAAATTTTTTCTAATGTCTACTTTGTCCAAGATTGTAGGCTAAAATGTTGGATGGATGGATCAATAGATTGAGGGAAGCAATTGCTAGAAAGGCCATAATGGCTATGCTTACTTGAATTCCTAAAGGACCAAGATGTGCAATTTCTAAACTTGTTTGAATGGGAAATTTGTGGACTTGTTTTTCGTCAATTCAATTAAATCTTTCACCAATACATATAATACTCTTCACTAGTTCTGGTAACATCAATTATGGCTTTACTTGCATTATTTTTTTCACAAGATGATCAATTGAGTTGGCCTTATTCAAACTTGAAGTCCTTCCTCCTTTAGGGTTAACCCCTCGATGCCCATGACACCATATTTGGGTGCTGGGTACATTTTGAAGTTAAAAATAATCTAATTAAAAAGCTATTCAGTTTTGGAAGTTGACTACCTTTTAAAATTCATTTTAAGCATCAAAAAATCTGATTTTGAAAAAAATTATTCAAGTTTTTTCAATTGAAGATTTTGTGCATGGTTGTTCATTCCAAATCTTGATTTTTTAGTATTAGAGGCTCTTAGAGATGAGCCTCAAATGTACTAGATCATGAGGAGGAAATCACATTAAAAATTCATTTAAGAAAATCATGGAGTAGATTTTGAAAAGCCATGAGTCAATTATGGTTATTCATATTGTGTTGTGTGGCCTCATTATTTTTTCATGACTTCAATTTTAGGTTTGACATATAAAAAGTGGATTGAAAAAAATTCAAATCAATTTCATAGGATTAGCACCTTCTCAATCCAATATTATAATCTTTCAATGTATAAGTGATATTACTTTGTTTCCTTTTTTTGTAGGATGCATAACATGTCTAGATTGAAGTTGTACAATTAAAATTTAGAAACTAATGATAATATTATAAAAACATGGATTTTTTTGTTTAGTTTTGAGCAAACTCCAAGAAGTTCAAAAAGTAGCCTTTAGCATCTAGGGGTTAAAGATGAAGAGCCAATGTTGGAAGCTTCGTTCTACAAGTCATCTTGTAGATGTTGAAGTCTAATGTAATTTCTCTCCTTATTCGACGTCATTTAACTTACTAATCCATTCAAGGCAAGGAACTTTTTGAGGATTGGTAGCCTTAGAAAACTAATTTTATGTCAGCATAACATTGTTTACCAATGAGATAGGGGTCCTACATGCATCTTTGAAAAAGGGCCTCCAACAGTGAACAAAATTGTCTTCTATCCTCAACCATCTCTAATCCTTGAATCAATTGATAAATCTTCTCATGAAACTAATAAAGTATAATACCTTTCTAGCACAGGGTGGACCATTGTCTGGTTATCCCCTAAAGGACAGTTGTTTCTTTGGGGGACAAATGAGAATTTTGAGTAGGTACTTACGGGCTAAATTTTTTTTGTCCCGATTTTTTAAAATCTTTTTTGAAGATAGAAAAGTTGATTAGCTTTGTGGGAATATAATTTTTTTTTCAATTGGTGCCCGAAATAAAATTTATGTCTAAACAAGCTCAAAATAGGGGAGAGGCGGCAACAAAAAAAATTTGCAAAAATTTGAATTTAGTTTTAGTTTTTTAATCCCCATAGGTTATATTTTTGTCTATTTGAAAAGCTTTGATTCATTCCATTTGGATTTGTTATGAGAAAGTTATGGGCAATCTTATTTTTCAAACACTTAAAGCATCTTTTTGAAAAAAATAACTTGTAGGATTCCTTTTGAATGCAATTTTTACAATTTTTCAAAAAAAAAAGTTTGTATGTGGAATAGTGCATTTTAATTCCATATAAGAGATATTGATATTTTAGATTTTCCTTCTATCTCGTACCTTCTTATATTTAACAATTTTTTGGATAATAAAATTAAGTTTTTTGAATTTTTTTTTGCTAGACTCTCAACTCAATTTTCTACTATAAATATTTATAGCTCAAAATTCTATAGTGCAAAAATTTAAAGTTAAAAAATCTAGTTCCACAATATGTTGAAGAACTTGTCTTTTTCACTTTAAACGCAGATATCTTGCAATCTGTGCAGTCAAAAATTTTGAAATTTTTTCTACACATACATTCTCATACTATTTAGGTGTAAAATCCTATGGTAAAATGTGCAAAAAAACAATTTTCAAGTTTTTTTACTCTTTGCTATAGAAATGACAGTTTTTAGTATTCTTTTGCAGAAAAAAGGCTTGTCCCTTCAGGGGTCATACAATAATATATGCCTATAAAGTCTTCAATCCACTTGTTAACCCCTAAGTGCTCAAGCGACCATTTTATGGTAGCTGCCCAACTTAGGGCAAAATTTTTGGGCAAAAAAAAAAAATGATATATGTTTTTTGTTTTTTTGTTTTTTTGCAAAAGATTGGGTTTTCTATCAATATTTATACTCAAAACTCAGATCACTACGTTCAAACAAAAACTATAAGAGAAATAGCACAAAGTGTTTAGATTTGCCTAGTGTTGAAAAACTTATTATTTCAGGAAGGTATTAGTATTTTCATTACTGGATCTCATGTATTTTTTCACAAATTAATAGAAACCACAGTTTTGATCAATCCAAAAAATATTCAAATGCTAATAATAGAAATTATATTTTTGGTGAATTTTTGAAGTTATATCTTCAAAATTCATTTAAAAAAGCTCTAAGAATAATTTTACAATTTTGACCATACGGATGCTTTCTAATTTTCAAGCTTCACATTATCTTCTTTGATGCAAACTTCAAAAAAAATTTAGAACTTATATTTTATAACAAATTTTTAGTCTGTCCAAATCCCTTGGGCTTTTAGGGGTTAAGGGCAACCCCACGCCTTGGCTCACTGTAAAGGGGCGCCAAATGGACAAAAACTCATTGTTTGGCATGCAGCCATATTAAATGAAGAGTCATGGCCCCACGGGAAGACTCGCCAAGTAGTCAAAAGGTGCTCCAAACTTCCTGTTTTATTATTTTAGAAAGAATCTCTTCAACTTTTGAGGAGAACCTTTCAAAAGGTGAGACTCAAAACATTATTTAATAGCTTGGCGAGCCGCGTTCAAGAGTCTTCATTTGCCTGTGCCTTCTTTATATTTGGCCGTGGCCGGGCATGTTTTTCCACTTGGCGTGTGTGCCGTGGGACAATTCCCAAGCCATGGCCTGCGCATTGCCCGTGTTGAGTGCCTTGGGCGAGTTGCTATGGGGTTGCTCTAAGAGCACTGCCACTATGGCACGGGCTCTATGGCACGGTCAACTGCTTCAAAAGGCCACACAAAAAAGAATTGTTCCGGGAATGTGACTTGATCCCCACTGTGGAACTGTGGAACGATAGCTGGGCTCAAGAAACAAGGACATTCCTTTAAAAAAGGAGAGATTCCCTTGGATTCACACCAAAATCAAGTCAACACTTGACTGTTCAACACATGCTTTCATTGCTTTGTTCATAAATAGGCAAAGATCTTGCACTTTGTGGCTCAGCATGCGGGGTGGGGGATAATTTTCACTCCGGGCCCGGAGTCCTCCCGTGCCGGGGCATGATTCCGGGCCACAGTGCAAATGCTCAAATTCCGTGGATTGATAAGACTTCTTATTTTGCAAGGAACCTCGGCGTTGAAAGCGACTCTAGCTGGTTTGAGGGTCGTCACTCGTCACGCGTCTAACCTTGCGTTTCACAGAAACGCAAGCACATGTCGGGCATTTTTCTCCAGTGCAAATTCAGTCTAGCTTGTCGGCCATCGAGAGCTGAAAGTCAGGCACACGAGGCCGAAAGAATTTCAGTTGACCAAGATGCCGACTGCTTTCCACTCATAAAACGGAACACAATCCTGCGAAGTTGGACAAATTTGAGACCAACTCTATTCAATTGCATCCGTTTCCTGAGATTTCTACTGCACTGTACCTGTGGCAAAAGTGCTTGACAAAGTTTTCTTTTCTTTTCTTCCACAAATGAAAAGATTTTCCTTGCAAAGTAGGGGAACAACCAAGCCCAAACCAGAAGTCTTCGTGCTGCACAAAGTTCAGCCGACGAGTTTTCGAAGTACGTCACAAAAATTCACCAGATGGAATTCTCACGCAAAAACGCGGAAGTAGTTTGAAGCAATTTATGCAGTGCATTCATTCTCACATAAATTCAGCAGCAGCTATTGTGATTCATATTCAGAGAATTTGTAGTATCCTTTGAATGCTCGTTTGTTTTTTCTCCAACAATCTGAGCTGCTGAACTGCTATCTGAGTAGTGAATTTTTCCTTCACGGGTTCGACATGGCCTCACAGACACCGGATGTGCCACCCGAAAAGTAACAAATGTTCTGCCTCAGTATTCCAGCCCCTGCATGCATCTCATTAGTACCGAATGGATTCTTGCTGCATCTGCACCAGAGTTCGCAATTGGGTGCTCCACGAATATAAACATGCTGATAACTTCTAATCTTTCCGACCTTCTTATTCTTCCGTGGAATTTACTTTTTATCCATGGCGCTGGACTGAAAGTTCCTTTGGATTTGGGTTGAATGCAGATGGTGGTCCAAGGCCACGGTGGCGGTGGTGACTGGGAGCAACAAGGGGCTGGGGTAGGCGATCGTGCTGGAGCTCGCGAGACGAGGCGTCACGGTGGTCGCCACGGCCAGGAACGCCGCGCTCGGAAGGGACGCCGTGCACGCCGCACGGCACGCGGAACCCGCGCTGGCGGACCTCCTTCACTTCCACCAACTGGACGTCACCGACGAGCACAGCGTTGCCCAGTTGGCTGCGTGGTTGCGCACCTTGTTCGGCGGAATCGACATCCTTGTAAGAAATCGTGCAACCTACATAGATCCTAGCCCCATAGAGCTATACCCCGGAACTTACTTCAATAGTGCTCCGCGCTGCCGTCAACTTCACTAAGTCCTGAGAGCTTCATTCATTGGAATTGCAATTGTCATCGGTTGAATTAGTGGGTTGGTTGAATCGAATTGACTTGTGGTAGGGGATATATACTACATGTCTAAATGATGTATAGATATTTATGTATGTATGTGTGGACATGCACCTATGCGGACAGATCAACAACGCGGGGTTGTCGAAGCTGAGGCTGGAGGTGTACGAGGACGCGGCGGAGACGATGGCGGTGAATTTCTGCGGCGCCAAACGCGTGACAGAGGTGCTACTGCCGTTGCTGCGAGCGTCGCCGGCGGGAGCGCGCATTGTCATTATTACCTCGCAAACGAGCCTGACGAAGGTATTGAACAATAAGGACAAACACTTCCTCCTCTTCTACCTAACTGAAGTTAGCTCCGATGGTCCTCTCAGAGTGCATGTTCTCCTCCAGCCCTTGGTAGAATGATCAAGGGCTTGTAGGAAGAAACTCGTGTTGGAGGGCATCGAAGGCCTTGGAAGGGACATTTGGAATCTAGTTTGATAATCAGTCCCAAATGATAATGAGTCTCAAATGTTTACGGCAAGTCGTTTGATGTGATCATTTATATCAAGCCAGCCAACAATGGAAGAAATCCTACCATATTCTTCCGCAAGGGCCTTGATAGTTACAAAGGATGCTCGAATTGCCCCCACTTTAGAAGCATTTCTTAGAAGATCTGTACATATTCAAAAACTGTGTCAAAGTGTTGAGCATCCATAGAGCTTCCATTTCTTTCTTTCTCTTCTACTCCTCAAAACTGTTTTGTGGTGTGGAAGCCCTCCGATCATTTGTGTATGAGCGTTTAACCAATTGCATTTAGCACCCTCTTTCTTAACCCCTGTACTAGGCCAGGAACACTTACCATGATCAATCTGATGCTTATGCACAGCATTTTGCTTCCCATGAATACGTGAAAGTGATGGTGCACAAGGCAGTGGAGAATCACATTGTAAGCGTGGTGGATTCCCTGGCGACCAAGTACTTGGGCGACGTGAGAGACGGATGGGCTATTGCGGAGAACTGGATTGCGCCTCACCATTATAAGGAATCCAAGTTGTGTTTGAACACCTACACTCGCATTTTGGCAGCAAAGTTGGCAGATAGATGTGAAGGGCAACGAGTGCTCGTAAATGCACTACGCCCAGGCATAGTGGAAACTGACCTGGTGAAGGCGGCATTTGCAAACTCAGATCCAGCTACAAAAGAGTATTACGTGAGGACATACGGGATTCTCAATCCGGCTGAGGCAGCTATGGCTCCAGTGTGGCTTGCCCTTCTACCCATTCATGACTACCCTGATGGCCAATTTTTCATCAAGCAATAGGGAAGCAACACATTTTGAATCATCAATTTTTTTAATAACCCCCTTTCAAAATTGTTGCAGCTACTTTAGTGTAAACTCTGATTTTTGTTTTGAGGTACAATAGTGCCTCAAAACTTACACTAAGCATTCATATCCCAACAAGTGGGAGAAGGATGTAGATAGAATTACCCATTGTTTTTATCCTCTCAATGGTGTAGCTTACTAGGAGTGAATCAATGAAAGTAATTGTATTAATTAGGTGATAGAAGGATATAAATTGAAATTATATGCATTCAGTCGCTCTGAGGATGTTTGAAGTCTTAGAATGATGCATTCAAGTAATTGTTGTAGTAACAGACCGACTCAATCCAAGCATAATAGGATTAAAAAAAAGACAAGAAAAGTTTCTTTCCTAATTTCTATAATAAAAACATATATATATATATATGTCTGTTTTGATTGCACGTAACATTCCTTTAATTTTTTTGATATTGGATTGATTAGAACAAAGATATCCTTTGAATGAGATGTTTATAAAAAACAACCTTAATTATTTGTTGTTTTCTATGGCTTTTTGGCATGCAAAATTAAATGTTTTAAGAGCATTCTTTTCATGAAATCTCTTCACCAGAAAGTTCTTTCAAATTGACAATTTTTTTTGGGTTTTTTAAATTGTTTTTCTTATTCTTTACAAATTAAAATGTGAAAGTACTTATTTTCATGAGATTTTGCACTTTTTATGAGATTTTCAAGTTCTTCTACTTAGAAAAATTTTCTATGCTTTTCCTTCTCAGGGTACTTTCTTTTTAAAGGTTTATACATTTGAACAAATTTACATTTTCTTAGAATTTTTTTTCTAATTATATAGTGTTTTTGAAAAAAATTTAGCTCATACAATTAAAATATATTCTATCTAGTAGGTCTTACATTTGTTTCTTTCTAAAGTATCCGCTAATGAAGTACCCGGGTTTTAAATGTTTTTGGTTGTCTAAGCATGATTTACAAGAGGTCTACATTCATTGAACACAAACATTGTGGACCAACATACTTAGTCCAAATTTAGCATCCCATCACTCAATAGTTATTGATTATCTTAATCATGTATGAATGACTTACAAATGACTAAAATACAACTTGGATAACAACTTATAGAGTAGTCATCATTATACATCTTGTAATGTAGAAGAGCTTTGCTAGTATATTTTTCTTGTGGAAGTCATACATTTACAAATACACATCCTGCACTACAACAGGCTGCCACCCCACCCACACCCATAAACCATCACACTTTTCACAACAATAATGATTTGATATGGTTTTGAGCACGGATTCTCACTTCCTATTATTAAATTTTAAAAACCTTTGTTGGATGATAAATTATACACTAATCACAGTAATCATGTTGTATTTTTTTTAGTCACATTGACCAATCATGGAACCAATTATATGCCACTGAACTAGTGGTGTATAACATGTGGCATGATGTAAGCATCTCACTAGTCATTGATTAGTTATATATTTGTCATAGTGCAATCATAAAGTACATTGCGACAATTGTGATGTGGTAGCCTTAGATTGCATTTGCAGCTTCTAAAGATGAACAGTGGAGATTTTGTTGATTTCTCTCATTCAAAGTTACGGTTTACTTCTTAATTGCAACAATTCAAGTTCATCAACATTAGAAAAATTTCAGCCCTCCAAGGCCGCTAAGGAATTGATTTACTGGACTCCTTTGGTGCAATTTCAGAATGAATAAAAAAATATTTTTTTTAGAAAAAAAATATTAAAAAATTAACAAAAATATAAAAAAGTTAAAGTAAAATTTAAAAGAATCTGACATGGCACTACTAGTGCCACGCCAGCACCCAATTTTTAAAAATTAAAAAAAAAAATTATCATTTTTAATTTTTTTTTTCCATAATTGCATTGGGCGGGTGCAAAACTTGTGGCCCTTTAGAGGGCTAAAATTTTTCCTAATGCTTGCTTTTTTGCTAATCATCATCTTCTCATTTTTTACTCTTGTTTTGGCCTCAAGATTTCTAAATGCAAATTTAGGTCAGTTGCTACTTTTTTAATGCAACAATTCAAGGTCTTGCTTCTTGCTAATTACCTTTTTTTTCTTCTTCTTCTTGTTTGTTGTGTATTTCTTCTTGTTGTTTGTTGTTCTTTTTACTATTTGTTGTTTACTTATTTGTTGTTGTACTCTTGTTTGTTGAGTTTGTTCACTTGTTGTTTTTCTTACTCTAGTTCACATTACAGAAAGTTTGGGCCCTATGGGGGGACTTTCATCCGGATGTGCAAATCCAAAGGGAAAAAAAAAAAAAAAAATCTTTTTTGTTTTTTTAATTTCTTATAGTCCCAATCTTGCATGGCACACACCTTGCGTACTATATTTTTTTGTTTTGGAGTTTTAGTTATTTTACATGCCTTTGTCATTGCCCTTCTTTTCAGTAGTGGCAAATGCTTCTTGTTGGAAATCCTACAACTTTTTTGATGAAAATTAGTGAAGCTCTCTTGGTTTAGATGCAAGAAGAGGGAACAAAATCAAAATTAGCAAAGCATCATGTAGATTATGTAGTTATGTGTTGCATCTTTTGCATTATTTTTTTGTGATGCATTTTTTATTAGATATGGTGATTCATTTGAGAACATCAGAGCAGGACAACGTTTTACATGGATTTGTGTACACCATGAGCAGGACAACGTTTCAAAATTTAATGTAATCAATGTTCAAGGTTTTCAATCATGTAATCAACTTTGGGCTGATGGTCCTAGTGTGAAGGCTCAAGAGGCCAAACTTTTGGTTTTCTAAAATCTCATTGGTGGAAACCAAGGAACTCTTGACCTTTGACCATAGTGTTAAGTGCCCCTCACACTCCACAATAGGATTCACTCTCAAGAACTAAAACCAAATAGAAGTGGCACTATGATATTGAAACTTGAGACTATTGTAGAGATTTTTGATGGATCGGCTCTTGTACTTTAAGTACTTGGAGGCTTGATAGTTCTTGCTTAACAATCAAAGGTGCACTATTCAGCGTTGTACAAGTGCTTGTTTTTCTTAAAAAGTTGTAATTTGTAATTTAATCCCTAGAGGATCATTGTTTCTTTGGGGAACAAATGGAATTTTAGACAGGTACCAAGGGCTGAATTTTTATCTTGATTTTTGAAACTTTTTTTGAAGATAGAAAAAATGAAGAGTTTCATGAAAATATAATTTTTTTTCCTTTGGTTCCTTGAAATAAAAGTTATGCCCAAAGAAGCTTAAAACAAGGGAAAGGTAAAATTTTAATTTTATATTAAATTTTTTTTTCTTAAGGATTATATTTTTATCTATCTGGAAAATTTTCATTTATTCCATTTGTATTTGTTATGAGAAAGTTATGGACAATTTTTTGGCGGGGAATTAAACTATCTTCTTGAAAAAATAACTTGGAGGATTCATTTTTTAATGCAATTTTTTCAAGTTTTTAGAAACAAATGTTCTACATGGTTTAATTTGCTTACTAAAACAATGTCACCATTGGGATTAGTGCATTTTTATTCCATCTTAAAGATATTAATAATTTAGATTTTCCTTCTAATCCATATCTACTTCTACTTAATAATTTTCTTAAGAACAAAATTAAGTTTTTTTGTAAATGTTTTTTCTGTAGATTCTCAACTGAATTTTCTACCACAAAGATTTAAAGCTCAAAGATTAGTAGTGTAAAAAATTTAAGTTTAAAAGGTTAAAAGTCAAAAAAGCGGTCCCTCAATGTATCAATTGCAAAATTTTTGATTTTTTCACTTTAAATGCAAATCTTGCAATCAATGATGTCAAAAATTCTAAAGTTTTTTCTACATATTTTTGTACTAGTTAGGTGTAAATTTCTATGGTTAGATGTGAAAGAAAAAACAATTTTTAGATTTTTTTCACCCTTTGCAATAGGATTGGCAATTTTGAGTGCTTTTTGGGAGAAAAAAGGCCATGGTCCTTTAGGGGCTAAATCCAAACTCCGAAACTTAGGGATTATATGGCCCAAACAAGGAATTTGATCTAATTTGCCTTTGAACTCACAAGGAAGAATAAGCATGCCATAATGAAGTTGCTATAGCAAAGGCTTTGTACCAAAAGCAAGTTGGAACAAAAATATTGTACTTGACTATTAAACCATGCAAATTTGCATAATAAGACATATTGCCAAACTCACAAGCATTTAAGAAATAACTCTATAACAAATGACCTTTTAAATAATGAAATCGATTTTTCTTAAAATACTTTTTGCCAATTGTATTGTTAATGAAAAGAACTTTTGTTTAAACCATTTTAAAACAAGATTTATATAGTCAAATTCTTATAATTTATGGAAATAAATAAAAATAGTCAATATTTTATTAATGTTAGAAGACTTATAATTTCAAGATCCTAAAACTATTTTGGATATTTTTCATCATCCACTTCATTTTTAATAGATGAACCCTATAATTTTAACCAATTATAAAAAACTTGAAGTATTAAAAGAAATTGTGATTTTAATAAATTCTCAAAGCCTAATGACTTTAAATTCATTTGGTTAAGATTTGGTATTTTTTTTTAAGTTTAAGCTGTATGTATAATTTATAATTACCATGCTCCACATTTTCTTGATTAGAAAATTTCATAGGAAATGTTAAAGGTGATTGCAAAAAAAACTTGTACTATTTTGTGTCACACTTCAAGCGCCCATTAGTTTTTTGGCCAATATTTTTGCATTTTACTTCCAAATGGCTAAAAATTCATAGACAAGGCACTCATAGCTACTATTTATCTTACCTAATTTTTCAAAAATAAATACATTTTTTTATTGTCTAAAAGAACCCCTAATTTACATCACACTTGCAAATTTGGAGGGGGGTAGAATTATGGAAACTACAAGAGAATGGCATCCTATATGATATCATATTGACAAAGAATTGTCCAAATCAACAAACTGGCTTTTGACCCTGCAGTTTTTGTCAATTCAAATATATGGTTCATTTCCATTCATGTAGAAAACTGGCAGCTACCTACTCCTTTGTCTTGTTTTAGGGTAGGGGTTGCCACAATTTTTGAGCGTCAAAGGGACTCACTTGCAAGGCTGTGACTTTGCCAAGCTTTCTTCTATACACTCTTTCTCTCTTTACATCTCTGAGTTTTAGAATTGTGCATGGCTTGTGCACTTGGTATAAGATAAAATAGCCCATGACGGTCAGAATTGCTAATGTACCATGTCAGAGGGGTTGTTAAATTATGGTGACATTTTTCTAAGGTAGCTAAACTTAGCTAAAAGTGGCAGGAACTAAAATATAGAATTTTGCATCCATAAAAAATTTAAAAAAAATTATACAAGCAGTAAACCCTAATACACCTATGAGATTAGTAGGTGGGGTCATCAACGTCAGACATTGTCCTACCATAGTCACTATTGGTACGCTATAATCTTATTGTAATGTATTCATTTCCACCAAAGAATATATAATTAATGACACTAATATTGCACCCTACAAATAGAATAAAATGGTGTATTAATCATGATAGTAACAATGTAGAAAATATATTTTTAGGATTTATAAACAATGATTTCACTTTAGAGCCCAAGGTGTTAAGAGATTTTTCCATAAATGTTCTCAACAGAATTCATTTAAGTTGCTACTCCAAAGTGCAATAGTGTAGAGATCTCTCATTATTTTCTATTTTAGTGACAAGAAGAATGAAAGTAACATTAACCCTTAAAGGCCCCAAGGCCTTTTTTTTGCCCACAAAACACTGAAAACTGCTATTTCTATAGCAAAGAGTACAAAACAAATTCAATTGTAATTTTTTCACATCTAACCATAGGATCTTACACCTAACTAGTATATAAAAGTGTAAAAAAAATTTCAGAATTTTTGACCGCACAGATTGCAATATATTTGCGTTTAAAGTGGAAAAAATGAGTTTTTCAGTACATTGCGGGACTAGATTTTTTGAGTTTGAACATTTTTAACTTAAAATTTTTGCACTACAGAGTTTTGAGCTTTAAATCTTTGTAGTGGAGAATTGAGTTGAGAGTCTCAGAAAAAATAAAAAAATAAAAAAAAACTTTATTTTCATTCTTAAGAAAATTGTTAAGTAGAAGTAGGTATGAGATAGAAGGAAAATCTAAAATATTCATATATTTTAGATGGAATTAAAATTCACTAATCCCAATGGTGGGATTGTTCTAGCAAGTAAACTCAACCATGCAAAAAAGAATTCAAAAATTCAAAAAATTTCATTCAGAAATGAATCCTACAAGTTATTTTTTTCAAAAAGATGCTCAAATTGCCCAAAAAACAAGAATGTCCATAACTTTCTCATAACAAATCCAAACGAAATGAACCAAAGCTTTCTAGATAGACAAAAATATAATCTAAGAGAAAAAAAAATCAAAAAAAAAATTTCAAATTTTTGCAAATTTATTTTTGCTGCCCCTTCGTCCCCTATTTTGAGCTTATTTGGTCATAACTTTTGTTCCTGGGCACTGATTGTGAAAAAAATTATATTCCTAGGAAGCTAATCAACTTTTCTATCTTCAAAAAAAGTTTCAAAAAATCACAACAAAAATTCAACCCGTAGGTATGTGTTCAAAATCCCGTTTGTCCTCGAAGGGACAATGGGCCTTTAGGGATTAATGGAGTTATTGATCCAATGTGAATTTTTCTTTTGGTAAGCATAGTTTTGCAACTATGCCAATAAGCTCAAAATTGCATTATAAGATGTCAAATTTTATAAATTAAATGTTAAATCAATTTTTTCCAACTTTATTGAAAAATTGAAAAGGAGTGTCAAATCTACTATGGATATTCAATAGATATCTACCATAGATATCTTTATATCTTATATGTTTAGAATAACTAATGTTCCAAAAGCTCTAGGCTAGAAATAGATTATAGGTTGCAAATCCTCTGACCATAAAGGATTTTTTCAAATGTTGTAATTTTTTTCTACAAACATTGATCAAATATAATTTTAGATTATTTGATGAATAGAAAATTAATTAATATTAATATTTGCATCATATTGTATTACAGAACTATTACAAAATCTAACTCAAAAACTAGAATTTTTTTTAACAAATTGTAATTTCAAACTACAATCAATTTGTTATATGGTGATGTTTAATAAATCATGTTAGTTTATATATATTATTTAATGAGGTTACTTTTTCCATTTCAAGGTCAAGATATTCACTTAGTCCAAATGTAGATTGATTTTGTTTTGTGAGGATCGATGAGATTTAGATGACCTTTAAGCTTTGCCTACAAAGAATTAGGTAACTAAACCTATTTGTGACCTTGTTGCAAAATTGACTCCTACAAATTCTAGCCTAAATATACACGACTTGGACTAGTATTGCTAGTATGTGAGTCTAGGAGCCTAGGCACTTATATTATAGGCACTTTTCATGATTATAGGATGTCTATGTAATAAATTCCTATGTTATAAGCACCTTCCATGGTTATAGGGTTTGTATATTATAGATACATATGTTATAGGCACCTTGAATGATTGTAGAGTACCTATATACTATACTTATGCTCAAGGCTCATAGGCTCACATTTCTAAACTCACAAGCTAGCGTTGTTCACAAGATGCAACAAAAAGTAAGAAAATTTAGTAATAGACAGTAGGCTAAATGCTTATTTGGATGCTTTTGATTGTAGTTACTTTATCTTGACACTCAACTTTAACTCTTGAAGAAATTTCTGGGCCTCTAAAAAAATCATACGTAGTAATTTTTTTCCACCTTCTCCCTATCCAACTTTACTTGATGAAATTTGACTGAAACTGGCCCACGTACACATGCTTGAAATTTCATTGCTGTGATGCATCTTTATTTGCAGGGAGGAGCAAACTACACATCAATGGAAGCCACACTAGCTACTAGCTACCAAGCACATGTTGACAACCGCCCAACTAGTTTGAAGACACAGATTCCAACTGAACTACATTGATTTCCTCATATCGGCATTGGGTTGTGATTTGAAACAAGGTGCCTCCTACTCCATAACATTGTTAACCCTTAAACAACAAAGGGGTGACCCTTGAAAGCCTCCCTTTCATTACCGTGTGAATCATTGACTTCCAAAATTGCAAAAGCACTCAATAGAAGTCAAACTATTGTAGAAGATCTCCCCTTTTCACAACAAATTTTGAAGATGAATAGTTGCACTTCTCTCCTATACAATTTGATTCTCCGTTGTTTGCCTTGACGTTGAATGCTTAACCAGCCAAAGCCAATTCCTCCTTGAAGATTGGAATAATCCTTCTCTAAAATTTTGGGAGTGAATTTCGTTTAGTTTGTAGAGAGTCATTGGCTGGTTGAAAAGTTGCAACGTTGGAGGCTTTTACTTTCTACAAGAGAAAAAAGGGACCTTCCAATGTTGGTTAATAATGTTTTGTTCCAGCTCTAAGAAAGGTAAAACAACCCAGTGCAATTAGATGAGCCATAGTAGACACCTAGGTAATGACCCCATTATAGGAGGATTCAATAAGTGAGATTCAAGGCTACAATCAATGTCTTATTTAACCTGTTGCAGCGATGCAAATGTCTTCTCTATATACCATTTTGAAATCTAGCGTTCAATTGAATAGATGTGCTGACATTGCTGATAGTAAATAGGTTCTAACTTCTGATTACAGGTGTTGCATGGCACTGTTAGATTCTTTCTCCACATCCCAATTTTTTACTCCAGCATGTGTCACCGTCTAGACTTTGTCCTCATACTAGTAGGTAGAGTAATATACTTTGAAGTCGTTCATTTAACACAATTTTCAATATTTTTGAAAAAAAATAAAATCCAAGGATATAGATTGTTTATTAGAACATTACAACCATAGGGATTGGCATTTTTAAATTTTTTAATTAAGTTCTCAACAATTTTGTATTTTGAATCATTTTCTATTTCTTTATACTGACTATTTTTTCCTATATGTTGTGCAATTCCAAATGATGTGAGAATTTTCAAGCATATAGCCAACTTGTTTAGGAAATTGAATTTAAAGAAGCACCACCGTATTCAACATTTTTTCATTGAAAAGTGAGCTTGTGAAGTGTAGATGCCCAATTTCTTGAAAGGTTGAAAAAATGGTTTTCGTGAATTTGAATGCTTATATCTCACAATCCACGCGATGGAATTTTCTGAAATTTTTACCACATGTTTTCAAGTCATCAAACTACAAGATTCTATAGTTACATGTGTCTTAAATTCTATTTTTCCACAATTTACAGCTACAGATTTGTGAATGTGAATCAGTGCTAATCGTCGTTTGACTCCTGTGTGATATTTTGCCCTAATTTAGAGGTGCTATAGAGCAATTAGAGGATGTGGCATGCGAGTATGTACAATCGATTCCTCAAGCAACTTATTTATTCTCCCGTGTTTTTTTGCGTCTGCCTAGGGTTCCGCGCGCTCCCCTCTTCTCCCGTGTTTTTTTGCGTCTGTGTATCGCTTGGCTGGCTGTGCGTGGACTTGTCTTTGTTTATGCGATCTTCGTTTCGGAGTCAGCTTGTGGAAGCTGTTAAATTATGTAATTTAATCTTTTTTAGAAACCTTAGGCTATTTTGAGACTTCACCTTAGGTGGCACTTCAAGTAAAAGTGAACTTTTACTTTACGTAGAGTAATTATAGAAGTTACCCTTACTTTAGTCTGTTTTTAGCAACTAGGGTGGGATACTTAAAGCTTTGAGTTTTCCTTGACAAAGCATTCTTTGTCTAGTAGGTGTTCTAAGAAAGATATATACTATTGTTGAGATTTATTTAACTATTGGTATTTGCCTTAATTAAAGGTTCACTTTCTCTTGCATTTGCTCTCTTGGATTCTCCTAATAGTTTGGAGTGAGGGACACTCATTTTACATGTGTACAGATCTATGTATCAAATCACTTGACAAATTATATAGCCAAGGTTTCTAAAAAAGATTAAATTACATGATTTAAGATTAAATTACATGATTTAAGCGTGTTTCGGATTTTGCGGATTTCCAGCAGCATTGTTCCAGGTGAACTTCGACTTCTGTGGGGTTGTTTGCCTTGTTTTTGTTTTTGGTTGGCTGCAGTGTGATGCAGCGTCATCTATAGTTTGTGGAAGAGTTGACATAGTCTCTATTTTGCTTCACCCATTCTAGGGTTTAGGCGTGCTTGCTTGCTTTTCTGCGTCTATCTGTCTGTGCACCTCTCCGCTGTGCAAGGGCTCAAGGTAAGCTCCCGCAGCTGTTTGTCATCAACTTCGTGGATACCCTAATTAATTGCAGGTGCGTTTGCTTGTGCAGGGGCAGTCTCCATCATACTTTGGAGCCTATGGTGAAATCTATCTTCTTCAAATCAGACACAACAGGGTTGGTTAAGTGTTTGAGCAATCCCGATGGCACGATCGACTTTCGTCTACTGGGTCGGAGCACGAGGTTGGAACCAGATTCCATTATGTTGTGTAGCGAGTGGATTCCTGTTACCCCTGACCTTCAGTCAAAGTCTATGTGGACGAAGATTAAGCACGCCTTGGGAGTTGCAGGGACGATTGAAGATCCCTTCGTGGTCAGTGGTCATCCGGTCAGTGGTCGTCCGATACCTGCAATTGCAGTTCCGACAGGTATGTTTGATCTTTAAACCAGTAGGTGGGGTTGAAGTATTTAGGGTTATGTAGGTAATTTGTAGATAATTTGTTATGTAGGTTTGTAGATTAAGTCAAATTTGCTATTGGATTTTTGGCTTTCAATTCCACTTCTTTGTACATTTTAAGTAATTTTTTTTTGTATTGTTTTTTCTTAACATATTTGAGCTCTATTTGGAAGGAGATGAGGGTTATTATGGAGATATCACTACTCTCTGTGAAGAAACAACTCCAATATACAAAGAATAAAAGGTCGAGAGGTCTCAATGATAATTTCAAAGCAACTCTAATTGACTACTATGGGGTAGATGAAATTGACTCGTCTCTGACAGGTTCTAAAAAAGCAAAACATCATGGCAACCGAAAGGTACGATGCATGATTCATCTATAATATTTAGTTTTCATTCTTTTATTATAATCTGGTAGTTGATAATTTAAAATGTTTTCCATACACCTAGCACTAATATGGAAGTACAAAAGTTCTAACCATCAATGTTTTACTATTTCCTTTCTATTTCTGAAGTGGTAAACAGATGACTAATTTAGATGTTTCACTTGCAGGTGCGATGCATGATGACTGGCCACATGCTCCCACTTCTAGATGTATGTGTTGCTCATCTAATTGGTCACTTCATGGAAGATTATATTTTGAAAGTTTTTGGCATTACAGATATTGATTCGCCTAGAAATGGCCTTCTAGTTGTCAAGCCCATTGAAGAGGCGTTTGATGATAGTCGTTTATGTTTCTCATTTGATGTGACAAGGAGCAGTTTTATTCTCCATATTTTGGATGCTTCGTATTTGATCCAGAAGCTCAGTGATCATCCGCAACTAACTAAACCCAGTAAGAGGATTTTGGGGGATACAACTTTCGGAGATTTGGAGGGTCAGCTTCTACGGTTTCCCAATTCCAAGAGGCCCTTTAAGAAGGTGCTTCAACACCAAGCTCAGCAAGCCATTGCATTGGCTACCTAGAGAGGAACATTACCTGAAACGTTTTCAGCCATGGAATGGGATTTTGATTATGGCCCTCTTGGTGACTACAAGTTTATTGTAGACAAGTGGTTTACAGATAATGACCTTTCTCATTTTGTTCCTGAGGCATCAGATGAGTCAACTTCGTCTAATGAATCAGTTGTGATTTCTCTCTACATCCTTTAATTTGAATCATTTGACTGAAAATTGGTTAGATGAATTTTGAAGTGAAATAAATGTAGTTTCTTGTCAAAATGTCAAATGCTAATAAATCTTTGGGTAAGTTGGGGATGGTGCAAGGAATAGCTCATCACAGTTCAGGGAGATTTTTAGCTCACCCGATTAAAGTCTTACACTTTCTTGGACCAACCGTAACAAGATTTGTTGAGAGCGGCCAGGGCTGAGTTGTCAGGATGTCCGGACGGACGTCCAAAGTCCGGGGACGCTACCCCTGTAACGTCTTGTGACATTCACTTTTTACGTTTTTTACCTACATGGTAAATTCCGCGACCGAAAACCCAACCGAAAACCGGACTGACCGAAGACCCGACCGAAAACCCGACCAACCGAATACCCGACCGAAAACCCGACCGACCCAAAAACACAAACGAACAACTGAAAACCCGACCGACCGACCGCCGACCACCGACCGCCGACCGTGGCGTCCGAATTACCTAAGGTAATTTTTTTTACGACGGTTTTACCCACCGCGTTCGGTCGGACGTGCGGACGTCCAGATGTCCGGATTTTGGACGTGAATTGGTCCCGGATGTTCGATATTGACAACTCAGGGCCAGGGTGGCAAATGGGGCAATTCCACCTCGATCCAAGCGCGGTGATCCAAGCGCGGTGATCCAAGCGCGATGATTTGGGGATGTCAACTTTTGGTAGCGTCGTTCAACACAAAACCTTTTCCACCAACTAATTTCAATTTGGACACACTAACGTTTGTTGAAGAATCTTCTGGACTTGGACTCTTTTTCATCTATGCGTCGACAGTTCTATCACGCAAGCCACTGCCAATTTGCAGCACGACAAGGAGTTTACACTCAAGAAGTTGTCATCAGCCATCAGATGCAACAAACTTTAGAAGTTCTTGGTGCTTGGTGTAGTGTGTTGAGCGTTGTCTTCCTGACGTTTATATGTTATCCTTTAGATATAAGCAACATTATATGGATCATATGGTCTGAATTTCAACATCTACAATTCTCACTTCTGTGGAATTTATCTGTACTAGAGAAGAAAACAATTAATCTAAAATACACTTTGCATTTACATCAAACAATACATCACACAAGAGGGCCGCACTATAATTTCCACCTGTGTTTACAATCTACAATATGCTGTAGGCTGACTATTTAATATGGTATTCACTGTGTAAACTTGAGTTGTCAATATCGAACGTCCGGGACCAATTCATGTCCAAAATCCGGACGTCTGGAAGTCCGGACGTCCGGACGCAGCGTCCAACCGGACGCGGTGGATAAAACCGTCGTAAAAAAAAATTACCTTAAGTAATTCGGACGCCGCGGTCAGCGGTCGGCGGTCGGTCTGATGACCGCGTCGGTCCGCTGACGGCGGTTAGTCTGACGACTGCGTCGGACAGCTGTCGGTTTGACGACCGCGTCGGACGGCTGACGGCAGTTAGTATGACGACCACGTTGGTTGGCTGTCGGTGTCAGTTGGCGAGATTCGGCAGGTCGGGGAGGTCGGGGCGGTCGGGGAGATCGGGTTTAGGACGACAATCACTTACTCACTTTAACTCCTAAAACTCCAAGACCACTTTTTTGCCAAAAAGCACTAAAAACTGCCATTTTTATAGCAAAGAGAAAAAAATTGAAAATTATTTTTTTTTCACATCTGACTGTAGGATCATCTAACTGTAGGATCATCTGACTGTAAATCCCGACCGCATACGCCGACCGGCTCGGACGGCCGACCGGGCCGACCGCCTAGGTTGACCAGAGAACAAGACCGATCGTGGGATTCTACAGTTTGCAATAAATCTTGATTCGTTTTTACATTGGATGCTTCCTTTAAGAAGCATCCAATGTAGAATTCATGTAGAACTTATGTGTAAGTGTGATTCATTTTCTTTTTTCACGCTGTAATCTTCTTCCCTAAATAGTATTTCCTAAACCCTAAACCCTAAATCCTACACTTTAAGTCCTAATTTCAATGCACTGCAATGTGAAACAATTAAATGTTTCTTTAGTTTTTATTTCAGATCCAATGGAAGGACCAATTGTATTAACCCCTAGAGGACCAAGGTGATATTCCTATCAAAAAACACTAAAAAATGTCATCGTTATTGCAAAGAGTAAAGAACCATGAAAACTTCTTTTTTTTTGCATATCCAACTATAAGATCTTTTCCTTAACTAGTATATGAATACGTGAAAGAAATTTCAAAAAATTTGACTATGTAGATTATAAGATATATGCATTTAGAGTGAAGAAAATAAGTTTTTTGGCACCTTGCTTAACTATATTTTTTTGCTTTGAATCTTTTTAGTTCAAGTTTTTAACACTAATGATTTGGATTTTGTCTTTATTTACATTAAGTAGTTGAGTTCAGAATGTACCAAAAAAAGTTAGGAAAAAAACCACTTCATTTTCACTCATTACAAAATTGTTAAGTAGAGGTGAATTTAAGATGGAAGAAAAAACGAAATTGTTAAAAACTTTTAGATGGAATTGGATCACAATAATCTCAACGGTGAGATTGTTGTAGCAAGGAAATCTAAGATTGTCTAACAAATTCCTTGAGAAAATTCTGAAAATAACATCCAAAAGTGAAACATCCATTTTTTTTTGACCACAGATTCTTCTCTAAACCCAAAAACTAAGATTGTGAAGAACTTTCTCATTATTAGTCCAAATTGAATGAAACAAAGCTTCACATGTAGACAAAAATGTAGTCTTTGAGAAACAAATTTGAGGATAAAATTAGTTTCACTTTCTCTTAATATTTTTGGTGCGGTCTGCCAAAACTTGTTTTTGCTTATTGTGTCATAACTCTAACTTCCGGGCATCAATTAAACTAAAAATTAAATATCCTCAAATTTCTCGCAAAATCACAAAAATTTCACTTCATATTGAGACCATATGTATTTGCCCGACTTAGTTTGTCCCCCAAGGGGACAAGCGGCCTTCTAGGGATTGAAAGGAAAATGAACACTCTACTTCGAACGTTATTTGAACTACCGAAACTCAATTGCATTCAAATTTCCTTTATATAAGAGTGTTTGAGGTGTCCTACATATCTACCTGAAGTACAACTCAAGTACACTTTACTTCTCTCATTCCACTTCAATCATGCTTCAAACTATAAATTATATTCAATTTGTTTGGAAATTTCACAAGTGCGCTTGAGGTGTGCTTGATGTGGTCTTTACATATAGGATGAAACGTTTATCTCACAAGTAAAGCGCACCATTGCTTTTCTCATTTAATTGGAATCAAAATTTCCCCCCAAATTGTATAGGAAAAATATATTTTACAAGTGATGAGCAAACAACTTTGCTTAATAAACCTCAAGCACACATAAAACACACATTGGAAAACCACATCTAATAAAATCAAGTCACGAGTTTTTTGTTTTCAAATGAAATAGAAATACTAAAGACATGTAGATAGACTTGAAGCACACCTCAATCACAACGTTTTTAATTTTAATGCATTTTAAACTAAGAGAGAATTTTTCATATGAACTTAAAGTTCACATGCAGGGTACCTTATTTTCCACCCCTTCAATCATAAACTGAAATAAATATAATTCTTGTTCTTTATAAATTCAAGTACAACAGAAATTTTAAGAATGTCCTTGAAGGTTGCTTGTTTAGTTGAAGTAAACCTTAAGCAGTTAAGCATGGTAGGAGCACACTTCAAGCACTTTATTACTTAAGCTTAATTTCTAAACCAAAAAAAATTTCAAATTAAAATTTTTTTAATACAAAGAAATCTCAGTAGTAGGAATTTGTTTGAGGTGAACTTATGGTAGACCTCAAACGCATTTGAAGCCATTTCATTTATACTTTAAATTTTGAAAAATATTTTTTTTCTAGGAGTTTCTTCTTTCAAAACCAGTGAGAATAGTAGAAACTTACGGTAGGTATATTTCAAGTACAGGTCATCCACATGTGAAGCATACTTCAAACATTTTTTAATAAACTTTAAAATCTTGAGAAGAGGATTCTATTATCTTCAGATTTATTTAATTTGAAATGAATGAAAATAGTGAAAATATATACTAGATGTGCTTGAAGTGTACGGTGTACCTGAAGCATATTTCAAGCATTTCATGATTTGATATTGAATTATTCAATATCAGATTTAAATTTAAAATCATTTTTAGGATCCAAAGTAGTTTGAATAGTAAAAATGTGCTTCAACCTTTAGGTGAGCTTGAAGTAGACCTGAAGCACACCTTCAACTTTTTTATTTATTTTTGAAATTTGATCTTCTGGTCTAGCTTTCTTTCAAAGCAATGAAAATAAAAGAGACATACTTTACATATGCTTGAGGTCTTCACAAAGCGTACTTGAAGCGACTTGTGATTTTTTTTGGTATGTATTGTAAAAGATTTCAATTTGAAGTTGTCTTTATAATCCAACATAATTTAAACGGTACAAATGTGCTTGAGGGCTTTAGGCATGTTTGACGTCTATCTGAAGCAGACCTCAAAAACTTTTTTTTTTCCCTTTTAGATTTGAATTGTTTTTCGATCGGTCCGGTTTTCGGTCGGTCCGAATTTCGGTCGGGTCGGCGGTCGTGTATTGGGTCGGTGAAGGTTTTGGTCGGGTTTTCGGTCAGGTTTTTGGTCCTGCGGTCGCATTTTTGGTCGGGTTTTCGGTGGGGTATTCGGTCGGTCTGGTTTTCGGTCGGGTTTTCGGTCAGGTCTTCGGTCGGGTTTTCGGTCGCAGAATTTACCATGTAGGTAAAAAACGTAAAAAGTGAATGTCACAGGACGTTACAGGGGCAGCGTCCCTGGACTCTGGACGTCTGGACGTCCTGACAACTCAGGTCTAAACATCCAGCTAGTTTTATATATAGGAGAATCATGATTGCTGAAACGACAGATGAACTACAATACAATGTCTTCATTGTAAAGTAAAATGACGTGGCACATATACCTGCAGGAATTAGGCACGAAAAGAGTTCAATAATCATCTACTCTTATATTACTATATGCCATCTACCCTTGAACTCTTCTCTAGAAGAGTAACTTGGTGATTGTCTAGTGATCTACTGTAGATTCACTACAAACGCTTGGTTATCTCGACTTTCAAACCATGGGCCAACAGCAAGGTAGACATCTGGCGGTATTAAACAACAGAGCCGGGCATCAGGTGGATTTGATTTACAAAGTTGCGAAGAAAGTGTTTGCGGAGATTGGAGTGATTTTAGAGTACAAAGTTGGAACTATGATTAAAATTCCCAGAGCAACGCTCGTGGCAGATGAGGTACATGGAACACTACAGTTGTTTTGTAACAACTCCTTACCTGCGCAGCAACTGATTTCTCCAGATTGTGAATAGTCAAGTTCAAATCGAGATATATGTTACGAAAACTTTGTTCAAGTTAAAATGGTCTGCTATGTAGCTTGGTCACCCCTTGCTGTGCTAGTTTAATCCAGTCACTTACATGTGTTGCGTTTTGGTACAGATTGCAGAATTTGTCGACTTCTTTTTCTTTGGCACAAATGACTTGACACAGATGACCTTTGGCTACAACCGAGATGATGTTAGCAAGTTTCTACCGTTCTGTTTGGCGAAAGGTATCCTCAAGCATGACCCTTTTGAGGTACTCCTTGTCCTGTTTCGATTTTTTGCTTGAGATTCCAGTGACACTTCACGTCAACTTTCTTTCTAAGCAGGTTGGTAAGCACAAAGTTACTCAAAAAGCGAGATTTATCTTCCGCTGTTTTACTACTGGACAATCTAAAATATGCCCAATAAGTCTCGGATTCATATTAATCCCCCATCACTTTCTCAGTTGATCGTCATAGCCATAGACCGGGGCCACAAATCACGACCGAACCTGAAGGTAATACATTATTCCTACTTTATTCATCAATTACTCTATAAATGTGCACTTAAAAACAATATCATTGTGCTTCGTATCATTTCAATAAAGATAACCAGTGTATGCACCTGTGAGTCCAATAGTATGATCATGTATTCATGTGCATGTTCACATGGAGGTTGGAATTTGTGGCAAGCATGGAGGTGAGCCATCGTCTGTGGCATTTTTTGCGACAATTGGTCTAGACTACGTCTCATGCTCTCCATTCAGGTACTACATTGTTTTTTATTATATGCAGCTGGGTACCGTATTTTTTGTTAATACTTTTGGTTGATTTTGGATTATGAAACTGCATCTTTGATGAACTGGTTTGCTGTTGCAAGCTGGTATATATTGGTTCTTAAATTTACCATTTTTTACAATGGTAGGGAATGATGATTGGTGCAGGGTGCCCATTGCCCGCTTGGCAGCTGCTCAGGTAGCTACAAAACAGTGAAGGCTGAGGACATGGCTGAGGACCTGGGATTCCAGAACAGTATATTTGGCAACATGGCTTTAGTAGCTAGGTTAAAGGTGTAAAAATTTGGAGAGATGTTATGTAGAGTTAATCTATATGTATAGGACTCTACTTGTGAGTCCATTTTTGGATATGTACAAATTGGGTACATGGTGTAAATACAATAGTTGGATCATTTATACCTCGATTCTCTAATAATTGATCCTATAGAATTATTTTGGACAGTGCCTTTTGATGTTAGCTAGAAACAATTGCATTTTCATTGTTAATCTCAAACAATCAAAGTTCACATTTTGTTCATCTAAGGACTGCTCACTTACAATGTAAGTAGATGGCACTTTGCATCATACTCTCTCTCTCCCAAATTACTTGACACTTGCAACAAAAGTCTTTGTTTCAAACTGGATGACTTGTTTCTCAACTATCCAAATTTAGATATTTTTTTGAAAATCTAATGATATGGATGGAAAAAAACATTGCTGATTAGCCTAAATTCCAAATTTTAGCTAGAAAGAAAATTATTGATTAGTCTCTCTAGAAACACTGTTGATTGGCCTAGAATCCAAATTTTAGCTAATTCCAATGTACCATGACAACAATTATAATACAAAAATGTGAAAATTAGTCACAAAAACTAGATTGCATCCTAATTAAACCATCATATCTTTTTACTAATAGCTCCGTATTGGATAAAAAGTAGCTCATTGGAAAGCTAATTCAAAATTGGTTCAATTTCTAATTGGGTATTATTATAAATTCCTCACAGATTTCTTAATATTCTTGTTCTTGTCAAAAGTATCAAATATTATGGAATAGAGGTAGTAGTTCTAAACTCTTCTAAAGGTATGTTCCCACTTGTTGTTAAGAGTGATGTTAGCAGGAGTATTTGCAATGAATTTAGATGTAGCTTCAAACTAGACTCATTGCTAATATTCCTGCTAATATCACTCCTAACACCAGGAGGGAACATACCTTAACACACTAGAGCTCTATAGTATAGTTGCTTCAAATTGTACACTTAAAACATCTCCACTCCACCCTCTAACTGACACCCCATCGAGTAAACATGTGTGTCATGATTGGTTCTCATGTCCATGAATCAATCACAGCATTAGCACTCAAATTTAGTAGGTGGTGCACTAGTTAGAGGGTGGAGTGGAGATGCTCTTAGCATTAACCCCTAAAATTTCAAGGGCCATTTTGGTGAATATTGGACCTCAAATATGTACTTATTGACATGTGGGCTAATGATCAAAATGAAATGATGTTTTTCTACTTCCAACTGTAAGATCTTGTACCTTATTATGCTAATAGTTTATAGAATAAATCTCAATCAAAGTGACCATATGGATTGCAAGATTATAACAATTGAAAGAAAATAAAAAGTATTTTTGGTAGGGGGCCATGGTTGTTTTCAATGTTTTGAAATTCAATAGAAATTAGGTGGACAGGCCTACAATTCGCCAAAGTATATGAATGGGAAGGTTGACTAGTCAAGATTCAAAGCCTAAGGTCTCATAAAAAGTAAATGCCATCTTGATTTTCATAGAAAATAATTTCTACAAGGGGGTACCTTGAGAAACTTCTTACTCCATAGAATCTTCTCAAAGTTTGAAGGCAATAAGTTTTTCTTCAAGTGGAAATCTAAATGGTAGATATGAAGAAAATGAAGTGCTAAATTCATAGCTCTAAAAAATTCTAAAATCGGATGTTTAAAGATCACTATGTTTGAAGATTGCATCAGGATAGGAAAACAGGGCAGTACATGGGATGATGGCGACACATGGGATAATTATTCTTGGGGCAACTTCTAATTAAAATGGAAGGGCAGTTGAGATTTCTAGAGAAAAAGTGCCATAATTTTTGACTCACAACTCCAATTTGTATGAATGAAAGCTTTCCTTGTAGCTTATGATTTTAGGGATTTACACAAAAAGTTAGAGATAAAAATAGTAAAATTTAGGTATGTCAAAGGCTGCCCAAAATAGCTAGCGATTGAAATCTAATTGCTCAAAATCTATTACTAAGGCCTCCCAAACCAAGAGCCCATTCACATAACATTCTTGAATAACGGGTATCTGACCTTGTCCAGTAGATGGCCACAATAGAGAACACCAAAAGATACCTCTCCATAATACCTGGGAATGACTTGAATTCAATTTGAGTGAGTGGAAGTGACTAAACTATGTGTAATCTCTCTATTCAGTGCCCTTGATTCCGAGAAAGGCAAAAGGACCTCCTAAGCACTATTCAAGAACGTTATGTCACATGTATTGATTGCAACAACAATGAGCAACTCCCTACTTCTAAAAAGTATATATGGTAATATATAGATTGTTTATGGCTAATATACTAGGTGATGTATGAATGGCATATAGATGATAGTACATGGATATAATATGGGCAATATATAAGATTATATACAAGGTAATATACAAAGTAGCATGTAAATAATCTACATAGATGGACAACTTATAGGAATCAAGTGAACAGTATATGAAATAGTAGTCAAGGCAACATACGGACATTATGTAAATAGTATATATCAATATACAAATATCATATATATGTAACCATTTTAATTAATTTAAGATTTTATACTTTATTATTCTATTAACTAATTATCCTATCATATATGAAAACACTTTCAAATCTCATTATATTTATGTGTTGTTGTTTAGTAGCACAATTTGAAACCAGACTTATATTTATATACATGTATATGGAAGCACTAGATCCTTAGGTTTGTAGATTTTTTAAATTATATAAAAAATTTGGCAGCATCATACCTAGGGAAAGAATACAGGTGTCTACTAAAGAATTAGATGGTTCTCTAAGGGCAACTTTGCACTTGCAGCAGTAAGGAGCTTATTAGCAATAAAGAGCGTTGTTATTGGAACATGGCCAAACATTACAAAAAATGGCAACCCTCAAAGGGGTTGCTTCCCTTTGAGGAGTTCCTCTCAGGGAGGTGCAGCCCGTTTGAGGGGAACGCCTCTGTATTTGAACAAGGGGGTTCATTTTTTAAAAATTCAAAATTTTATAATAATAATATAATATTAATATTATAATAAAAAAATTAAAATAATACAAATTAATAATAAAATAATAATATAAAAAATTAATAATATTAAAATATTAATAAAATAATTAAAGTAAAATAATTCGCCACTTAGGAAGCTGATGTGGTCGCCATGGTGCTACATCAGATTCCAAAAAAAAAATTAATTTTTTTTTAAATTAACTATATTTATGTTTTTTGAAATATTAAAAAATGAGTTCAGTGCCAGTGTTAGGCGCTGTCTAGGCTCTCCCGTTCGCTAGAGGGGGAATTCATTTTTTTTTTTTTTTTTTTTTTTTTTCAATAAAAGAAAATTAGTTGTTGTTCCCTCGTTCCCCTCACTCACAGTCCCTTTGAGGGCTCCAATTCTTCCTAATGGTTGGTGCTTTGTAACTAGTTACTAATAAAAAGAAAAATAAGAGCTTGCTAGAGAATCTCCAATTAGAAGAATTTGGTTATTAGAAATATTTCCAATAAATATCATTCTCTTACAAATCCTAATTGTAGTAGCTTGCCTAAGAACTTGCAACCCACTTTGGACTTTGTGGGATTTTAGGGGTTAATGTTGATGGATTACAATATTAGGTGTGAGTGGAAGGTAGTGCTAGAGGTGGACTCTTCTTCCTATAGAGATTCCAATTAAAAATTTAGATACAATGCTCATAAAATACACAGCAATTTAAATTATTCTTAGCTACTCTAGTAAACTCCAATTTATAAACTCCTTCTGATTATAAGTGCAAAGTTGCTTTAAAGTGGGATCCCTTACAACCAAATAGTCTAAAAAATTCAAATGAAGAAAAGTTATGGGCATTCAATCAACAGCTTAGCAAGATTTAATCGATCCTAACTGTAGATGTACACTATGTTTGGTTTATAGCACCTACGACCTTTAGTACTTTATCTACATTAATAATAAAATAGCTGTCTACATCCCAAACAAAAAATTGTAAGAAGTTCTATCAACTAGCACTACCTTGGGCAATCTTGCCATAGTCTTTGTTAGGGGATCACATGCTCTAGAGCCAAACATGGAGAAGATGAAGACAAAGACTGACCAAAAAAGTGTAGTGAATTGACTCTACGAGACTGTCAGGAACTGTCCGAGACTCCAGAAGAAGAAGGGAACCATCGGTGAAGACGCCCCGGAAGTTCACGTGTCGTAATTTGCAGTTGCACCATGACCACTGCTCAAGGAACCATGACCCCTAGCAAATCAGTTGCACATGCGGAGCGGAGGGAAGGCCAGCAGGGGCGGAGTTCATGTTGTCTCTAGGTTGAGTGTGCACTGAGAGAGAGGGATTGCAACAGGTGAGTTCGAGATGGCGGATTTGTTCACCAAGCAAGCTAGCACGTATGCGCTCAGCAGAGCGATCTACTCCAAGTCTTTGTTCTTGTACTTGGCATCGCTCACTCCCAACCACGCCGTGGCTTGGGATGTCGGCACTGGCAATGGCCAAGCTGCTGTCCAGGTACACCTTCTAACATTTACCTTCTCACACAAATTTCTTATATGAACCTACTATAATTTCTCCACAAATTTCAGAAGTGCACAATAGGTTTTCCTTTGTTTTGATTTTTTCACCAAATAGGTGAGAACTACTTTCCTTGAAACCCTTGTCGGGCTTAAAAAAGTGACAGAAGAGGACATTGGGAGAGACTCCCTGAAGATAAGGCAGGAGGCAAGAATTCACAGTTCAATCATGCGAGAGTGGACATTCAGACGAAAGGAGTGTAGAGTCAGGGTTTTGCGGGGTTTTTTTGGTAGGCAATTGTACTTGGTTGTTTAGTCACGTTGATGTTTGAAGGAACGGTGTGTATGTGATATGAGCAGTAGATGAGACGCACTATCAAGTGATGTTATGCCTTGCAACTGTGAATTGGATAGTTGTGCTTGGTTGTTTTACTGTTAAAGTTTGTGGCCTTAATGGGCTTGCGATGTGTAGTTAGCAGATCACTATGAGAAAGTGGTGGCAACAAACGCAAACAAGAAGCAGATCCAGCACACTGTGTAGCATCCCAACGTCACCTACACAGTGACAAAGCCAAGCATGTCAAAGGAGCATGTGAGGAGTGTGGTAGGGGGCAATGGGAGTGTAGATCTAGTGGTGTGCGCTCAAGCATTGCACTGGTTCAACTTGGACACCTTCTACAAACATGTGAGGCGTGTGCTGCGTAATCCTGGTGGTGTCATTGCAGCTTGGACCTACCAGACCCCGTCAGTAACGCCTGATGTGGATGCCGTGTTGAAGGACTTCGATGATGTCATTTCTCAGGGATGGTCTCCACAGATATAGTACGTGCTAGACGGGTACCAAACCATCCCCTTTCCATTTGCACCCGTCTTGAGCTCCGGGCTTACTACTACAAGACCTTTTCAGTTCGAGTGTGCAAAAGAGGCGACATTGGGAGACTATTTGAACCACTTGCGGTCATGGTCCGTAGTCCAAAAGGTGATTGATTCCGGGCGGGATGTGTGGAGCAAACATTAGCAGCAACTCTTCGTCGATGCTTGGGGAGATTCACCTCAAAAAACAGCAAAGTGGACTCTTTTCACCCTCATTGGGACTGTGTAGCACAATGAATATGTTGTGACGTACACCATGATACGCGTCCTCTCCCTTTGACGTTGAAGATATCTGCATTCAAAAAATAAAGTAAGACTCACATGTCAAGTTCTTATGCAGCATGAAAATCCTTGTTAGCAGTGGTGGATAGAATATAGAAAAACAGAATTTTAGAAGGATATATGCTAGTCAATTCATCAAAGAGCCAAGGACTTCAGATGCTTTTAAATTCTCAATAATAGTTTGTGCCAACAAAACTGGCACTTGGCGGGTGTGACAATTGAATATCAGTACATTTGTAATTTGAGAGTTAAATTGACAGTTCACTTGTAAGTAGGAAGTGTATAATTACAACAGTTTCTTCTTGGTTGCAAAGGAGCATAACTGAATCATGCTCTCAAGTTTTTTATGTGCATAATTGATTTGAGTCCAAGTGCAAACCTACAACGCACATGCTTGGTGACAATCTCTCTATACAGGTCTGTCTCTCCTTGCACCTCCCCTTTGTGTCAAAACTTCAGCTACAAAACGTACATCAAGCGCCACTGCCTACCCCAGGTGTCTTGGAGCAGATCCTGTCTTGAAAACTTGCAAGCCTGATGCTTGTTGTTATCGCTGTGTGGATGGTTCTGATGTCATCCTCGTGCAAAATTTCTCTTTGTGAGCACTCCCACTAGTCAACTTGTGTGTTTTGCTACAACGGTTTTACTAGCATGTCTTCATGCCGCATGGAGACCATAGTGGGGTGTCCTAAGCTCTGATCTTTCAAACCAGAACCTGTTCAGGAGCGGTCCTGGTACCCAAAGCCAGCATCTTGTACTTCCTCACAAACTAACCACTTTGCCAAAATTCAGTCATTATATGCAGTCTTGTAACTATGACAGTTTTCTAGAGATCACCTCCTTGAATTGGTACAGGAGAGTGTCGCCAGATGAGCTGTTGCTGAGAGAGATCACTTCTGTATGCTTGCTGCTGTACATGTCGATGTAGCGCTGCTGGTTGGCAGTCAGAGATGCCTTTGAGGTCGGGTACTCTTCTTCAGATGGAATTGGAAGCAGGGAGAGCAGAACTTGGGAGACATCGTACATTAAAGGACGGTGAGAAGGATTCAGCTTCAAGCAAAGCAGGGCTAGCTTTAGAGTCTTCTTCAGAGCATCCAGATCATGGCATATTGCTCTCACATGTGGATCAATCACATCTTGAGTTGTTTTCCCTTTAAGCTTCGACATAACCTAGAAAAAAGTAGGCAAAAGTCAAAAAATTTCAACAACCTGGGTGGAGTGAGAAAAAAATTAAATTAAGAAAATGGCTTGTATCCAGTCAAGCAGGTTCACTTTGTCATTGACTGCCATTTTGTTTGTGAGAAGCTCCAGTAGCACAATGCCAAAGCTGTAGACGTCCAACTTTTTGTTCAAGCGAGACGTCTGGGAGAACTCTGGATTGATGTACCCAATTGTGCCCAAGACGTGAGTGGAGGTGTGCGTTCTGGCCGGCTGGATGTTCTTGGCAATGCCAAAATCAGCAATTTTTAGCCTTGCACTCTAGTCAAGCTTGTTCTTCACAGTTCTTGCAAAGTCAATATATGCAATGTCAAACCAAGTGAATGATAAATAGAATTATGCCAAAAAGACAGGTTTTGGTTGGGTGAGCTTCTACCATGCAGGTGATCATAGAGGCTTCTGTTTTCCATGTAATTGTAGAAGAAGAAGTTGCCAATGGAGGACATGGAGTAGCCGCACAGAGTGACCAGGTTGCGGTGCTTGATGTTCCCCAACATTTTTAGCTCCATCTTGAATTCGTGGATGTTTTGTGCAAACTGGTTGTACAGCTCTTTGATGGCGATAGGATGGCTGTTCTTCAGGGAGCACCTGTAGACTGTACTTGAGCCTTCTTGCCCAATCACATGCTTCTCATTGAGGTTCTTTGTTATCCGCATCATCTTGTCATACAGCTGGGGAGCCATGCCCAAGTGAAATATCACAAAACTTGGTGGACCTGCAAGTTACAGCAACGATCATCCATTAGAACGTAACCTTTATAATGTTCTTTAAGAATCAGGAATGTAGTAGCTAAGTTAGTATATTTTTGTACCTTGCAATGTTTTGTTGGAGGTCTTCAAGAAAACTTGTGTCTTGTGGTTGTGCATATCGAATGGCAACAACAGTATGGAAGGCGAGCAAGCAAAGTGCTGATATTGTAATAGCCATGTAGCGGATACCCCAAGTGTACCTGCGCAGATGTTGATGAACTTTTCAGTCTCAAGTGTATGGAAGGACTGACTAAAATCTTGCATCATGGCGGCACTACATTGAGGTTTGAAATGAAATCTTTCTCGTGGCCATCATCCCATACTTGGAGGTTGTGTTGCAATTTCTCTAGGCTGCTGAGGCACCATTCTACAAGACGAACTACTGTTCATGCACAGCAGTGGGTTTCCAGTGTAGCTGCCAACAACCACATAAACAACTTTTACCACCCGTGTGATGAAAGAAGCATCTAGGATACTGTACTGTCTATGCAAGAACACCTTTTTCTAGATAATAATTTACCTGCTGGGTGGGAACTTTGAGAAGATTTGATCTTGAGGAATAGTACCCGAGAAATGATTGTAAGACAAGTTCCTACACGGTAATATGATTCCAGGAAACACATCTGAAAGTTAAAAACCGTAATTGAGTTGATACACAACTTTATGCACTAACAACAGCCTTCATTTCATGAACATATTTCTTGTAAAACTTTGAAACAGACAAATATACATCTAGACTACTTCAACAAATATTGAGAAGTTACAAGTGTTTCAAGCTAAAACATTCCTTAAGAGGCACTGGGATGGGGCCTGAGAAATTGATATAGCTCAAGTCCCTGAACATGACAATGGAACAATTAGTATCACCTTAGACAGCAGTGCTATTGAACGAACTATCAGAAGTTATGGAAGATATGTAAAGTCTACTTACAGGTATAGCAGCTCTAGAAGTTGGCCCAGCTCCGGTGGAATAGGTCCTTGTATATGGTTGTGCGACAGGTCACTGCCACCACCAAAATTTAGAAACACAAAGCTAATTGCTCTCCAAAAGTGCAAGTATTCAATTGAAATTGTAAAAGGTACATGGAGTATGCAACTTACAGAACATTGAGACTCTTCAGATTGCCAAAAGCCATTGGGATAGTCCCAATCAGTTTGTTCCCATGAAGATCTCTGCCATAGGAAAATATTACTGATTAGAACAACTGTGAGCTAACAATCAGAAAGTAATTTTTTTTGGATACATAGCTTTGGCAGTGCTTATGACATTGGGTCTTACATTGCTCGCAAATGCTCAAGGGTGGAGATAGAAGACGGCACTTCTCCATTTAGATTGTTGTGGGATAAATTCCTACACAGACACAGATCAATGATGAGGATATTTTTTTCATGAGATGTGTGATTTGATGTGCAAGAGTTGATGTTATTTGGAAGCAAGAAGAGAGCCTGAACTCATAGCATGTCAAGATTCACAATCATTCCAATCTCCTAAGGCACACTTCCAATGAAGCGGTTGGATGACAAATTTCTGACCAAAACAGTAGGAAAGTTGTAAGAACTCAAAACTTGAGAGAATCTCAAAAAAGAGAAAAATAGTCTATCTGAGCAATAACTTCCTCGCAAAACCAGACGCACAAGACCTAGGGTAGAACTCACAGTAGGGTGAGGTTGGTCAACTGCTGGAGCTGAAGAAAAATACTTCCGCTAAGCTAGTTTCCGTACATATTCCTAGTCATCACCCACAATCCATTTTATGCATTAGTGTGCATGAGATCAAAGCAGAATTTCACATTCCAATGCAAGATTTTCTCACCCCACATAACATTCTAGAACCTGTGCTGGGGAGGCCTTCTGGCTACAGTGCAAAACATTGTAGCAAATCACTATTAAAGAGAGATTTCATTCCTATTCTACGTAATTATGCTCACTCTTCCACTGCCACATGCATGTTTCTTCCACTTTAGTGACACATATAGTCTTGGTATTAATGGTTCTACCAAAATTCTTGTCTTTGATTCCTTTTTGGAGGGCCGGCCCAGCACTGGTTCTAGAATGTTATGCAACAAAGAATGTTAAAGCACCTTTCAAAAAAATCACATTGAATTTTAAGCATAGAAATGGAAATACAAACTTACAGAATGTTGAGAGCAGTCAGTGAGTTGATATTCTCTGGAATGGAACCGGAGAGCTGATTATCAGACAAGTCCCTGCCAAATGAAGACACTTTATGTCAATCTCTGATTTTCTGGAGTTGTATCCCAAAATGAATTTAATTTTGCAGATAAAGGCTCTTGTTCCTAGAGTAATTAACATTGAAAACTTACAATTTGAATAGGCCTGTGAGGTAGCTCAATTTGGATGGTATCTCCCCAGTCAAACCATTCCCGTTCAATTCTCTGCATAGAGTTAAAACTTGTCAAGATAACTGGTCAACTCTTGCTGTTTTCTAGTGCAATACCCCCAAAAGCTATTACACAAGCTCCTGCATTGAAATTTTTTTAAGTAAGGCTTGTAAGACAAGATTCATGTACTTACATGTAGTTCAAACGTGACATGTTTCCAAATTCCATCGGTATGGGACTTATGATATTGTTGTTGTAGAGATATCTGCAAAAGATAGGAGATTGAAAACTTTCTGTTAGCCCACTTTCTTGAATCTTACTTAGCAACATTTCCGAACATCTTTCAAGCAGGAACTGGCTCCATTGTACTCAAACTAGAAACGGATTTGAAGTGACATGGCAGTAAGGTTCCACTTACAGTTTTGTAAGTGAAGTTAAATTATAGTAGGTTGTTGCTCAGATCTCTAAATCAGATCAAAGTTACATGAGACTTCCACAAATCATGAAAATAATTCCTATTAGCATGGAAATGGCCTAGGTAAGGAAAGGATAAGTAGAAGAGTAGAAAAATCAGTTGATAATTGTTTGTATTATGGTTTTAATGCACAAACAAGTGGTTGTAGTGCAGTACATAAGATATCAATAAAGAAAAAGGAAACTTACAAAATCACAAGAGCTTGCATAAACCCCAAAACATCCGGAATTCCACTACACTAAAAATGATATTTAGTATTGGCAACACTAATTACGAACCTTGACACTAAATATCATAAGTAAGTAACACTAAATCTAATTTCTAACACTAAATATGCTCTATGGTAAATCTAAAATCTGAAAAGGTTGACATTTAGTGTTAGAACACATTAAAAGAATGAACTTGCAAAGGAAGTGGAGGTGGCGCATTGAAGTCCAACACAACACTAAATCCGCAACAATTCAGATTTAGTATTGTGGCTGGTAGGGGGGTAAAACACTAAATGTCATACTACACTAAATATCATTTTTAGTGTAGTCAACATGTTCGACTCCAATGACCTGTGATTTGGTTTGATCAGTTAGACTTAAAGTCAAGAGGATTTTTTTTGGTAGTTGGAAGGCAGCGTATCCACTTCAAAGAGGTAGAAAGACTTACAAGATGCTGACTTGTAAATAGCCAATGTTATATGGAATTTCCCCGGAGAAGTTGTTATAGCTCAAATCCTTGGGGAAATGTATACAAGGATTAGGCTTCAGTATCCTGTCTTCCGAACAGACTGGCAAGGGTATGAGATGAATAATTAGGATCCAAAATCTTTGAAGTAACTTATAGGATCTAGAAAGATGTGCAATTTCCAATGCCTGCCGGTAGCAAACCCAAAAGTTCGTTCTCTCAAACATTGCTGTGGTCCAAAAATGAAATAATCTTTTTGTCAAAAGAAGGATATGATATAATTTCAATCTAATAATCCATATGGATAAACATGGAAGAAAACGTCCATTATATCTTCTAGAAAGCAAACGTATTGAAGCATATTAGCATTTCAGTTGGGTATGTCTAACGGCCTTGAGAAATAATAAGGACCATAAGAATAATTTTAAAGAAATACTGGCACTCACAAATAGGCAAGCTGTGTTAATTTGCACATGTCATCAGATAAACCTCCTGTGAGCTGGTTTGACTTCAACATCCTGTAAACACCAAATGCGTAAGATGTTGACTGTGTGGAAGTCTGAAGGAACAAGTCAAGAACCATACAAGAACTGGAGTAAATTGTTATAAACCAGTAACCTGGTTAATTTGAGCTTCACAAGTGAGGCAAATAGACAGATCCCTATAGTTTAGAACTCACAAGTACTGCAAAGTCTACTCCAATTGAGTAAGGGAGGTATGGCACCCGACAAGTTGTTGATCTACATATCCCTGTACAAGGAACAAGCCTTTGGTGTCGGAAAGTAAATTTATAGAGACCACTGAACTAACATGTACAGAGAGCATGCATAGTCTAATGCATTGTGCACATGGCATATTAGCCTACAAAGTCCACATTAAAAGGATGTGGTTTGGGAAAGAGTAGAAGTTCTTACAGGTGCCACAAATTTGACAAGCTTGCAAATGAGGAAGGAATAGGCCCAGAGAGCTATTTGTTTCTCAGACTCCTACACCAAAACCAACAACAATTTAGAAACTATACTTCTCATGGCAACCAAAGCACAAAAACAAGCACAGCCACATGTACCTCCAATCTCAAGAGGTAGTAGTAGCAAACTTACAAGAATTCAAGCAGCTGCAACTGTGACAAAAGATATGGAAGCTCACCATTGAGGTTATTCCCTGACAAGTCTCTGCAGCCAGAAGGAAGCACCACTTAACCACATTTCCATCACAAGGAACCTCAAGAGCAACCATGTTCAACGCAACTAGGACATATATAGAAGAGCCTTACAAGTGTTGTAGGCTCGTGCAATTGCATACTTCAACATGAAGCTGTCCTGATATATTGTTCTGGCTGAGGTCCTGACACCATAAAAGAGAAAAATCTAGAGTGTCATATGAACTTTTTTTTTGTAAATTTTTGCACGAGTATTAGGTGAAGCAACTCCAACTCATCACATACAAAAAGCTGACTGATGCAGCAAAATTTTGCCTCTTAGAAAAAATCTAATGCATCCTACTTTAGATTTGAGTCAACTTTATTTGCCCATTCAAGGTGATGAGAGGCTCTCACAAAGTTTCAAGGCTTGACAAGAGTCCAACCAAAGGAGAAATCTCTCCTCCAAGAGCAAGGTTTGACAAGTTTTTGTACACCCCATAACCCAACACAAGTACCAAGAAGAGTCAGAGATATGCACCATCAACAAAAACTTAGCTTGCCAAGAAACTTTCTTCAAGAACCTAATTACAACAACAAGGTGAAACACTTGTATGGAATTTCTTTAGAGAACTGCCGAGCACCAATTTTGTTGCTGAGCCACTAAACCCTGAGAGTTACAAGGACTCTAGTCAAGGGGGAATGGGTGCAAGTCACTTGCGAAAGAGAAGACTTACAATGCAGTGACTTCAAACGTAATGTTGTTGTAGGAGACGCCCACCCATCCACACGGAGACTGGCTGACAATGTTCCAGTTGTACAGCTCCCGCTCACCATTCACGAATGACACTTTCATGTTCACCAGAGCGCTCACTGCGAGCCACATCAATGCAACTCTTGAGTGGATTGCAGAGGAAAGTGTCTGCCTGGTGTGTAATTTGGCTAAAGACGTTAGCCACTCCCAATACCAAGGCACACCACATCAGGACATCTTGCAGGGGCGAAAGTAGCAAGTTCATTGATTCTTACAAAACCATGATATTGGTTAAATTCAAAGCCTTGAGAATCTATTGCCAAAGGGTAGGGCGTCACGGTCACAGCAACTAAGCCTTCAGAGCTTCTTCAGTAGGTGTGGCAAATATTGAGCATGGAATACCACCGCAACAATATTTCTCTAACCATAACATTGCGAATTTTTTTATTTTTGTCCATATAGTCTTTAGTGTATAACAACAGCAAAGCATTGTGAAAATTCTTGAAAGCTTTAAAACTCAAAGAGTTGTGAATATTGTTTTCCCCAGTTCTTGTCACCATATATAACCTGCTCTTGGGAAACAAACACTTACCCCAAGGAACTGAAGGACTCCCTGCAGCTAGAGGGGATTCTTTCACCTTCATCAGGTAACGACATGGCTGCAGCCGGTGAGCTCCATGAGCTCAAGGAAAGTATTAGAAGTGCCATCCATAAGACGAAAGCTGGTGCAGCTTTGGGCCATTGCAAAGCGTCACCCATCTTTGCACTTCCTTCTGCCTGGCTATGCTCCTCCCCTCAACCAACCACTCTACAACCAAAAATAGAATACTCAAAACCAATTAATATAAGCTGCACCAAGCTCCCCACAAGCTATGCATGCCAGCATGTTCACAGACAAGCATGCTTCATCCAGCTTGGGAAGGCAATACCACCATGGAGCCACACCTCGAGCTGCAGATAGGTAGCATGCAGGAGGACCAGCAATCTACTAGAATCCCCACTTCTCCCAAAATCCGCAGCTAGGGCTAGGCTTGGCAGGCAGGCAGGGCGGCAATGAGTGGTCAAAAGAAATAGGGCACCTTAGATAGCAAGGGGAGCACTTGAAGAGAGAAGAGTTGTTGCTAGCTTAGTTGCTGCCCACTGCCCAGTGCCCAGACTGGTGGCTGGCTCTGCGCTTTGAAAAGGAGAGGGAGGGAGGGAGGGAAGGAGGGAGGATGGGAGAGGTACCAGCATTGCTAATTACTAGTGTGTTCATGGCATGGTGCAAGCAGAGAGAGTTGGGCTGGGGCGCAGTGAATGCAGTCAAAGAGGAAGAGTCAGATGGGTGGAGGCATAGAAATGGAATGATTATTTGATTGACAAGCCTACAATGCTGCTCTATGGAAATCACTTGCTGCAAGTGCTCTCCACGCTGCCAAGATCTGGGTGGCATTATGGTGCGGACTACAATAGTAGCCCCATGAATAGCACTTGCAGCCTCAGAAACAGCTTGGTTTAGATATTGCACAGTCTACCCACACTCAAATCACTTATCTCTCTCTCTCTCTAACTCTCTCTTTGCAAATGAGCCTTCACAGACTTGGTTCTTCAAGTTGAGAAAAAAAAAAAAAAAAAAAAAAAATTAAGTCATTTTACATATCCTTATTGATTGATGTTGCTGTTTTGTAGAAGTGGTTTATTTGGGTGCAAGATTGGTGAGTTGGAAAAGTCTTTTTACATATTATCTTGGTTGGTTGGATTTTGGTCTTCACATATGTAGCCTTCCGGGTTGGTCATCATATAAATTTTATTTAAAGAGTTGGTTTGGGGTACAGAATGTGTGCTTTGGTAAAAAGAATTTTTATTTTTTCATGTCCTGGTATTGGTTTTTATAGTGTACATATACTATGAGTCTATGGTAGTGATCATTTTGCTCTGTATGGGCGGAACTCACCAGCAAGATTTACTCTCCGTGATAGTGTAGTACTACAAGTAAAACTAAATTGGTAGGGATGAAATTTAATCCACCTAGGGATTGATTTCTAGCATGGGGTGAAAATTTGGAGGGAGGGTGAGTAAAGTTCTCTGGCACACACATACACAGCTATAAAGAGAAAAGCTCAATTGTACAAAGGTTGTAATCCTGGGAGATGGTACTTGCACAAATTTAAGCTAAAATATTGCTGAAAAAAAAAAGAGGGAAGTGACACCCCCAAAAGGAGCACAATGGAGAAGTCAAGCTATTGAATTTAGTTGAGATATTGTTTGCAAATCATTAGCTGCCTTCTCTAAGCATGCTGCAGAATGGAATATTTGAATATCTTAATAGTCCCTCCCATGATGGAAATTCATGAACCAGAGAGGAATTGAGCACATGACTACTATTTTGCAAGTCATACAAGACATGAGAACAAGAAGTTTATGAAAAAAAAACTCACCAAGTCAGTTCCTTTTTGGACAATTCTCATTATAAGGGAGAAAAAATGGACAATGGACACTGGTGCCTTATGATATACAAGAAAATTTGCCCATCCAAAGGATCCTCACTGGCCAGTGGGCTCTGGTACTGATTTACTGCCATAGTTGCAAGAAATACAATTACTATTCTTCCAACAAGCAAAACAATGAACCCCAAAGTTTGAGCAGAAGGCTGATCCCATGTGACAACAGAGAGGTAAGCTTGAGAAGTGAAAGACATGTACAATATTTTTAACTCACTTCAATCAGTGCACGTCACTGTAATTTAGTGTGCTTAATAAATGTGTGGAAATGATAGAGTACAGGGGGAAAGAAACCATTTTTAACCCCCACACAATACTTAAAATCTTAAATTTTAGCTGAAATAGCTAAAAGGTGTAGTTGATAATAAATACGCTATCTATGTTATGCCTAGTTACCAAGAGATTTGGAACAACTCCCACTCCATTGGAAGAATGGGTTCAAGGACAAAATGGGAGGCCAAAACATTTTACAAGCGTACTGAAGATGATGAGGTCGTGCCAAGCTTGGCTTAGGTTGTGAGAGTACCAAGTTAGGAAGGGTTTGCTAACGTAGTGCTGGTGCGGATGTGGCCCTTCCAACGCTCCAGCTATTGCGAGGCCACCTTGTGTACTGAAAGTTTGCTTGTCCAAATGCACATTGCAACCTCACTTTGGCTCAAGACACAAATTAACCCTCCTACTTCATCTCATCAAAGCAGAACTTCTGCACCTCATTCATGTACACTTGCATTGTCTGATGGTACAAACCTAAGCCATTGATGGCTATTGAGTCTTGAAGACCATCTTACAATCCTTTTCAACACCATAACTCTTCATGATTAAATCCATTTTTTAGGTTTTTTTTAATTCATTTTCTGCATAATTAATGCAAGCATTTGTGCTTGAGAATATCATAGTCCAAGGTCATAATTGGCCCCGCAAAAAAAAATCTAAAAATCTAAGCTGAATTTATGAGAAATTATTTTTCTTAAAAAAAAAATTTTACATGGTGAAAATTAGAATTTTAGAGAATATTTCTCGTTTGCAAAATTACTTTTCATATTTTGATTAACGCCTAAAGAACTAAGTGCACTCTAGAGGTAAATTTTAACGTGCGATCTTGCGATTGTGAATGCAATTTGCCATTGATTGTCGTGTCATTTCTATAGAGAATGTAAAAACAAACAAGGCTCATGGCGCAACAAATTTTGTATCAATTGGAGTTATGAATTAAAGTAACAACTCTTTTGTTCTTTTGGCAAAAACTTCTTCTACTAAAAAAAATTTGAAAAAAATTTTAAGAAAAATTCCTAGAGATTAGGTGTTTGTCGTTATAGAAAGACTTGATTCATCCCAATTTGATATGTGAGGTGACAAATATGGAAAATTTCATTTTGTGGGCAGTTTGGGCATTTTTTTATGAAAATTACACCTGAAGTTTGTCTTTGAATCCAATTTTCCAATTTTGAATATTAAAAAAATGAATTAGATTTAGATTGGTTGTTACAATATTTTCACCGTTGCCATTGATACAATTCATTTCATTGATACAATTCTATGTCACATTTGCTATTAATTTAGTTTTTTCTTTCATCGTATACCTCATTCTAATTTAAATTTTTTTTGAAAATGTTACATTTTCCTAGATTTTGCAAGCATATTTTCAACCTATAAAGGCAAAAGATTGAACCATCTCTAGTGCCATGGTTGTTTGGAAAAATTTTGAATTATGATGATTTCAATGAATTTTGTCCTTGTGTTTGAAGAAAGGGAAAAAAAAATTCAGCCAACTTTGAACATTATGGTCTTAGAAATGACAATGAACCAGACCCCAACATTTGGTGATGTAATAGGCATAAAGGTTAATTATAAGATCCTACATTTAAATTTTCAGAAAAGCTATTGTTTTCCATTTATCCACCAATTTCAACACATGCCTTACTTTTTGTGGCAATTTTGGAAGTGTAACATCAAAGAACTTCAAGGTTAATTATTTGGCAAGCAATTGTCGACCCCTTCACTGGAATGGCTTGTACTAGCTGTGTAGATTATTTCCTAGTGTTGAACACCCCAACATCTTTGGGGGACAGAAAGAGCTTGGTGATTGTATTCATCCTACAAATGTGATTTGATCGGCCATGGCTTGGAGTGTCAGGTGGCCATCAAGGAGTGCTATATCGTTGGCCAATACATTGTTGGCTCTGGAAGAATGCAGCAGAAGCCATGTGAGCAAGTGTAGGTATTGGCGAAATTAAGTTACAAAAGCATCTGTTTAGCAATCTATAGAGGCACACCCACTGGAACTTATTAATTCTAGTAAAAGCATTGCAGAAATTTACAACATTTGGCAGTTGTGCAAAATAGCTACAGGATGGACCCGTTCTGTTGGTTACCAGATGAACACATCCATCACATGTGCTGAGTATTTGGTTATTGTGTTGGTTTTGCAGATCAAGGTGCCTGTTATTGTGGTCAGTTGTAAGCTAGATCTTGGTGATGATCGGCAACCTAGTCTTGAGCAAGTAATGGCTCCACTTATGCAAGAGTTTCGGGAAATCGAGACCTGTATAAAGTGCTCGACCAGAAGAAAGGAAGTGAGGAAGCACAACACCGTGAGCACAAAACAAAGAAAAAACCAGACAAACCTAAATATCCTAATCCTAGGATGGTTTAGAGGATTTAAGCCTGCTTAAGATACATAAAAAGTAAACATACATAAAGATGCGACAAGACGATTACATCATTACAAAGAATCGCCAATGAAACAGAGACAATGGATTAAATGAACCCTAACTAATCCTTTGAACCCCTCAAGCTTTGGAACTAGATTCAATTTCCTTGACATCTAAGCAAAATCCTAAGCATTTCGAAGTAATAGCCATGTTTTCGTTCGTTGAAATCTCAGCAAAATTTAAAACATGTCATAACGTTCTGGATTTAAGATCTGAGGTTCAAAATCCAAGATTCAAGAAAACTACATCGCGGTTCCAGGTTCTTTTTGGTTTAAATGACGCAATTCAGTGAATAGTGTACAATGTCAGAGGATCAGAGTGCTAATCGCAGAAGCATCTAACATGGAAACGAAAGATCAAAATCAGTGAGATACACCCACCCAAGAACGCACCAAAGAATACAAAATATAGCCAAATAAAGATAAGGAGATAATGACCAAAAGGAAAGACCTCGCCAATTTAAACACAGCAAATTTAGAAAACAACCACCAATAGCGGGTTCAATGAGGGCAACAAGACAAAATCACCGTTACCAGGTAATAGCTCATCCCGTGTCTGTGGGAGCATATGTCTCCTCTAATAGTCCTCTTTCTACTGCATAAATAACCTAGGTGCCAAGAATCTACATAACCTAAGGGAAAAATAGCTCTTGGAAGTACAAGAGTGTTGGGGACTACATATTTGGCACAATTTCACATACTAGAGAGGAGCAAGAGTAACAACTACTGTATCTACTACTTGACCATTTTTCACAAAAGAAAATATACCATGACACACATTTGCAAGAACATTAGCAACCAACTATTGTGCCAACACGATTACAATTCCATAAGCAAACCAAGGCACAAGTGCCAACAATCAGATGACAACAAACCAGAAGTACTTGAACCTTTCACCTACACGATTTGATATGAAGCACTGACATCTTTACTGCCAAAATTACAGAAGAAAATCACACACGACACTCACATAACAAACCAAAGAGTGTAGGTATCTCCCGCAACAATAAATGATGCAATTCAGTGAATAGTGCACAACGTCAGAGGACCAGAGTATTGATTGCAGAAGCATCTGACATGGAAACATTCCACCTAGAAACAAACACACATGGAAGCACTTGGACCTGAAACCCTCTATCACCAATCTCAACTCAAACAACAAGGAGATGATGATCTAAACAGCAGTGAAAAGTGAGTAGGATGACCTAAATCCTCCACAAGAACAAGGCCCGCTCCTCTATTAGTCATGCGTGGAATGAAGCATCCAACAAGCCATCACACAAAACCCTAATCATTGGACGGAGATAAACATAAAGCAAACGCCCCAATTGTAACGATCACACATGGAAGTCACAAATACCCATAATTACAACCCCAAAGATGAGCATCGTCATAGGAAACCTTTGACTACAAAACATACTTGTAAGTTGCACGAATGCCTATCAAAGATTATCCCATTTTGAGCATCCACGTATAGGCATTGCTACGTTACCGGGTTGATTCTCCTCTTCCCGCAGCGTCATATTTTTCCTCAGCTCACTGTCCTTGTCCCACAGCATATTCATCTCATCCTGCAGCTAATTCAATTGTTCCAGCAGGTGCATATCCTTCTCGTGCCGTAGATCAGATCTATCGTTGCTAGATTGGGCAGTTGCCAATTGATTTTCCACACACTCAATCCATGACTTCACATCTTGATCTCGATCTTCACTTCTTCAATGTTGGTGTCCGCCATCATGCTGGAAGAAAAAGCTCAGGAACGGTGTCAATACAAAGGCCCAGAGAAGAAGACGAGCAAAACCAGCAACAAAACCAGCAGCACTAAGCAAAGTGAATGGGAGAGGGCCAAAACGTCTACGCAAAGTCAAGAAACAAAATAAATTCCTAGCGCGCTTGCTGGGAGAGACTTATCTATGCTTTACAATCCGTTTGTGCACTCACGTCTGTACAAAGCTTATGTTGAAATCCTAATTGCATGGGGATAAAGGAAAGCAAGAAAAACCAAGAGTAACTAAAGGAAGACTCCTTCCTTCTGGCGAAGCTAGACAAATTTGTTCCAAGCGTGACAAATACCCTGGTGTAAATCCTCGCACAGGAAAGTCATTGTAGAAAACATGCTTTACGATCCGTTTGTGCTGTCAAGTCAAGCAAGAGTAGCCAATTCTACCAAGTGCACCAAATCGAGCAAAAGAGAACGCGAGAAACTCCAGGGGACGGGGGGCGTACCACAAAAACCATTCAACCAGCATACATGCAAGAAAAAAGAAAAGGAAAGAAACTTATCGGTGGAGAGACAGCGAGCACGATGCAGAGCAAGCAACGAGCGGCGCCAAGTGCAGAAGCGAGCGGAGCACGCAAGCCAGAGAACGCAGCGTAGACCTTCAGCAGACGCAAGACCTAAGAGAAAAAGGGCTGGGTGGGTTAAACCCTAATCAGCCGCCGTTCAAGTCGGGATTATAAAGCGCGCCAGTTTCCTTAAATGTCTTGATTTATGATAGGGTTTAAGCGAGAGCAGCTAGTCGGGGTTCTCTCTTGGCCTTGCCAGCCAGCTCCATCGACCCGAGGGTATCGACAGGGTATCAGCCGGTCGGGCTGTTAGCAGTCAGTTCCTCACCACGGATTCAGTTGGATTGGGCAATCAGTTAGCCCTTAGCAGCAGGTCCAGTTGGTCGGGCTTCCCTTCCGGCCAAGCAGTCAGTCAATCTTCTTTGACTGAGGATATCATCAAGGTATCAACCGAGTCGGGCCCTCTTTTAGGCTAGCAGCCAGTTGGCTCTTAGCGAACCAAAATCAGTCCAGAGAGGAAACATTGAGAGGTTCTCTTCCCATTAACTGGGAGTTTATAAAATAAAAGAAGTTAGATGGTGGGAGATTAGGTGTAGAATTTAATTAAAAATCAAGCATCAAAGTTTAGAAGTAGAAATTACAACATGTTGAAGAAGAATTTTTCCTCTCTCAAGGACTATTCCTTTTAGTACAATAAATTTGAATCAAGAGAAACTATCAAGTAGGACTATTTAGCTAATAGGTTTCTTTTCCCAATGTATATTTTTTCATCAATTGAACTATGACGACAACCATAATTTTCTATACACATTCAACAATAAGGTTCATACACACTTAAATTTCTTTTTAATTTATAAATTATTATTATTAATAATAATTGATCATATACCATCTAAATTGTTTTAATAATCTTATTTACACAATATTCTTGTTCCATTACAGAATTAACACTTTCTCAAATTCCTATTTTTCTAACTGCAATTCACATTTTATAATCTTCAACCTCTAATCTAATTTTCATACAACAATACACACACCAAAATAAATAAAATAATACAACCCCCGTGGACTGAACACCATTGGACTCCTCAACAATGGGTCAAAAACAAATCGGGATGACGAACCAAATAGGCACACACTCCAACAATCTCAACCAACTCCAACTGACACCGATTTAGATCACACAAGAAACTTCATTCATACTACTTGGCTTACAAAATTCCAAGACAATCTGAATCAATGTATGGGGAGTACCGGCATTTAGTTACAAGTTAGCCGGTTGGAATCAGGAATTGCCGAATTGATTTCAAAATCTTCGGAAAAGAACGGATCATTTAAGAGGAAAATCAAAGAATATTCTCTATTTTTTAAAGGCCTAGCCGAGAGAATGCTTCAAACAACCGGTTGCTCCAAGAAAATGTAGGATTTTAGCCGGTTGTGCTAAAAAAACTCCCCGGACTGTGGTTGGAATCAAGAATTGCCGAATTGATTTCAAAATCTTCGGAAAAAAACTGATCATTTAAGAGGAAATTCAAAGAATATTCTCTATTTTTTAAAGGCCTAGCCGAGAGAATGCTTCAAACAGCCGGTTGCTCCATGAAAATGTAGGATTTTAGCCAGTTGTGCTAAAATACTCCCCGGACTATGATCTGAATTCCCATTTGGTTTAATTACTGACCATCACACTTAACCAATTAGGCTTACTTATTTCACCACCAAATGCACCTACTTGAATTGACTTCCGACCCCACCATAATGCAACCTAGACTCCAATAGACTGATTAGATTCTCTCAAAAACATACCCACCTACATGAACTGAACTGAACATATGTTCACTCAAACCCAACTTGGTAAATAATACTCAAATTATTCACTCCTCATTCAATTAGCAACCTTAACTTTACTAAAAATTCTCCAACTTGGTAAAAACATCTACACCAAAAAACCCAAATTGGCACACACAACTAGCAAAAGTATATCAAAACACTCAAAAAAACACAAAAACATACACCCAAAAAATTCAAAAATCTAAGCCTACTAGTTTATCTACACAACACTCCCATACCATGCCACCATCCCACATCCAAAAAATCATCATCTCATACATTGAGAATAGAGACTGATTGGAACAAAACCAGCCCCATTCACCAATTAGCCTCTGAGTAGTGTAGGAAAATTCACATACAAGCCAGGTTATATTTTGAATTCACAATTCATTATCTGACTTCATCACGGATCCTTGTCCATTTGGCTAATAGCATTTGGAATTAATTTGGTCTCTACTGATTGATTCAGTTCCAAAGTAAAGGATCAGGTGGTCCAGGGAAGAAAAGGAAAGAGCCAACCTCAACAAAATCAGTCAACTCAAGGTTGACCAGGGGAAATTCAGCCAAGGAACTAATCACCATCTGATTGTTTTTTCAACAAATCATCATCTGAATGATATAACTAACAACTGAGTGATTTTATGGAGGTGGAAATTGGACAAACAAACATGGATATTGAGGCATCTGTCATCGAGGTATGAATTTTGACCTTTTTGTTTTGATTTTGATTAATTAGAATTTATCAAAAGTAGAACATTTGACTAGAAAAATAGAAAGTATTAATTAGTCCACGAATTTAGAAATTAATATTTAAACTTTTATTTTTATTTTTATTTATTTTTATTTATTTTGTTTTAAATTATTCTATTAAATTTTTAAGTTATTTTATTAGAACTGAATGGAGTTTGAATGATTCATAAAAGAAATTTAAGGAATCAACCAAAATTACAATCAAATTTAGTAACCATTTCATAATCATCAGTCATTTAAAAAGGAATTGAACCAGTTAAGTTAACCTTTAATTTTCAGATTGCAATCAAAGTTAAAAATTAACTTACAATCAAATAATATTAAAAGATTAAAACTTCGAGTTACCACTATCTATCTCATTTTTATTTTAACCCTACTGAAATATTTAAAAATTCAGAATTAAAATAATAATTTTAAATTTTCATTTGGTGATTAATTAAATACTCAAGTAAGAAACTAATTAAGGAATAATTAATTTTACTAATAAACCAGTTAACCTTTTTTGTTCTTTTATAACCTGAAAATCTAATAAAATTTAATAATCACATCAAGAATATTAATAACCAAAAAATTCAGAAAAAATATTATTTAAACAATTGGAACCAGAACATTTCTATTGTTCAGATCATCAAAGTTTCATTTCAAAATTATATTGAACCTTACATTTATGAGTCTTTGAAGAATATTTACAAAATATTATAATAAATTTGGATAATTATTTTCTGGTCAACCTTGAGTTGACTGATTTTGTAGGTTTAGATAGATAGTGGTTTTTAAGGTTTTGGGTTACAAGGGTGTCCTATAGCTTTTATAAGTCATTGTGTGTTAAGTTTTTTGGTAACTTGCCTTCATCAATGTTGGTGGGAATATGATGGGGAACCCAAACAGCCATAGCGTTTTGACCCCCCCCCCCCCCCCCCCCTAAACCCTCTTTCTCAGGGTTTTGGTGAACCCCCTTAAACCCCCTTTTTTCAGGGTTGGAGGAACCCTCTTGAACCCTCTATCTTCAGGATTTGGAAAACCCTCTTTAAACCCTCTTTAAACCCTAAAGGACCGAGGTGATTTTCCTACCAAAAACCATTCAAACTGTCATTTCTATTGCAAAGAGAAAAGAGTTTTAAAAACTATTTTTTTTTTGCATATCTAGCTATAAGGTCTTGTACTTGACTAGTATATGAATATGTGGAAGAAATTTCAGAAAGTTTGACCACGTAGATTGCAAGATATATGCATTTAAATTGAAGAAAACAACTTTTTTTCCACTTTGCTTCACTAGATTTTTTGGCTTTGACTCTTTTTAGTTCAAATTTTTTGCACTACTGATTTCGATTTTCTACTTATTTATGTTAAGTACTTGAGTTGAGAATCTACCAAAAAAATTTAGGAAAAAGAACACGTAATTTTCACTCATTAAAAAATTCTTAAGTAGAAGTGGGTACAAGATTGAAGAAAAAACTAAATTGTTAATAGCTTTTAGATGGAATTGAATCACAATAATCCCAAAGGTGAGATTGTTCTAGCAAGAAAATCTAACCCTATCTAACAAAAAAAATTGAAAAATTCTCAAAATTGCATTAAAAAATGAATTCTACAACTTATTTTTCAAGAAGATGCTTAGATTGCCCAAAAAACTAAGATTGTCCATAACTTTTTCATTATTAGTCCAAATTGAATGAAACAAAGCTTCATATGTAGACAAAAATATAATCTTTGAGGAAAAAATTTGAAAAAAAATTATTTTGACTTTTTGTGATTTTTTTTGGGCTGCCCGCAAACTTCCGATTTTACTTATTGTGCCATAACTTTTGCTCCCAGGTATCAATTAAAATGAAAAAATTATATATTTGCAAAGATCTTGCAAAAATACACAACCTCAAAAAATCCCAAAAATTATTACTAAAAATTGAGATCGTAGGAACCTGCCCGGACCCAAATTGTCCCCCGAGGGGACAACCGGTCCTTTAGGGGTTAAACCCTAATAGTATCCTTATTATTACAAGAGTCTATTGTGTTTTGGAGTATTGGTTTAGTATTAATATGTCAAAAATCCAACCGCATAAACTTAGTATTTCCAGCCAGCTGTATCACCGAATGAACCACCTATATTAGCAATACTGTTGATAATATTCGAGACAATCAATACAAGGCAGATTTTGAATTTGAGACAATGGAAAAGACAATAACATGCTTGGATCAAAGTCCTATTGTATCTTGCCAATTAAGGTCACTTTGTGGACACAATTGTGCATTTATATAGGAGGCAAAGGTATTAGATTAATATCATTGAATATGTAAGCCAATTACAGAAATCATGTTGAAGAACATACAACCAATCTAAACAAAACTTCTCACAAATTAGTAAGAGATCCACGTACCTTGTTTTCAGTAACAAGGTGTTTTTTGAACACAAGATGATGTGTCGCAACACTTCCCTTGAGACCTTCACTAGAGGATCATTGGATCCACTATCCCTAGTGGAAACTTCAACACCCAAGAAACTACATCACAATGAGACTCAATCATCCAACAACTCTATAACTTGATGCAAATTTTGTCATCTCCAATTATTGTGGTCGAATAAAGCTCTATTATGGTGACATATCAATTGAGATTCAGTAACAATTGCGGTTTGAGAAAGCAGCTCATCTCCAACCTAAATTTGCAAAAAATACGACCAAGAAGGAATAATGTTCTCAAATTGAGGTAAAGCAAAAATGGTCTCCAGTCTTCCGCACAATCAAAAGGAGATCTACAGAATAGGAAGGACACAATGCCACACTAGCATCAATGTAATGAAAAATTGGACACAGAGTCGACCCCAACCAAGTTGCTCAATACAGGATAATCAATATACAATTACATCAATATTTCATCAAACACACCTGCTTCGGTTGGCCATTTCGCCCTCCAACGTTGGTAGGGTTTAGGGGCCTGTTTCGGTGCCATTCCCATCTATTACCGCGGCCTCGATCTTTTGCAACTTTCCAAAATCAACACGTAGCAAGCTCAGAACAATTGGTGACAAAGAAAGATGAATCAGTCATATTGACCAATTGCAGATGATATTCATAATTGACAAAGAGAGCTGAATGGGCTAGACTTGCAAAACTTACTCACAGAAACTTCCATTGCTGAAGTCACAAAGCGAAAATGTCCATCATAACTTGCAGAGGCAAAAATGTCCATTGGCATGACAGTATTTACCATCAACAAATTCGTAAGTACATATTCACAGAAACAAAGAGTGAAAAAAGAAAAAGTAAGGGAATACTCACGAGCGCATAACAAAGATTGGATGGTAATCAAAAAATTGAAAAATGGTTACTGAAAAATTGAAAAATGGTACTCACAAGAAGATCCATCTTGATCGTATCGCTAGGACCGTGAGAAAAGGAAGTCTCGTTTGTTGTGAAACCTACACAATTCAACCTCAAAGGTACACCATCTATATTATTTTGCCATGTCACCACTGAATAATGAGAAAGTTCAAAACCAAATTCAGAATTCCTGAGATTATACAACATAAGACATTCATAAGCGAACTGATTAACTTATTGATATCCAAGCAATCTGTCCATGCTCATAATCTGCTCAAAGATTGTTTCTGGAGTGGCTTCAATCACACCAACCGCTTTCATAATCGTGCCTTTCTCTACCTAAATCCATAAATAATAGGTATAAGGCAGGCCGATACACACCTAGGTAATTAAGACTCACACAAGAGCATGAAAAAAAAGGAAGCACAGAAAGACATGCTCGAATCACCTTGAGGCTGTGACATCTTCAAAGATTTGAAGGCCTGTTTGCAAAAGATCACCGACAAATGGGTGAGAAGGTCTATAAAATAATACACTTTCGAGTCTCACGGAGTTGGAGCTACAATCACTAAGACTGGGTCTCTTTTAATATACTCTATGTGGAACACCACGTCTTCTTTGACATTGACATAATAGATACAAGACATCCAAGACACAAAACCTCAATATATGTTGCTTAAACTTGCATACAAAATACTACTTTCAATGCCTCCACAAAAATCCTTAATTAACTCCAAGATAACTAAGGTGCACAAAGAGAGCCCACATTGATGATGAAATAGATATGAAGGTTCAAAGAAAATCAAAAATTTGCAAGGGACATTATCTAACTAGGTTTGTCAAACTTAAAAAGTATTAACAGACTTACCTTTGACATATCTAGAGAGAAGGATTTGCCACTGCTCAGATTACATGATATTACAATCACTATTCTAGAGTCTCGATCCAAATTGTAGGATGCATTCAGAAATACCAGCTCCTGAAAGGCCTGTCGTAGCACAGAAAGCACAAAACCCTTTCCTAAGGCCTTAATGGACCCTAAAGTGACTCGTGTATCGTTCCGCAGAGATCTTGGTGTAATTCTCCTAATTGTCCGGAATGAAGTGAGTTGATATCCCAAAACAAACCCCAAGTACTAGTCTAGACCGGTTCCAATTCCAGTAATCCGGAACCGGAAACTCCTTTCCCACGTATATATCTATCCGGTCTAGAGTATTTAACTATGTAATAAATTCGAGTTTAACCTCTGGACCAAGAGGGATCTGCAACTTGGGCTTCAGGAAGGACGCTTAACTCCTACCCTCCGAGTTTTAACGTGTCAGAAGATCCACGATATAAACTTCAAAAGAAAACCTTGACAAAAACGACGAGAAAGAGACTTTCCTCACAACTAGACCGGATTGACTACTCAGGCTAGCAGGTCACGCAAGACAGTCTGGATTCTCCTAACAATTACTACAACGACAGATCACAAGACAATCCACGGCCTAGGTAGAGAAGGGGCGTCAGAAAAACACAGGAGAGCTATGATACTTCTTAACAAAAGCAGCTTCTTGACAAAAGCAAGTTCTAATCCTCGCAAGGAAATCCTGTGGTATCCTGTCTAACACACAATCTCTCCAGGGACCGGATACTTCCTGTATCCGGGTATCACTTCCTCCTTACCCACTCTGCACGATCTCACTGCTCTCACAATAACACGGACAAGTGCTAAAAGGTACAGCTCACGGTTTGTGAATTGAAAAAAACTTCAATGGCATTTGCAAAAAAACTGGGAATACAAAGTATGAAAATGCTACCCGGATTAAACCTAAAATCCGCCTTCAAATACTAAACTACCGTTCAAACTCAAAAAAGCGCCTAAGGCCCAAAACAGCAAGAGAAATGACACGTTTCATTCCTAACTTCCTGTCAATTTTAGGCAACCTAAGCTACAATAAAAAAGTTTCCACTTAATGTGGATCTTAGATCCAAAAAATCCGGACTCAACTTGAGTCCTAACTCCTTTTACACTAAAAATATTCCTACTCAACTACTTGTCAAAAATCTAAGCATGCAGCCCTATAATTACTGCCAGAATCTTCACCTACTTTCTAGTCTTCTTAACTGGAGAAAACCCCGCCTTCGCTGGTACCTTTCGAGCCACGGGCTTCTTTCCGGTCTGCTGTCTCGCCATCTGCTTAGACCGGACTTTGGCCTTCTCTCTGGCCGCCTTCGCCTTCGTTGCTCGGGTCTCTGCCAGGGCCTAATCGGGATCTGAATATGGTTCAGAATCCTCATCGGACCCGGATTCCTCTTCCTCATCATCGGAATCCTCTTCGTCTTCTTCCTCTTCCTGAGCCCGGGTGAATTTCTTCTTAGCCAACGGTGGCTCAGGAACCTTTCTCTTTTGCGGGACTGGAGCAGGTCTTGCCACCTTGCTCTGAGGTGTTACCTCTCCTCCAACCGGTTTCCTGATCATACCTTTACTGGGTGATCCTGATGAAATCCCGCGACCGGCTCCAGCCTCCGTCTTCACCACGGACTGCATCAGGGCCGTCATCTTCTCTGCTTTGCCGAACTGCACCTTCTTCCCCGGAGTCTTCGGAGAGGACTTGGAGGGGGAGAGACTACTGATATTCTTCGTCTTGGTTCTCTCCTCTGGAGTAGATCCTCCTGGTCCGGTTGCCGGTTCCGGTTCCTGTACCTTGGCTGGATCCGGTGCCGTCACCTTTGTAATCTCCAAATCGTCATCCTCCGGAATTGGGTCGGGTACCTTGGTGCTTTCCACCTCGGTCTGCTGCTCCTGACTTGTCTTGGTTTCCTGGTGCTCCTCAGGTACAGGTAAAGTAGGTTGTTCGTGAGAAATCTCACCTTTACCCGTATCTTCTGCTGCCGACTGTTGAACTAGCTCTTGATCCGGTTCCGGTCGCGGCGCAGGCACACTGTGAGGATTCACCTCACGCATCACTTCTCGCAGCTGCTCCAACGTCGACTCCATCTTCTTATGGTAAGTGATCATCGCCAATAGGAGCTTCTGGTGCAGCTGTCTTCCCTCCGTCATCACTTGTTGGTCAAACAAGTTAGCCTTGTTGACCACTTCACCCGGATGGGTGATAAATTCCCGGATTCGGGAAAGGGTATCCTTTGTCTGCTTGGAGAACGTCCTCCTAAACTCTACCTCTTCCGTTTTCTGGCGCAACTCTTGTTTAAGAGCGGCCACTTGGCCGGAAAGCTTCACCAATTCCTCCTTACTCTCATTCTTCTCCTTCTCCCGGTTGAGCCGGATCACCCGAGTCAAGGCTTGTACTGGGTGGTCAATGCCCACCATTTGGCAGATGGCCTGCATTGCACCTTATACCACCGCATATCGTTTCCTGAAATCACTCAGATCTCGGGTGATCCTGTCCAAAGGCTCTTCCCCCCAGACCGGATCAGTATCCTTGGTCTGTTCTCTCTCTACCGGATCCTTTCCTCTTGTCCTCCTCCTCATCAGACTCATCCTCATTGTCCTCATCGAAGGACTCTTCCTCATTTCCGGTCTCCTGATCTAAGTCAGGGACCTCAAATTCTACTAGTGCTGCGGCTGCCTCATATTCTACTTCTTCCTTTTTTGTCATCACCTCCTCCGAATTATACAGGTGGTAGAGGAACGGACAGATGGCAGAAAGCTTAGCCTTCCCGACATTGTTGACCATTTTCAACACTTGGTCCTGAATTACCAAACCCCAATCTACCTTCCGGTCTCCTGACAGCGCGCCAAAGACTGTGTTGTCGAGTGTCAGAGAGACTCGGCTTGGCCTTTCCGGGTTAAGAATGGCCAAGATGTATTGCAGTAAACGCCTCTCTCTCTCACTGACACAATCCGTAACCGCGAACCCATCCTTCTTGCTAATGGGGGTATGAAACTTACCCACCGTGAATTGGTCCTTCCGGGATGCGTTGCCTTCGCCCTCCCGGTCGAACCGGTACACCTTCCTCCACATCTCCACCGTCCACTTCTTGGGTTTTGCACGGATCGTGGTCGCGGCCTGAGATGGTGCTCCCGAACTCAACTCCGCTACTATTGCTTCACTCCGAAAATCCCACGGTCTGATCAGGAAGCCAGCGCATCCCATTTGTTCCAAGTCCTCTTTCAGATCCGCCATCTCCTTGTCATCCTTGGGTAATCGCGGCGTCACGTAGCGCAGCGAGATGGTCGCTCCTCCGCTGTGACTTGCGGCCATATCTCCCGTCGATCAGAGAGAACCGGTCTACGGTTGGGTATTGGTAAGACTAGTGATCCTCACGGCTCACTCTCTCTCTCTCCTTTCAGATGGAAGGTATTAACTCTAAGCTCCGGCACCAACAACCTTCTCTCTCTCTCAATAACCTCCCAGCACTCTCGCCTGCAGTCTTGTCAACTCAACACACCAATACTACCTCTCAGACTGGAAATCAGTAATCGCGTACGCTGTATAATTCTCCGTCAGGGCAAGAAATCACAAGTGACCAACCTTTGGACAGATAGGATCTAAAAGAGCCAATCTCAGCAGCTCTTAGTAATTACCCTAATTAAGGCCTTGCCCATTAATCCTGCCCGTTTAGGATTCCCGTTAACTAATGATTAGAACAAGTCCCTTGTTCCCTAGGGCTAAGTAGGTCACCGTTGGATGGCGGTGTCCTGTTTTCACTTTCCTGATCTGGTCTAAGCAAAGTATAATTCCGGTTCCTTGTTTCCGGTACATTCAGTTAGCCTTTACTCTAATCCCTGATCAATCCAGTTCCGGTTTCCGGTTCTAAACATTAGACAGTCTATAACTATCTAACAATCGAAAAAATTTACTACTAAGAAGAATATTATTCCTTCATTTATATTTTAATATAGTAAAACTAGATTTTCATGTTCCGACAAGGCCCAAAGAATTCGAAGTATATACATTAGTAATTATCAATTCTAATCTCACTACTGATTTCATACACAAAATGCGTGCTCCAGTTTTCAAGATAAATGGTAGAGTAATATGATCTAATCTATGAAAACAATGGTATGTAAGCCAATAGTCTCTTTAAAAAGAGATGGTGCTAAAACACAAATTCAAACAGTAAAAACAAGATTGAAACTCTCCAACTGCAAGATAGACAGGGACTAAAGGATTATACCATTGTACTCATTCATGGAAACACCCCAAATACTAACAAGCTCCAGCTGCTTTAAATGCGATTTAAAAGCAACTCCATCCATGCTTGATTACTTTGCCTTTGCATGCTATACAATAATGTGTAGTGATTGGATAATTCTTCCAACTCCTAAAAATGTCAAAAATCTATCTTAGCAATGGAGACTAAAGGAATGCAACACATAGGCCAGAAAAGCAACTGTAATAAAATGCACAAAGATGGAGTTGTTATTCAAAATCGAATTCGTAAACCCAAAATCTCTTAAAATAGGATTCAATTGATATTATAGTTATCCTAAACCGTCTTATTCAATGTTTCAATAAACCCTGTTAAACCCTTATTGAACCCTCTTTTCTAGGGTTCGGCAAACTCTACTAAACCTTCTTATTTGGGGTTTAAATAACCCCTCTTAAAACCCCTCTTAAAACCCCTCTTAAAACCCCTCTTAAAACCCCTCCTAAACGCTCTTATTCAAGGTTTCCTAAATCCTACTAAACCTTCTTATTCAGGGTTTGAATAAACCCTCCTAAACCCCCTTGTTCAGGGTTGCTTAAACCTTGCTAAACCTTCTTATTCAGGATTGCTTAAACCTTGCTAAACCTTCTTATTCAGGGTTTAAATGAACCTTCTTAACCCTTGCTAAGCCCTCTTTTCCAAGGCTGAAAATCCCTTGCTAAACCCTCTTAAACCCTCTTATTCAGGTTGTTGAATCCTCTTTTCTTGGATTGAACACACCCTTCTAAACCCTCTTAAACCCTCTTTTCCTAGGTTGAACACACCCTCCTAAACCTTCTTAAACCTTCTTTTTCCAGGTTGAATACAACCTTCCAAACCCTCTTAAACCCTCTATTCCCGGCTTGAACAAACCCTCCTAAATCCTCTTATTCAGGTTGCTAAACCTTCTTATCCCGGATTGAACACACCCTCCTAAACCCTCTTATTCAGGTTGCTAAACCCTCTTCTCCCGGGTTGAACACACCCTCCTAAACCCTCTTAAACGCTCTTTTCCCGGGTTAAACAAATCGTCCTGAACCCTCTTATAACCCTCTTTTCCTGGGTTGAACAAACCCCCTTAAACCTTCTTATTCAAGTTTTAAGTAAACGCTCTTGAATCCCTACTGAACCCTCTTTTCCAGGTTTTTGACCAAAGTTTCTACCAAGGCACTGGACTCGGAACAGCTAGTGAAAATTTTATAGTTACTAGAATGTTCTAAACTCTACGAAGGAGAGACAAGAATCTAGAGAGGAAACTGAAGATGAGACCTAAAGACTAATACCAAGTTCTATACGAGTGTAGCCGCATGCTAAAATACCCAACACATGATCCTTGATAATGCGCATGAGGAGATCTGACGTTGAAGATTCATCAATTCTCTTTGTTTCTTTCAACCTACAATTGCATAATGCGTATTATCAAGGATCATGGACACTCTAAATGCAGTGTTGAACAAAAAACCGCCTTTTGTCCTTTTGACCAAAAATCCGCATTTGTTTTGGAATCTAATCTTTTATAAGTCTCTTGCCCAACCTTCAATTTATTTGTGAACTTGTAGTATTGAAATTCAATCATGTTTGGATGATCATGGTCTACATCAAAGTATATTATTGCCTTTGGAGTCCAGAATTATTGCACATCACCATTAGCTAAAGGAATCACTATATACAAAGTATTTAGCATAAAGGTTTTGGCCTAAAACAATTGTCTTGATTGATTACACCTCTGGCCAATGACTAAAGTAACTACACCAAAAATTGCATAGATAAACAATTTGGCATGGTTTCCATTATCATATTGAAAAACTTTTTGTTGGGTCCTATTGGTGGTCAAAAAGGATTCTAAATTCTCCTAAAATGTATTTTTTGGATACCTTGTGAATAAACTACAAATTTTCAAAGTACTAAAAAGAATATTTAGGACAACCAAATATAGACTCTCATGAATAATCGAAATACATTTTAGGCAAGAATTTAGATTGTGCGGTTTTAGAAAGCAATCAAAATTAATTAGGTGTTGTTACCTTACAACATTAAGTTGGTGAAGAGCACCAACTTTTCCAGTGCAAAATGTGAATTTTCCAACTGGGAGTTAGGAGCTAAAGCTTTTTTTCAATGCCCAAAATTTACAATCTCAAGCGTAAGTTAGGACAACAGTTGAGTCCAATGAGATAAAGGGCAAAGCTAACTGAAGTACAATATTCATCCTTAGAATTTGTGTGGAAAGGAGAAGCCCAGTATTCAAATTTCAAACAATGGGTGAATGCAAATATGTCCCAAGTACACAAAAATGCTGTTTTTTTTAGCCATCAATGTTTTTGAAGATTCTTATGTTAGTTCTTTAGCAAGAGTACAATATGGATTTTGTAGGCTTTGCTTTACAAATATTCTATAATTAAAAGGGAATTAGTAGGTTTGGCCTTAAAAAGTAACTATTCAATTCAAAAAATGACCCCTTCGAAATCACTATGATTAGAATTTAACGGAATCTTTTTTGGGAAAATAAAATTATTCAACCTACAATTAATTTTGGAAGGAATTTTGAAAGGGGTCGTCAATTGTTGACCTCAAATTGTATTGAATGTTGGTTTGTGAACTAATTGATTTAATTGTATAGATATGAATTATATTTTACAATTATTGTTTGAGAGTCATCATTAAATTATTATTCTAGGTTGCATTTTATAATAAATCTTCATAATTTTGGAAGTTTAGACTACCCCTATTGTAATTAAAAGTGTTATCACTTTGATGTCCAAAATTTAGATAATGAATAGAAATGTTCCAAGGGAACTTCACGGAACTACAAAACTTCTCATTCTTTACAACCAATGCTTGCCTTTTTTTAAGCCACACTTTTTATATGATGAATTTGATGAAAACAAGGTACTAAATGATATATAGTTATAAAGATAGAAGCAAAAATATGCAAGAATTCAAGAAAGGATTCATGCGCTATCAGAGAACCACCTACAACCAACAACTTAAGCAATTTCACAAATGTTCAGAAGCAATAGAAGGCAAGAAAAATTTTCTGCACTTTAGAAAGATAGAAATAATGGGCATTGCAAAATTTTTGTACTTTTCTCCCTCGAATTCAAATTACTATGAAATTAGAAGCCAAAAGTTGGCCTAAATTCATATCCAATGTATAGACTCTTCCAATTCCAATCATTCAAGAACTACTTTTCCACTCACTACTTCCTACTTTCTTGCTCATTATCTTGCAACATGTATCATGACTTTATTTATTAGTCCCAACCTCGAAAGGAAAAAAAACATTCATTTTAAAAATTGCAACCTTTAAAGGGGCTGCTTCCCTTTGAAGAGTTCCCCTCAGGGAGGTAGCAGCCCCTTTGAGGGGAATGCCCCTGTTCATCATCAATGATGAATAAGGGTGACTCGTTTAGTTTTTTTTTAAATGATATTATATTATATAAATTAATTTAATTTAATTAATAAAATAATAATAATAATATGTGATAATAATAATAATAATAATAATAATAATAATAATAATAATAATAATAATATCGGCTTTCATTCCCTCATTCCCCCATTCCCCTTACTCATAGTCCCTTCAAGGGCTCAAATTCTTCCTATTGCCAAACTTGGTTGGAAATAACTGCATCCTGTAAGTTGGATATGGCTCCTTGGTCAAAATTGGGTGGTACTACTATAGCTAAAGGAATAAAGGACAATTAAGGTAGTCTGGTCTTAAAGCAACCTTTTAAGAGTTGATTGCATTTGGGAGGAAGTTAAATTCTTTAAAACAAGTTCTAGTAACTTTTTTGTAAGAAGAAAAACAAAATTGGCATCTCACTACAAGAAAACAATGTCCGAATTGACACATCCTAATTGACTAAAATGTCTGAATTAACAGAATTTTGTCAAAAAAATGTTGAATTGACAGAAAATTGACAAAATAATGTCCAAACTAACAAAAGGTTGACGAAAAAATGTCTGAATTGACACTACTCCCTTCAATTCAAGTTGTTTTATATTTTTTGGACATTCATGGAATTTGTTACAAATTTTCTAAACTTGAAACACAAAGTCACTAAAAGCAAAATCCTCTTGAAATGTACACAGTTGGTACATTAAAGAAAGCAAAATGTACCTCTCTATTGGTGGTTGCTTTTAGATTAGAGTCACTTTTTAGAGCACCCTACCTTGAGATTCTTATATATCCTCCGTACATAGCTGTCGCTCTGTGCATGGTAAGCTTAAACCCTAAAGGACCATTGTCCCTTCGGAGGACAAATGGAATTTCGGCCAAGTACCTACGGGCTGAATTTTTGTTGTAGTTTTCTAAAACTTCTTTTGAAGATAGAAAAATTGGTAAGCTTTGTGGGAATATAATTTTTTTTTCAATCGGTGCCTGGGAAAAAAATTATGCCCAAATAAGCTTAAAACATGAGAAAGAGGGCAGCAAAAAAATTTTGCAAAAAATTTAATTTTTTTTTTAAATTCTTTTTCCTTATAGATTATATTTTTGTCATTTTGGAAAGCTTTGATTCATCTCATTTGGATTTTTTATGAGAAAATTATGGACAATCCTGTTTTTCGAACAATTAGAGCATCTTCTTGAAAAAAATAACTTGTAGGATTCTTTTTGGAATGCAATTTTTGCATTTTTCAAAAAAAGAAGTTTCACATGGTTTAGCTTTTTTGCTAGAACCATCTCACCATTGGGATTAGCGCATTTTAATTCCATCTAAAAGATATTAATATTTTGGATTTTCTTTCTATCTTGTACTTACTTCTACTTAACAATTTTTTAAGAATGAAAATTAGTTTCTTTTTAATTTCTTTTTTTTCCCTAGATTCTCAACTCAATTCTCCACTACAAAGATTTAAAGCTCAAAACTCTGTAGTGCAAAAAATTTAAGTTTAAAATGTTCAAAGTCAAGAAACCTAGTCCCGCAATGTGCTGAAAAACTTGTTTTGATCATTTCAAACGCAGACTGAAATTTTGTCCACACATTCTCGTACTAGTTAGGTATGAGACCCAATGGTTAGATGTGCAAAAAAAACAATTTTGAAGTGTTTTTTCTCTTTGCTTTAGAAATGGCAGTTTTGAAAGTTTTTTGGCAAAAAAAAGGCCTTGGTCCTTTAGGGGTTAAAGTGGTCTGTTCTAAAAGCGAGTGGGCTCTAAAACCAATCATGACACAAAGGTACAATTTGCTTTCTTCATTGTACAAACAATGTACACTTCAGGAGGTGGTCGATTTTAGTGACAATTACTTTTCAACTTCAAAAATTTGTAACTAATTCCACAAAGGTCCAAAAAACATGAAACAACCTGGGTTAGATGCCAAGAGCTCAAGATGCTACCGTTGCAAAGGATTTGTTTTGTTATACTATGGAAGAGTCCAGTCAGCTGCACTACACTAGTTGAAGCTCAGTGTACGTAGCTACCAAACAAGTTTACACAGATTCACATGTAACCTATTGCCTGGCCCATGTGCGTTCGAATTAGCTCCGCAAGTGGGCCAGCAAAGCTTCCTGCAGTCAGTAAGTTAAGCTGCCAAGTACCATCATGATGATGGCTTTAGCACCTTTGCATGAAGAATTTGAAGATAGTTTGCATGAACGAATAAGAAACTCCATGCATTGGAAGTTAAGTCAGTTATTGTGCACCAACCAGCCAGCGCAGAAAATCACTGCATGAAGAGAGTTGAAGATAAGTTAAGTTATGCATGAATGAATAAGAAAAAACAAGCATGCCGATTGGAAGCTAACTGAAGTTACTGCGCATGCACTGACCAGCACAGAATCCACCGTGCATCATGTCACTGAGGGCACATGTATGCCACAGTGCAACTATAACTTAACTTAGATTTGGGTGAAATCAAAAATTAAAAAACGGGTACAAAACTTGGGATCTTCACAAAGTGGGAAGAGGTAAGGTAAACGTGGGGCTATTACCAAGCAGATTTCCTATGTGGAATACAACTACCTCCTCAGAAGCCATTTGCAAGTAGAATAAAGACATTTCAACAAAAAGTGAAGATTTTGTGAGTTCATAAAGTTTATTGGGACTGAATTGGTAATTAAAACTTGGGTAGATCCATACTAAACCACACGTTGATGTGTCCCTTCTCTAAGTGCATTGTCATAATGCTAAAGGCTAGGGTGTTAAGATTGTGGTAATAGGTAGATGATTGATGCAAATTGAAGAATCTAATAGATGTCAAAATTTAGTGACTGACGGCATTGGATTGTCTTACCTTATTGCAAGTAGAGCCATAGAGGAATGTGGATTGGTTCTTGTTCCTTAGCATGAATAGATTAGAATTGGAGGTGCTTTTAACCTAAATAAATTGTAAATTAAATTGGATTTTCTAAAGATCAGCATTGATGTAATCACGTTTAAAATCTTCCAAATAAAGAATAGAGAAAGGTTCTAGCCTAATATCAAATTTTGAGAGCCTATCTAATTTTCTATAGATACATTTTTGGGGCTCCATATGAATTAACTACAAATTTTCAAAGTGGTGAAAATAGGTGTATCTAAGATTGAGTCCTAAGCTCTTATGGAGATTGCACAACTTAGGTAAGAATCTAGATGAGACAGTTTTGCAAACATGCCACAATTGGGTGTTATTACCTTATCTAAAAGATGTAAGAATATAGGCCTCTATTGCATGTAAAATCAATAGAGTACTAAGGTAACGCAGGCCAAGTTTGAACCAGCCTAATGCAGGCCCATAACTTCTTCAGTTGTACAATGTGACTTGTGAAATATACTTTACAAAACAAATTTGGCCTGCATTAGGTTGCCCTAAACTTGGCTTGTCATAGGCTGACTTACCTTATACCATGCTAAGGTGTACTTGGGAATAAAATTTGAAACACGTTAAATCCCCCCGTCCTTAGAGGGCCTAGCGGGATAAATTCGGGTTTCTCAAGGATAAAAGTAAATAAAAGCCCCCTATATTTGAGCCTTGTCTAGGGATATTTACTAGACCCTCTAGCTAATTTGGGGTCTCTGAATGCAAATATGAATTCAAATTTTGAAAAAAAAAAAAAATTGTGACAAATAAAAAATTCCAGCGTTTTCCTCAGGGTAAATTCGGCCCGCAGGGCCCACAGAGGACGGGAGGATTTAACGTCCTTGCTGATGTGTACGTGAAGATGAAATTCTATGCATGATGTACCTTGCAAGCCAGCCCATGCAACATTAATTATTCCTTAGAAACTGTTGGAAACTTGATTCAACCACCTTCTTATCCTGGACATAGCTCGTATGACCAGTGCTGCTAGTGTAACCAGCTTCTGTCACTAGCTGAATGTGGCCAGTGATGTGCACCCTTCTGGCCACTCCAGTGTCCAGAGGGGAAACTCTCCTCATGGGCTTTAACAAAGTGCTACTGTAGATAAAATTGTACTGTACACAAAATAGTGAAATTAGGTTGCCTTATCAATTAAGTTGCCTTATCTCACATAAATTATCTCATGGATGAATGCATCAATGCATGTGCACATGGAGGCATATGCAACCCTGTAGGCTAGACCTTAACCTGGTGCACTAATCTATGCTATACACATGGCTATGGATTGAATGCATAATTGGATAGTAGTAGTGAATATATGCATAGTGTGGATTGTTGAGAAATTAGTGTGGGAGAACCTAATTTCACTATTTTGTTTGTGTACATAACTTCCACACAAACATATTTAATTGGAATAAACCATATGCCAATGGCTACAGTGCACTTGCACGTGCAACTGCACAAGGTACGTTGTTGCAGTGTCCACTACTGTAGGCTACCGGCAGTTGTTCATAGCAATCTGGATGCGGCCGGCTGCCATCCATGTATCCAAGCAAATGATGAAAACATGGACAGGGTACATTGAGTCATAGCTATTGTAGACATACAGACTCCATGCACGGATAAGTTATATTCCATGAATTTGTGAAAAGTTTGCCCATGTGCCACTGTACTACTGGAGTCTACTAACTAAAAAGCCAGTAGGGCTGTGGTTATGAAGCCAGTACGCTTTAATTGAAGGCCACCACTGATCTCTCCTCACTGTAGCTTCAAGAATGGCTGCAGAAAATCTTTGACAATGTAAAGTCATGGGTACCTTCCAAGTGCTACAGGATGCTGGTCTACCTATGGAACCCATCAGATATAATGTGCATGTCACCACTACCAAGAACACCGACGAAACGAAGGGCCTGTATGGTGCACTTGAAGTGCAGTACATCAGTTCCAAGTGAGTTCCATGGAAAATTTGAGCAGTACATCAGTTCAAGCAGTTCAAGAGCCAATTGTTCAACCCCTGGATAAGAATGCTCATAATCTACTGTGCACACTGTATGAGTTCAAGTGGCAGACAGAATTCTTATGGACAGGTTGAGAATTGAACAGCCAGAGGGATCATGTATCCCTCAGGTTGCAGGCAGGCAGGGATGAATCTTTTAGAGCAAATATATAGTACAATTTGTTCCAAACAAGGTTGTCTTCTGCGTGTGTTGGTGTATGGGGATTGTGATTGACTTGGAGTTGCAAGGCCTACTCAATGCCCAAGCCCAGTATAGGTACATCCGCAACTGCATTCCCCGCTCCAAACCCATACACTTGTTTTCAAGGGAATACTCAAAATCAGGCTCAGATGGTCCCTCTTGTTTGATGAATAAGCAGTCTTGGGATGAAGAAGTGATTTTTCATGTTGCGTGCTTCATTCGTACATACCTGTGGAATGATGGAAATTGCTTTCATCAAACCAATGAGGCCTGCTTGCTTTCTGCACTCCCCCAAGTAATGAAATTAAAAAAACTAGGAATAAAGTTTCTCATCAGGTGCAGTACTGACAAACTGCAGGCAGGACTAAAGCTTACTTTCCAGACACTGGAACTACGAAGAAGTCTGTACAGTAGATACTGGATCTTCAAGACGCTTACACTACCACGCTATCTCCGCTCGGGGGTTGACAATCGAGAACTCTACAGTACGTCTTTAAGTACCGCCTTCAATGCACATATACCAGTGTCCTGCCATTCATATACATTTATAATTTTCTATACACTCACTTGAATCCTGGCACAGGTGAAACTTGTTATTTCCATATAAATCGATTTCAAAGATTGACTGCGATAACTAACGGCCAGAAGGCAACATATGAGCGACTGAGACGGAGTTTAGAGGTAATAAAGTATTAATAGTCTAAATATGAATAGAAATCAAATATGGGTCATACAGCCCGTATCCGTTTACTCATTCAACGGACGAGTCCTACCAGGAACTGTTTTTCCCTCAATACCGCAACTCGAAATTCTCAAAATCGACTGGCTAAATTCGAAACAGAGTTCGGTAAACTTTTCGGGCCTTGAATCGCTCATAAAAGGTAGACGGTTGTCAACGAACTAGTCTTACTAGAATGCAGATTTGAGGAAATATTCACGAATGAGTCACATTGGGTATATTCGGAAGGAATTATGCATGCAGATATTACGGGTGTACGCGTACAATTATACTTTCGGGTGGCAGGTTATGTAGTCTAGATTCTACTCATTCTAGACTTCTGGTTTTAGGAAGTGGTTCGGAAGTGGACGGAGGAATATAAGTTGTCTTCGATCAGGTGAGTGGGCCACCGTGACGCCTTCAATACTGATCAGGTGGCTTACTGATCAGGAGGAAACTGAATTTAGGAAGGGGTGAACACGAAAGTTGACCCGTTCGGAAACTGAATTTAGGAAAGGGCTGAGTAAGCAACTTACTCCGTAGTAGAATAGTGTCAAGAATGAAATCCTGACTGGATTCAAGATTTGATAATTCATTTCACGTCAGGTGAGTAGGTGACTAGGAGTACGGAAGACAAAGTTATGAGCTCATCAGCTAGTTCTCAGGGATTTGGGAAAAAGGTCTTAACTGACGTCATGCAAAGGATTGAAAAATCTGCCACCGAACCTTTACATTGAATTTTCTTCCAACAGCTTTTCTTTTATTTGCATCGATGTATTCTTTACAATCTGCATGCTTGCAAAGAGGAACTTATGGATGCCTGAAACAGTGGTTTGAGTAGTCCTTCAATCATCAGTAGTGTAACCCACATTGGTGACAAACTGGGGGCACTGTTATACATGTAATTGAAAGTTGCTGCATCAACAACCTCCTCAGTCATTAGTAATCAAGCTCCAAAGCCCCTCTTCCTCGAGTATTACAGTTCTTAAGTGATTCGGTTCTCTGGCAAAAACAAAAAATAACAGGAATGAGATAGGTTCCAAGTCAACTCACATACAGACTCCAGCTGAGTCTCACACAAGTCGTACGAGACTGTTCAGTGGATCAAGTGCCACAAGCTGGTTCCTAGACATTAAACCACGTCACAACCCAACGACGACGTAGAATCCCTGTACAGGACAAATGGACACTATTCTACCTATTGCAGCTCACTCATCAGGAGCCGTCAGTATAATTCCGTCGGTGAAACCCGAGCCTCGAAAAGTTTTGCCGAAGGACGCCGAAAAAATGTTGGTGCACCCCGCAGCTTGTCAATGTCCAAAGCTCGCAAACTCAAGACACTTTGATAAGCTCCGACTGAGAGTCACTTACCTTCAGAAGCAATTAACCTTCCATGTTGGCTAGAACTGAGAACACTAACAGAGTGCGTCCCAGCAGCATGAAAAAATCCAAGGAAATTGTTTATATCAGACCCGTCAATGTTTACCGAATCGACAACGACCCTCACTCACTCACTGAAGCTAGTTCACACAAGTGTTGGAAAAGGGGAGCTCCCTTCAGTCCAAGAGACGCCAAGGGAGCGACTGATCAGCTCCCGGATCAGACATTCGGATTCCACATCACGCCGCTCATGATACGGAAGCCGGAAGTGTGACCCGGCAGCAGGACAACCCTCCCATTAGCCACTATTGGACCGAAAAGAGCTCCGCGCTAACGACACTTCAACAGTAGCGTCAAAAAGTTAAGGACACACACACACACAACAAAAAAAAAAAAATCAGACCCACCCCACCCAAATTTCAAGCCAAAGCTGGTACCCTTGTCGCCCCCAACATACTAGTCAGCGACCCCGGGACAACCACTCCGTCACATCACATCCTAGCTAGATTCCATAACTCTGCTCCAACTAAAGCCATACAACCCATTTCCAAACCCACATCAGTGCCACAAGCAACCAGAGCCTAGCTAGAAAACGACTGAACTTCACGAGTGATAGAGCTTCTCTAACTTGCTTGCACGCACGATTGCTCCACTAGCTCCACTGCAAAACGGCGAGCGCAATCAGTGAATCCACCAGCCTGTACGCAGGGTGACGAGAGCGAGGCTAGCTGATGACTGGCAGGGCAGCAGTGCTTGGATAAGAAAAATCTATCTATCTAGATGTGGAGATGGAAGATGTGGAGATGTGGAGATGTGGAGAGTGATCGACAGCACACTTGAGGAGAAGGCTAGGGTGCTGCTGCAGCAGCACGCAGTTGGTGTCGAGAAGTGAGTGTACAGGAAGAGAGGGGCTGGAGGCGCTTTATAGGGGCCGGCGGTATCACGAACTGAGCTGGAAAGGATGGGTGAACCGTGAGAACTGGGCAACACAGGAGTGACAGGAGTGACAGGAGTGACAGGACATTAAGAGCACCCACACCCATACTCAAGAAAAGTGGCCCTCAATTTACGACATAGAGGTACATGGTGGATTTGGTTTTGAGGTCTACAGCAAGTCGCCCACTCTTGCCCACACTTAGACCTTGAGACTTTCACGTGGCGCCTCTCCAACAGCTCACAATGCTCTGAAGCAAGGAATCAAACTCTTAGAATACCAAAAAATGTAAAAAATATAAGAGATATGCCAAATTTAAGCTTTGGAGTGATCGCGCATGTCCTTGACTGTTACCATTAGAGAAAAATTCAGCCCCTTGGAGGGCCGTCCGAAGTTGACATGCCATGCTATTCTTTGCATGGCCTGTCAACTTTGAAAATGCTCTTGGTGAGGAGTCAGGGTCTTTGACTACTCGCTGGAGCAGTCAAGTTTTTCAGAATTTTTATTTTTATTTTTATTTTTTATTCAAAATTTTGGGTTTCTACGCCACTGCCGCTGAAGTTTTAGCAGGGTGAAAATTGCGGAAAAACGATTTTTGGAACAAAAAAAAAGAAAATTTCAGGGTACCTCAAAGGGCTATGGAACAGCCCTAAAGAAGCCTGAAATTTCCTCTATTGGAACCCTGGCTTATTTTTAGGAGACCTTTTCTCATGTGAACCCTCAAAGAGTAATCAAAGCCACCTATTGAGAGCATGAGTGTGGATGTTCTAAAGTAGGAGGGCCATGAAGGACTCAAGCTCTAGAAGTGTTCACCTCATGTAATGTAAATTATTTGTAAATTTTGCTTTTACATTGCACCAATAATGTACAAATAGTGTACATTTTTTACATGTTTTTTCTAAAACATCAATCATAGATAAAAATAAAAAATAAAAATAAAAATAATGAAAAATAAAAAACCATTAGCCTTGTGGTAAAATAATTTTTATGTCAATCCGTGCTTGGGAGCAAAAGTTATTACACTCTAAGTCCAAAAAGCAGTTCAACTGGATAAGAAAAAAGAAATTGGAAAAAAGTTTGAATTTTTTTTTCTCATAGATGATATTTTTGTCTACATGGAAAGCTTTAATTCATTTTATTTGGATTAGTATGGAGCTTCTTGTCTATTTAAGCAATCAAAACATCTTCTTCAAAAAACTACTTATAGTATTCATTTTTGCACTCAATTTTACAATTTTCCAAAAAGCAAAGTTCCACAAGGTATAAGTTGCTTCAATCCTACCTTTGGAATTAGTAGGCTTTAATGTCGTTGTAGAATTGTTAACAATTTATTTTAAACCTTCTATCTTGCATTGTCTTCTACTTAATAATTTTTCAAAATTATAGAAATCAAGTCCTTTTTCTTAGGGTTACTTTCCTAGATTCTCAATTCAATTCTCCACATATCGTAGTTTGGTTATAAAAACAAAATCTAGAGAATCAACACTCAACCTAGTATGGGATTGGTTTAATAACAATTTAGGGGACACTTTTAATAGAAAATTACTTGTCATGAATGAGTATATGGATGATTTTGGGTGATTTCATCTTGTATGTTACAAGTAACATATATATATAATATAGAACTTTGACAACAAGTTTTTAGGATGGATGCTAATCAATTATTCTAATCTACATGTGAAGGTTTGTTCCACATTGTTATGATGAACATTGCAAAAATTAAAAGTTTTTTTAAGATTTCAATGTCCAATTGGACAAAAAGCATACCGTAGTTATAAGTCCAATGTCTAATGTTGAATTTTATAATTTTATAAATTTCTTAAATGGAATAGAAACTAGGCATTAGAAAAAAAATTGTCTGTTTCAGGGCCGTCGGAAGTTGACATGCCATGCTATTGTTTGCATGGCCTGTCAACTCTGAAATTGCTCTTGGTGAGCAGTCAGAGTCTCTGACTACTTGCCGGAGCAGTCAATTTTCGCAAAATTATTTTTAATTATTTTTAATTTTTTAATATTTTTAATATATTTTTAAGATTAAAAAAAAAATAATATTTTTTTATTTGGATTTCTAGGTTCGTGCGCCATTGCTGTTGCAATTTCAGTAGGGCGGAAATAGGGAAAAAACAACTTTTTGAGCAAAATAAAAGCAAATTTCAGGGTACCTCGGAGGGCTATAAGGCAGCCCTCCAGAGGCCTTAAATTTCCTTTAATGGCTAAAGAAGCTTCATTTCATTTGTTGAATTCAAATTTAGAAAAGATCATTTTCATGCCTAAAATTCAAATTATAGGCAAGGAGGTAGGAATTGTCAAAATACACTAGAACAGCATTGTTGGGTATCCATTTTTTAGCATCTTCTTCCATAGAATAGTTAATTGTATCTCAATAAAGAAATTTCTACCACCACGCACTAGAAATACACTCAAAAAATTCTTTTAAAAACATTAAATGAAAAATTGCAGTTTCACATCCTCTGCTTGTCATTCAAAATCATCCAAAAGCTATTTTAAGGCACCATGGTGGTTTAAAAGTTAGCATAATTGACAATGGTTTTACAACTCTCAAAGGTTGTTTTTATTTACAACCTATGATCTTAAGCGTAATTAGTACACTATTGCAAATACTTTGCATTTAGTTACACCGACATGTAATAGCTTAAGTGTATATGTGTGTGGATGGACTAACAAGTAGTGTCTTGAAGAGCTCTACAACTATGGCTAGTGTCTTGTGCAATTTTTTTCCACTTTTGGTACATGATAGAGGCACCTTATTCTAATGAGGTATAGGTCCTTTCAAAAAGTTTCATTGAAATCATTACAAAAAGCGCTGCTAACTAAAGCATGTGTTTTTTCTTGAATTGTGTCTTGTGTATAAATTTGTTCAAAATTTTAGAACGGATATGTTTTATATGTGTAGATAGGACCATAGGAGAGCAAACACCTTGGAAAAAAGATTTGGGATTTGTTTGGGATTTGTATCTTAGTTGTTTAATTATAATTTTAGACTCTTATAACTTGGATAAACTTATGGTTGTTTATGTTACGTACATATAATAGTGAAATTAGGTTGCCCCATACTAATTTTTTGACAAATCATACTGTAGAAATATTCATTGCTTTTGTACAATGATGCATTCAATTCAAAGCCATGTATATGGCATAGACTTGTGCACTAGTTCAAGGCTTCGTTCAGAGAGTGGCATGTGCCTCTATGTGGAACAAACATTGATCCATGAGATAATTTAGCTCAGGTAAGGCAACATAATTAACAAGGCAACCTAATTTTACTATTTTGTGTAGATATTTGGATACAATTTGCTTAGGTAGCCAAATGAATTACAATATATGCAAATTTTGCAAAATTTTCTTCAAAATTAATTTATTTAGTGGACACAAATGGGCCCTATTGTTATATAATTGGAATACACAAGGTCAATTGAATTCAATACAATTAGGATGGTGTATACTTGTTGGTGATATAGACCTAAAAGATAAATTGGTAAATAAAAGTAGAAATGAAAACAAAACCTAGCTACCATTAGCAAACAATGGTAGCAACTCAGGTATGTGAGCCCTTACAAGACTTTATCCCTATCAAGGATACTCATGAGCGACAATTGCATTGGCACACCAAATGCATAGACTAAAGCAAGTAAGCCATGAAAGAGTTTCCACATTGTCATCTAACATGAATCATTGACAAGCTTTGAACCTCAAGGTTATTGGTTATCATTAACAGTTCCAAGTATAAATATATGTTCTACTACAACGGTCTAAAATCTCGATTGTTTAAAGATTCAAAATATCCTAAAATCAATTTGGAATGTTTTAAATGAGGAGCCAAGGTCACTGTTATCTTCAGAATCTACTAACCCAAGCTCATAGGATTGATAGATTCTTTTGTAGTATAGGATGAAAGGTTCATTCACTAGGGATTTAGGAGTTAAATATCTAATTTAATGGGACAAATTATATCCAACAATTGTGTAAGCTTCAATTTGTCAATTAACACCATATATATAAGACAAATACACACAAGACAAACACAAGATTCTCCCATCTCCAATCAAAAGTGCTCCAACTGAGAGCTAAAAACATGTACTACAACTTGCCTATATTCTTTGCAAAGAGACACCCATTCAATTTGAAAAGTCATGGTTCTATTTGCCTCTCTTTATATCTAAGACTACTTAAATTGTTTACTATCTAATGGCCTTATGCCTCTATTTGAGTGTACATTGACAATTAGTACAATTTGCCTTACACAAGTAGAAATAGGTTGACAATTAGGTTGCATTTCCATTGGAATGCTAAATAAACTTAAAATCAAAAAACTAATTTGTCTACAGTCACTATTCATTGAGTGAAGAATAACTCTCATGATCCTTAAATATTAGTTATCTTGGTGAGATGTTTATCTAAACAATTCTAGTTGTAGTTACCTTATTGAACTATCCTACCTTATCAAAAGTGTTATATAGAAAGACAAAAGTGATTCCAACCAGTTTTATAGGTTGATGTAAATTAAAAGCATATTTATTTTGGAACCCATCACAATTCTTTGGCGGTATATGCATAAAATATGACCAGACAATGGGCCGGCCTAAGGACCAAATGTTTGTTTATGGAACAATTGGGATTTGGTAATGATGAAGTAAAAAATAAATAAATGATTTTGAAATTCTGATTTAAGATGGAGACATTCACCTCCTTTGTAGGAATGAATAAGAAATTCTGATTATATGCCTAGATCAAAATTTATGTTGTTAAGAAAATTAGTCAATTTAAGAATTTTGGGGCACCTTCTGCAAAAAATTTCATCTACTTTTGAAATTTGGCATATATGTTGTAAAAAAAAAATTAATGCAAAAATCTCATTTTAACCCTTAAATTTTTTGGCTATTTTGAAGGTTTTTTGGATCTTGATTTTGTAACTTACAAAAAAATGAAGCTCAAAGTACCATGAGTCATTTTTAGGCAAAATGAAATTTAGGATCTTGTAGAAAGTTAAATCTTTATCATCTCTTCAAAGTTTGGTTTCAATCCAAGTCATAGATTGGAAGATAATAACGTAAAAGTGAAGGGTACTACAAAGAAGTCAATGTTTTGGAGTAGTCAAAATTGTGCGTAATTGGCTCTTTTAGACACATAACATTTGAAAAAGTTGGCATCCTATACTCATTTTCAAGGTAACCAAGTTCTACATGCATAGAAACAAGTCTTGTATTTTTAGGACCAAAAAAGAGAGAAAATGGTCTTGCAATAGTGACTACTTCATTGTTAAATTTCAAAAATTATGAGGAAAAGACATACAACACAAAAAACTGCTGAAAGTTGAGTGCAAAATGTATGTTCTAAAGGTTGTTTGTACCCATAGACTAGCAGAGTTAAAAAAAAGGGAAAGGGTAGCACCGCTCCAGGTCTAATCTACTATTGGGCAGCTCATTGAAAAGGTTCATGAACGGTCTATGATAGGAATCCATTAGAATTTCAAGCGTCATCATGCCCAACCTCATTATTCTTCTACATCTCTCCCATTCCAAAGATTGGGCCCGGCTTTGGTAATACTGGCACAATTTTGACCTTGCATGCCTGCCCATGAACACATGCCTCTATTTTATTGGCTAGAGTTTCCTAAAACAATGACTCCTTGCTCTAAATTTTTGTAAATTCAATAGTAACTCTTCTTCTAAATCTAAAAACACTACTAGAAATCTTACTTGCACTAGAGGAAATTTTAGGCCTATAGAGGGCTGCCTTACAGCCCTTTGAGTTACTCTGAATTTTGCTTTTATTTTGCAAAAAAACTTGGTTTTTCCCTATTTCCGCCCTGTTGAAATTGCAGCAGCAGTGGCGCACGAATCAAAAATTCCAAATAAAAAATTATTAAAAAAAAAAAATTAATCTTAAATTTTTTATTTTTTATTTAAATTTTAAAAAAAATTCTGCCAAAATTGATTGCTCCTGCGAGCAGTTAGAGACTCTCATTGCTCACCAAGAGCAGTTTGGAAGTTGATAGGCCATGCAAACAATACATGGCATGTCAACTTCCAACGGCCCAAAAAAGGGATGAAATTTTTTGTAATGATTTTTTTGAGAATGTGCCCCAGTTCAAGTGACTCTTTACATTTCTAAGTTCAAAAAGGCTGTTCTAAAAATGAATCAACCTATTTTGGGTCATTGAAAAATTTAAGAATTAAGAGGAGTCAAAACTCTACTAACCTTGCTAGAGAAGTTAAAAAAAAACTCTTTTGTTTAACTACTCATAGTGATATCTTGGAATTTGAACTTTCAAAATTCTTGAAAACTTTTCCACACATTTCAAAAGTTTATCTCTACATATTTATGGTTTGTATTTCAAACAAAAAAAATTCTTATTACAAAATAAATCATCAAAAAATGACTAGAGTAAAGTGCTAGTTCATTTGACCTCCTTATATTGCGGGGTGACTTAGAATAAAGTAGCTTTCTTATTTGCTTTTGAAATTTTTCCATGAGTGTGCCTAGTACAATATACTAATGAACTATGTAGAAACTCAATTTCTTGTGGAGAAAAAATTATACTCCAAAAGGAATCAAAGTTTGTTGGCCTTGTTTCACAAAAATGAAAAGAATTTTTTCTTCTCACTTCAAATATTATAATCATTCAATCCATGCGGTTCAAGATGATATAGCTTTTATCCACACATTTCATGATAGTCTACCTTTTATGGTTGAAGTTAAAAAAAAATTATACTTTCAATTTTGGCCAATGCATTTAAAATGACAATTTTTGGAATAGGACTAACAAACCTGAAAGACCACAATTATGTCTTAATCTCACAATCGTAGATTTTGACTATTTATTTCATCTTGGGATTATCATTGTCAAATCTTAAAATAAATAAATAAATAAATAAATAAGTGATGCCCCTAGTCTATGGTCTATCTTGGATTTACACCAAGTTAGATTATATAAAGTACCACTATACTAAATTTTTGTTAAGACATTGTTAAAAGAAATCCTTAAAAATGTAAATAGGAGATAATTTTATACAAGTGAAATTACCTTTTGGTCCCATGCCCTGCTTTCCATAGTCACATCCAACCACCTTTTTTACATGGCAAAAAATTGGTCAGTGGTCAAATCTATTTTTAGGAATACTAAACAATAAAGATCTCATTGTCATATAGTCAATATCTTCATCTACATTGAGTAACTATTCATCCAATTAACCATCTTTTCATCCAATTTCAACTATAAAATGTTCAATATCATTGATTGCCACTTTAGCTATTGTCCAAAATTTACAGAAGAATCCTCCACTTAATGTAATATAGTAAGGTCAAAAACTCTAATTGTCTACTTTTGGGCCACTCTTTACTAGCAACTTACAATTGACGGTTTGAAATGTACTGACACTATTTATATATAGTGGAACAAATAGGGTAACTTTTGAATTGTGCTACAATTAGGATCTCCACCTTACCTCTAACTTCAAGTCTTTGTTCTCACTCAATGTCTCCTATATTACATGCAATCATGTGGCATAATTTCATCCATAATATTCTCATTTGCACATATTTCTTTTCCATTTGTCTTTGCTAAATCCTAGGTAATGATGTCAATCTACTCCATGAAACCTTGCATCTCACGCATTAAATTAACCCAATAACTAAAGGAAGTTGAGGCCCAAAAGTAGCCAATGGATGACTTTCAAGGTTACTGTAGAAATGAAGATTGCACCTATCGGTTCACTAATCAAGACTGTGCCTATAGGTTCATCAATCAAATCATTTTTGGTTGACTACCTTGGTGATCGATTGCTATAAGTCTCATCCTTTCAAAATTCTCCACTGCAATCTTATTCACAAAAAATCTCATTCATTTGACATTTCTGAAGTTAACGCTAATGACATCAATCTCCTCAATGATTCCTTGCAATATAGGCTCACCGTAAACCGCTCCGTTCTCGTAGATCACTACAGTACAGTAAGTTAAGTCGGCCCTCTGCTGCAGCAGCCATTGAAACAGTTCCCGTTCCGACTTCCGACTGACTGCAACCAGCTTTCACGTAGCCTGCAACCACAAATCACCGTCAGCACTGCTCATCAATTCCCCATCTGCAGCAGCAGTTCAGCTCACAATTCATCAGTCTCATCAATGAAAAGGCAAATGAAAAAGCCTGCCGAAATGTCTCTTCAGACGGCGGGGATGATGGGCCTCCAAGCCCTGCATATGCTGCATGCGGCCTGCCCCTGCGGCTGTCTGCCTGCGGCCCTGCCGGCAAAACTGCGCGTTACGCGCGGGGCTGACCGACAGTCTGCATATTCCCCTCGCCAATTCCAAGTCTCAGCAGCCATGCACATGAATCCAACTCAAGCTCAGTCACTGCGCGCGCTGCAGCCGATGTGGGCGAAGAAGATTGAAGCGTTCTGGCCCTTCCACACTTGCCTAGCTTGCCCTCCAGACCTCCAGACCTCCAGTCTTCACCTTGAGCCTGCTGCACATGAATTCAGGGAATCTAGCTAAGCAGCACGCAAAACGAAGCAGTGTTCTCAAGAAATCGAGTGAGGACAAGTATATGTAGATCCCTTCTTCACTTGGACGTTTCCTTCGCAGTCAATTCTTCGTCAAATTTAAAACTAATTAAGGTAGAGCCATAACATAACCGACTGAATAAGGAATTCCAACATGATTTGGAGTAGTGAAGGCAAAACAAATATTTTTCCAGAGGTACATCGATAGAAATGACAAGGATTGCAAAAAATTTGGTAATTTTATTGTTTGAACTGGAACTACTAGAAATTTTGGGAGGCAAAAAGTGCTCTAGACCCATGGCCAACCTCTAGACTCTTCCAATGCCGATCATTCAATAATTTTTTTCCTAATCATCATTTCCTATTTTCTTTTTCACAACTTGGGACATGTATCATGTATTTATTAGTTCCAACCTTAAAAAGGAAAAAAAACATTCCAAGGTTGGTCAAAAATACGTGCACCTATAGGTCAAGAATGGGTCAAGAATGGGGAATGGGTGGCTCTACCTTATATGTAGATACCTTCTTCACTTGGATGTTTCCCTCGCAATCAATTCTTCTTCAAATTTAAAACTAATGATATATTTTAAAAATTGGGAAAGGCTGAGGGACAAAATGCATTAAAATTTGAGGTGCAGACTATTGCTTCATTAATCCATGTCAAGCACAAATTTGCACTTGAGGTAAAACAACCCAATACCGCCTTCCACCCAATTTTGCCATCTACAGCACCTTCTCATTTGCGTTAGTGGTCCACCCATACCACAATCTTAGCTACCCTTTGTCATAATGGCAATGCATTTGGAGAGGAGACGCGGCAGTGTGTGCTTTAGTGTAAATCCACCCACCCTTTACAAGGGTCTGGTTCAATTTTGGCTTTGAAATATTATAGAAATTCATTTCTTGTTGGAATGACTTCATTGTACTTGCAAATGACTTCTCTCAAACATTTTAATCTCTAAAAAATATGAAAATTGATAAATAACTTCTACAAAGTACCTAGATAGCAAATATGTATGGTTAAAAGGATTTTTTTGATTTCAATTTCAAAATGGACAGCAAAAAATGTATTCTAAAAAAGAATTAATTATTTTTTAGGTTGGCTTACCTTACAACTTTGGAGGCCTATGCCATACTCATCAACATCTACCAACATTGTTTTGGCTCTACACTCCTCTTTTAGAATTTGAAAGCACCTCAACTCAAGCAAGGTGATTGTAGATTGATAGTAGATTAGAGATAAATTGGTGGTAGATTGGTGGCGGATTTAACCCCTAAATGACCAAGGCCTTTTTTTTGCCAAAGAACTCTCAAAATTGCCATTTCTAGAGCAAAGAGTAAAAAAATCTAAATTTTTTTTTTTTTTTTTACACATCCAACCATTAGATCTTATACCTAACTAGTATGACAATGTGTGGAAAAAATTTCAGAATTCTTGACCCCACATATTGCAAGATATCTGCGTCCAAAGTGAAAAAAACAAGATTTTCAGCACATTGCGGGACTAGATTTTTTGACTTTGAACATTTTTAATTAAAAATTTTTGGAACTACAAAGTTTTGAGCTTTAAATCTTTATGATGGAGAATTGAGTTGAGAGTATAGGAGAAAAAAAATTCAAAAAAACTTTATTTTCATTCTTAAAAAAATTGTTAAATAGAAGATAGTACAAGATAGAAGGAAAATCTAAAATATTAGTATCTTTTAGATATAATTAAAATGCACTAATTCCAATGGTGAGATTGTTCTAGCAACAAAACTAAACCATGTAGAACTTTTTTTTCTGAAAAATTGCAAAAATTGCATTCCAAAATGAATCCTGCAAGTTCTTTTTTTCAAGAAGATGCTCTAATTGCCCAAAAAACAAGATTGTCTATAACTTTCTCATAAAAAATCCAAATGAAATGAATCAAGGCTTCCCAAATAGGCAAAAATATAATCTATAAGGAAAAAAATTTTAAGAAAAAAATCAATTTTTTTGCAAATTTTATTTGCTGCCTGCTCTCCCCTATTTTGAGCATATTTGGGCATAGCTTTTGTTCCTGGGCATCGATTGAGAAAAAATTATATTCCCACAAAGCTTATCAGTTTTTCTATCTTCAAAAAAAGTTTCAAAGAAAATCACAACAAAAATTCAGCCCGTAGGTACCTGCCCAAAATCCCAATTGTCCCCCAAACGGACAATGGTCCTTTAGGGATTAAAGCAACTTCAAGAGCCTTCTAACTATGATTGTGCTTTATTGCTTCTAAATTTTTTCAACTATTTTTTCTTTAGTTGATTTGCAAGCTTCAAAATTGAATACCTTTTGTTTATCTTTTGCAACTTTCAAAATATGTTGTTAGTTTTAATTTTTGGTGAGGAATTGACTATGTGGTGAAGGGGGACTCAATAAAGAATGGACTTTTTTGTCCTTGACTCGAATTAAAATAATAAATCAATTAATTAATCTTTTCTTAAGAACATATATTTTATTGCATGCACATCAATGGTTATTGTAGTGTGCGGGGTTTGTACATCATATTTCAAACATCTACAGTTTTTGTGGATAAGTGCTTTTAATTTTTTGGTTCCCTTAATACCCTTGTTCAGTGTAGAATTGAGATTTGATTCATTTCATTTGGAATAGTGATAAGAAAGTTATGGACAATCTTACTTTTGGGCAATCTCACCATCATTTTGAAAAAATAACTTATAAGATTTATTTTTTTAATGTGATTTTCACAATTTTTCAAAAAAATCGTTTGAAAGAGTTAAGTTTGATTGGTAGAAAAATCTCACCATTAGAATTATGGTGTTTTGATTCCATCTTATAGCTATTTATAATTTTGTTTTTTGTTTGACTTTGTACCTACTTCTATTTTCTATTTAACAATTTTTTAAAGAATAAAAATCAATTGTTATTTTAAATTTATATCCAACACTATCAATTCAATTTTTTAGCATAGAATTTTTTAATTCAAAATTTGTAGTGCAAAAAGTTTAAGTTAAGAATTTTTGAAACCAAAAAATCTAGTCACAAAAGGTGCAAAAATACTAGGTTTCTTCTCTTTAAACACAAATAACTTGCAATCCATGCGGTCAAAGTTCTTGAAATCTCTTCCACACATTTCTATACTTGTGTAGTGTAAGATCCTATGGATAGATATGTAAAAATAAAGATAAAAAATAAAAAATTTGCTTCTTGCAATAAAAATGGTAGTTTGAGTGTTTTTTTTAACAAAAAAAGGCCTTGGTCTTTTAGGAGTTAAGTGCAATGTATATATTATTCAGTAAAATGTAAAATCTTGTACTTTAACCTCTAAAGGACAGAACACCGTTTTTTGGCAACATAGCAATTTTGGGCAGCTCACTACAAACGGAGTTTTTATTTTTTTTCTTTGAAATTTTCACAAAACATGTGTCCAAGGAGTAGCCATAAGGTCCAACAATTTTCATAATTTTTGACTACACGGTTAAAAAGTTATTATGTGATATGTGGCTTTCGTTACTCGGTGGGCAACCCGGGCAACTCAAAAAAATTCTTTAAAAATCACTTTTTTGAAAAATGAAAAGTTGGAAGTGGTTCTAGAGAAATATTGAAGGGTGGAAATGTTTGAATCACTCCATTTTGTTTAATGAGGTGAGAGTTATTAGGGATTCTAATTTGTGGATACGTATGGAGTCTCTGGATTCCAAACCTATCCACAAACTGGAATTCCTAATAACTCTCACCTCATTAAACAAAATGGAGTGATTCAAACTTTTTCACTCTTAAAGATTTCTCTAGAACCACTTCTAACTTTTCATTTTTCAAAAAATTGATTTTTAAAGAATTTTTTTGAGTTGCTTGGGCTACCTGCCGAGTAACAAAAACCACATATCACATAATAAATTTTTAACCGTGTAGTCAAAAGTTATGAAAATTGTTGGACCTTATAGCTACTCCTTGGGCACATGTATTGTGAAAGTTATCAAGAAAAAAAATAAAAACTCCGTTTGTAGTGAGCTGCCCAAAACCGCCATGTTGCCAATAAACGATGTTCTGTCCTTTAGGGGTTAAAAAAACAATCCTCTATTATTATATTCACACTTATACATGCATCATACATATATATCAAAAATATATACTCAAATAACATTACATTGAACATGAAGTCTAGATTGTGATGGTAACACCTAAATGCATCAAAATAAGGGTTTGAGTATGGTCTTTTAAATTTAATTGTTTTGTTGTATGTTGCAAGGATATTATAGATTTTTTTACAATGCATTTTTTGGACGACAAATGAATAAACGATGAATTTCAAAATGCTAAAAATAGTACTTGAATTTGACCATAGACCTTCAAAAATCTCAATAGTGATTGTTTTACAAAGAAGTCACGATTAGGTGGTGTTATCTTAGTTCATTTTCAATTAAATTGTTGCATTTAATCATTTAATTTTATAGTGTACTTGCATTCATAACATTGACTGTAATATGATGCACCTAAAGACAAAATCACTTCAATATGGTATATTAGAAAATTCCCTATGGTACTTTAAATGTCTACTTGGAGCACCAATATAAAACTGCAATAAGTTTTGCTAAGAAATGAGATCTTCTACGCCTCGCTATTCCTATGGGCATGCTAAATTTTGATGATAGTTGTACTATGTGGGCTCTTTGGATGAGCCCTTCAAAAAGAATAGACAAGGGAAAATATTGTCATGATTGTACATTGACTCTCTTTTACCACGGAATTGATCATCTTGCCTTATCCATCTACCTTTTGTAGAGTGAGGTGTTGCGGCCTTGAGGTGCACTATAGGGATTTTCATGTATGTGTCAAATACCAATTAGTTTGGAGGGCTACTTTTCGTCGATTTGGAGGACCAAAATTTAAATTACCATAGAGGTTTTACTTTAAATAAATAAATAACTTAAAATAGAAAAATGTTTAGTAGTCAACACCCTCAATGGATATATTGTGAGTCTATGATAAGCAAAATCATAGTACAATCCATTGATCTGTACATGCAATATTAGTGTCACCTACAAAAAAATTGTGCCACAACAAAAATTTATAGAGTCAAATGGCTATTTCAAATGCCCCAAGCTCAATCAAAAAATTCAGATGACTATTTATATGTGTACATTTGTAAGTTTTAAAATTTAAAATTATAATTTAAAATTTAAAAATAACTTATAAAATAAAAAATATTTTCATGTTTTCAAAGGTCCAAAACTTCTTCAATTACTTCTTCACAAAGTAAGGTTAATATTTTCATCTATATTTATTTTTTAACAAATCCAATATAGTATCCTTTGTTTAACTTGTTCAAATAGATCATTGGCAAATTTTAGAGTGAATATTCCCACCAATTTCAAGTTCGTTGAGTCTAAACTTCAAAATATATGCCTTCCAAAAGGGGAAGTTTTGTCTTTCAACATTTAAAAAAAACAACATATATGTCTTATAACATGGTTGTGCATTTCAATTTATATTTTGGAAAATGGATTGAAAAGACATGTAAGAAAATCTAACCAAAAAAACTTTTGTACTCATCATTAAAAAATTATAAAGTAGAAGGTGTTACTTAACTCCTAAAGGACCAAGGCCCTTTTTCTGCCAAAAAACATTGAAAACTGCCATTTCTATAGCAAAAAGTAAAAAAATTTGAAAAATGTTTTTTTTCCACACCTAACCATTGGATCTTACACTTAACTAGTATGAGAGTGTGTGGAAAAAATTTCAAAATTTTTGACCGCACAGATTGCAAGATATCTGCGTTTAAAGTGGAAAAAACAAGTTTTTCAGCACATTGTGGGACTAGATTTTTTGACTTTGAAAATTTTTAACTTTATTTTTTTGCACTACAGAGTTTTGAGCTTCCAATGTTAATTTTGTACAATTGAGTTGAGATTCTAGCCAAAAAAGAAAAGTTCAGAAAAACTTAATTTTCATTATTAAAAAAATTGTTAAATAGAAGTAGGTACAAGATAGAAGGAAAATCTAAAATATTAGTATCTTTTAGGTGGGATTAAAATGCACAAATTCCAATGGTGAGATTATTCTAGCAAGTAAGCTAAACCATGCAAAAAAAAAAATTGAAAAATTTGAAAAATTGCATTCAGAAATGAATCCTACAAGTTATTTTTTTCAAAAAGATGCTCTAACTGCCCAAAAAACAAGAATGTCCATAACTTTTTCATACAAAATCCAAATTAAATGAATCAAAGCAATCTAGATAGACAAAAATATAATCTATGAAAAAAAAAATACTTAAAAATAAAAAATTACAAATTACAAATTTTTTTGCTGCCCGCCGTCCCCTGTTTTGAACTTATTTGGTCATAACTTTTGTTCCCGAGCATTGATTGTGAAAAAAATTGTATTCCCATGAAGGTAATCAGATTTCCTACCTCCAAAAAAAGTTTCAAAAAATCAAAAGAAAATTTCAGCCCGTAGGTACCTGCCCAAAAATGCATTTGTCCCTTGAAGGGACAATGGTCCTTTAGGGGTTAATGAAAGAAGAACCTAAATTTCTAATAACTTTTACAAGACGTTAAGAATTGTAAACTTACCCCACTCAAAACTTCAATAGTATAAATGTTCTTGTAAACAACATACATCCTATATTTGTTATTTTTTTTGGGAAGTTTTAAAAATTGAGTTGCAAAAGATGACTTCATATCTTTTTCCTACCTTCATTGCCTAGAAAAGGAAACTCCTAATAATTTTCACCTCATTACTCCAAATTAAATGATTTAAATGTTCTTAAATAGGTATCAATCTATACAGTCCAAAATAATTAAATTACAATTTTTAAAATATATATTTCTTCTGCTTGCTTCGGCATTGGAAGAAATTTTTTTTTCTATTTTTTACAGTATTTATTGAAATCAAACGTGAAACAAAGCTTCACACATAGATTAAGATAAATAGCATTCATCCTAAAAATTTCATGCAAAAATTCCAAGTTATGAAGTTACCAATAACAAAGCCTACCCGGGTTTTCAAAAAATCCAAATTGGGTCTTCAGTCTTTAGGGATTAAGGTGAAGTAGTTTAATTCTTTGTATTTGACTAAACTATTAGTATTGTAATAAAAAAGACCATCGCAAATTTGATAATGCTGCAAAAACATTGTCTCTTATAGATAGAATTCTGAAGTTTTTGCGGGGTATTCCTTCGAAGGATTAGTATTGTTGTTACATTTAGGATACATTCCTCTCTTTGCAAACGATTTTGATCCATTTATAAATTATAATTATAGAAATTTTAAATTTTAAATACTTTAAATATGAAATATTTTAGAAATTTATAGTTTAAAAAATATAAATCTGTAATATTTTAAATTTTAAATTAAAAAATTAAAAAAATTAAAAACTACTAAAATTCATAAATTGATAAAATTAGAAAATTGAAGGTTGCACAATTCAAATTCCAAAATTTTAAATATTAAAATAAAAGAATTCCAAATTTCAAAATTAGTTAATTATATTATATTTTTACACTAATTATTATTATTTATTTATTATTTAATTGAAATTGAAATAAAATGGTCTTTTCTACTAGATTTATTATTTAATTGAAATTGAAATAAAATGGTCTTTTCTACTAGATTTTTATTGTTATTTTTATTTTATTTTATGGCCCTCGTTGGAAACTCTGACGCTCCCAACATGGGGAATGTCGGCGCCCAACAGGGAACGCCTAGAGGAGGGAACAGCGGGAGCGTCTGATTAGAGTGGCGATTTTGGGTTAGCAATTTCAGACGATTTTGGGTGAGCGTCTGATTAGGGTTGGCGATTTCGGGCGTTCAGAATTGAGGATTCGAATGCTGCAACTCCAAGAGGGAGATGAAGTGACAAGGAGAAGGCCGAGGGGAATCATGAATGTATAAGTCCACAGACACGAACTTGCTTGGACTACAAAGAAGGTACTAGAGGAAAAAGGACTGATGAAATTTCTCCAGTAAGTTGTTCACTGATCCTATGCATGACTCCTTCCACATAACATTATTAACCTTCAGCGGCGGGGGGGGCCTTTTGCTTCCAACATATCAGGACCCCTCCATTCGCTGATATAGTCTTGTCAGAAGCCCAAACCAATGGCGTGCACTCAAATATAACTAAAATTCCCCTCCAAGCATCTAAGGGGGGATTATACCTCATGTCAGAGGGAATGAATTCGCTCCGTTAACAACGTTATGTACCAGCCTGACGCATAGAAAGTAAGAATTAGTGGAACCTCAAAATTTAAATAGACTTGTAGTGAAGCCATAACAAATCATGCACTACGCATGTTGAAGTCTCTCTTTATTCAATGACACAGATAAACAGCTAGACCTGCCGTATAGATCTAGCTGGTAAATAAATCAATTTGGTAGCTTGAACTCTCGGTAAAAGTACTTGGGGTGTATTCTTCCCTTTGCAAAGGGATTTTATTTTGGCAGAATTGGCCCTGCCAGCAGATTCTAAATTCCAGAGCCGATTCTGCCAATTTAAAATACCATAAGTATACGGCTTATATACAAAGATGTACATTGCCTATGTACGAGAGCGTATACATACATACATTTTTTGTAACAGCACTCGAAGGTTGATTGCGTGGATACTTTTGGTGTTGCTGGAGTTCACAGATAAGACAGATGGTGCTCACAGATGCGACAGACAAAGCTCACAGACAGGTGTACATACAAAGTAATATATGGTGACACGTACATACGGTCAGAATACGCTCCAAGTACATTTAACGCCAGTGAATGGGTTGCATACTGCGGATTCTGCAGCAGCGCGCAGTCACAGGTCTCGTCCTCCGGGCTTGCCCAGTGCCGCTTGCTGCTGCAGAATCCGCAGCATGCAGCCCATTTCCTAGTACCAAATTACCACCAGCAAACATGTTGAGTGTCACGGCATGAATTTGATAATCCCTGAAGGCCCCGTGCGCACCGGTTGACCGTCCGATTGCCTGAAAAAAGTGCCAAGGGTGAACAAACAATCATATGAATGATTTCCTCTCGACAAATAGGTTTAGAAAATGCAGGTTCACATTAATGACCCTGTGAAGAAAGAAGAGTCTGTTCTAACACTCAACTTGCAGCTGCACAGGGACGAAGAATTTAGCGAGCGAGTCAACCCCTAAACGTCTCAATCCTTTTTTGGATTTTTGCACATTTTCGCTTACATCTTTGTACTGAAACATCATTTACCAAAATTATCATGAAGTTGGTCATTATGGAAGGTTGCCTTTTCTAAATTCAAGTGTTACAATCGATGAATGAGAATTTAGTTGGACGAAACATTGCCTTAAGGCATCTGTTCATTGTCCAAAATATGGACGTCGGAGTGCTTCAGGGTTAATCTGATTCAAAAAGGAAGCGCAGAGGGTTGCAATGTTTTCCACATATGAGGAAGCACTCATTACAAAGCCCCAGTCTCCGTGCACTTTCCCTGCAAAATGGCCTATATTCTTGATTACGCGTCCTATCCATGGAACAAAGCTGAATCATGCAAGCCTCTAATTTCATCTAACTGAAGATGCAGACGCCTCCATTGAGTCAGGGTATTTATGACATTGATGAGGTCTACATTCGGCATCTGACCATTAGGTCCTTCTGCAGAAACTTTGATAGAATCAACCTGTTGTAACACTCACCTACACACACCAGTGATCAAATCCAGTGTGAGGACCACAGCCCACCAACAATATAAAGCGCACCATTTCCCCGATGACAGAACCACATGAACGTGGGAAGAAGTTCAGAAATTATAGAAACAAAAATCAGATAGAGTTCGTTGCAATTCAAGAGCAGCAGGATGCCAAAGAAACAAGGCAAAGCATTGCAGTGGTAACCATTCACAATTTCCAAGCCGAGTATCCCTGATCAACAAATCGATCCGTGAATATCTCAAATTCTCAACTAAAAGACTGAGCAAGGCCCACAGAATGCTGACTTTCTCTTGAAATCTCGCATGTAACATACAGAACAAATGATGAAAGTGAAACCCAGCATTTAGATGTTCGTCACAAAATGCATCGAATCTCACCAGATGAACACGATTCCGAACCTATGTAGTTCAGCAGGGTTACGACTCGATCATCCGTACACATAGAAAGTCTCAGATTAATAAAAACTGAATTTTCAGTCGCAAAGCCATAATTATACTAAGTACTACGCAAGTGAGGTCAAAGAAATGTCCACTGTGTCCATCGAACTATGTAACAAAAAAGTCCCAAAGCAATTAAACCTCAAGAAACCAACCGATTTAGTCCTGGAAATTAGGGTTCTAACAAAAACTGTGAACCCACAGCACTCCTCGTACACAACAAGAAGATTGCACCTCATCATTACAATGCTTCGTGATTTCATGTAATAATCTGGATCTTTCTCAATCTGCAAATTTGCTTCACCAGTGGGACAAGGTGCTAGGGGTTGTGAATTGCGACCATCAGTGGTTGTCGTCGTCGCAGCATCAAGGCACCCACGTCTCGCAGATTGCACCAAGCTTGGGGCTGAATTACTAACAAGCAGTGACAACTTCCATGATGAATTATCACATGATTTCAAGATGCAGGGGTTAATGACTGAACTAAACCCCTAAATCGGTATGTGATAACATATGCTGCACTCAGAAACGTAAACAAAGAAATGGCTCTTACTCGCAATTTTTTGATACTGCAACTTTGGCGGCCTCCACTGAAAGACCAAAAAGTGTAGCCATGTTTGCAACATCGTTAGGTCCTTGAAGTTCCATGCATGGCTTGAGAAGCGCCACTGCTTATGACAATTGCATGACCCCTTGTCGCAGTTTGCAGCACCTGCTCACCAAGCATACCATCAAATTAGCCTCACAAAAGCAGTAGCTAAAAAAACCCATTCAAAACTTATTAGTGATACACGTTTGTCCATGTTTCAGCCAAGCCATTAACTTATGATAGATCATATGAGACCAAGGATGATTATCCTATGACTGCAGCATTCCTCTTTGGTGATTGTTTCAGAACACAATATCCCAATCTTTAAGAGATGGACAAAGAAGAGAAAACATTTGGAACAAGTGATTTACCTGAGCATTTGCAATCTAGAAAACTTCAAGTGGTCGCTGCAATCTGAGTGTCAGAATATGGGAAATGGTTCTTTAGAAGGTCATTGTTCATAGTTTTCTAACAAATTATCGCCCGCATGATTTTTCCAAAAAGGAGCAAGAGATCTCAAAGAGTCGAACTGTTTGTGGGCTCGTTGAAATGTGTGCTGTCATATCCAACACGCACCTTCAATTTCGTCCTGTGATTTTAGTAGAACTCATAATTATTACTCCGCAGATCATCACTGTCTATCGCAATCCAGTTCTTCTCTGCGAATTTCCCTCAACCCAGTCTCAATGTTCAGAGTTTAGGGTTTGAATCCCTGATTCTACATTAAAAGGAACAAGAAGCTCAAGTTCGGTCTCATATGTTTTTTTAGCAGTCTTGAGTGAGTCTGAATGTGGGGACTTTCTTTTGCAAAAATGGTGTGTGCTCCATCTTCCTCTTCAATAAGCTTAACCCTGCAACGCCGGAGGCGCCATTCCATGGCGTTTGGATGACAATCCAGTAAGTTGGAAGGAGGTTGGAAGCACTTTTTCATCCGGTTTCTTTTGGTGACCTTTCATGTTGGGTTATGAAGAATATCCAATTGAGTTTGTAGTCTTGCTAGTGTTTGTCTTCACGTAAATGAGAAGTTAGTAAAAAAAACGGATCACCAAATTTGCTATTTTTAGTGGATTTTGGGACCTTGTTGCTCCTTGCTCAAAATCTGAAATTCCTCTACAAAAATGATATTTTTTGAAATTGAGCCCAACTAACAAAATGAAGGTCACCTACTCTAGTTTCTTCTCCAATTTGAATTTTTTGAAAAAATTCCTAATATTGAATATTTTATTGCAATTTGAACTTTGGATGCATATTCAATGTCCATTGAATTCTAATTAAGAATGACATTGATGGAAATGGGATTTATGCTATGATGTTTGCCATTGTTAATATACGTACATAGTGAAGCTTCCACATTTTTTGAAATAATTTCTATTTGATGTGATTTTTCTTCACTTTTTCTTCAAAAATTCTCAAGAAAAACAATTTCCCCCCCCCCAAAAAAAATAAAAATTGTGAAGCAAAGAAGACATCTAATTTCATCTTTGAAAAATAAATATAAAACTTTCTATACATATCTAGTTGCGGAATGGTAGCAAATTGAGTGATGCACTGTGAGGCTTGAAATTAGTGGTCATGGGTCCGTCTTTTAGGGGTTGAGGACCTCTTTTCTATTTGTGTAATATAAAATTCATTTGGTAATAGCATTCGAGATGATATTCGAATCTTACTAGCTATTTTCCTTTAATTTCCCATATACAACCATTTTTTCAAGTATTGAGTCCAATTTTTTTCTATTCTTTTCCTTTAAATAGAAATTCTTAGAACTTTCTTCAATATATGATTTTGTAAGTGATTCTCTAGGGCCCACACGTCTTGTTATTGTTTTTTGTTTACGGAGCTACTGTATGAGCAATACATATAGTTTACATAGCAGTGTCCGACTTGACTCCGGCACCGGTACAATATACATATTGTAAGATACCCCAGCCAGGACAGCACCGGCACTTTTCCATTGGCTCTCACCCTTATTTTTCCATGTATAGACTTCTCCCCCTGACTAGCTTTCTTGGGCACCACGCACTCTAGCTTCCCCTTCCGGTACTTCAAGTCTCCGATGCTGCTCAAGCTCGGCATCGAGTGCCCGGCGCTATCAATTTGTTCACTGGGTGAGGTACTTTTGTCTCTGCGATGCTCGTTTCCTTTTGCAACAAGCAATTGCTCTTTTGTTTCTTCTGTACATTGTGTTTCTGTCAATCGAGGATTTGTGTAAGAAATTCTTGAGCAAGCCGTTCCAGAGTTGAAGTACACCACGTTTCCAGAGACGTTGCTATTGTTTTAGTAGCAAAGAACACAAGGAACACAATTTACGCAACAACTGTACTGATGTAATAGGTAGATTAACGTCGAATTAACGTCGAATTGAGCGAGCTTTCGTTCTTTAAAAGAACTAAATGAAATGTCAATTAGGGTTGAATTCAATGTACAGTAATTGCCGAATCTATTGAGAGTGGGAGGTTTCTTGCAACAAGTGTCTAGATTATGTGCAATTTGTATCATTAGCAGGAAAGATTCGTGGCACTCGACTTTTGCTTAATCACCGACAAAAAAGCCCAAATTGGGCCCCACGATTTTTATTGCAGTTTTCAGTAGGTATTGTCTTGTGTTCCATTTCGTTTCTTTTTTGACCAAAGCATGGAATTTCTTTCACTGGTTCTGGTGATACGATATGTGGCCCCATCTGAATCACAGTTTTCACAATACGATCCATAAAAAATTGGACATCTGAATACCTTGAAACGTTGATTAATTGCCAAGTGAAAATCATAAAGTAAGGTTCCAATATTACTCAGTATGAATGTGAAGTTTTATGGAAAAATAATTCCCCAGAAGCACTCCTTTCATCATCCAGGATATGGACTTCGGAGCGTCTGGGTTACTTGCCAAGTAATCTAAACCTGTTCACTTAGCTTGGTCTGTACCCTGCTTGAGCAACAATGGTCTTGACCATCACTCTTTTTCACTATATACTGACTGATGGAGCTTGTTTGGGATCCTTGCAGAGTGAAGGGCACTAGGTTGTGGTGGGAGCATTGCCGTGCAGGTGTTCTCACGGACAGGAGCAAGGGTGAGCAAGATGTGTATACCGTGTCTACCGTTTTGCTGGGGTTGTTGCGATGACGACGACTATAGAAGGCCTGGGTATTCCCCCTTCCGACCCTTCTTTCCGCCTCCTCCACAACACCATCACCATCACCCTCCTCCATCGCATCATCACCATCACCCCCCTCCACCACATCACCACCATCACCCTCCTCCACCACATCACCACCATCACTCTCCTCCACCGCCGCCCTTCTTTCCTCCATCTCCTCACCACCATCACCACCATCACGAAGAACCGCACCATCACCATCACCACCATTCCCAAATGGATGATCAGTACTGTTACCCTCCTCCTCAGCATTCTCCTCCCCCTCCTCCCTATCATGGTGGTCACCATAACCATCATCACTGACCGTGTCTCGGAAGCTTGCACCAGCCTGGTTCCTTGGCCTTCAGGTGCAATATCAGGGTCATATGTTTTGTTATGTTGTTTTTCATGTGTTTTGATCTGCTCTATGTTTGCACCTTGATGATCAATACGATCAGCCAACGTTCTGTACTCGAGCGTGTCCTGGTGTCTCTGGCATACTTTATGGATTGAATAAAGCAAATTTTGCTTTTTATGTAATATGTAAACTTTTGGTGCAAGCGACTTCCTCCCGTGTTTTTGAGATTGAGTGTTCGCAGTTTGGACTTGGTTGAGTCATTTTCCACAACGGAAGCTGTGGAAGGTTTGGTTGACTCTTGAGTTTATTTTTGAAACCAGGGAACTGAATGCCTGCGGTTGTAAGGTTGAATTTTATCTTCACCTCTTGAATTTATTGTAGGATTATAATTATGTTTAAAGTCTGGAAAATAGATTTGGTGTCCCATGTCAAAGTTTATTTCAGTGGTGTTAATTAAAACCAGATGCTTTTTCTGAAATTCTCTCACGCCCGAGATGCTTTGCCTTTCGATTGTGTTGATTTGATTGCAAGCTTTAGACGTATATATGAGGTATAGTACTTGAATCGAATATTTTACTTCTTATGGAAGCATCGAGTACGGCAATTGAGAAACAACCTATGCATATATTCTCAATGACGCACCAAGGAGGTTGTAAAGATGAGAGACAACAAAATGCTCATGTGAGGTGTTTCTTGAGAACAGCAGCCACATTCCATCATATCTGCACCAGGTATTCATTTCTTGCACACGCATCACTTGGACAGCAGAGGTAAAGAAGAAACTTCTTTGGGGCTTGTAAACGTATATCGGTAGTGTCTCCAAAATGTTAACAACTGTGGACTGCAAGGGCACTGACCTTGGCAATTTTTTCCCCCATCTGTAGTAGTGGCTCTGAGAATTCGGTTGAGGCTGCTAACTCCAATGCATTTTGCATATTACGGTACTGTTCATTTTTCTGTTTTTTGGGTTATATTTATCAATTTATTTTTATATTCTGCAATTAAAACTGTAACAATCACAATTTTTTCATTAAACTAATCAAGATCTTTGATTCACTTTAATAGACATATTGTTTCATGTAATACAAATATAAAATTGAAACTCTTCTACTAGTAAAGGACCAAATTGAGCTTGAAAATGATGTATAATTGTGTGGCCAAGAAGCTTGTCTATGAAGGGAAAAAATGTTTATTTGTGTGAAGCAAGAAATAATCCAGGGCCTTCTTTTGATAAATATGCATAAATTGATCTAGCATGTCTTCCTATGATCAAAAAGAAAAACTAAAGAATTAACCCTTGAAGTACATTGAGACCAAAAAGTGGCCAATGGATGATTTTTAAGATTATTGTTGGCTGAAATGAAGAATGCACCTATTGGTTCAAAATTCAAATCATTTTTGGCAAAGAACCTTGGTGAAAGGTCTTGTTCTTTCAAGATTGAAACACACATAGGTACATTGTGTGATTGATAGGTACCTAAAGTCCACCTAAAATGGGTGCATTCATCTGATTAGAGGTGGAAAGAGATCTAGGTGTAAAAAAACATTGTCACATAGAAAACCATCATCGTATAAAGTGTATTTAATTGCAAAATTCTTTAAAAGGAACTCATATGAATTCCGTTTCAAATGATTACAAATAGCAAGGTTTAATTGTCCAATGGTTAGTTCCCCGATTGCATCCATTAATAAGCTTAGGATGTTATTAGGGTTTAATATGAATGATTAGATGAAAAATTGTATGCACAAAAATGTGGCAAAAATTATGACAAGTGAATTTGAGACATGGTGTGCATTTAAGCGTGTATGATTGTGTTCTCATTTGGAAATAAGAGTGATAGTAAGGGTCACTATATGATTTAAGTAGGGGAGGCAACCCATTCCCAATCGATGACCCATTTCCGATTACTTCAGGAATTACACGAATGTAAGAGGATGGTTTCTTCGTTGGAAAATTTTCTCGTGTGCAGCAATAGTGTTTGGACCCTTCCTAGAGTTTTCAAATATTTTGGTATCAAAACAAAGTTGCTATAAATTATTGAGTTCCAAATTATATAATTCCTTAAGTGATCGAGAATGGGTTGCCTCCCCTACACTTTTAAACTGAGCTTCCTTTGCTAATATCACCTATAACACCACATTGAAACACATCAACAAGCACTACATTACTCTTCTTCCGTCTCCAAATTATTTGATTTCTGTGACAAGTCTAATACGACACCATCCGAATAGAACACTTGACCATTTTGAAGCTTCTCCTACCTGTACAAAGTGCAATACACTATAAGAAAAGCATATATTAGGTGACATTTAATACAACAATCAATGTCTAAATTAATAGATTTTAGGTGACGTGATTGACGTCAAATATAACAACCCCTGTTCTTATGTCAACAATGACTTCCAATGTAAGATGTTATGGAGTACATTGGAAGTCATTGTTAACATAAAAATAGGGGTTGTTATATTTGACATCACCTAAAATCCATCAACTTAGATATTGGAAAAACTATGGTTTTTTATGGTGATAATGATCCAAATTGAGAGTTCCATATGTCATTGGATTGAATGTATTCAACATAAAGACAAATTTCTGTCACTAAATATACGTACCTCGAGCTATAATCTTTCTTTGTCAAATACATAAAAAATACCATATTGCATTCAAAATTGGGCTCTCTAGACCATTGAGAGTTAATTTAGTAGGGCCTTGAATCAATTGAAATGCCTAAGGCCCTTTGTGAGATTCTTGCATTTTGCTCTAAATTGAACAAAAAGCCAACATTTTGATAAGTTTTACAAAAAAATTCGAATTGTAACCAAATAAATTCAAACTAAACATATTAGAGATCACATGGAAAAAGAAAAGAAAACAATATCATTTATGGATTGAATTATTATAATGTTTGATCATGAGGGTATTAAAATTGTGAAAGTGATTTGAAGTCTTTCGATCCTCTTTTCATATATTATCTTACAAATTAGTCTAAATAAAAATGAGGTTGAAGGACATAACATGCATAATTCCAATCAATTTATGACTTTTCAAAATCTACTCTACAACTTTTAAAATGAATTTCTAATGTGATTTTTTCTCCAAGATCTAGTATATTTGAGTCTCAATTCCAAAAGTCTTCAACACTAGAAAATCAAGATTTGCAATGAATACCCTTGTATTAAAACTAGATAAAAAAATCATAACCATTCATTTTCAAAATCAGATTTTTTGATGCTAAAACTAGAATTTATAAAGAGTCTTTAAAAAAAAACTACTAAAAATAGTTATTTGGTTAGGTTTTATTTAACTTCAAAGTACTGTCGACACCAAAATTTGGAATCTTGAGCATTTGGAGGTTACATTACAGAAAATTTGAACTCTCTAGAAGACTGAGACAAATAGTCAGTTTAGCTGTGCAAATACAAGAAATAAAAAATATTTTTTAGAAAAAAATAATAATTAAAAAATTGCAATTTGGCAAGGCACTTGAGGTAATTATGGGGGCAATGATTTTAAATAGTTTTTAAATTTATTTTTATTTTTTGATATATTTGCACATCTGTCTTGCAAAGAAATGATCCTCTAGAAAGTCTAGATTTTCTTTAAGGTGAAAATTCCAAAATAAATGGTCCTTGTATGCATTCATGTACTCTAGACTTCCACAATTTAGTGTCTCTAAACTTCCATTAACCCCTAAAGTCCCATTGTCCCCTCGGGGGACAAAATAGATTTTGGATGGGCTATTACAGCCTCAATATTCATCATGATTTTTTGAAACTTTTTTTGAAGATAGAAAAATACATTAGCTTTATGGGAATATAATTTTTATTTCAATCGGTGCCCGAGAACAAAAGATATGGCATAAAAGGTCTTTTTTTTTGGTGCAGAAATCTTCTCACCCAAAAAAAAAATTTTAATTTTTAAATTTTTTTTTCTCATAGATTGTAATTTTGTCTATATGGAAGGCTTTGATTCATTCCATTTGGATTTATTATGTGAAAGTTATGGACAATCTTATTTTTCAGGCAATTAGAGCATCTTCTTCAGAAAATAACTTGTAGGATTTAATTCTGAATGCAATTTTTACAATTTTTCAAAATAAATTGTTTGACAAGGCTAAGTTTGCTTGCTAAAACAATCTCGCCATTGGGATTATAATGCTTTAATCCCATCTTAGAGCTATTGACGATTTAGTTTTTCTTTCAATCTTGGACCTACTTCTACTTAACAATTTTTAAAGAATGAAAATCAAGTGTGTGTTTTTTGAAATTTTTTTGTAGACTTTTGACTTACATCTTCTTCAACATAAAAAAATTTAAATTCAAAGTCTATAATGCAAAGTATTTTTACAAATGGCGGTCAAAGTCCTCTGAAATTGCAAGACAATGTTCAAAAAAATAAAATTTTCCAACTTTGAATGCTAATATCTTGATTATCTTCTAATCTATACGGTCTAACTTTTTGAAATTTTTATCACATGATCTGAGATAAGTTAAGTACAAGATCCTATGATTAGATTCTAAAAAATGTATTTTTTCTCTTTTCTTAGATGAATGCAACAGAACTAGCAGTTTTGAGTCGTTTTTGACAAAAAAATGGCCTTAGGATCATTAGAAAAAACAGTAACCCTCCGGAGGGCTGCTCCAAATTGACATGGCCAAGCTATATCAAACTTGGCCTGCAATCTCGAAATGGCTGTTGGTGAGCAGTCAGCTTGGCTGACTACTTGCCAAAAAAGTCAACTTTCGTATTTTTTTATTTTTTTTATTTTTTACTCACGAATATTGGTTCCTGCGCCACTGTCACAATAGAAACTGTTGCGCGGAAGTAGGGCAGAAAACCACTTTTCAGCACCAAAAAACACAATTTCAGGGTCCTCCGGTCTTCGGAGACTTGAAATTTTCTCTATTGCTTTAGGGGTTAATGTGTCCTTTCAAAGCATCATTGAATTGTCCCCTTATTTGATAATGATTAATTGACTACTAATTTTGTTAGATTTTGGTTTCAAGTTTAGCTATACCGTATGACAATTTCTATGGTCTACGGAGCTCCAACTTCAAAAATTTATAGAAATTACATGTCACATCCGAAAAATCTATTTTTTTTTGGAAAATTCATGATTTTCAATTGCTACTACTAAAAAAACATTGTTTTTAAGAAAAATGCCTCCAGGTATATTGAATTGCTTATTTTGATGGTTTTAGATGTTTCCACCGTAATGAATTATCAAGTCAACGACAGCTGAGCCTCACGACTGGATTTCCCACAAGAGCACCACAGACCTTCAGTGGGCCCTTTCATACAGACAAGTAGACAACCAGAAGGGAGGGTCCATACTCCATACTCCTGTACTTGTTGCAAATTAGACTTGACACTAGCTCCCACAGCTCAGCTTAGTCAACAAAATTATTGGGGAAGGATTCAATTTAACGGTCAGCATAGATGTAGTGCAACCCGAATCTGGCAATAAAGAGCCACCATCCACCACTAATCAAAGCACATACAGTAAGTCCACTACACGTATAGAAGATAAGTTCGGGTAGCTCCAAGAAACGAGAAATTCATGGCCACATGGGAGAGGAGCCATTGAATTCGAAGCTAAACAAAACAAGTTGTGGATGCATACACTCTTTTCAAACTCCGATCCATATGCACATCAAATATATTCTCGATCCACAGTCCTTGAAAGCGTGTCAACTTGCATACTCTGTGGAAGTCGCAATCAGAATGACCCAGGCAATTCGTTCACTCTGGGAACGATATAATATAAATCAGGTGTGCATGTGTTGCTTCTTAATTGTGTAGCTAGAATTACATTTCCAAAGCAGGAGTGTATATATAGAATTCTATTGATCTAGGAAGTACAGTAGGTTCACTAGCTAGATTGGACGTACATAGGGAATGTAATTCTGATTGTCTATTGGTTTGATGTGACAACCCCTTCTCTTGAACCCTAAGCTTCATCCAACGGATTTCCTCATTTTCAATGACTTCGGGTGTGTACTCGCCTTAGGGTGTTTTATTTCAATAAAAGGTTAACCCTAGAACGGGTTTCTCCCCCCTTCATCCAACCGATTGCTCTCTTCACTCAGAGAGTGATTCTCACTACACTAAAAAATTGTATTTAGTGTCGTCACCCATACTGACTACTTACTCAAGTTTATAACTTTTTTACACTAACCTCTTACAATACATGAATACTTTTGGCAAGAGCAGAGATATTAATACTATTCCAAAGAGTACAATCCATTTCTATGTATATGAGTGTGCAAGTTTCACACCTAACTACACTACAAAAAAGACGCTAGTTCCAGTTGGTGCCATTAGATGAGATTTCCAAGCTATTTCCATACCTACAGAAAAGCTGGCAATCAATCTCCTTTGCCAACTTTCTTCTCTGCACTTGCAGCTTTATTTTTTGGCTTGGATCGAATCTCCTCGTTATCACTCTCTTGCTGCTACTTGTAAGGAATTGCAGCAGACTTCGGCAATGGGCATTCCCAATCATATTGCATTTGAGCATGTTCCAGGCCGGCCTTAATCTGATAGTTTGTGTTTCGCCATCATCCTCAAATTGTGGAGATTCCCTGCATCCAATTAATGCTGTCGTCCTTGTTGCATCCGAAAAGTTTGAAGGCAATTTATATACATAATCCATCTTGAAGTACGACATCATTGCAAGGGACGCATCGTAACTACATCATTTAAAAGACTGCAGGGTGCGTGCATTCCGAGCGAGCAAGAATAGCCTCCCCATCGCCATCACGGGTGCCATCACAACAGGAGAATTTATAGTACTCTTGATCTCAAACGGCGCTGGTGAATCCCAGGCTGGAGAAGATGGAGACCAGGACATGGCGAAGTCCGGGCTGGTTCCCCCGGCCTACGATGTGGAGCAGCCATTCGGCCTTGTGGAAGTGGTGTCGGTGGTAGCGGTAGAGGGCCAGCACCTCCTCGCCCTCCGAGGCCGCCGAGCACTTGAGGTACACGCGATCCTTCTCCTTCGTCCCCTTGATGAAGAGGTGCTGCAAGTCCAAGTCGATGCGACTGGATCCCACCACCTGGATGCTCGTCCTGTACGTCTGCGTTCTGGAAGCCCTCTTTTCCTTGGCACTCTCTTTGTTAAACCTGAGCAGACTGCCTGCTGTGGAAGCCACGTTAGCCACCAAGAGATCATCGTATGTGATGAGCACTGTGTCTTGCGCGGCCTCCCAGCCCCAGCTTCCTTTCTTGATCTTCACTCGAGCAGACTGTCGTATCACAGGCATGGTGAACATTTCAGAAAATTCTCTGTATTGATCAGTACCAAACTACATACGTTTGAAATCGGTTTAAAGCTTAGCCCGTTCAAAGCATTCTTACCTGCAAGATCTGGCTGTATCCACGGTCGTTGCTCTCCACTCTGGATGTGAGACCCACATCGTCTGTTCTCCATGTGCGAGGGTAGGAAAGCTCCACTTTGTATCCGGATTCGCCATTCACCTCGGTCAGATGAAGAACCACATGCTTATACTTGTACAACCTCTCAGCGAGGTTATGAATGGGTACCAAATATGTGACTACGCCATAGGAGAGTCGTTCTTCTCGGGAACTGCCGTAGAGCACGATGTCTTTCAAGGTCTGCAAGTCGCAACCCACTTGGAATTAGTTGAGATATTTAACTAGCTATAACAGGTGAAATTTACATTAGAGCGGAGGGGTGGGTGGGTGGGTGGGGGGTGGGTGGGGGTGGGGTGGGTTGATCTCATTTATCTTTAATTGGCTTGTTTTTAAAAAATAAATTAGCTTATTGTCCCCTAAAATACAACCCTCTGTATAGAGTGATAGCCTGCTTCAGGAACGAGATTAAACTGCACTCAACTTACCCTCTCTAATTGCACTGCCTTAGAAAGCCATATGGACTTCTGAATGTCGTTTAATGTGTGTTTGAAAAAGGACATGTGAACATTAGACATGAGAGAGACTTGAGATGTACAGGAAATGCGCAATTACAAAAGTTGTTGAGTGCATTGAGACACGTTGGGTAATGAAGTCATAGAGGCCAATTTGATACTAACTTAGCCATGGTTCTACACTAGAATGACTAGATTAAAACCAATCAATGATGCAAGACTTACCTTTTCATATTGTTCATCTAGCTTGACAGTCTGGGCTTGAAACCTCCATGAAAAATCACTGAACTTCTCGTGCGTCTTGTGCGATCTATGATTGTGGGCAAAGAGCGAATGGAGCGAATTCGACATGGCCTTCAGACAAACTTTCTCTATGAAAGCATATGCCTTCGTAGAATATAAGAGAATTTCTTCCAAAAGCTCCTTGAAGGCATCGAGGCTAGCGCTTCCCTGCAGCACAAAGAATGATTTCACCGTGAATCAGAATCAACTCTTGTGAAGCGTCAGAATAAAAAAAACTTGCATAGGAAATCCTGTTAAAGAACTGAAATTATGGAAATCTCTAAATTAGGATGGGGGATGGACATACATAAACCGAACATATACTACACGCACTCAACGCTCTTTAATTGCTCTGCCTCGGGAATGAAATAAATTCTTCCAAATGGAAGGGCATGCTGTGACATATGTAGACGAGAGAGTCTAGTGTATGTGCAATTACAGAGGTCAGTGTAAACAAAATTATAATATTTACTTACCTTAGCTGGCTAAAATTCCCTCGATAATTCCGCAAATACTTTTCAGTTTTTTGATGGCTTCTGGATGGCTGCCCAAACTTAGATTTTAGAATCTTTTTTAGATGGTCTTAAATTGGCATTATATAACTTGTTCAAATGACCAATTGGTGATAAGCTCCTGTCCTCTTCAAGGCCATAGGTAATGTCAAAGTCATTATTCAAAAAAATTATCAAACTTTCCAATGCAAAAAACTACAAGTTCAAATTGTGATTCAAAAACCCAAGATTTAGATTGATAGATGCATCTTGTGAAGACAACAAGAATGATACCAAGGAAATTGACATATAGTTGAGTACTGGAGGAGTTTTGCTGAAGATTCTTTGAAAACCCAACCCGGGGTTGGGTCTGTCGTTTAAGGGTTAACAGTTTTCTATAGCCTACAAATGTTCACTCCTAAATATCATGGAATATACAATTGCTAAAAGACAGGGAGATATACACTATAACACCAGGATTCTGGCTTATGGACCACATAAATTGTAGCAAATATTTTCTAGCCAGCTTATAACTACAGTTGAGCGCATGCGCTAGTGATGGTGCAAAGGAATAATGTACCTGTATTACTAAGAGAAGATCGTGCAAGTCTTCCAGCGAGGATAGAAGCTGATGACACCCTTCTTTGTACAGCACCGAAAGACATTGAAACAGTTTGCACTTCTCTAGCACGGCATCCACCACCTTGCCCGCTGTGAAATCGATGTCCAAGGTGTAGTTCGGCAAGGAGGTTGGCCGGGGAAGGGTGAGGCTTGTCGAGAAATCCTCCTCCTCTTCTGGATTGAAGATGCTTTCTCGCAGCAGCCTCACGGTGTGGATGGCCTGGACTTGTTCCACTTGCTCCACAATTTGTATCTGGCCAGCGTGCGGAGTTGCCTCAACTATCTGCAGTTGACCGGAATATTGCTGCTGCGATTCAACTATCTGCGGTTGTGCGAACTGCTGCTGCTGACATTCGACAATATGCGGTTGCCCAGATTGATTCAGCTGACCAGAGAAGTGACTGCACAGACCACCAAAAAATTCAAACTTTGGTTCGTCACAACAGGGGCTGGGAATTTATTCCTTCGCATTTAATTGTTGTGTTAGCGTAGTTGGAGGCTTGTCAGTCGAATCTGGAGCTTTGTTCGGCAACCACCATCTTCCCTCCAATGGGCAAGGATTTCTTTCGTGAAGTGCCGAATAGGGGCGTAGTACTTCGACTGGAAGCTAGCGACTTAGCTAGGTAACGACGCCTATTGCAAATCGGATTTGGCTAGAATTGTCACGTTAGAAGGTGCCCACCAGATGAAACAGAGTTATTGCGATGCAGGTGCTATTAATTAGTATTTCTACTTCCTACACAATAAGATTATCCTTGTTCCCTTACGCGGCTTTTGATCAGACCTAAGAACTAGGGGATCAGAGAAAAGCGGTCATCAGGAAATATTAGTGGCACGACTTCTCCCTACTGACAAACTGTAAACCTGATCCTGGAGTGGAATCCAGGAACCAGAGGTAATCTCCCTGTGCTAGTAAGCCTAAGATCGATTACTCTCAAACACAGTACCAGTTCTTCGATTTGCTCACCTCTACTTCGCAAATTCCACGTACTCCAGAACATGCACACTCCAATCAATTAACCGCGCGACCAATCGTTGAGCAGTTAAGGCCACTAAAGCGACATCTTGACCAACTGTTTGTAACTAGAGCGGGCAGAGTACTAGCGAAGGAATCATTCAGTACCGGGATAAGTTATTCATTATATTCTTCAACATTCACGTGGTACCGGAGTGCAGTCTGTCGGACCGGAGTCTCCCTTTTTACATGATTATATGAAGTCCTTCATTTTGAAACAGATCTGAGAAGATCGAGGCTGACACTACAGCACGCAACACAAACAAAATGAAACGCGGGGCCGCCGACGCCTTCAATTCATCGACCATCATCTTCCGCAGCGCGGCGACCCGGCCCTTGTTTCGATCATAACAAGCCGCAGTCAAGAATTACCTCGCGGCTTGGTTGATGGCCCGCACCAGCCCAGCCGGGAGATGTTTGCTATTTGTCGAACGCTGGATAGTCGACTGGGCGTGCCGCTTGCGCCGGACTCCACTCACCCAGCACCTAAACAGCTTCATCTGCACGCGCACCAGCTTCATACTACTTGATCTCACGGAGCCCGATCGGGCTCTTGTAAACCCACAAACATACAAGAGGTGAAACCAGAGAACGCATGGATGCAGCAGCTGCGTCGTTCACAAGAGCAACCGACTGTGCGCAGAGGTGCATCCCTGCGTGGTGGTAGAATCGATCTGCCATGCCGGTTTGGATGTAGCCGGTCTAGCTTGCTAGCTGAATCTGGAAAAGAATCAAAGTGTCCAATCATAGTGAGGTTCGAACTTCGAAGGGAAGAGATTTAAAGGAAGATGCAGATCCAGGTTGATTCAAGCAAGATTCACCTGGAGATTCAAGCTTTGTTTGGCAGGTTGTGGTGTGCGCAGTTGAGCCTGGATTTGGGGTTGGCACCTCCCCTCAATTCTAGCATCAAGGTCTAACTTGTCTTTGAAATTTAAAGAACTGAAAATGAATTGATAACGTCATTCACTGCCTGTCTTGGTTTTTAGAGATTTGAGTAGATTTGGGTCACAATTTCTGGCGCTGGGATTGTGCCAATTTGATGAAATTGATATTAAGATAAGATAATTTTATAGTGAAATCATAGTGATTCTAGTAGATTCCTTCACCGAATTGGTCAATCAACTAGTTTTGGGAATAATGTCTTTGGGACTTCCGACTATACGATTGCTTCAAGCTTCATAATTAGGCCACATTGGTAATGAAGTTCGACTTAACTATTGAAGAGCAAGTAAGGTAACAACACCTAATTGTGAAGTCCTTTTGTTTGTAAAATTGTCTCATTTGGATGCTTGTCTAAAATGTACAACCTCTATACATGAGAGCCTAGGATTGAAATTAGATACACCTGTTTCAACACTTGGAAATTCATAATTTATTCAAAGAATTCCATAAATGCATTCTAAAGGTATCTAGAATCCCCTTGCAACTGCCAAGAAGATCCAACAAAAGCTTTTAAAAGTTCAATAATAGGAACCATGCTCACTCTTATTCGGGTGCATTTAGATGTTTTTATTTTAGAATAGAATATGTTTGTGTACAATGTGGAGACAAGCCAAACAATAAAATGTTGACAAGATCTTTGGCAAAAAAAAATTCTCCAATTTGAATTTTGAAAGCTATCCTAGTCTATGAATCATTTGCAAAAGTAGGTTTAGGGTCAGCTTTAGAAATTAACTAATGCTTTGAAAAAATCAAACAACTTAAATTCTTTTACACTTTTCAGTTGATTGATTTAGTCTATCCCTTGAAAAGAAATGTCCCCCGTGCCCAGACTTGAATTAAAATAAATAGATAAAAGACCTAATTCACCTATCCACTGTCCAAAAAAAAACGATTTTTTTTTATACAGATGAGGATCTAATACGATATATGAAATATATATAAAATATATACATAATATATACAGATATGATATACGGAATGCGAAAGTCTAGATAGTATGGAATATTGATATGGTATGACATACGGGTATATATACATATACAGAATACGGTTATTAATCACATATCACTTGCAATCTAGTCCCATGTATGCAATTTTTATATTATATGTAGGGATCATTAGCATTAAAACAGCTTAAAAGACAACATTTGTAAAGTTAGGCTAAGCGCAAATTAAATAAATGAAATGTAGAAAATATTGGATTGCATATTTATTTAAAAAAATTCAAAAAGATATATATGAAGAATTAAAACACCCATGCATAATTTTTAAAAAATCATACAAGAAGTTCTCTCCAATGAAAATGAAAATTTATTCATAGTAATTTATTTATAATCTAAAATTCTATTAAAAAGACCCAAAGTTAGCCTATTATACGTATATAAAAATAATTCATATAATGTTTTTTAATACTATTATTGTCTTCAAAAAATTTGAATTTCTTATATATAATTATATTTTAGGATTCCTTGTTGAAAGGGTTACAAGACTTTTTTACATTAAAACAAATTATATCCCTTGAGATTGGAATAAAATGCATTATACATAGTAAGTGATTATAAATAGGGTCATATAATATGGGAGTTGCGTACTAGGAATCTAGCACGTTTAGACGAAATATAGGTATAAAGGTAATGAAAATACATACATGGAGGTTACTAATTTACTTACTTTTTAATCCCGAAAGGCTCGTAATGCTTAGAGGCTTGCCCAAAACTACTTCAAAATACTCATCCCAAAAGCAAGGTCAAAATCTTCATTAATATTTATTTTTAACAAATTCAACCATAGATTTCTTTGGTTAACTTGCCCAAGTACATTTTATGAAGACTAGAATGCATATCTCCATCGAATGCAAGCTCAATGTGCCTAAGCTTTAAAATGTAGGCTTTTTTAGCCTTTTTCAAAAGTGAAGTTTGTCTTTTAACATTTTTAGGAAAAAAATCTATGTCCTATAATATATGCATTAAGTCAATATGTTGGAAATAGATTGAAAGCACATGTAAAAAAATTTAATCAAAAAACTATATATTCATCTAAAAAAAAATTATAAAGTAGAAGGTAATACTGAATGAAAGAAAAAACAAATCTACCAATAACTTTTACAAAAAATTGAAAATTATTAATGCCAATGGTAAGAATGTTCTAGTAAACAATTTGTACCTTCTATTTTTATTTTATTTGGAAATTTTCAAAATTGAGAGCAAATACGACTTTATATATTTTTTCTACCTTCCTTTCCTACAAAATAAAAGTCCTCGTAACTTTTACCTCATTATTTGGAATTGAATGGTTCAGATGCTTTGAGTAGGTATCAATCTATAAAATTCCAAAAAAAAATTAATATTTTTTTGAGCAAATTTTTTGTTGCCTAATTTGACATTGAAAGATTGAAATTGAAAAAAAACTTTTTGTTTTTACAATATTTTTTGGGATGACATGAAACAGAGCTTCACACATAGATTATGATGAATAGCATCCACACTAGAAAAGATCATGCAATAATTCCAAATTATAAAGTCAACAAAAACTACCCGGCAAGTTCCCTGTTGCTGGAACTGTGCCACTGCAGTAGGGTGACAGGGCCGAACTTTGGCTACATCAGATTTTCAATTTTTTTTCAATTTTTCAATTTTCAATTTTGAAAAAAAAGAATTCGTATAGCTTGTACCGTAGTTCACAACATGGAGACAGATTGGAGAACAAGGCTGGAACGGCCCTTTTTTGCCCCCAAATCCCCTCTAATGCAAGTTCTCAAAAAGTCCAAAGTAGGCTCTTTGGTCCTTTAGAGGTCATTAAACCCCTAAAGACCTAAGGCCATTTTTCTGCCAAAAAACACTCAAAATTGCCATTTCTATAGCAAAGAGCAAAAAAAAAAATTTAATGTGTTTTTTGCATATTTAACCATAGGATCTTGTACTACACTAGTGCAAGAATGTGTGGAAGAAATTTTAGAAACTTTGACCATGGACATTGCAAGATATTTGCATTTAAAGTGAAGGAGTCAAGTTTTTTTGCACCTTGTTCAACTACATTTTTTGGCTTTGAACCTTTTTAACTTAAAGTTTTTTCTCTAATGATTTTGAATTTCTAATTTTATATGATGAAAAATCGAGTTGAGAATCTAGGAAAAAAAATTCAAAAAAAAAACACTTAGTTTTCACTCATTAAAAATTTGTTAAGTAGAAGTAGGTTTAAGATTGAAGGAAAAATGAAATCATTAATAGCTCTAAGATAGCGTTGAAATATACTAATCTCAATGGTGAGATTGTTCTAGCAAGAAATCTTAATCTTGTGCAACTTTTTTTTTTTTATATTGTCAAAATTGAGTTTAGAAATGAATCCTACAAGTTATTTTTTCAAGAAGATGCTCTAATTGCCCAAAAAATAAGATTGTCCATAACTTTTGTATAACAAATCCAAATGGAATGAATCAAAGCTTCCCATGTAGATGAAAATAAAATCTACATGAAAAAGTTTTTAAAAAGTTTGAATTTAAAGTTTTTGTGAGGTTTTTTTTTTGCCCGCCGAACTAAAATTTGGAGTTTTTCTACCATAACTTTTGCTACCAAGCACCAATTGAAATAAAAATTACATTTTTGGAAAGCTAATGTGATTCTCTATCTTCACAAAAAATTCAGAAAATTACAACAAATATTGAGACCATAGGAGCCTGCCCAAAATCCATTTTGTTCCCCAAGGGGACAATGGGCCTTTAGGGATTAAGTGAGTGAGACACATTCTCTCACTATCTTCTAATTATGACTTAGCTTTCACCATTGGTTCTCTCCAAATAAAATTTTCTTGATGAAAAATTGTAAAAATGGCTTCATAAGGTATTAAGTTCTAACCAAAGAGAATATTTTATTGTAAATTTTATGGTTTCCAATGTACGGAATTGCCCACTTTTTGTGTAACCTTGATGGATGAATATATATTTTAAAATTATACAATCAAAACTTTTAATCCTTAACCCCTAAAGTCCCAAGGCCATTTTTCTGTCAAAAATCACTCAAAACTGCTACCTTTGTTGCATTCATCCGAGAAATCAGAAAAAATACTTTTTTTACAATCTAACCGTAGGATCTTGTACTACACTTTTCTTAGATCATGCGGTAAAAATTTTGTGATGTTTGACTATACGGATTGAAAGATATAAGCATTCAAAGTGAAAGAAAAAGTTTTCTCCAAGAAGATGCTTTGATTGCCCGCAAAACAAGAAACTCTGTAACTTTCACATCATTAATCCAAATGGAATGAATTAAAGCTTCCTATTTAGACAAAAATATAACCTATTAGAAAAAAATAGTTAAAAAGTTTATTTCAATTTTTTATGGATTTTTTTTGTTGCCCGGTCTCCCCCGTTTTGAGGTTATTGTAGCATAACTTTTGCTCCCGGGCACCAATTTAAATAAAAATTACATTCCCAAAAAGCTAATAAGTTTTTCTATCTTATGGGAAAGTTTCAAAAAGTTTTGCCAAAAATTGAGCTCAAAAGAACCCGCCCAAAATCCATTTTGTCCCCCGTAGGGACAATGGGACTTTAGGTGTTAAACAACTCTACGGCTGTTTTTTGGCCGATGTTTGACAGAGAATCTTTCCATGCAAAATACAATTACAACCAAGGCAGGAGGTTCTAAAAGTGCTCAAGCTCTAGAATTGCAAATGTATATTATTTATTTATATTATTTTTTCATTGTACCAGCAATATTCAAACAATATACATTTGAGGAGGTGGGTGATTTTAGAGCCTTATGCCATTTCAACTTCAAAAGTTCATAGGTAATTCCACAAAGCTCTAAAAAATATGAAACGACTTGAGTTAGATGCCAATTCCATTTGTCTTTCAAGAAAAATTTATTGAAAAATATTTCAAGAAGTTCCACCTTCCCAAATTCAGATTTCAGCTCTTAGATGGGTGTTTTATGGACCTCCTACCTTATTCATCCTTGAAACTTTGTGTTTAAAGCATTAGGAAAAATTTCAGCCCTCCAGAAGGCTGCAAGTTTGGCACCCGCTTGGTGCAATTATAGAAAAAAGCCAAAATAAAAAGTTATTTTTTAATATTTAAAAATTGGGTGTTGATGTGGCACTAGTAGTGCCACGTCAGATTTATATTTTTTTAATATTTTTTTAATGTTTTTTTTTCAAAAAAAATATGTTTCTAAGAAAAAATATTTTTTTATTCATTCTGAAAAGACAAATGGTTTTCAAAGACTCCATACCTACCCTCAAACTTAAAATCCTCATAACTTTTTACTCATAGATTGAAATTGAATGATTCAAAGCTTTCCACGTCTATATAAATCTAAAGAACCAAGTCCAAATTTTTATTTTTCTTAAAAGTCATTTTAAAAAAAAAAATTGAGTTGCCCGAACTGCCCAAAGTTCAAAGAAAATCACATATCATGCAATAACTTTTTAACTATGTAGTCAATAGTTACAAAAATTGTTGGGCCTTAAAGCTACTTCTTGGACACATGTTATGTAAAATTTTCAAAGAAAGAAAATAAAAACTCCATCCGTAGTAAGTTGCCCCAAATTTCTATGTTGCCAAAAAACGCAGCTTGGTCCTTTAGGGGTTAAGACAATTTGGTTCATTTGTGGGTATCTATTTTCAAGGATGCCAAAGGAACCTCTGCCTCATTGGTAAACAATGTTATACTTTGTCCCTCCAATAATTAATTGGCCCATCCAATGAAGCCAACAAAGGTGATACGGGTCCAAAATAAAAATGCAATCCTCATTTTTTTTTAAACTAGATTTGTAACAATTGTGACAACTTTTGAGTAGCCCCTACTAATTATTTGTTTGGTGTTCTGTTTTTTTGAGGGGGTAGGAAGTGGAAACACAAGTCGTGTTATGCTTTTGGATGCCGCCCCCCACCCACCCACCCACCCACCCACCCAAATGACCAAGGTAGTCACTTGAAAATTCTCCAATTATTGCACCATCAGGTGCATTCTTTGTAGGTGCATTTTTTGTTTCTATAGTCAACAGTGAAGTCATCCCATCGGACCATTCTGGCGTCCTCACAGCGTCTGATAAGGTAAGCTGCTGACCCAGCAAGATTCAAAGGGATTCCGTGGGCCACCAGCGCCAAACTGGATCTGGAATTTTTGAATCTTTGGTCCCTGAGAAGGCCCTTTCTTTTTCCATTAAAAAAAGTTCTCAAACGAACCTTCACACCAACTACGCTTATCATACACTCTGGCACACAAAACAACAATCGTCTTTGTGTCCATAAAATTCAAAATCTAAAGTACGGGCAATACTGATTCACAAGTGAGAACTGCGGCATGGACGGCGAGGTACGGGAGTTGCACTTGTGCCTGGGCAGCCTGGCAGACCATCAAGGCAGGTAACGTAATACATATGCAATTGTAAAAATAATAAGATGTCAAGGAACGATGGATAACTACACTAATAGAAATATCATACTTTTGACAAGCAAAGTTCATGTTTGAAGTGGGGGCGTCCTTATATAGTAACTTATTCTCTTGGTTACAGTTGGGATGTGCTTGAACCATGATTTGTGAGCAATTTCATTGCCAAGCACACTATATCCATATAGCTTTTTGAAGTCTATCTTAACTTCGAGAGGATCCATATTTTTTACAACTGAAAGAGAGTGCAAGGGCTTTGCGGGTACATGGCCTTTGAGGATGCAAGGGCTTTGTGGATACATGACCTTTGAGGCATTGAGGGTACAAGGCCTTTTGAGGTACAGTCCCCATAATGCAGCCCCACAGGAGTTGGGACGGCGTTGGGGAGACAAGACGTATGGTGCGGTATTGCAATTAAATAACTGGTTGGGTCAAAGTTAAGTTAGTGGGCCTTTGTGGGAAGGGAAGGGAAGAGTTGCCAACTTGCCATGCTAGCGAGTGTAACCGACAGAAGTGGGTTGGGATTGTCTTCATTGCACACTTGTGCATACTGAACAGTCAATACAGGCATATGCAGGGCCAAAGATCTGGTCCCAGCCGTGCCTGATCGAAGTAATTTACACAAAATAGTGAAATTAGGTTGCCTTGTCAATTAGGTTGTCTTACTTGAGATAATTTACCTCATGGATCAATGTTTGTTTCCCATGGAAGCGCATGCCACTATCTGAACCAAGCTTTAAACTGGTGCATAAATCTATGTCACACATATGGCTCTGAATTAAATGCATCACTGTACAAAAGCAATGAATATTTCTATAGTGTGGACTGTCGAGAAACTAGTGTGGGGCAACCTAATTTCACTATTTTGTGTAGTCCTCCTTGTTCAATGAATATGGAGCAATTTGCCCAGGGGTTCTGGTGGCGTTGGAATTTGAAGTCTCATGTGATCTCACTCTTTTGGTCGTTGAGACTTTTCCATAGGTACTAGACCAAAATTAACTTAAGTCAGGAGAAAAAGGTTGAGCAAGTGTTATGGAATGAATCAATGTTGCCGGTGGTCGAGACAGATCTCCAAGCCTAGTCCGGTGTAGCTCTACTCCCTTTGCAGCCAGCCAACTCAGCTTTTATCTATCCACCTGTGTGTGTGTGCATCGCTAGTCCATCGAACAGGTGTAGAGAGAGGACACAATTGGATGAGGGTGCACAATGGGTGTGATGACGGAGCTTGCGACCGTGATGAGGATGCTCTCAACGAACGCAAAGTTTAGTTAAGTTAGTTACTTTGTTCACTTGGCACAAACTGAAACAAGCTTCCAGTTGCAAGATGATTCAGTTAAGGAAAGAACAAACGTACGCAACTATTCGGAACAGAGTTGAATCTGGTCAATCCGTGCCAAATAAAAATAACGAATTCAACTCCATTTCAGTTCCACTGAAGTTAAATCTGGTCAAAATGTATTCCATGGCCGCTCCTTGATCGAGGCGAGACTCCTCATGTGGTAATATCCGAACCCGGCATCACCCTCCGTTGACATCGTTGTCGAAATTCAAAGCGCCTCCAAACGCTGCAACTAATCGATAGCGGAGATACCGAATTGTTAGCTAGCAATCAGACAGCCCTCTGCCATCGCCACGTCTGGATTTAATTAATTGGAGCCGCCTGGAGGGTGCTCAGAGGTAGATCCTTCCGGAAGCTAGCACCACCACTTAAATACTCCACCAGCATCGTCGATATTTCCAGGACAGCAAAACAAAATAATTCAGTTAGTACCTGTGAGTTGAAATTATTATATTGTGCTTTAGCAAATCAATTAATAGGCTGCTACAGCAAAGTCGGGAGGGTACGTGTGGTGATGTGACATGCTTCAAGATGATGAAGCTCTGCATCGGACAGTCTAAAATTTCGATAAAATGGAGGTATTCCACAAACTTGGCACTTTTAAGTTTAGACCGTGCGTTGTGAAATCTATTCCTATCCTAGTCTTTAGAGCTAAAGAAGGAAATCAATAGAAAAATAGGTTTAAGCCGGAGGTTTAAGCTCAAAATGAAATTGAAAGTTGAAACCCATCTAGGGCTAAGAGAAACCTCATCCCTTGCAATTGGAGAGAAGATCTATCCGTTCGAAACCACTGGCATCCTTAGAACCATTCAAAAGCGAGTTCGCGATTCGCACTCTAATAAACTGGATGCTTGGGAAGGGATAAAGCCAGTGCAAATCATCAAACTACGTACACAGAACGTCATTTTTCGTTAAAATGGTGGTAAATATTCCACGAGTCATGCATTGTGAGAATTACTCTGGCTTGCTAATATGCCGATAGATATACAAATTAGTGGACATGCACATTAATACGCAAACTGCATTGTACACCTCTAAGCCAGGATGTCCTCCCCTCACCCTTCATTCATTTCCTTGCTCAAGAGTCCAGGGGGCCAATTTTAATGGAATTGCGCCAATGAAACGAAATTGGTGTATTTAATTAGATAGAATTGAGTCCCATGGGATCAATCAATCTCCGACGGAGTGTGCGTGTGCAGCCATTTTTGGGATCAATTAAAAGTGCACGAGCATTGAAGGCCCGGGCGTTCCATCAGCAGTGAAGCTACTGCAAGGCAGCATCTTGTATCCGGAAGAGGACGAGGATTTCTAACAGTCCTCCAGCAAGGGCCGTCGGCGTCACTCTGGACTACACCTTGCACCTCGATTTCACAACAGCCAAGCTGGTGGATGCCGTCATTCAGAAGTACAAATTGTTTCTGTGCATGTCTCTGTGTGACTTATTCGTTAAAATGAGACAATCTGCACATTTTGAGACTTCAACCCTAAACTTGTTATAGTGATTTATCTTTGAGTCGACGATAAGATGAGACTACAGCCTTTGGGTGATCAAAGATTTATGTATATATTAATATATTATAATCTCAACTTACCAAATAGTCTTAAAATTGAACAGTTATAACATTTTATCTTTGAGTCAAAGGTAAAAATGAGATTGCAAAAAATCTCAATATAACAAATATGGCCTTCAACTGTCTGTCCAGTTCAAGGAAGGTTGCCAATAGCTTCTGACCATACTAGAAGGCTTGCACACTATTCTCTTTGTCATTAAGGTACATTGCTTCCTTTGAGTGAACCCACCCAATAGGCAGTGATCCCAAATTTCCTTATTAGCTCATGAGGCTAAAAACAACACGGGTCAATTTCAATAAAATGGAGGAATTCCACTACTTTGGCACTGTTGAGGGTTGGTAGCCTAAAATGTATAATCAGTACACTGTTCAAAAGGTTATTCAGATGGGTGGATAATTTGCTGGCATGAGAATTAGGATGCGCAAGCTAACAATGCCACCATTGCACACCATATATTAATGTTATAACATCACAAGGTCAACTGGAGTTGATTAGTATGTTCTCATGATAAATAGTTTAGACTAACCATTTTGGTTTTACATTCTCGGATGGGGATTCAGCCCGGACTTCGCCATTTAAGGTACTGGTCTCCATCTTCTGCAGCCTTGGATTCCCAGCGCAGCATGACGGAGTAGTTTGAGGGCCAGAGAGAATGTACTCAGATTGGGAGTCGATCATATTACTTGTCAAAGAGTCTGAATTTGAGACAAGTGTGAGTGCTACAGTCAACGCTAGTGTGGCAAGAGTGCACGATATTGCAGAATGTCATTCAGGAGAGGGTCAGATTAATGAGGTCTGAGTGTGATAACGTCGTCCACCAAAACTGCGTAAAGAAATCACATGTGCAGAAGTGTCAACAAGCGTGGAACTGCAAATAAATTGCCTCATCACTTCATCAGATTTTAGGCCTAGGTTTCCAAGCGTCAAGCATGGGATTAACTTTGCGACAGAGGAAGTAGTAAGCTGCACGTAGATCTTTTGTGGAATAAGCCAAGACCAAATGCAACCCCATTGGGATGTGACGGAAACTGTGGCAGTACCATAATAGCAGCCGAGTTTTCATTCTAACAGGACGTTTGGTCAAGATTTCAGTGTACATCAAACCAAAAAAGAAGCACATAATCAAAATACCAGCAGAGAGGGTAGTATGGATTCAGCCTAACACGGAAACCCAAGGCCCTTTCAGAAACTTCTTTGATTGATTGTCAGCACGAACAGTCTCTGAAAACATAAAGAAACCACCAGAAAAATTGAGTGCTCCAATGAGGCCCTCAGATTCTAGACAACGGTGGAACTACGGATCACGCCTGGTTGGGTCCAGGCGGGAATATCTATAAGTAAGCAGCTTCTTTGAAGCCCACCCCTAACTGAAGATCTTGACGTGCAATCCTGTCCTTCCATGATCACTGTGAAGCTAAAAAAGAACGATAGTAATCTACCTTGGCATAACATTCTAGAGTATCCAGGGGTAAAAATATGCTCCACGACTCTTAAAACCCCAAGCATTCGAATGTCAAGCCACAATTACATTACGTCCACTTACCATTGCTTTTCTGGGCATTTGCATAATTTGCTGCTCCAAACGAGAAGTAACTAAAACTTCATCAACCTTAAAAGACAAGGAATTTTTTGCACGTCGAAACCAATAACGCCAACAATCAATAGGCAGGGGTGACAGATCGTGTCTTCATAATGTCAGGTGAAGTAAGTTGGTAAGGAACCGTGGTTGGATGAAACTGAACAGTCAAAACACACAGCACAAACCAACCAATTGATTTGTCAGCTAGAATGATTCAAATCCACAGTCCTTAATGTGATATTACATAGACAGAACAGGATTTTCAGGAGAATTTCACTGTTTCAGAAACTATTAAACGACATCATAAGAAAATCTCCCCGAAAATTCACAAGGTGTCCGTATGGTTATAGTAATCATAACGAGGCCTCCATAAAATTAGCACGACCAGAGAGACCTTTCTATGAATCATGGGAAAATGGCAATGATGACGACAAGTTCCGTAAATACTGTAAATTTACTGACAACCCTTTTAAATTTGATCCAAAATTGGAAACTGGCAAGGCTATTGAAAAAATCAGTGACATGATTCCACTGTGTAACCCTTTCTAACTGCAACAAGCAAGGAACAAAATAATCAGTTTCATCGTTGAAGAAACAACCTGCTTCAAATCCTCGCCAATTGATACTCTTCTGGCAGCGACTTGGGCAGTCCTCTAGAGATTTTATTTGGTTGATGTGCCTGGTGCATTGACAAGTTTGTGGTCGAGAAACCTTTGTAGCAGCAGCTGCAACTGTTTCTGATCCAGGGGCTGGCAGCACCACAATGTACAAAATGTCCATAATTGCGTAAGAACGACGCTTGAGATTGCGCAGTTTCTTTACTAAGCTGGCAAGTTCCCCATGGCCAAAAATGTGACTTGCGAGCAGCGTGCAATCATTTTTTCCTTTGATAACTAAGACAACTATAGATTAAGGTTTACTACAATTGTACAAACCTTTGTCAATCTTTAACTGAAAATTGTTGATCTAGGGAGAATCCCTTTTAACATGCATAAGAAATATTATATATTTTGTGAAATATAGGATATTTCATAAAATGAGACTGTTTCAATAATGTTTGCACAACATCACAAAGAGAATCTTTCCCATCACACATAAGATCAATGTGACCATAGGGGGATTTCCACCCATGAATTATAGAAAAGATTATCTTTGTAATGTCTAGAATGTGCTAAAATATTCTAATAGCCAAATTTGTTATTTTAGAAGCTTATGTGACATATTCTCATTTGCTTTGTACTTATAGTACATTGGTTCACATTTGTTGCTATTATTGTTGTTGACTATTCTACATTGAATATTATATGCAATTCATGACTTGGTGTGACACGTGTCCACTACAAGCCGTAGCAAATTGCATGCAATGTGATGATGCACAACATTCACAAAACCTTACCTTGGGAATGTAGTCATCCATGCCAGCAATGAAACACATCTCATAGGTCCCCTTCATGACATCAGCAGTGACGGCCACAATAGGGATTCGGTGATGGGTACACTCTTTCAAATCAATGAAGTCAAAGTTAATCCTTTCAAGACCTCGGCATTGCTCACATTTGTCAACTTCCCATCTTCTAATAATTCTTGTGGCTTCATACCCATCCATCTGTAATGTCATCATACATTTTGCCAACCACACTAATAGTCAAACAAAAGTCACAACACGTGTAATGTAACAAACTCAAATTCAATGCTACAGTAAGATGACTAGAAAGCAATTGTACCCAAAGCATGCCCTAACATATTTAGTGACAATAGATGGATGCTCTGATGGTACAATATTCAAGCCATAGAAATTAAAGCATCGATTTTCAAAATTGATAAGTTCAATTTAACCTCTTATTATTTTGTATACAATATTCAAATGTCATTACACCTTGGTTCACTTGCACTGGATTAATTCAATAATACTACTAAATTCACAACGACCTCTATAATATCACAATTCAATTTTGAATAATATTATAGAAATTCAATTGCTTTTGTAATAGCCATATGATACTTTCTACTATATATTATGTATTCTTTTTGTGAAATATTTGAAAATCAAATGGATACTTCTAAAAAAATTTCAAAGAAACTTTTCAGACAACAAAACTATAGATAAATTCCATGTCTTTTTGAAATGTGATATTAAAGAATAAGGAAGCACCAACCCCTAGCGTTGCTCTACTTACATTGTTCACTTGATTAATTTATTCTTATTGCAATGTTTTCATCTTTGCAGAAGTTATTTTGTAAAAATTATGATATAAAGATTTTCCTTAATTACTTTATATTGCACTATATAATTTTTTTCAAAGAATATTGTATGAGGATGTCAATATTTTCATTTAAAGATTATACATACTTTGTTTATCTACATTCTATCACAAGAAAAATTGATGAAAGTCATGTATTTAATGCGTAACAAAACAAGCACCAATTGCTAGTATGTGATTAAAATAACAAACTTGATGGACTACCAATAAAAAACCAAATTTGCATGTGAAACCCGCTAGTTTTCTATTTAGAATTGGATAGGGAGATTGAAGTGGCTATTGAATGGTGCTGCTATTCATGCACCACTTTCTGTTGCTCTCAGGCCCAAATGTATTGTTTCTTATGAGCCTACAACACGTTGCTATTGAAAATGTATATGAAAATATTCTCTGACCAATAAGAAAGTCAAAATTCTACTTGCAACATCTTCTCAACAATATGCTAATCTTCTGCTTGAACAAAAATTTCACGATGTAGCAACACGGAAGACATTGCAACGCTTCTATTGACGATCACAGGTGTCCTTAACGTTTTCCCGACACAAGAGATTCAATACGAGTTGGCTGTGGAAATTACAGAGCATGATAGTCCCCTACGTTATGATCCGTTTTGGACATTAGGGTGACGAAATTAGTCAAGGTGCACTTTCAATCCCATCAGGGAAATTTTCAAGGTGCACTTTCAATCCCTACCTCCCTGGTCACATGCCATGAGTCATTTCAAAGTTTGGCATTATCAACTGGTTTGAATTCCCTACGTATAAAACTTACCTCAACTTCAGGTATCGTACACAAGCCAGTGACCGGTCACCGATTCCAGTTCGCACTAGTTTCTTAGTTTGTGGGTACTACTGAAATCTTTTTATTTTGGAAATCGGTTGAATACTAATAGAGTTCGTTCAAGATACAACAAGAATATTAAGGTTTTGTGGAACAAGTTGTGACCTTTCTCAATTTGAGTTCACAATCGTAGGTTTGTAGGGTCTAGTATGAGAGAAGGGCATTGACCACTACGCAATTCACCAGACGACATAGTGGTTAATGTATTCACAAGACATTTTCTTTTATACATCGGACAATTCAAAATGCCTAATGAGCTGTTCGGGTATTAACGTCAATTTGGCGATATTCCATTACTTCGGCGTGGTTCCGTCAGCGTGGCCTGAACCCAAGATCTTACCTATCGTTTGTGACCTGAAATTAGACCTTCGTGAAGATATGTGTCACCATTTTCGGCTGCGCGCATATCGCGAGTTTAATGCAATTGACGTGTAATGCAAATTCCCCGTGTGTACGATAATGACCAAGTCCGGAACACACCGACCCGACCCGTGCTGGATCCCTCACGTACGTACCTCCGGCATTTGGATGTCCATCAAGATGATGTCGAACTGCCCCTCCGTCGCCGTCGCCTGCTTCTTGACCTCCTTGATCGCCTGCTTCCCCCCTTCCACGGTCACCACTGTGGCGCCATACCTCTGCAGCATGGAGCTCGCCACGCGACGGTTCACCAGGTTGTCGTCCACCACCAGCAGGCGCTGTCCGGTCAGCAGGTCCGCATTCGTGTTGGGCTTCCGGACAAGGTGGGTCACTTGCAGGCCCAGGATCTGCAGCAAGCCGGAGAGGAGCGTGGTACAGCGCAGGGGCTTGTGCACGATGTGCGCGTACCCGGCTTCGTTGAACTCCTTCTGCAGGGCGCTCCCTGGAGGCACGGAGAGAGCAAGAACGGGGAGCTCATTCACGGGCGACTGCGACTGCTTCAGGCGCTGCACCAGCTGGATCGAAGACTTGTGATCCAGGCCTTGGAAGTCCACGATCACCGCTTGGAAGGGAGGGCCGTCCTTCCTGCAGACAAAGACAACAAACACATTGGTATCATGCAGTACATCAGATCTTCAGAATCCCAAATGCAAACTACGCGAAACTGCGAAAACTGTGCACGTCTGTTGGATCTTAGTTCCTCAGCGATGCGAAGTCCAGACTCTGGATGATGATGAAAAACAGAGTGCTTGTGGGTGACCAATGTTTGGTTTAAACAAATTAGGACTTCAAATTCATCCAAAGTAATGCTGGACTCTTTACAAACAAAGCTATTTTTGTATGACCAATTTGATGAAATTGAGGTAAATGATTTTTCAAGAGAAATATAAATTTTTATAAAAAAATCATGCAGAAACTCTAAAAAGGGTTTAAAACATTACAAGGATAAGCATTTGAGAAATCTTTAACTCACAAATGATGCTGCAAATGTTTTGTGTTCAATGGATGACAAAGAATCATTCTAGTAGGAAAAAAGTGCAAGAGTATTCATCCTCAAAATTGTGTTGTGAAAAGAGACAATAGTTTGACTTCCAATGAGTGCTTTTACATTTTTCTTAACCCCTAAGCGCCCAAACGCCTCAAATTTGGCCTCCCCAAATTGAATGATTGCGACCTTACCTATTATAATCTTTTCAATGGTACAGTCAAATCATTTATCCATTTCCCCTCAATTCTGAGCCTATCTCATCTATCCATTGGTACGGTTAGTATCTATGGATCTCATTTTGGATTCATGGCATTTTGATTGGAATGAGTTCAAAATGATTGGAACTCAATTTTGGTAAACATATTGAGCCCTCAAGGTTAAGCCAATGATTCCCACGGTACTCAAAGGGATGATTTCCACAGTCACCAGTTCGTCCTTTAAGAGTTAAAGAGATAAGACTATGGGAGGAGAAAGAATAGATATGGCGGCAATGGCTAACTAGTGATGGATCTTATAATTAAGGAGATCTATGCAAAAATTGTTCATAGGTAGGGCTAGAATTTCTCCACAATATAGTCTCAGAGGCAAAATATTATGTCATATTGAAGTGCTAAATGTTCAAGAAGAAAAATTGAGAAGAAATTAAATGATAGTATACCGGTGATAGTATAATCATAGTATAATTTGTGTTAAATCATCGACTTAAATCATTGTTAGTTGCACGGATTCAAATGACACCCAGACTCCATTAGTGAATAAAGTTATGAGGGAGGTGAAGGTAAAAAGCCTGCAAAGATTTGGCAACTGAAAATTAGCAACGCCCACTATCAAATGCCCACTATCAAATGCCCACAATAAGCACTTTTAGATTAAGCAGATGGGAGAGGAGAAGTTAAAAGGAGAGATATGATAGCAGATAAGGTAGATGAGCCCATTGTGGTCAGATGACCCATAGTGGACACCTAATGACCCCATGACAGTTTTTTTGGCCACAATCAATGTCTAACCTGACACCAATGGAGTGATTAGTGACCTCATTAGGAACACCTGCTTTTTCAGTGTAAATCATTGTAGGAAGTGACTTTTTATGGCCTTCTACATTAGAAATTATTGTGACCACTTTAGGTGATTGAGAAGAGCATATTGGATACACTTTTTGTTGGTTATGGGGTAGTCTACTGACTCTTTTGGACAGATCACTTCAGAAATTCAGAACTAATTCATACTTGGTCCAAAAAAATGTAATTTCAAATGTCCTCACAGTCTCTCACACTTGTCTTCGTGTGGAAAAACATTTGAAAATTTTCAGCAACGACATGAGGGTAGACTCCTAATTTTGACCACAATGGGTTGGTTTACCTTAAAACCAATCAAGGTGAAGAATTTCTGGTCACCTCAAGCTGGTTGCATTGATCCAAGTGACCCTTAGGTCATTCCAACGGTTGGCGGCAGGAATTCTTACCTTGATAGCAACCCTAAAGCAATGTCAATCCCTTCAGCGTACTCAGTCAGTGCTCCCACTCTTCGCAAATACGACGCAGCCACTTCCTGCTCCATGCCCAAACAGATTTCTCAAGAACCAGCAAACAGCGAGACTTTCATTCGAAGAGAGAACAACAGGAAATAAATTGAACTAAAAAATCCAATGTTCAACGATATGCCGCATAGCAACGTACTCCATTCAGAAAATCCACAGCAGTCGCCCCAGGGAAGGCACAAGATTCATGCTGCTGCTAACGATGGAATGGAACGAAATAGCGGTTGAGTTGACACACACTCTCTGGCGAAAAAATTTGGTTTACAATTTCAGTACCTGTCGCACAGGATTATCGTCGACAAGCAGAACCCTAATTCCCCGAATCCGCTCGTCGACATTCCCCGACGGCGTGCGTGTCATGACCTGAGCCAGCTTCTGCAAGTCGCCTCTTTGCCCTGATGTTGGCAACACCAGTGAAAACTTGAAAACACTGCCTTCCCCTGGTTCGCTCTCAACGAGAATGTCTCCTCCTGATAACCTTACCAATTTCTGCAAAACTCCAGTCGACACATTAACGGCTTCACCGTAATGTTCCAGTCATATCGATCAACAGTTTTCGTCCGTCGACTGAGAGAACATCAAACGAAAGGCGAAGGCAGTGCAATTTGAATAAACTGAGTCTCTCTTCGCTGTGCCAATCTCATTAGAAAGTTTACTTCGAAAGCAATTAGGACTTCAATTGTATAAGTAAGACCATTGTTTTTCATTGTTCAAGGATGTAGATGTGATTTCTTCTTTCCATTGAAATACATGTGCATTTTGTTGCCTTGTGAACTCTGAAGTCATTTACTTCAATTCCTTTAGTTATGGAAGTAACCATTTGGGCAGTCGCGGGGCCCAATAGTCAAACACTGATAGGTCATAGGTCCTTTGAGTAGAAGAAGAGTTATCTATAAAGTCGAGTGATAGATCGAACCAAAAAGAGGTATTTATGGCATCACTCATTAGACGATTCACCCTCACAATTTTGCTCAGACAAGGTCAGTAACCCCAAATTATTTGAAAGTCTTTCAGGATAACTTTATTGCACTACACACAAAGCTTAGTTAGGCTCAGAGCCAAACCTGGCAAATGGATAAACCAATGCCCGTTCCACCGTACTCCCTGGAGGTGCTACTATCCGCTTGCACAAAAGGCTCAAAGAGACGGGTCTGCATGACCTTTGGAATTCCTATTCCTGTGCACAGTAAATTGAAATAATACCAAGTTATTGCGCTCAAAAGATGTTTGAAGGTCCATTTGTGCGCTAATTTGATAAAAAATGTCAAATTAGCTATGGAGATTGTTTGTGGTCAAAAATTCATACGGACTTTCAGTTCATTGACAAGCATTGAAGGAAATTCACTCGATAGTTGATTCATGAACATGGAATGCACTAATGGAAAACTTGGGCTATCTACTGGGGACAAGACCAGAATGACACTTATCTGAAATATCATCTCTATACAAGACCTAGACACTACAGTTTGCGAAATGGGTCTCAACTAAGAACCAGATCAGTCATCAGTTTGAGATCCCCATCTGGAGTACTTTGAGACAACATTTGAAATCTAAGATCTATATTGGCATAGATATTAGAGTAATCCCACAATGAAAACTCTAGAATGCATTTGAATTTTGATTCAACTTGTTAGATTTGGGAATGACAAAAAAAAAGTCACGACAACGGGTACTCTAATCACATCCGGTTTTCTGCTCTCTGAATTGAGGTTTTGGTCCCACCCTAACAACTCCAAGCCTCCAAACTATAACTAACTATTTCAGCATCATTCAGCATCATTCAAGGTGCAAGATTTTTTTAACCACTCTTTGCAGTTTGGAATTGCAAAAGGTGAGACCAAAATCTCTCCGTAGAGGATCAAATGAAAGACCACATTCCATAGCTTATTGGAAAATTTATTACAGTTCTGAGATTTCAGGTGGTCATTTAAAAACTAGTCTGAGCACTAGAACGTCTAACTGAAATTTGTGAAAAACGTCAATTTAACAAAATTGATGGTATTCCATTCCTTTGTCACGTTTCAGAACACCTATTTGAAAATATAAATATAAATCCAATACTTGTATTAGATGTTAGACTTTTAGATGTTGGACCTTTTAGGTACATATATGTCACAATTTTTGGCGCTGGAATCACGCCAATTTAACGAAAATTAACGTTGAAAATAATCAGGGAGATAAGGTTACCAGTGTCTTCAATGGAGACGACGAGGGTGACCTCGTCGCAGTCCAAGGCGCTAGCCGGGCGCCACTGTCGCCAGTGGGCGACGCAGGCGGCGCTGCTGGCGCTGGCGTTGGCCGGGCCGCCTTTCATGCTCAACAAAGGAGGCGCCATCTGCGGATACCGGGCCCTGAACAAAGAGCTGCGCACAGCCACAGCTCCCTTCATACTGCCGTCAGGCGGTTGGTCCCCCAAATCCATTTCCAGCCTTTCTCCTATGCCGCTTCTTCTCCGCAACTTCGGCGAGGGTTCCATCAGGTCCATTTCCAACCTTTCTCCTATGCCGCTTCTTCTCCGCAACTTCGGCAGGGGTTCCATCAGGTCCAGAAATCGTCCAGAACTCGACGGCGCGGGGATGGATTCGAAAAAGGACGGGTCCACCAGACGTACGCACAAAAAGATGCTGCCTTGTTTGGTGAACTGCACACCAAGAAATCCCCACAGGCACCGTTCAGGCACCCGTCGTGGTAGGACTCCTGATCTAGGACTTAGGAGACTTAGGACGTCACTCAAAGCATTACATGTAGCCTTGAGTGTGGCTTTGGGGAGATCAGTGTAGAGAAACATCAATTTTGTCATAATCGACATTCATCTGCAGAAAGCTCTAGAAACTAGGACTGGAAGAAGTGTACAATTTAGGTTGCGAGCCCTGAAAAGAGCCAAGACACACTACACTATTATAAACTTTGTGCACTAAAAATTATATAATTGGAAAGTCGCTGTTTTCCTGAACTCCAAACCATGAATCAGGAATTTAATATAGATTGACAGTTGGATCCTGTACACACCGTTGCGAGTAACGGATTATGCTTTACGATAGGACAAGGACCTGTTAAACTGATCTAATGAAATCATGGAATTCCATCAATATAACGAAATTGACTTGGTTTGGGATGTGAAAATTACCACTTTTCCATACAAGAGCCTTGAAATTGTTGAGATCCAAATTTTCTCCTATTGCTGAATTTCTTTTAGTGTAATTTCAAACAAGGCGACAGTGGACAACCCCATTTCCATTCAAATTTTAGTGGCCATTAACAATTAGCCAAGGAATGGTTACTCTCAACTTGCTGATTGAAGATCAACCAAGTGTATTGGAAGAGACAAGTTACTGTTTTGGTATTAAGGATCAGGTCCCTAACAGTTTGTGTATCTTGACGCAAGCAGGTCTATAAGCATTAGAGGAAATTTCAGGCCTCCGGAGGGTTGCTCTCCAAGGGCCTCCGGAGGGTTGTCCATGGCCCTCCGAGGTACCCTGAAATTTGGTTTTTTTTTGCTGAAAAACTTGTTTTTCCCCTATTTCCGCCCTGTTGAAACTGCAGCAGCAGTGGCGCAGGAACCAAAATTCCGAATAAATTTTTTTTTATTTTTTATTTTTATTTTTATTTTTTTTAATCTTAACAAAATTATTAAAAAAATAAAAAATAAAAAAATAAAAAAATAAAAAAATCGTGAAAGCTGACTGCTCACCGCAGCAGTCAGCTTGGTGTGACAAATCAAGCTTTTAATAGCTTGGTTTGTCACATTCTAGCAACCCTCTAGAGGGTTCAGTTTTTCTCTAATGTTTCAAATGCAGTCACACGAAATCCTTGAAGACTGCTGACACTTGCATTATTCCTTTCAAGCCCAACGAGCTATCAAAACACGTTTTTCAATCAAAATAACTCGAGCAAGAGGAGGGAATGTTGAAGTTCACTTTGTTCCACACGAAGAAAGGGTTCTGTGCAAGATCCAAACCAGGGTCTCACCTTGATGGCGTTTCCGACGAGATTAATCAAAACTTGACGCAATCTGCCGGGGTCACCATACAGCCACTGGGGCACAGAATCATGCACCAAGGCTGAAATTTCAAGCTGCTTCAGATGGACTTTCTCTTCGAACAGGGAGAGTATATTGTCCACCTCCTCCCGCATATCGAAAGGAACGGTTTCTATCTCCATTCGTCCTGCCTCAATCTTGGAAAGGTCCAGGACATCGCTTATCAAGGCACTGCAGAAGAGCAACATTTCCCCGGCTGTAATTTCATCCTCGAATTAATATGTAAGCAGTGCTTCAAGATCAGTCTCAAATCCGCATGAAGGTGGTAGGTCTTTGTAGCATACTAAGTAATGATTCAAGTTCGGAAGGAAAGTCTCGGCTTGGATGAAGCACATTAAGCTTTCAAAAGTCTCCATTTCACCTCTCCACAAATTTAGTATCGGTAAAAATACAGATATTATTACTTACACTAGAGAGTTGCCGCTTGCCTGCGCTATCTTGACGTAATCCAGCTGCTGGGGAGTCAATTCTGTTCCCATTAATAGATTTGTCATTCCTGTGCAAAATTAAAGAACAGTTTCTTTCAGGTATTGCTTTCTTGCATAAGATTTCCTCAATCATATTAATCTCCCCAAACAAAAACGGTGACAAGCACATTCGGTTTTCTGCACAAGTTTGACACATAGGCTTTTCACTCGAGGAGAAGCAACCATCAACCGTACCTATTACGCCGTTCATTGGAGTCCTGCGGGAACGAAAACACAGAGTTAGCCATCTCGAATCTGAAGTTTTAAGAGTCTCCAAGCTCGTATTAAAGACAATTTCGCACAAGAATTCAATGCACTTTCAGATATGTAATTGTCACCACATACATCTGAAGGGATAACATCCGACAGAAGTATGAAGGAAACTTGTCATTCCAAACTGTCAGAACCAAAATTACACTATCTCTAATCCAAGAGTGAAAGGGGAATGAAACAAATAACATTCTACAGCATAGCCTATAGAATTAATTCCGTTAAGAGTCAGCAAATTTCGGAACTATTCCAAGATGTTCTCAGACTTTACTTAGCTATCCAAGTAGAATGGTGCCAAGGGACTGACAAGTTGCACAGAGCTAGCTAGCATCATGAGAGTGTTGGAGAGAGTGTTATCATCAATTTCGTTAACTTGGCACGATTGTGGGACCCTATTATTGTGACATTCACCTGCACAATGCTCTCTAAAAAATAAGGACTGGTATAGATTTTTGTCACAGGCTCTGCATCCTGAAAAGAGTAAAAAATTGTGGTATTCCTCCAATTTAACGAAATTGACGTCCCCGTATACCGATGTTGATAAATGACTCACCTCCAATGAAATTTTCCAATCAAAGCCACACGCGAATTACATTTTAGAGTCTTTGTGAAATGATCAAATCAATTCACCCACAGGGCAGGTCTAGGTTGAAAAGTTCAAGTGCCCCCCGTTAGTATTTTTGTGATGAGAGAGTGAAGGATTCACGTGCCTGATTTCATGTGAAACCGTGGCAAGAAAACTTGACTTGGCCGTGTCCGCAGCTTCCGCTTCCGTTTTGGCCTCATTCAGCTTCGCATTAATCTTCTCCCTTTCGTCCTTGTCTCGTTCAGCAGTGGACATCCTCTTCAACACTAAATAGACCGCTATGACGCAAAACAACACCACTGCCAACATCAGCAAGGGCCACGCGATCATGGCTCGCAGGACTTTCAGCCGGACGTGGTAATTGTACCAGCACCGAAACTCGATGTTCTGGTTCCCGTACAAAAAGGCAACTCTCACTTCCTCAAGATTGCGCTTCGTCGAGTTTCCATAAAAACGGGCGCCACAAGGATTGGCGGTAGGGGAACAATTGTAATAAGAGTTCATCTCCAGTTTTGGATCCACTTTGGCGATCGCGCCAATGTCGATGTCTGAATCCGTAAACCTGTTCATTACAACATCGTGAGAACGCTGAAAGAATGGCAAACTATTCGAGATCTAATTATGGTTTCTAACAAAAATGAATCCTAGCTTTAGAATTTATTATGTCAATGCCATCGCTTCCAATAGATCACAGATGAATGCTGACTACATTTGAGAGCGAAGATTTTGCACTCAATTTCACAATGCCCAAAGTTCGACTGCGTATCCTACTTGACAAACAATCATACGAGAAGGGGTCCCCAAACTGACCAGATACCTTAAAATGTCCCTAACCTCAAGCGTTAAACATTTCAGAGATGAAACATAAAACAATTGTAGATCAGGACAACCCTCAAATATTCGTTAAAATGGTAAATTTCATTGACATTCTAGCGGATTTTCAAAATTTGCCCAACTGAAAGCTCGCATCTAAACCTCTCCTAGTTCATAAAGCTCTGGGCACTTGAATGTCACATGTATACTACCTAAATTGACATGAACGTGACAGTTGTAGGAACCCGATCAATTTCTGAAATAGGTAATGGCAAAGCAAGCTAGGTTAGTCCCTACCAAGCGGCCAAGCCTCGTCAGTGGCAAGAATAATATTAACGTGCAGGCAGTTGTTCTTCAGTGCTCAGATTGCTTTGCCATTACCTCACATTATCTTACTTTAACCCACTTGATTGCCTTCCGATCTGAAAAAACAAAAAACTTTAACGGTCTTGTGATCCTGCTCTTCTATTATGCGCATACTAAACATTATCAAATGCTCACATAAGGCCCATCCAGCATTATCAATCTTCACTATTTCTGGGCTCTTCTTTATCAATCACAACTTCCAACAGCGGCCAAGCTTGACTGCATTGAGATTATGAGCCCCTAACCTAAGCTCCGCAAGGCAAGCAAACAATTACAAATTCATACCAATTTGAAACTACACCCTTGACAGTGAGAAGAGACACAGTGAGAAGCTCCCGTCCCAAATGCAAACTAGTATACGCCCAGCGAAAGCCCAAGAGCATTCACCAACCTTGAAACGACGGTTCCAAAAACCTCCTCCACATTGAGAACGGTGACCACGTAACCCAGGCAGTTGGCTCTCCGTGCACCGACAGTTTCAAGCGTGGCAGGGTCGTTCTCTCCAAAGTACGGCAAGAACGAGCCCATGCGCCACTTGTTCTGCTGCTTGTACGGAGCGCTTAGGGAGAAGTTCCCTGTATCACGGGCCTGAATGAGCGAACTCCTGAAAATGGGATACGCGTACAGGTCCACCATATACGAATCAACGCCGGCCGACTGGAGGACCGTTGGGGTGTACTCCTCGTCCGCGCCCACAATGTAAGTGTGCGTCGCATTCCTCCGGATGAACGAGGCGTTGTATCGCCTCTCCACTGCGGCTCGCTGGTCAGGCAAGACGCGCAAACAGTACACCAGGCTGCGCACGTGAGGACGCAGAAACAAGGTTTGTTCTGTGAAGGTCATCCATGTGGACTGATCGACGTCCGGCAAGGTCACCACCAGGCCCAGGATCACAAAGGACGCGCCGACGTTGTTATCTACTTCGGACTTGAAGACCTGCAACGCGAAGAATTACGGTTCAATTAGATCAATGGCGCCTGGAGATTGTGACATTCATCCACAGAAAACTCACAAAACTACCTAGGAACAGGTGTAGATTTAGGTTTCAGGCGGCGTGCCCTGAAAAGGGCCGAAAGGGGCCGAAGTACGGGAGTTACAGCAATTTCACAAAATTCCGGTTAAAACAGATGAATCTAGTTTCACACTCAGGATATGCAAACTGTCAGCCCGGACCTGACCCGTCTCCCATATTGACCCCTGTTCCTTCCGACTTTTAGGACTCCATACATACACTTCGCTAGCGTTCAATTTGCAAGTTGCATAGTTTGGCTAAATTTCTATGACCACTGATCTTTGCACGAAAATGGGGTCTGTTCATAGTCACTTCCAGTGGCTTACAACCTTCCATGTCGAAGGAATTACAAATAAATTGTGAAAAGAGTTTGAATTCAACAGAATTGGTTCTTGTACCCAAAGTGATCTCTCCACAGGCTCTCCATACTGAACTCCCCAAAACCACACTCCTACATAGAGTGCAAAGTGACGCAAGTAGTAATCCTCTACCGGATCAACGCTGCTTATGCGTAGGCAAAGGTAGAAAAATTCAAATCCAATAAATTCCAAATCCTCCACTACGGAAGTAGTCTAAAACAGGTGTTCTTCTTGAGGATCCGCCGGCTGATGTACACTTAAGAAATTCCTGGTTTACATCACTAAATTGTTTCTGACCCAGGAATTATTTAGGCAACCATGGATACAATTTCTAGGTTTGAAATGAAGACTACAAACCCTAGAAAGACATCTAAAGATTTGTATCATTGGCATTCCTGCATCCTTTGTTAATGAGTTTAAGCTCGCCACGGACTCTAGACCGTAATAATCTGTATCGCAAGACTAAAGACATTATTAGGAGAAAAATTTGGGCTACAAGAGCATTTCACCCAAAGAAGTCCTCCAGTTGTGTGCTTCGTTGACTCTATAATACATTCCTGAATACACTAATGACAAATCAAGTTGAGACTTTAATACTGTCACCTATTCAATTCATGTACAACTTCTGCTGGCAATCGTAACTACCATATAGGTTTAGGAAAAGCCTCGTCAATGCAGAACTTATACCCTAGGTATGTCAGAATGCAAAGACTGGGCTTCAGCAATAGGAGGAGGGTCTGCAGCCAAAGGAAAATTCTACGTCAAGGCCTGCTAGTATTTCTGACGAAAATTTGAGGCACAGAATTGCACAGGAACTGAAATAGAAAGAAAAATTTAAACAACTGAATAAAGAGACACCCCTATTGCATTCAACAATCCCAGCTGCTGGCCTCACCAAGATGCCACCAGCTTCTGATCGCAAGCCTGTCACGAAGAACAGCGTTCCAGAGCATTACGAGCTTCAGCCATGAATGAACAGGTTTTCTAAAATGCGGATCTGAGAGGTTTCGTCCCAAGAACACAGCTTTTCAAATATGCAAGCAACCACGGAAAGTAAAACCGTAGTCCACATGTCAGGAATCTGAGATAAAACAGTCTGCCGAATAATCGCTAAACCCGCATGCGAATCATTCATTAGATACCCCTTTCTACAACCTTCGTCTAAACGAATCCATAACTCTTGTCGTATTCCCTCGCGAATCCCAGAGACCACATACAGCATCCAACACAACAGAGAGCAGGGAGACGAACCACTAAAGCAAGGTAAGTTGCAGCAACAGCGTAACTACAACATCGTCCTAACAAGTGGAACCAGGCACTCACTTCCACCCGATTCTCGCACTTGAGCTTGAGCTCCTGCCGCTTATTCGACAACGAATTCCGGTACACCACGACGCCGACTACCACCACCAGACTCAATGCACACAGGACGCACAGCAGGCGCATCCACCAGGATCGCATGAGCGGACTGAGCAGGCCGCATCCACCACGCCCCGGGATCCGCATGCTCGACGGCCGCGCGACGGGCGTGGACGTCGTTCTCTCGTCCCCCTCCCGCACGGTCTCCATCGCGCCGGCCGCCGGCCGAATCTTCACCTTCCTCACCACCGCCGGCGCGGGGCCAGCGCGTCTCCCAGTACCACTAGACCATCACCTGAACCCTCTTCCAGCTCACTACTCCCCATCTAGAATCACTGCACCCCAAGAATTAGACTCTCACTAACTTAGTCAACTCCCCATCTAGCTGCACCCCAAGAATCCGATTCTCACGAACTTCACAACTTCAACACACCTCTATCATCCTACTTCCTTTCCCAAACTAGCTTGGCCGGGGAAGATCTGCCTCCCATTCCATCAGGTTCACACAGCCTCCAGAGCTCGAAACATGCTAGAGCCGCCATGACTAGGTTCGAATCGACCCTGAGGATGCATGCATACTCGTCGAATGTCTGGGGTTGAAATTTGAAAGTACACCTCGTCAGTGCAGGAAGCTGAGTCTGCGGTCGAATACTAGTCTGGCCCTAAGGTAAGCGGTGGGCGTGAACGCATGCCGACAAAGCATTCAGAAGCCCGCGCAGCGTCCCTTTCATCTCCAGGAGATGATGGACTAGAGAGACGCACTATTGTAACTAATTTGTGACTAATTTTTAACTTACTGTTCGTCTGTTCTGTGTCGTTTGGAAAAGGAGTTTGCTTTCGTTAGTTGAACATTTGGTTTGGTGAAGTTTTGGTGTGGGAGGCTTGAATTCCTCGCCACCAGCCAGCGCGACAGACGCTTGCGAGCTTTTGCTGGAGCCAGCGCGGACGTTGCGCAAGTTTGGCATTTTTTACAGTTGCGACCTTGAGTTGGCAGCGGGTTTTCTGTAATGACGGCCAAGCCCGACGTTTGTTGACTTGGGGGGTCCGTTTACCGGCTCCCACGTCCCGATCCGCTTCCGCCATTCTCGCGTGCTACAGTTCATGGGATTTGTACTGTACTGTAGTTATTACTCACACCCCCTGCAAGCCATATTCGGCTGCGGTTGTTGCAGCTTTCCCTTGTAGAATGATAACGTCTTCCGATTTGTGTCATGGACTGAAAAAATAAATAAGGAAAAGGAAGTAACTGGACAGACTTCTAACAACTGATTTGCATTTTGGAGGAAGCTAAATTCCATGAAGCATTTTTCAATAAATTTTCATCGAAGGGCAAAATGGAGTTGACATGTACCCAAGTTGTTTCATATTTTTTGGCCCTTCTTGGAATTAGTTACAAATTTTTGAAGTTGCAACAAATCTCATTTTGGCAGGCTCTAAAATCGACCACCTCCTCAAATGTAGACCATGTGTACATTGAAGAGTGCGAAATGTGCCTTTGGAGCTTGTTTCATTTTAGAGCCTACTCCATTCTAGGGCCTTCTACCTTATGCACTTTTACAATGGGCCACACTTTGCATAGAAGACAAAAGAATTTTTTGAATCCTACAATCATGGACACCCGTACACACTTAGGATATGACGCTCTTCAAATGTGGATGAAAAAATCTGTGTAGTCTTTCTCCATTCAATGGAAATTGTCCATGTATTTCAAAATATATATATATATATATATATATATATATATATATATATATATATATATATTACCAACCCCTTACAATATTCTTTTGACACTCAATCCTAGCATGTGAAGGAATGGCCCTTAAAATCATTGTTCATCGTAAATTTAGTTACTTTATCCTTTATTTTCCTTGTTGAGTGGTCACTTGACTATTTACAGGTCGTACTTGGTAAATAAAGGTGAAGGACAGGGAAATTGAAAGCTCTTCAAAATTAGATGGGAAATTTGAGCGTGTCAAGTTTGGCAAGTAAGGGTGTGGATGTTCTAAATGGAAGTTTCCAATGGTTACAAGAAGAAAATTGGAATTGTTGGCCACTCAAAATTTGGGGAGAGGCAAGTTTTGACTTGCGAAAAACTATTTTTAATATTAGATTGGAATTTTTGGAATTGGTATTAGTTTGACAATTGAAGGCAAAGCTACTCCTAAAGTGATGTTTCTTCCTACTTACATAGAAGTGAAAGTACCATGAAACTTGGTAGGGCCCAGGCAAGGACTATTCTGACCCTAAAAAAATGAAATTCTTTTCCTTGCCTCCAGAACAACATGGAAGTTTGTTTTTGACCTTATAAGGACGTTAATAGACTGAAATGACCCCATAGATGACAAAGAATCTTTTGATATATTTATATAAGACAGAAGTATTCAAATCCATATATTCATCTTTGGAATTTTATGTAAAAATGGAAGGTCTTGCACAATAGTTTGACCTCCAATGAGTGCATTTATTTTTTAAGTTTGGATGATTTACATTATACCCTAAAAAATCATTTCAACAATAACCACACCAACCTTACATGGTTAATGGAAGATACTTAATCTAATAAAGAAACCAAGGACTAAAATGACTTTCACAAAAATTTTAGAAACAAATAATACATCTATCTAGCTAATAATTTGGATTATTGTTTTGGTAACACTAGTACAAATTATCTGTTGTAAAAATCATTTCAACTAATCATTTGTTAGATCTAATTGCCATAGTGATATAGGCTTTGTCCTTACTAGACTGGTGACTTTAGGCCAAAGTGAGAAGGTTTTGTATTGACAAAAGCTAATTGTATGGATGGAAAAATTCTTTAAAATGGTGCCATTATGTACTACTTTTGACACTTTTATGATCTAAATCGAGCAATCTGAAATGTAAACCTGTCCTAGACAGCACTTTCATGGTTTAGACTATGCGGTCTAAAAATGGCGTATGAAATAATGTTCACTATTTAAATGAAATTCCCTATACAGTGAAAGTTTGAGTACAACTATATTTCAAAAGCAAGCCCCTATAGAGTTTTGCAAGTGTGGTTAATTGTTTTATGAAACAATCAGTGTAATTGTTATAAACCTTATTGACAGGGCCACTCTGGTACAAATCTTTCAAACAAAGAGTATAAGTAAAGAATAACTTGTAATTTTTTTTAATATTGTTTTGTTTAAACCTTAAAAGACGGACTTGTGACTATAGAAATCATCCCTTTGGATACCGTGAGAATCATTGCCTCAAAAAAATGCAAAAGCACTCATTAGCGGGCAAACTACTATAAAGACCTCCCCTTTTTACAACAAAATTGTGTGGATGAATGGTTGCATTATGTCCTACTAGAAGGATTCTGTGTCATTCATTGGACACAAAACGCCCGCTGCGTCATTTATAGGTTAAAAATAGCCTTGTTCATTATTTACAATCAAACTTTCTATTCCACTTCAAATGACAATTTTTACACTCTTCAAAACCACTATTTGAAATTATGATTTTTGAATGACAAAGCAATTATGTTTAGTCCCTAAAGTCTCAAGGGCTTTTTTTCATCAACGCCATTCAAAACCATCATTTCTATTGCAAAGAGCAAACACTTATAAATTGTTTGTTTTTTCATATTTAATTGTAGGATTTTGTCTAAGACTAGTTTAAGGATGTATAGTAGAAACTTTAACAACATAGATTGCAAGATATTTACATTTAAAGTGAAGAAAATAATTTTTTTTACACCTTAGTCAATTGGAGCTTTGGACTTCAAATCTTCTTAACTTAAACTATTTGTAGTAGTGGTTTTGAATTTCTAGTTTTTTATATTGAAGAATTGAGTTGAGATCTAAAAATTAAAATTAAAAAAATACCCACTCAATTTCCACTCATTAATAAATTGTTACATAGAAGTAGGTTTGAGATTGAAGGGAAAACTAAATCATTAATAGCTCTAACATTAGAGAAAAAATCAGTCCTCCGGAGGGCTGTTCCATGGATTCCTTTAGTATCCTAAAATTTGGTTTATTGGGTCTAAAAGTTTATTTTTCCCCTATTTTTGTGCCGCTGAAATTGCTGTGATAGTGGCACAGGAACCCAGATTTACAAATAAAAAAATAAAAAAAAGATAAAAAAAAATAAAAACTGCAAAATATGATTGCTTAGGCAAGCAGTCATATACTCTGACTGCTCACCAAGGGCACTTTTCCAAGTTGACAGGCCAAGCATGAAATAGCTTTGCATGTCAACTTGGAGCAGCCCTTTGGAGGGTTGATTTTTGCTTTAATGGACGGAATTGAAATACACCAATCTCAATGGTGAGATTGTTTTAGCACGAGATCTATGCCACATTTAACTACTTTTGGACTATTCAATGAACTCTGGACAAAACATCGTGGGATCTCATGATGATAACATCGTGGGGTGGAATCCCACGATGTTTGTACAGATCTTTGGATGTTTTGGATAGATCTCCTGATGTTTTGCACTATCTTTTGATGATCAATTCTTTCTCTGTTGAAAACCGTTATTAATTCTGGACTTTCAAAAGTCCAAAAGTAGTTAAATGTGGCATATCTTTACCTTGCGCAGTATTTTTTTTTTTTTAAATTATAAAAATTGAATTCAAAAATAAATCCTACAAGTTATTTTTTCTAAGAGATGCTCCAGTTGCCCAAAAAACATGATTCCCTTAACTTTCACATAAAATATCCAAATGAAATAAATAAAAGCTTCCTAAGTAGATGAAAATATAATATATGAGACATATAATTTAATTTTTTTAAAAGAAATTTTTGTGAGTCTTTTTATTTGCCCTCCAAATTAGAATTTGGGCTTATTGTGCCATAACTTTTGCTCCTAGGCACCAATTGAAATAAAAATTACATTGCTAGAAACTAATGTGTTTTTCTATCTACACAAAAAGTTTCAGAAAATCCAGACAAATATTGAGACCGTAAGAGCTTGCTCAAAATCCATTTTGTCTCCCACATGAACAATGGGACTTTAAGGTTTAATTGAACACCAGTTACACCATTGATATTGGTTGAGTGCAATTTCATGTTATAAAATTCTACAGGAATACATTTTGTTTCTTCATTTGCTTCTAAACCAGATGCTATGGCAATGTGGCCTTGGCATAATTTTTTAATCAAACTTTAGTATTTTCCTGCTATATGTGATGGTATTATTAATTTTTTCTTTATGCATATCAAATCACATGTGTTCCATAAGCGCGTCGACAAGTCTTTAAATTTTCATAATTATTTTGATAAAATTTAAAATTGCTATGAATTTATTTCAAAAATGTAAAGAAAATTTATAATTACAATGTGAACTGAAATAATCTAGAGAAACTTTTCTTTAGGTACTAATTGTACTATACAACATTAGAATTGTATCATGCATCAATTGGTAGAAAGTGGAATGTACTTACCAAATTTATTGATGATGGTGAGGTCAGTTTAACCCCTAAAGGCCCAAGGCCTTTTTTCTGCCAAAAAACACTGAAAACTGCCATTTCTATAGCAAAGAGTAAAAAAATTTGAAAATTGTTTTTTTTCCACATCTAACCATAGGATCTTACATCTAACTAGTATGAGAATGTGTGGAAAAATTTCAGAATTTTTGGCCGCATAGATTGCAAGATATCTGCATTTAAAGTGAAAAAAACAAAATTCTCAGCACATTGTGGGGTTAGGTTTTATGACTTTGAAAATTTTTAACTTAAATTTTTTTCACTACAAAGTTTTGAGGTTTAAATCTTTCTAGTAGAAAACTGAGTTGAGAATCTAGGGGAAAAAAAATCCAAAAAAAATTAATTTCATTACTAAAAAAATTGTTAAGTAGAAGTAGGTACGAGATAGGAGGAAAATCTAAAATATTTATATCTTTTATATAGAATTAAAAAGCACTAATTCCAATGGTGAGATTGTTCTAGAAAAAAAACTAAACCTTGTAAAACTTTTTTTTTTGAAAAATTGTTAAAATTGCATTCAGAAATGAATCCTACAAGATATCTTTTTCAGGAAGATGCTCTAAGTGCCCAAAAAACAAGATTGTCTATAACTTCTCATTACAAATACAAAGGAAATGAATCAAAGCTTTCCATATAGACAAAAATATAATCTATAAGGGAAAAAAATTAAAAAAAAAAAAATTATTGCAAAATTATTTTTGTTGCCCCCTGTCCCTTGTTTTGAGCTTATTGGGGCATAACCTTTTTTTCCTGGGCACCGGTTGAAAAAAAAATTATATTCTCACAAAGCTTAATATTTTTCTATCTTTGTAAAAAATTTTGGAAAATCACAACAAAATTCAGTCTGTAGGTACCTACCCGAAATCCCATTTGTCCCTTGAAGGACCAATGGGCCTTTAGGGCTTAATCAAGCTATGCCTATGCCACGCATGCCATCAACAAATTCCCCCAACAAACTCTTTATTTACAATCATTGTCTTTGAGTGAGTGTTACAAATACTTGGTTGCAATTAGGAATGCAATTTTTTGTTATCAGAAAATATTAAGAGATCTCAGAGATGTTCATTTTTATAATTTTATCATGTTATATAATAATTTGAGATCGATGATTTGTATTTCCAATGTTTGATAAATTTTTTAATTATAGTCATCTACTCAATGGATTTTCACTTCGATTTTATTACAATTAGGAAGCACATCATCAAAGGATGATTTTGTTGTGGACTTTGGGCCATAGCTCTTGTCCTCTTATTTGTTTAGTAACAGCCAAGCCACACTTACAAAATCAATGTTAAGAACAAACTAAATAGTTGTAGAAACAAGTGACAACTTTTGTTATTTTGTTTAACCCCTAAATGCCCAAGGCCTATTTTGGGCTTCCTGGAATTTGCTCTAAATAGAACAAAATGTCAACATTTTGATAAGTTGTATCAATTTTTTTTGAATTGTAACCGTACAAATTCAAACTAGACATGTTAGAGATTTCATAGGAAAAGAAAATACAACAATATCACTTATGGAGTGAAAGATTATAATGTTTGATTATGAGGGTGCTAAAACTGCAAAAATCTTTCAATCTTCTTTACACAAGTCAAATCTAAAAAGTTGGTGACCAAAAAAATATCTGGTTAAAGGGCCTAATTTGTATAATCCCGATCAATTTATGGCTTCTTAAAATCTACTCTACAATTTTTAAAATAAATTTTGAATGTGATTCTTTCTCCAAGATCTAGTGTATTTGAGGTTCATTTCCAAGAGCTCTCAACACTACGGGAAGTCAAGATTGCAATGGGTACCCTTGTACAAAAACTTGAATAGAAAAATCATTACCATTCATTTTCAAGATCAAATTTTTGATGCTAAAATTAGACTTCAAGAAGAACTTTGTAAAAATACAAACTACTAAAATTAGCAACTTCATTAAGTTTTATTTAACTTCAAAGTTTTGCAAACACCAGATTTGGGTGCCTTGGGCATTTAGGGGTTAAAGATAATTATAACAAATTTTTACAATCAACTTTCCATTCCATTTCAAAGAAACATTTCTTAATGTTTGCACAATGGCTTGTCTCCTCAAAAGGTAGAGGGTTATGTTTAGTTGAATGGAAATATTTAACTTTGAACATAATTTTTGTTTGTCCATTTAATATTAATACATTTAATTTCTTCATCTCCTTCATTAGTTGTTATGGTTGATAGCATCATTACATGTAAAACTTTGGAAATAAACAGTAGGATGTTTCAATGAGATTCTTTACTATGCCAAGAAAAAATGACCATGAGGGTGATTGCAAGAAAGACCGGTACTGAAACATTGTCACAAAGGCAATGTCGAAGCTTCCTTTTGCAATAACTTTTGAAGCATGACTTGCATGAACTTGAAATTTTTATTGGAGATTCTTCTTGTGAGTTTAATCATATCTCATGTTTTTCAGAAATTTTCAAAAATCACTTTATATTTAAAAATCATTTAGACTAATATGTCATGTTTTGAGTTTTAGGGTTTTTTACTACGTAAAGAGTCCCCAATTTAATGATTTGGAGCTGAAATTTCTATGGTCTACTCCTATAGTAGGAATTCATGTTTCCACCAAGGGGCATTGAAAAATATTTTATTTTATATCCTCTATGTCCATGCAAAGAGGGCTCCCTTGTGCACGTAATTCTGAACATTGAAGATGGTTTTAGGATCATTTTTTTGGTGAAATCTCTTTACCATGAAGTCTTTTCAAATAGAAATTTTCAATGTTTTTTTAAAATTACTTTTCCTATTCTTTACAAATTAAAATGTGAAAGTATATATTTTCTTGTGATTCTGCACTTTTCTAGTTCTCCTATTTAGAGAATTTTTTTTTGCTTTTCCTTCATAGTGTACCTTCTTCTTATAGGTGTATACATTCTCATATTTTTTTATGTTTTTTAAAAATGTTTTTCTATTTTTATAATACTCCCGAAAAAATGGCTGAAAACAGCCAAAGTGGAACAAAAACGGAAGGTCATTCTTGCAATGACCCATGATAAAAAAAATGGATGAATATATAACATAGAATCCTACATATTAAAAAACAGATGCAATTTCATCATCAATATAGGTTTTATTCATTTCATTTTAGGTGACCAAGAGCCAAAAAGCTCATTCAATAAAAAATAAAATTTTGATCAATTTTTTACTTTTTTATCTATTGATTTTTTGGCTATAAATATCTTCATAATGACAAATATTCCTTACCATATAATAAATAAACAAATAGAAAATCTCATTATGCTAAAATCTTTAATTTTTGAACCTCTCCATTGCAAACATGTCTTTCTTCCTTCTCTAATTTCTATTTTGTATTACTTATTGATTGTATAGGTCAAATTTTATTGCATTGTTTGTGAATATACGCAATTCCATTTTTTTAAATGGAGGGAAGTAGTCCAAAAAAGGAATATTTTCAATTGCAAAGAGGACAAAGAATGGCTACAAAACTTTTGATCAATTTCAAGTGAAAACCACTTTGAGTTCACTTTAGTCTTTCAAATAGGTTTTAGGTTTATTTCAAATGTGGAGAAAATAGTTTGCTCAAACTTGAATAATCAATTAAATTTGGATCCCTTTTTGGTTCAAGTTTGCATTATACTATTGAAGATGGACAATTAATCATAAACTTAGATTTGCTCTTGACTCTTGAGCAAGGGCCAAGGTCAAAGAGAAATATCTATCATGATTTGTAGTCATTGAAATAGGAGATTCTATTTGTGTTACTATATATCCAAAAGATGCATTTGAAAGTTTGAAATGTACACTAATATATAGTGGCACTAATGGGACGACTATCATATTGTGCAAATTAAGTCTCCTACTTAAAGCATGGATCTGTCATGTTTCACCCATAATCAACAACTATGTTTGACACCTAAAATTTTGGGTCAATGTTTCATCCAAAAAATACTTCATTTAATTTTGGGTCAATGTTTCATCAAAAAATTCCAAAAAGTTTGTCAAAGTAGATTGTAAGATATAAGTGTTCAAAGTAGAAAAATAGTGTTTTGCACATTTCTATACTTGAGTCCTCTCAACATAAAATTAATACACTCCAACATTTTGTGGTATAAATCTTCATAGTGAATTTAATTGAAAATGTAGGGAAAAAAATTCAATTGACAAAAGTTTGTTTTAATTCTATAAAAAATTCTGAAGTAGAAGTAGGTACAAGATGGATGGAAAAATTAAATTGTTGCTTTCCATATTGTAAACATAAATATATTCTAAGCTAAAAAATAATTAAATAATTTTATTTCAAAATTTGTATTCTTACTAGTTGCCCAAATTTGAGCATTTTGTACCGTGATTTGTACCTAAAATCGAAGGGTACATCTTTTCTTCTTAAATACCGATTGAAATAATAATAATAATAATAATAGTAATAATAATAATAATAATAATAATAATAATAATAATAATAATAATAATAATAATAATCATCGTAATCTTATAAAGTAAATTAGAACATTTGTTTATCTTCCCAAAAATTATAAAACCACTTGGTTTGCATTCCTCTTCTGATTCCTATACGGTAATCTCATCAAATTTTTAGGTCAATTGACCTTTGCGGTAATAGGTGCTGCCTTACATAACATTGTTAACTGGGCTCGCGCCTTCCCTGACAGGGAAGAAATAATTCCCTCTGGGATTCCTGCCTAGTAGTTTAGTTATAATACATGCAAAACCATTGGCCGGTCGGATGGTCTTTTGTCTCTGATCTAGTTGCTGATACAAAATTTGTCAGAGTATGACGACTCAAGATTGGCCACATTGAGTGATGGCTACAATAATGCAGCGCTGGGGGCTCCCCTTTCTATGGAAGCAAATTAATAATGTTATGTACTAAGGTAGGAGGTCCATAAATGGAGTAGATTTTTCAGAGAATATGTCACCCTTTCCTAGATAGGGGACGCATTTAGAACCTGCTCCATTTAAAGACCTCCTACCTTACCTCACGCTACTTTGGGAAAATTGGAAATAAAATATCATCCCCAAGATAGTAATGAATGCGGGAAATGCTCGCCATCAACGTTCGCCAGAGCTCTACTGTAGAAATAGTTCCACGTTCCTTGGCCTGACCGACTGAACAATCTCATCTGACAGCTCTATCAATAAATTAAATGCCATTTATTAAGAAATAAAAAAAAGTTGTAGTGTTCCGAAAAAAAGGAAAAAAAGGAAAAAAAAGTACTGTAGTTTTCTTAATCGATAGTTCGAGGGTCTTTACAAGCAGGTTTCGGCTGGGGTACTGGCTGTATTCTTTCCTTGCAATGAAATTCAGTCTTTTCATTTTTCATTTTGTACTGTTTCCTCTATCAATGGAAATTGTCCATGTGTTTCAAGAAAGAAAAAAAAAATCTTTTCATTTGTGTCCAAAAAAACAAGAGAATGTTACAAATCTGCCGTACCATTTGCACCATTTGTTTTTGGTCCCTATCCACAGTTGAGTGAGTCGGAACGAAGTCAGTTAGTCAAATAGCCGAGCTGCAAAATAGTTCAAAAAAACAAAAACAAAATAGCCGAGCTGCAAGCTGCAATCCATCATGACTCTCACTTTAGCTTGCTCTGAACTTTTGCTCTGAAATTCAGTGCATGCACAGGGCCAAGAATTTTGTCTCTCCTAATACGTTGCTGAGCGTATTAAGCACTTGTGATGGATTGCAGGACCATCTTAATTACTATGGATCCCTGGAATCGAATCACATGGTCGGATCTGAGAGGGGTCGACTGGTCGAGGAAATTAAGCTATGGCCATCGAGATCGATCACTCTGGGACAACACAAAATTAACGGTGTGGGTGTGGTTGCCGGGGCCGGATCACCGGAGGAGCAATGGAGATGATGAGCATATACACTGTAGGAGGTTCATTAGTTTATCGTTCGTAGAACTTACGTGAATCTTTTCAGGTGGGTCAGGGTTGACATGCTTGCGACAGTATATATGTACGTCTTAGTAGCAGGGAATATAATTTATGCTACCAAACTGCTCGGAAAAGACGTCTGGAAGTACACTTTTGGAATGTCGACCATGCGTGGACGTCACTTAGGTAAAAGGTATGTCGATTGGGTTTCAGTAGGTTGACGTACAAATTCCTGTCGACGAGTCGGAGTCATTCGCGTGAAGCTGTCGGTGATAAAGGGTTTGACGTTGCAACGATCAATTCCTGAGTGCATAGGTTTGAAGGAGCCCTAATTGCACAAGGTGTGTGTTAATTAATGGCATGGGTGGTTCAGGTCAGGGTTATCTCTAGTTTTCGGGAGCTTGTGAGGATGACCAATGGGTCGGTCGATTTTATTCGGTAGACAGTTCCAAGGTGACGTTATCCTCGAGCACTGGCGACATATCGATGGACCCACGCGCTATTTAAGTCGGGGATGAGTGAAATTGGAGTCTGAAAGATGAAGCGCATTAGCAGTGCACGATGGATTCGCGGAAATCAGTGATTGATTTCTCTCTTTCTGGCACGCACAAACCGTGAAGCATTGTACGAATAAGAAGCCTTTGGGTGTGCTCTCCGTGCTGTTAGGGTAGATATTTCTTGTGTCCAATAGTTTTTGTACCAGCTTTGCAATGACCGCCAGGAATCTATAAATAATTTTGCAACATTTGGTTTTGTGCCACTTTGTGCAATGTAATTGCAATAGTTGTTGTGATAGTTTAGGCATATATGCATTTGTTTCGTGCCCAAAACTTTTGCAACAAGTTTGCAGCACTTTTGCAATGGTTTGCAATAGACCAACTCATTGAAAGAGGAGTTTCCCCTCAAATGTGACAAACGCAAGTTACTGCCGCACCGGCGAGCGCCAGCAGGCTTGTCAAGGATCCGTGGGAACCGTTCTGAATGTTTCAGACGTCATCTTTTCTGGAGTCCTTCCCAGGTGAGCCAGACTCACATCCAGTGGTTTCAAATGTGCTTCTCAGAGTAACTCGTTAAGTTGCTATAAGCACTGCTAATGAGGTACAGATTAAAATTGAACACTGGTGATCTCTATTTTTGGAGCTGTACATGAACACTGCTCAAAGCAGTCTTCAGTCTTTGTACGCTTGCGCCCTTGAATTTGAGGATCAAAATCACCATCGCATTCTGACGTAGTTGGACAACGTCGTTTTATTAAGCATTTTTCTGCTCCCATTCAAACTCCTATTGGTTCTTTCCCATTGATGTTATTAGTGGCAAAATGAAGTTTATCCAAAATGTAAATTTCTGGTAAACATCTGATAGGATTAGAACTATGGTTTAGGATCCTTGGATATATGCAGCAGTGGGTCTCTGCACTGCACACTGTCAAGGTCCGGAGTCATACTCATAATAACTAGTTTCAATGACAAAATTTCAATAGATTGGCAGTTTGGCACTTTTCGACAGGATCGTCTAGAACCTCAGATAATATACAGCAGTCGTGATTTTTTAGAGCTCTGTGCACTGGAATTTCACAAATTTGGCGGCTCTAGGGTCTGAGATTCACTAATTGAGACGACCATACTCACCATAGCCGGCCAGTGCTTCAGTTTCTGGCCTCTGCTGCTCATCAATTCCGGCATTAGTATAACTTTGCGACGTTGACTGACAAGCGTTGGGCATCAAGCGTGGCCACTGGGCAGGTTCACATACGATTTGGACAATCATGGACGTGGTAGCTGTGATTTTCTCGATCTTCGTCTTCTTTGTGTTAAGCTAAGGCAGAGTCTCTTGTAGTGTATCTGCATGTTCTAGTTTCAATGTGTAAGACACTCCGGCAGACATTCATGAAAAATATTCATTGATAGGAGAAGATTTTGTTATATACTCCCAATTGATCTTAACGTTGGTCTGGTCATTGTGGAAATCATCCTTTTTGGTACTGTGTGAATCATTTTTTTTTTAAATCCCAAGGGCACTCATTGGAGGTCAAACTATTGTGTAAGACCTCCCTTTTTTACACATAATTTCAAGAATGTGCCTTACATAGAAGGATTCTCTATCATCCATCAGACACTTTTAGGCCATTATGTCATTAGAGCATCTGCAATGCTCTTGGGTTTCCAAGATAGTAACCGCTTAATAAAGGGTAAATTCAAAAAAACACTCCCAAAGGCAATTGGCATTGGTCCCTCTTTATTCCTAGGCCTGTCATTATCCTTCCCAAACCCAACACTTTGTCAAAATGTAAAGGGCCTTTAAGCCTTTTTGCAGTTAACCACCCGTATTGGTCTATGGTTCAAGAATTTTGTGGATTTTGAGGTGGTATCTTGCAGCAAGTGGGAAAGCACAAAACTACAAAGTTGGGGGCATCGACCAAAAGAATTTTTAGGGTTTAAAAAAAATTAATTATGTATCAACATGAACAATCTTTGCCTAAGAGAATAGGGATTTAGGCATATTTATGCAACATCTGGGCGTTCTATGGGGACTTCTACGTAAAAGGACAATGGTTTAGGGTCGTATTTCAACTACGGCACGTGGAACCGTCTTAGCCGGTTCACGGCAGTTAGGGTACTTGCGCTGCCTGCTGGACGACGGGGACGTTTTATTGGATTCTAGATCTATATAGCTTCAGGTGTTTGGTGAAGAAGGTCAGGGAGTTTTATATCTGTTGTTCAAGCAAGGGGATCGGGAAGCAATCAACTTGCGGCCGCCATGAGATTGTGACACCAATCTAGGGGGGAAGGATGGTAGGATAATCTGAAGGTGGGAGTCCATGCAATGGAGCTCAATGTGGCTGCTGTGCAGAGTATATACAAAGCAACCTCTTCTGTTTTTTGGGGGGATCAACAACTTGGAGATCATATTGCTGTTGTGGTCATTTGTTGTAGAAATCTCCCAAGCCTTGAGGGAGGTCCATGCTGGAGCAGTGGTTTTGTGCCCAAGGTGTCTTAGAGGCGGGTGTTCGCAAGGCTCTGCAGTGCATCATACTTGGAGGCGCAAGCCCGTCGTAGGTTGTCAATTTGATCATGAAGAAGCTCGCCCGGACTCAAGTATGCAGGGAAGAGTCAACCCACGACGTCTTCCTACCAGCACAGGTAAAAGTAAACCGTCCATTATCTCATTTCAGGTTCACCTCATCCAAGGTTAAAATTCCATTTCAATGGTGTCTGTGATGGTAAATTGATCTCAATACTTTTAAGGTTTAGAGTCTGCTCGATTTTCTAGGGCCTCCATGTGAATTACTCGGAATGTGGTATTACAGGTGCTCTGTCTGTAAGTCATGCTCTCTGTTAATAATACAAATATGAAATTCACGTTTATAGATGAGTGTTTTCTGTCTGTAAGTGAGTTCAATCTGGCAATTTAACGACAATTTCTCTACTGCTTCTCAACATGCTATCACCTGTTGCAAGAGCGGGATGGGCAAGAAGTAATCGAGAAGCAAGCCACATTCATATAAGTCCAGAATCAGGAAACCGTCCCCTTGCAGAAACTCCCAAGCCTCCTCAGAAGCCCAGGGCCAGAAAGGTAATATCCTCCGAACTTCTGATACGCTGGTGCAAGGATATGACTATTTTTCAATTACAGGGGCTTCACTTGGAGATCATACATGAATTTTTGGATATTGTAGGCTTCACGTTGGGATCATATAGGAGTACTATGGGATTTAAATTGTTTGTTTCATTTTATGATGCATAGGGGGTAGATGCTTGCCTTCCATAGTGGATGTCGCTTTTGGAAGATTTGGATGCAAATGTACAACCAGTTGCCAAGAAAACCAAGGTATGGAAGTCCACTGCCAAGAAGGGGCCCAGGCTACATGAAGGATGGGAATTGCACATGGAAGGCGCGGCAATGAGCATCAACAGGAAGCCGTTGAAGTCCAAACAGGCAAACAAGAAGCCAACACTGGAGGATTTAGGGTACCAGAGCACCTAGTTCACTCCTATGCCTAGCCCGTACTCGTCAAACGACATCGGCCCTCCCACACCTGAATCTACTACACATGAAAAACGTATGTACCTCCTACTCAAAATGAAACTATTGCTATGGACCATTGTAACGTCATGCTTATTTAGAATAGATTGCACCACTTAGTTCATATGTACGGGTACGTGGTTTCAATGAGCTATTGTGAGTTTATATTGGTCCCTTTAACTTTGTTTGTACGCTTGGTTTTGTGGTTTAGGTGTTTAGGGTGCGTCTGTGATTTTCATTTTTATAGATGCAAATGACTTGTCACTGTGGCCAATGAAATTCTCATGAAAACCTTCCTCTGTTTTGATTTTTGCAGCAAGGGGTAGGAACGGCAGATGGTGGAGGGACCAAAAGGGCAAAGGAGTACTGACAAAGGTGAAAAAGTCCAAAAATTGGATTTCATCTCCTGTGATTCCAAACCAGACTAGGGGGGTGATGACACGGTCGAAGGCAACTGAATTCAAACAATACTACTAGCAACGAGAGAATGATGTGTACATCCACGAAGTCCTCGCCCATTTCCAAAAGGAAGATGATGAGCTATTTAACAGCACCATACCGCCTAAGTCTCAATACATGGTGGGTAGTATAGATAATGGCAACGTCAATCTGTAGGACAACATTTTTCGAGATGAGGCATGGATGAAGGTCGACAACATTGCAAAGGTTCCAAGATTTGCAAATACTCATCCCGGTGGGACATTTCCTAGAGAGAAACCAATTGACGTAGTGACGTTGGGCCAAATTCCGGTACACCTGAGCGGCATCTATGGGGACTGGAGTGATGCAAGAGCAGGCTGGGCTATTTTGGTCCCCAATCAGTTCTTGTCAGATTCATCAATCCACAGTGGATACACTCCTACTTGGACGAAAGGGCATATTATTGGAGAAGGTGTGGACTACAAGACTGGGAAGAACCAAAGAACATGGTGGTGTGTGTATTAGGCTTCCCAAGTCAATTACACATGGACATGAATGATGTCCGTATTGCACTGGCGCTAGTCTCAGGGGATATGGATAGCGAGGGTGGACACGGTTACAATTGAGGAGAGCGGCAACACTGTTTTCTAAGGCCCCCACCTATGGTGTTCCCTACCACATTGGAGACTCAAATCCTAGGTGATGGCAGAGTCTTTTGTGGACAAAGGCATGAACGTAGGCGGTGAAGGAGCATTACAGCATGTGATTGAGGAAACCTCAGAGACGGCAGAAACGGAGCATGTAGCTAAGAACGGGACCAGATATGAGAAAATTGCACCAGAGCCACCTGGAGAGCCAATAGCTGATTTTGATGTCCCTACCAACATGGAGGGAATTGAAGGCACTCAGGACTCAAGAGCACAAACTACCTTCCCAAAAGTAAGCTACTGCCTACCTGAGTATATGCATGCAATAGGAGCAGAAAGAAACAATGATGGGAGTGAGGACAAGCTCTGTGGCCATTCACATGCAGACTCTAGTGACCTTGACTAGATCCCTGCCTACAAGGATACTGTCAAGAGTGAGGATTCCGATTTCAACGTAGATGTAGTCTCTATAGCAGGCCAGAGGAAGTGCCGATGGGCTGGCTCAGTGGTGCATGCGGCCTGAGGCCTTCACTTTGATCAACATGGACACCGATGAACTAGCAGCTTATTATTGACAATCCTCTTGGAATTCCGCTAGTGTTGAGTTTGTGAGGAGTAGAGAGAATTTCACCGGCCCTACTCCGGGCTTGAAGCGGCCTCAAAACAATAGTATTCCATAGCTAGAAAGGATCTTCAATTTGTATTGGAATGATGATTGTTTAGATCGTATCGTTCTGGAAACAAATCGATATGCAAGAGCTGTGCTTCCTCATAAGCAGCAGGATCTGCCATGCACTAAAGGTTGCCCTACGTGGGTAGACGTAGATTAGGATGAGATTAGAGGGTGGATCAATGTATGCATTCTCATGGGATGTAAGAAACTACCCAATATACAACACTACTGGATGAAGAGTGAGAAGCTACTATGATGTGAAATGATTGCAGAGGTCATGACTCTAGCGCAGTTTCAGCAGATTCAGCATTGCCTCCACCTTGTCGACAACATTCATGTAGTCCATGATGTTGAGGATCTATAGTTCGATCGTATTGCTAAAATGAGATGGTTGATAGAAATATTCGATAGGGTGTCTCAAGAGATCTACACTTAGAAAGGGAAATTACCGTGGATGTGTGCGTGATACCGTATAAAGGACAATATTGCTTTATCAAGCAATTCATGCTTGATAAACTTGTCAGATTTGGAATTAAGGTGTGGTTATTGGCCTGTTCAAAAAGCCGCTTCGTATGGAAGATAGAGGTCTACTTCAATGAGGGGATGGGTACTGGTTCTAATGGCCTAGGATACCATATAGTGGAGAGGATGACTTTGGGGTTGGAGCATAGGAGTAATCATTTGGTTATTGATAACCTATTGCTTCTGTGAATTATTTCACAAGCTCATGGTGAACGGAATGTGGGCCACCGGCACCGTGCGATGAACGAGTAAGAATCTCCTTGCAAGTTTGTATAGGGAGCAGGACAAGGAGGTTAGAGGATCCATGCTCATCAGGACGCATGTTCACTGCCAAATAGGAGTTGTTTCTTGGCAGGACAAGAAACTAGTTACTTTGCTAAGTACCGCTGTGGCACCATAGATCCCTGGTGTCAAAATGTTACAGCGTATACCTGGTCTGCATGGTCAATTGATTATCCCATCATCATCCATGCACGTAGCTTATGTGGAGTATATGAGAGGTGTTGACGTGACGGACCAGTTGAATGGTAATTACTCCGCTCAACTGCATTGTCATAAGTGGTGGATGAAATTGTTCTACTTTGTGGTAGACCAAACAATGGTGAATGCGTACTTGACTTGGGTGAAAGAAATGGAGGGCCTTGGATTGCGGATCATGCCCCTTTTGGCGTTCAAGATAACGGTAGGAAAGCACCTTGTCAAGGATGCTGTATTTGATCGGCAGACCAAGGCACACCCTACAAGACGCACACCTCGTCAACCGCCACAAATCCACTGTCATTTCCACTTGAAGTTGAGAAGAAGTTGTGTTGTTTACAGTGGGCACTGGCAGAGATGGTACTGGAATCTTGCGGCAATAAGTGGATGTGCCGTGAAGGATGCTACTATACTCATCACACAAAATTGAACTAGTAGCTTTGTTACAATCTAACTTAAGTTTGTGGTGATCCTTTCAGACTAAGGACAGAAAGTTTCCGTGGATTTTGAAGAATTCGGACTTAAACAACACAATCCAGGGAGTGAAGGAAGATGCAAATCGTGGGCTGCCTAGGTGGAAACGTCGCCATAGCCTTTGAGTGTGCCGTGGCAAGTTGAGAAATGTCTCACAGTGTAGTGAAGTTCAATATCTGAGCTGTTGACTAGCATGCTTGCTACAAAGATGCAACAATTTTTCATAGTTCAGCATTTTTGGTCCGATTGAAACTGTTATGGTGTAACGTTACAAAATATATACCTAATGCCTAAGATCTATAGCATGATCTAGGCTTCAAACTCATACATAACATCAAGTGTGAAGGTCCCTTAAGGCAGCATGTTTTACTGATTATAGATGTGTCCATCTCATCCAAATTTCATTTGAGCAATTGTAAGTGTGAATGTAGACCACTAGTAGAATATAGGCCTTAAATCCAATCCATTTTTTTATATTACGGGAAAAGATATTCATTGTCTTATAATTATTCTTCCCAAAAAACTAGTTTTCTTCCCTAAGTGACGCTCTTCTTTCCCTTTAAGAGAATTTGCACTAAGTGATGCTCTTCATCTATATGCTTTTTTTATCTTAAAAATTCATAAGTCAATATCATATTATTATTTATTTGTAATAAAATGATTAATGTACATACATACTACAAAATTATATTGCATAAAAATTGATACAAATAAATAAAAAATAAAATGCAATACCATTACATATTCATTCCATTTTTTATGAATCAATGTTGTTGCAAATATTGCAACTGCCACATCATTTTGAAAAAAAAAATGCTTAAAATGATATTTGCAAAAAAAGAAATTCTGACAGCATGTACCGTTGTTCACAGAATCTGTCTAGATTGGTAAACAAGCTTGAAACGGCCCTGCAAAGCCCCCGAATCTCCTCTATTGAACATTTGAAATCTGAACAAAAGGTTTTTGGGGTCTTGCCAAATAGGGACAACAGACTTTGAACGCTTTAAGATTGACAAAAATTCTCTATACAAGAACTAATGAGGATTTACATCATTGGTTAGTATATCTTATTAGGTACACTCATGCAAGATTTCAAAAGCAATGAAGGGGTTATTTTATTCTAAATCACCTTATAATATAAAGAAGTCAATTAATCCAGTAATAAACTCCAGCAATTATTTAATGATCTTTTGTACATTGTGAAATTCGTTTAAGGAAAAATTCAAATAGTAAAAACACACAGCCAACATTTAGAATATGAAAAAAATCTTTTCTAAATTGATCTTTGACTTCATAAATTCCAAGATTATAGCATTTTAAATTAGTATAAAATGTGCCTATTTTTCAAACTTGCCTTCATATAATTAAAAAAGTTTGACTTCTTGTGTGATTTTCAAATTAAAATTAGTTTTTTTATAATTTCATGCCACATTATATTAATTAAATATATGCCAAATTTCACAAGTTGTTGAGGGTTTTAGCAAAACATCCCAAAAGATGCCCAAAGTGTCCAAATTTTTAAGGGCAACATAACTTTTTACTTGGGCATCTAATTGGATTTTATTCTCTTCTTGCAAAGTTGACTAGTGGACGCACCTTGTATCAAAATTTCATAAACATTTGTTTGAAATTGAATTCATGACAAATCTACCCAAAACTTTCAATTGTTTGTTCAATAAACAATTCCCCTTTAGGGGTTAATAGGCTCACAACATTCTCTAACAATGTTTGAAGTTTCAATCAATTCCACTCCCTATAAATAAGTGGTCATGGCTTGAGCCCAAATGAGAAAGAGTTACAAATTTGTCTCCCAATGGCAACACTTTCCTTCAAAAGTGTGTCTTTCTCCCTTAAAAACAATATTTAGAAGTGTGCAAAAGAAATTTAAGGTCAATGTACATACCCTCATCTAATGTTGCAACATAATCTTTGTATAGTATCCAATAAAACAATGTTCCAAAAGTCCACAGGTCCTTGAAACCTTTAATTTGTTCAATGCTTTTTTATAATAGCAAATTTAACTAATAGCAAATTTTAACTAATTGCCATAATTTGATTTTAATTCATTTCTATTTCTTATAAAAAAAATTAATGAAAGTTTAACTAATTATTATCATTTCATTATTTTGTTGGAATTTTGAAATTTTTGCTACGCTAAAATGCCAACAATGACATATTTCATCATCATGAAGAGAGCAAGAACAACAAGACTGTGTTCACTTTTTGGATCTATTATTAATCAGAGTAAGAAAAGACAACTTCTAAAAACATGAATAGTTGGAGACGGTATGAAATTTGACAAGTTGAAAGGAAAATGGGACTGAGAGTTTGGGGACTTTGTTTCTTGCACTATGAGTCTCATACACAATGTGTTTTTTTCACTTCTCTAAGAAAGATGGTGGAACCTAATGCCCGAGAAATAATCTTTTGGTAGACCTAAGGGTCATGCAATGCTCAATCTTGTATTAACCCCTAAGTGCCTAAGCCTTTCCAAGTTGTTTTTTGTATGAAAAAAGAGCATGGACTTATAGTTATCTCCAGTGACGCAAATTGTTTTTTTTCCAAAATCTAATTGTATAAATGTTTAAAGAGCTAGCTTATTAGTGTGTATACCAATTTTGAGCAAAATTGCATAGGAGTTGTGAGATCATAACAAGAGAAATGTATATTTTCTATTTTTAGTATACTATCCCTCTCCAAAATGTTTGAGAAATTTGCATATAAATTTATTTTGGGATTGGAGGTGACATGAACAACTACAAATCATGTTAGCACACTAAAATACACTTTCAAAATACTTAATTTCACATGAAAAGCTATCAAATTCATTACACAATCCACCTTGCAATTGTTGAAGTGCAATTTTTTTTATAAGTACAATTGCAAATAACTCCAAATCAACAGTTGCATGTTTAAATTTTTGATGGTGAAAATCATGAAAACACTTTATTCTTTCCATTGGGACCATTTTCAAAGCAAATGAATAACTGCAACTTTTTAGATTTCAATTCAAGTAAAATTGGCAAGCTTTGCTTAAAGCTGAGAAATCAAGTAAAGTTTGTAAGCTTTACTCTTCCTCAATGAGACATATATGCTTTTGAGGACCTCTCAAAAATAAAATATTTACCTTTTTTAGTGAAAAATAAAAGTTTTCAATAGTTCACCTTCAAAACTGCCGGTAAAAAATTTTAAACCGGTCAAAGGAATTTAATTGCCCACTCTAAAATGAGCCTGAAATTTTGGATTGACCATATTTGGTCGCTTAGGCAGTTAAGGGCACTAGGCTTGTAACTTTGCACAACTTGTTACAAAATGTAACAATATCATGCAATGTTACACTGAAAACGCCTTGCGTATAAAATTAAGGACTCCCTTAAGGGTCTTATTCAATGAAAATGTCTTAAAAGATTACCTTATGTTGTATGATGCCCCATGCCCCAACATGCATTTTGTAAGATAACCTTTTACATACAAAGAGTCACCTACATGTATAATAACTGAAGACAACAAGATTTATGAATTGTATATTCAACTATATTAGCCCTCTAATAAGCAAATCTTTTTCTGAAATTTTGCATTTTTTGCTTAATATATATTTGTACAATTATATTGTTTATTTCAATATCACCAAATTTAATCATAAAAAGGTTGTTTTTTAAAGATTCAAGTATCAAACTATCAATTGGAATTGGAGGAATTATTTGGAGAAAATAGCGCCCTAAAACACTTCATTTGTCAATCCATAATATGGACTTTGGGAGCACTGAATCCTAAAAAGCATGGTTTTGGATCTATTGAATAATTTTAAAGAAGCTTCTGGGATGGAAAAAAACATTTTTTTGTCCACTTTTTTAGAAGTCACTTGAATCCATTTTCAAATAATGATGTTGGATATTTCTTCTTTGTGGTATTTTCTAACTTTCTTAAATAAAAAGATGGCAAATCCATGCATGGATTACCATATACATAGATTCTTTTGGCAACTTTTATTTCTTTCTCTTGATTTGAATTTTTGCCATAAATGATAATTTTTGAATTTGATCCCAATCTATGAAATGAAATATATCCGGTCTAAAATTTTATTATAATTCAAAAATTCAAAAAATACAAAAAATTCAATATTTAATTGCAATTTGAACATTGGGCCTATAACCATGGAGTGTTGATTTTCTAATTTTTGAATGATTTGATAAATTGATTTGCACCATGGTGTTCTACACTATAGTATAATTCCATAGAAAAGTTTTAGATTTTTTGTGCTTGATATGAGTTTTTTTCACTTTTTATTCAAAAATTCATAGAAATTTCAAATTTTCACAATTAAAATCTAGAATTTTTAACCTTATGGTCATAGAAGACATGTAATTACATCTCTCAGAAAAAATTATAATTTTTTTTATTCATATATAGTTGCAAAATAGAAGCATACAAATAAAAGAATTAAATTGAAGTTTGAAAAAAATTGTCATAGGCCCATCTTTTTTAAAGGCCAAAAAATGGTCGATAGATGACTTTCAAGATTATTGTAGAAACAATGAATGTACCAAAAATCAAATCATTTTTTATCATGTCATAGTAGTGTAACAACACTTACAATTTTTCTAGTCTTCCTACCTCATAATTAAAGTTTTTTTATGAGATTGTTAGCAAACTCAAGACAAATGCAAATCCAAGTGGATTTGTAACTTTTCAATGATTTTATACACCGGAAGGTTATTTGGAATGGTCTAAACTATTTATCACAAGGACATACTATTCAACACCAATTGTAGTTGTAAGGTTGTAGCATTTGTGGTGTGCGATGGTGAGGTTGTTAGATTGGGCATCCTAATTCTCATACCAGCTAATAATCTACTGTTACCAAATAACCATTTTGGTGTAATATTTTTCCAATTTTCAAAGTTGAAAATATAGGGTAGTCTACATAAAATACTAAATCTACCTTGAATTCACACTCTTGAAACATAAAATATCTCAACTTGCATTGATTGCTTTCAAAAAACTCCTCACCACTCATTGGTTGCCAATGAAAAGTTGTGGTGATTTGAATCATGAAAGCAAGTGCTTGGAATAGGTTTTGAATTTTACCAGCTATTTTCCTTTAACTTTGAATTAGCCATCGGATTCTTTTGAACACTACATAGAAGTGTTCATTCATAACCATTTTCTAGCTCTAGGAGAACAAAAAATGTTGCTTTTAGGTCCGGATATCTTGGGTCATTTTCAGTGAGACCGGTTAACAATGTTATGTGCTTCACCGTCTGTTCACGACGGTGATGGACGGCGTACCAACCCAATATTTCGACGGTCTGCCGTCGACCCGCCATTTCAACGGGGCGGCAGCATTTCCAACCCGAGCCGTCCCGGCCCGCTCCGTCCACTGGGCTTTTCCTTAGAAGGAAGAAAGTCATACGCTCGTCTTCTTCTCCGCCAGTTCTCCAAGTAAACGCGCTTCCTCCGGCGAAGATTCCTTCTTGCGGTGATTGTGTCCTTGGTCGAGCTCACTCTCCGATCGCGCCCCTCCTCTTCCCCAGCTTCTCTTGCCATCAATTTTTCTCTGGTCTTTTCCGCTGGTCTTTCCGAGCCATTTGAAGGGTTTAGGGATGCATCACAGTCCGGGCGCCGTGAACTTTTCTTGCATTGGCGAGGTCAAATAACCACGGAGTTACACTGCGTTGGACGTCGCAACGACGACGAGGAAGAAGACGAAGAAGACGAAGAACAAGAACAAGAACAAGTGCCTGAAGAAAACCATGCTTGTGTACAGGTAACGTTGCTTGTACCGAGTTTGGTTCACGAGAGTCTTATGTGGTGTAAGCGTATGCGAAGCTCGAAGGTGGAAGGCCGAGAGCGAAGAGGAGGTTCCAACCCTAGTGTTATCAGGGGAGGTGAGGAGTGGCTTATGCAATTACAGGGGACGGGGGCGAGTGGTTTGGAGAGCGTACAGAGCGAAACCCTAAGGAGGAAACCCCAACTACATGTCAATAGTTCCCAAAGGAGGTTCCCTCCGCATCCGGGAGGTATGGGCCGATAACTTGGAGGATGAGTTCGAGCTGATACGCGACATTGTGGACGATTACCCGTACGTGGCCATGGACACAGAGTTTCCCGGCGTGGTTGTGCGCCCCGTGGGCACGTTCAAGAACAGCGCGGAGTACCATTATCAGACGCTTAGGGTGAATGTGGATATGCTCAAATTGATACAGCTCGGGTTGACGTTCTCAGACGAGAATGGCGTGCTTCCTCGGTGCGGCTCTCGGGAATCTTGCGTCTGGCAATTCAATTTCCGGGAGTTCAATCTGCGGGAAGATGTGTACGCGCATGATTCCATTGAGCTTCTGAAGCAGAGTGGGATCGATTTCCAGCAGAATGAGGAGCGAGGGATTGACTCCCAACGGTTCGGGGAGCTCCTCATGTCCTCCGGGATTGTGTTGAATGAGAACGTGCATTGGATCACCTTTCATAGTGGCTATGATTTTGGCTACTTGTTGAAGCTGCTCACGTGCCAGAACCTTCCAACGAGGGAGGAGGAGTTTTTTAACTTGCTGCGGACGTATTTCCCCACGTTGTATGATATCAAGTACCTTATGAAGTTTTGCGACAATTTGCATGGCGGGTTGAACAAGCTGGCGGAGACTTTGGACGTGGAGCGGATTGGACCTTGCCATCAGGCGGGCTCGGACAGCTTGCTCACCTGTCGTGCGTTTCGCAAACTGAAGGACGGGTTCTTCAATGGCTCGACAGAGAAGTATGCGGGTGTTTTGTTTGGTTTGGGGACAGATAAGCTTGACTGTTGAGTTCTGCTTGGGGCTGCAATTTGTGGCTCTTGTAATCACTGCTTGCGGACAAAGTCCGTCATTTAATCTTGTCATTACTTACGCTTTTATACACCGTCTTGTCATCATCCCCTCTGTGTGACTCTTCTGTTTCTTCCTGACATCCTGATGTGTATTGTATAAGTGCCTTTTTTTTGTATGATTTGCCTGTTTCCTTTACTTTCTTTGCTATAATGCAACCTCTCTAAGCACTTATGAGGATACTAGATAATTAAGGTTTTGGAATCATCTAACTGCCGATTGCACTGCTTAAGCACATGGCTAGAGCTTTTTTGAAGCCGACTCGAGCTCAATGTATCTGTTAACCTAAGTCAATTTAGAGTTTCTTGGAATATAACTGACGAATATCTGCTTGTCACTCCCTTCACAGAGTACGGGCATATGGTTCCCTTGTTGGATATTCTCTCAAGGGGTTATGAAAATGAGAGATTTTGAAGGCCAATGACCTCAGTCTGAGGCTTGGAAGAGTTCCAGATTGGAAGTTTGGGCATAATTTTAGAAAGCATATTGCAGATGTTGCCTTCTTGACATAACTCAGCTGCTGTTTGAACTGGTCTCTGTTTCTGCTGACTGAGCAGGGTTAGGGTTTTTGTCTGGGTTAGTCCGTTTTGAATGCTAGTGCAATTCTGGGAGCGAACACTTTCATTTAGGTTATTTGTTCAAGGTGCTATGCAATATGAATTCAATTCGATAGTGATAGTAGTCCCTACGTAGTTGTCATTGTCTGTGCTGTTGTTAGTGATTCAGGGAACAATGGAATAGACTGGATGTGAGATTTGACCATTTGGTATTTCTTGTAATCGAAGATGCTTGGACCATGTTATGCTGTATCTGTATGTTCCTAAATTCTGGGTTTACGATTGTATCTTCTAAATTAGCTGTTAAATAAGTATACCGGTACTAAATAAAGAAGTGGACACTTCGAGGGGTACCTGAACAATGAGATCTTACTACAATCATGATCAACAAACAAGTTTCGGGAACGTGCTGGAGGCTGATATTTAGACCTACGGATCTCCTCATGGTACTGATCTTTCCTACAAATCTCCATCACTATTTTATCATGTGGTTCTAAAGATTGTTTGTATCCAAGGACCTGGTTGTCATGGAGCATTATGCATTTACTTCCTGATTAGTTTACTTCATGGCCTTACCACGTGATGCCTGTATTTTATCACCAAGTTCGGGAGTTGATGCATTAGTACCTTCCCTTTGAATTCGTATATATAAGGCAAGAAGACATCCAAATGTGCCTCTTGATCACGTGTTCTCATCATGTACAACTATTTCAATATGTACCTATTGTTGAAGAAACAATTTCAGGATTACCAGAAACTTTGATCCTTCTTAACTTTTGTATATGGTATCCAAATGATGATAAATTCTTTGGAGCATTGAAATCTTCTTTCATTTGCCAATGAGGATATTAAAAAAATTTGATCAATCTAATAATAGAAACTGTACACAGTAGAAAAAGTGGTGCTTTTAGGTGTTCCTAACTTCACTTGTTTAAATCCATAATTCTTTTCATAAAGTTTGATGGTATGGATAGTTTCTAAGCATCATGCAAAATGTATTCAATTTTCACGCAAATTTTGATGAAGTTGAAGAAGCCATGTTATGCCAGGCATCCAAGTTTTGTCTCAAACCTGGTGGTCACTTAGGAGCTCAAACATTCTACATATCCTATCATTGAGTGTAGTTATCAATTCTATTTTGACGGCGGGTTATTTCGTACCTAATCCCTCGGTTAAAGCACATGGTTGGTGTTGGATGATCGCCAAAGGCACTCCTTGTTGCTGCACGGCACGAACAAAGGACAAGTTGGCTTTCACTGTGGGTGCTTGCAGGAAGTCGCTGCTTCCGAAGACAAGCTTATGACGACGCTTGATTTTTCCGGTTTCAGGGAGTGCTTCCACTCGAGTGGCTGACAAGTTTGGCACCACCCTGCATAATTAAAATCACTGCATAATTAAAATCACTAAAATCACTAAAATCGTGCATAATTAACCCTGCATAATTAAAATCACTAAAATCGTGAGTCGAACAGTCATTTCCAGTCCTAAAATTGAAAGAAAACCACCTAATGAATCAAATTATCCAGTACAAGAGAGAAGTAGTTGCTTACTTCAGTTGGCTCAGCAATATTTGTGCTCGCTGCTTTTCACGAGGTCCTCCATTTATAAGAATAATGGACGTGAACTCGTCGTATACATACTCACAACTCACAGGTAGCTTGCCAATTAACATTTCTTCAAACTGAGGAAGAAAGGGTTCATCGAGTTCTACTAGTGCCTGTCATCGCAAAAAAAGGTCAGCCTGATTATAAATATTGCCAGAGGTGACAATACAAAAGAGTTGAAGGATGGTGACCCACACCTGCTCGTACACAGAAGTTAGCCATTCCTGGAAACCGCTTCTCCCTTTCCTCTGTAGTCATTCTAAGTAAGTGCACGGCACCACCATTAGTCAGCTCTGATACAACGGCAACCAAAGCAGTTGTATCCAAATTGAGAATCTTTCTGTCTTGTTGGAGTTGATCAAGTTCTCCATGATGTCTTGCTCAAAGGTTCTTGATGGCTGCCCAACATGGAGATGAACCAGCAACAGAGAATTCACCTTTAATATTCTCTCCTTGAAAACTGTCAGCTGCAAGAACATATTTCGAAGCAAGATTCTCTACACAGTATTTGCTACACAATTGTGTCGAAGGGGTGATCCGAATCCAATAGCTCATCCAGCGTTGAATATTACTTGTTGGCAAGTGTATATCCACCCATTCTCCATCTTCAACCTCTTAAAAATTGCAGATCGAGCTTGAAAAAAGATCTCCATCCCCTAAACCACTATCGGACAAATTGATGGCCTGAAACTCTTCTAGCAATTTCTGCTCTCAAATCCATCACGTACAAGCAGCACAACTGCCGATGGTCGTGCCGTTGAGACCAAAGATGCAACATACAATAATGAAGACACCCGAGTATGGAGACCCTTCTTCTTCTTATTATTAGCAAACCATAGCCTGTTCTGCGTGCTGCTACTCATCACAACCACCCATACGGGTTCTCCAAGAAGAGTACAGACTTATCAACTGCATCCCCACGGAATTATCAATTGCACTTGCGAAACGGCTAACGGCTAACAGAAGATGCCTCATCCTTCCCATCATCCGCACGATTTTCCTCTGATGACAAACTTGGGGAAGATATCTGGAAAGATTTCAAAGTAGCAGTAGCACCAGTAACTTGACAACTTTTCTTTTGAAGAACAAACAAAATTCCTTCCAGATGTCCAAAGTTTGAGCTGCATTCAAACCGAGATGGTTTGATTAATGGTCGAATCTGTTCAAGAAAGACATGAGAATTTTCATTATATGGGTTGTCGAAAGGCGATTCTTGCCATCGGCAAGACGAGGCAATTCTCCAATAATACTATGAAAGGGTTAGTACTTTTGGCAAGAGTTAAAAATCACACAGGGCTAAAAAGAGCTAAAAAATGGAAAGAAAGAAGAGAACCTCGAAGATGAAGTCGTAAATGAAGTCGAATGCCCCCTTTATTAGACCTCAGGATTTTAATTACCAATGTCATATGAACCTCATTCTCTAGTATAAAAGCCCGATTATGAAAGAGCTACATAGTTCCAAAGTAGGCTGGTACACAATAGTCCATTTCTAATAGGAAATCAAAGATAACCGCTATCACTAATGGAAATCCTACAGAGGTATTGTAAACACGTCACTTACCAATTGTACAGCCATTTATGGCAGTTTCTAATGCCAATTGTCTCATGCTTACTAAAAAACTTAAGCATGGGTGGGTTTTCTACTAATGAATGTAACGTGAATACCGATTAGGATTGAATTGCACAAAAATTTAGCAGGGTTACAACCACAAAAAATTCCAAGCTAAAACATTCACTAGCTCACAGAATTTATATCAGTCTAATCGACTGACATAGTGGCGAGAGAATTCCACGTCTTGAAATTGTATTGAAATTTGTATTGAAATTAGCTGCCTGATACTTTCCAATTCAAACTCCACAAAGTCAAAGAAAAAATTGCCATATGGAACACTCTTCCATAAAAATTCAGAACAGCACCGACCTGCTCAGATGCGCATCGGCGACAGCAGTTCTGTCCTGAGCAGCCAACCGATCCACAAAGTTGCGCTCAGCTTGCACGGCCTTGAGTAAACGCGCCCGGGAGTCCGACGTGAGGACGTGCGAAGGCAGTCGGCTCAAGTTCGTCCACAACGAAGTTCCCGTTTGCTGCAACTCCTGAAGTGCCGTGTCCGCAGAAGCGTCCACCATGACCACCGCCTTCACTGCAAATTCGAAACAACCCACGCCTTCTTCGCAACCATAACTTCAGCAGGTTTACGTGTGGAACTTCAGCAGTAAGAGATGACCTAAACAAACCACCAAAAGCACTCCTCCCATTAGGGTTTGGCATTTAAATTTCGAGGTCTATCGATCGACTTTTACTTCGACGTTGATCCCCTCACTCGAACCCCTCACCAGATATACTTATCCTGAACCGAAACCGATGATTGCAGAACGTAAAAGGCTTCTCCTTGCGACGTACCCAATTAACCCATATCGGTTGTCCGATTCGATGTCGCTTTGTTTATATAGGAGTCCACCGCGAGATTCTGGTATCGGCATTGTGAAGGGGTGCTTCAGTGATCTTGAAGATCATTCTGAGTGAAATTCCCCGAGCGATGATCAGGCAGAGATGCCATCCCGAAAGGGAAGACCCGTTGGTCGAGGCCTGTCCAGTGGCAGAGAAAACGTTGTGGTCGAGCCCTTGGTGGCAGGCTTCGCAGCGGTAGCTTGCTACAGCACAGTCATGCAACCCCACCCTCGCATGGGGTGAACAGAATGGGGATTACTCTCGCCATGCCAACTCTTTTTGTAAAGTCAGGTTTAGGCAATCAAATTTCTTTTTGTAGTACAATGCATAGTATAATTAATTGACAATAATATTGAATTCAAAAAATTCACCAAAAATGGAATTTTGCTTTTTTGAAACTGAAATTTGATATGCTTGATTGGGATTTGCGTAAGAGTTGAGGGTTAGTTATAAAATAAAATATTCCAATTTTTTTCTATACATTGCAATTAAAATTGGAAAGGCTCAAATTAGCAATTTGTAAATGAATTAGACCTAATTATATTAGAAGACACTCTGGTGCAGGGCACATTCTATACAGGAGCGAGCTCTTCGACAAGGTTCAGTGTAGAATGCGCCTGCACCATGCATTCCCTAACATTAAGAGCAGTTCCCACGACATTTCTATGAAGTTTTTGCAGGAATCGGTCCTGAAGCCAAAACCAACAGTTGTTGCCAATTCTACTCATGAATATTTCCTTCAAAATGGCCGAATTGGTAAAGGTTGCTACTAACGTAAAGGGTTTTCAACAAACCTACAATTTTGTAAGTGATTCTAAATAGCCCCCACAAGGTGGGTAACCCCAAATGCTCGAGTGACCTAAAACTTGCCATCATCACTCTAGGGTGCATCTTCAAAATCAATATGTATGTATGTATGTAAAAGAAACAAATAAATAGTTCCTATCATTAAACTTTGACTATTTATAATAATTGCATATGGTATCTAAATGTCGCGTTCTGTGAAACCTCATTTCACTTGCCAACAAAACAAAAAAATATAAAAACGTGACTAATCTAAAAGCAATAAGTAAGCACAAAAACAAAAAGCTAGTGGCAATATTTGGGGGATCCACCTTAAATTCAGTAGTGTAGGATAGAGCAACTATTTCTTAAAAGAGACAACCTACTTGCCTTCCATATATTTAAAAAATTATCCCCCATGATCCCACACAAAAAAAGTTTCCGAAAAACCTCCATAATATTTGCATATGAGTATATGGTATCTATGTGATGCGTTCTATAGTGTCTTGGTACTTTCTTTCACTTGCCAACAAGAAAATATGAAAATTTGACTAGTCTAAAAATATTAAGTAAACACAAAAGTAAATAGTGTCAATATTGGGGTTATCCAACTTATATTCAAAGGTGTGGGATAGAGCAACTACAATATCTCCTAAAAGAGACAACTTGCTTGCCTTCCAAATGTTTAAAAAATATCCCCTTGGATCCCTCACAAGATTTTTTCTTACAACCTCCTTTGGATATATGGTATATACTATTATGATGATAACGATACATGTATATAAACTTGGAGTATGGATATTGATATTATATACAAATTTTGGTATTTGAGTATGGTATATGCGATATATACATACATATAAGAGATGGCATACAGTCACGCATAACATATATCAATTGTTATCATGTATGCATTTAGAAAAAAATATGTGGTGAGGAATAATGAAAAGTAGATAAAATTTCTATTCTTTTAATATAAAGGGCGGGGGAGGGAAGGGCTTTGGTTTCCCTTTTGAATTGTTATCCAAATATACAACAGTGCACTTTAAAGGAACATATTTTTGTGAAAATCTTTCAATATGATGTTTTTTTTGTGCTTAGTGGAAGACAAGAGAGTTGAAATTGTATGTGTAAAATTTCAAAATATTTCAAGCATTTTTCCATTCATAGTGGAGCTTGCAATACATGGTGGTCATTGAAATGAGAGCAATGTTTGTAAAAAAAAAAGAATGGAACACTTGTCTTCTCCTTGAACTTTTTGGCTCTTCTCTTTTTGTGGTGGATGTAACCTTTTTGAGATAGGCAAGAATCACATTGGTTGGCTGACTTTTTGGTCCATGCCCAAACCAAATCTCAAAAACAACACTACACTATTTAACTTTCAAAATTTTCAGGGAAATAAACTCTAAATTTGATGAAACTATCGACATTGGATTTATAACCCAATCTATTTTTTAGAAGTTATTTTTATTTTTTTTAAATTCAAAATTTTGAAAACGAGCAGCTCAAAAAGGAGGATTAGCGACCAAAAAATGTTAGCTTGGTTTATTAGAGATTAACTCTGAAATGCCTATTGATAACCATATGTTTAAACCTTAAAATCCTCTATTTTGGATGCTCTATTTTGCCAATGAAAATGAATGGAATTTATGATGATTTTTTTTTAGGGATAAAATCATAAGGCTTCTACAAGTGGATAAAATTCTATATTTTTTTTAAGATAATTTTTAATAATCATTATTTTTTTTAGAAAAAGTGAAAGAAATTCATATCAAAAATATAATAAGCGTAAAAAATATGAAAGTTTTACCATTGGTAATGAACATTTTGGTGTAAATTTATTTATTTCGTCATTCTATAATTAAAAATTGTGATAATAGGCTGAAAGTTCAATTGGTCATTAATTATTCAATTGGGAGAATTTTTGAAATTATCAAATAGGAAAAAAAACTAGGCTTAGTAAGCTTTGTTTTATTAATTGGACTCAAATTCAAAAAAAAACATTTTAAGGTAAAAAATTTAAACGAGAATTTTCAAGGAGGAAGAAATTGCCAAATAGACTAAAAAGGCAATTTTGTAATTTGTTGATCTTTAATCATTTTTTTCTCTAGAAAATTTTGTTATTGCTCAAAAAAGAGTTTTTTTATTTCTACATAGTACATACTTACTCAATAAATTCTCAAACAAAATTGGATGAAAATCATGTTTTTTTCAATAAAAGCAGGTTTAGTTTGACCTTTTCATTAGCTACTTTGGGCTTACTTAGGCATTTCAAGTTAACCAATAGTGACCTTTTAAAATGCCCAATGCATAATATGAACTCTTAATTTTACCTAATCGCAAACCAAATTTCTATCTAAAACTAATTGTCAATTTTGTATTTAGAACTTGAGGAAGTAATTAAAATGACTATTGAGGGTTGCTACTATTCAAGCATCAATTTATGTTGCTTCAAGATTCCAAATGTGTTGTATCCTAAGGCGTAATCACCAATTGTAGGAGCCTACAAAGTGTTGCTTTTTGAAACTTTATAATATATTTTCCCAGTAACAAAATACACCAAATTCTACTTGCAACATCTTTTCAATGTAAAGCAACAAAGTCAATGAAAAATACTAAAAGAAATACAAATGTGTAAAGGATTACACTCTTTTATCCTTTGTTCTTACAAACAAAGTACAATATATTATTACATTGTGCAATTTATTGTAGCAAGAGCTGAAGGACAAAGGAAAAAGTCTCTATAGTGGTTTTTACCTCACCTCTTCAATCATCTTCAATTTAATACAAATAGACATGTGCTCCTAATTCTTTATTGTTTGCTATATTATATATAACAAATCATACATTACCAATAAGATAGCCACCATTTTTATTGAACCTAATTGGAAACCCAAATCATAACATTCTCATGGAGACTCTATAACTCATATATGCATCAATAATCTTGGTGCAATTGTAGAATTCATTATGAGCCTAATGGACTTGATGCAAGGTCTGTATTAAACAAACTTTAATTTCATTCTAGCCTATACAAATAGGTTGCAATTACAATAGAAGTGTTTGGACAAGTGAGTGAATTTCAAAATTTCTCGAGGCAATGATTAAATAGTGTAGATGTTAGATGATTATTTGACAAAATTTAATAAAAATCACATGACATGCAATGAATGAAAACCTTAGGGAAGCCATTAGCTTAGATGTTTAGTATATAGGTGAAAGTAGGGGATATTTATGGGGGCTATTTACCTAATATTTCATAATTTGATGTATCCTATTGTTAAAAATATTCTAAATTGCCATTTATTATAGTATCCTACATTATTTATATTAGACTTTTGAGTTCCATTTTTTGGACCCTATATTCGATTTAAAAATTAGAATTAATAGGCATTGTATGACTTTTTTTCTTATTATTGTTTTTTATCTTTTTTTCTTTAATCTTTTGTCCTTTTTCTTTTAAATCTGTCTATATGGTTACTGGAAACTACACTAGTAGAAATTCCATTTTTTCTTGTTGATTTGGTCGCATTGATCTAGGTCACTTTTCTGTTGATTTGAATAGTAATCTATTGAAGCAAAAGTTCAATATGTTCGAACAAATGACCAAACAAATACATTCACAGACTATAAAAATGCACTCTAATTGTGTCAAACAACTTAGTGCTAATTATCTACAATATATTCTAATATTACAATATAACAAACAAGCATCGACATACAAGCATCAACAACATCTATCGTTTATACATTCATCATAAAACAATACAAGTGCACTAATAAATGCACTAATGGTCTTAGTCAAACTTTAAATGAGTGAAAATGAGTCTACTACCACAGAAAACGTCTATCCTACAACAATTCTTTAAGAAGATAGCTAAATAATTCATTAGAATACAAAAAAAAATTGGAATCTTTACATATAATTCTCAAGGCAACTAGAGCCCCTCATTCAAGGTTCATGAATAATTTAGGACAAATAATGTGTCATTTTTTGTCCATCTCTTTTTAAAAAAAATATTAAATATCCACTCTACAAAATTATATTTCCTTACATATTATTGTCCATCTATAATTTTTCGACATAAAACCTAATACATGGTATTAAGTATTATCCTATATTAATAATAATACCCTACATGTAATTCTAAACACTCTATATTAGATATGATATTTTTTTAAATTTTGTATACAATAAATGTATAATATCCTATCTTAGATCTTATGTGGTTTCTAAATATGTGCATTAAATTACTTCCTTTAGATGAAAATGCCCTTAAAATTAGTCACTAGTAGGTGCTATAAATTGAAAATCCCGGAAGTGATGTGCATAGTAGTAAATATGTACCAAAGTTGTGCACACCACAATCTTTTCAATGCAAATATTTTTTGAGGCTACAAAAATTCTTGTGCTACAAATTTTTTTGAGTTTACAAGTGATTTACTTTGAGTATGATAAAAGCACATAGTAGGGTAATTGCAAAAATATCTTGCTGATTTTGTTCCACTTTGGCTTATTTTTTGCTAGTATTCACTATACTATGGCCTTTTAAAAAAACATAAAAAAGTAAAAGAATAAAATAAATATTATAGTACAAAAAATAACAAATCACCAAAATTTGAGACCTAAGAAAATGTAGGTAAAAATTTATTCAAAGAAAATTGAGTGACACAAGTTTTGAATAAAATAGACACTTTAACATTTTAATTTGTAAAATTAGGAAAAATCATTTACAAAGCAACAAAAAATTGATCATTTGGGGGACTTTATGGTGATGATAATTTTACCAAAAGAATGATGTTGAAACCATCTTTAATGTTCAGAAGTGTGCATGCAAGGGAGCTCTATTTGCATGAACAAGGAAGACATAGAGTAATACATTTTTTGATGCCCTTCAATAGAAACATGTTTACCTATTGGGAGAATAGACCACAAAAATATAACTCTAAATCATTAATTTTGGATACTCCATAGTTCTACCCCACCCCCACCCCCACCCCCACCCCCACCCCCACCCCCTAAATCTCAAAACGTAACAAATTTGTTAAATTGATTTTTAAATATTTAAAAAATATAAAATGTAATTACAAAAAAGGCAACTATGTCCAATAAAGATTTCAAGTTCATACAAGTTGTGATTCAAAAGCTTTGCAAAGAAAGGTTCCAACACTTCTTTTGTTTGTGGCAAATAATCAATCCTGATGTTTCTTGCAATGATCTTGTAAAATACTTTTATTTCCTATTTTTGTTATATTTTTTTTATTCAAATGTCCCTCTTGAAGCCGTATTTTTTTTCTTCTTCTAATGGGTGATTGCAAAGAACTTGTTTCTTTGTGTCCCCTTGCCCCAGGATAGGTTTGTAGCTTCTTACTTATAACTTTTGATTCATATATTTGTTTTGTATGCAATTTGATATAAAGGTACATGTAGTAGTTGTAGACTTTGAATAAATTATTTCCATTTTTTTTTGTCTATCTTTGATAATTGGAAAGGGTGTTTGTACTATTTTCAATCCATATATGCAAATTTGAAGGTCAAGATTGAGAAACAAAGATTTCTATAAAAATTACACAGGCCCACAAAGTAATAATCTAAAAATAATCAAGTGTCTACCTTCTACATGTGCTCAAAGTGCCCTACCTTTGCGCATGTGCAAAAAAATTAAGAAAAACATTATTACTTTTTCATAATACTAACTATAGACTATTGAATGTTTCTTGTTTCTTTATTCTTTGTAAAAAAGATTCGGAAGTAGAAATCTTTAATTTGCAAAAACAAATTATACAAAGACACTTTTGTAGAATGTAGCGTAAATTTTATTTTATAAAAAAACGATTTTGATTAACCTTAAAATGCTACCTAGATTGAAATATAAATACAAAAGCAATTGATTGGGCATTTAATCGCTAAGAAAGTTGGCATCTAGTGGATGGATGATGAACATTTTCAAAAGCATCTTATAGGTACATCCAATTACGTTAAAAACAACAACTTGTATTTATTCTTCAATAATGTGACTAGCTTAGTACCTCTGAATGCATCATGATTTTTTTATTATAGTTTTAAGGAAAAACATGCCAAAATAAAGATTTAAATTGTGTTTGAGTTCATATCAAAACTAATTGAGTTAGCACATTTCCATAAAAACTACTTATATTGCTGGTAGTTTGGTAACTATAAAGGTTTAGAAGTTAAAACTATTTTTGTTTAAGTGGCTTAAGAGTTTAATCAAATTTAAAATATTTCTCATATTATGGATACTATAAACAAGAGCAAAAGCAAGGAGTATATTAACTCCTAAAAGCCCATTGCCCCTTTATGAGACAAATGCGCTTTTGAGCAGGTACCGACGGGGAGAAATTTTTTGAAACCTTTTTTGGAGGTAGAAAAGCTGATTAGCTTCCTGGAATTATAATTTTTTTCACAATCGGTGCCTAGGAACAAAAAGTATGACCAAATAAACTCAAAACAAGGGACAAAGGGCAGCGCGGGCAGCAAAAAAATTTGCACTTTTTTCTTTATTTTTTTTGGTATTTTTTTCTCTTAGATTATATCGTTGTCTATCTTAAAAGCTTTGATTCATTTCATTTGGATTTGTTATGAGAAAATTATGGACATTCTTGTTTTTTGGACAGTTAGAGCATTTTTTTGAAAAAAATAACTTGTAGGACTCATTTTTTAATGTAATTTTTCAAATTTTTCAAATTTTTTTTCGGCATGGTTTAGTTTACTTGCTAGAACAATCTCACCATTGGGATTAATGCATTTTAATTCCATCTAAAATATATGAATATTTTAGATTTTCCTTCTATCTCGTACCTACTTCTACTTAACAATTTTTATAATAATGAAAATTTAGTTTTTTTTCTTTTTTTCTTCTTTTTGGTAGATTGTCAAATCAATTCTCTACTATAAACATTTAAAGCTCAAAACTCTGCAATGCAAAAATTTTAAGTTAAAAATGTTCAAAGTCAAAAAATCCAATCCCACAATATGCTGAAAAACTTGTTTTTTTCGCTTTAAACATAGATATCATGCAATCCGTGTGGTCAAAAATTCTGAAATTTTTTCCACACATTCTTATACTAGTTAGGTGTGGAATCCTATGGTTAGATGTGCAAAAAATATTTTTTAATTTTTTTTCACTCTTTGCTAAAAAAATGGCAGTTTTTGGTAGAAAAAAGGCCTCGGGCCTTTAGGGGTTAAAATCAAAAAGCTAAAATATATAAAGAAAAAACTAGATTTCAAGAGATATATTATCAAGACTAAGTATCTCCTTAGTCTGAACATCCTTATACACTACTACCTCAGAGCATTTCCACCAATGAGTTCCTTATCCTTATCATTATGGAAGTTACTCATCCAGGAAGATGGGCCCCTTCCTAGCAATCCTTCCCTAAATCCAACCAAATTATCCACATAAATACATGATGGTAAATGGCCTTGAAGGTGATGGCCTGATGGGATTCTTGAGAGGAAATGTAATATTTGAGTGTTGGACAATAAGATACCTTCTATTACTACTTTAGATAGTAGGGTTTAGTTCACATATTAAAATTATTCACACATTATAATTATTCAAAGAATTCACCAATGTTCTATTTCATTAGTTTAGGAGGTGTACCCTCTACATTTACATAAAAAAATATTTTATTACTTTTACAAGTAATGAAGAAGTCACATAAACCTTAGTGCTATTGTCTTGTTATAAATTAATACTATGACTTGAACCTAAACCTTGACCTACAAACTCATTCTTCCCTTCTTTGTCCAATAATGCTTGATAAGGTCATTTCTACAGTTAAAGAATCATAATTCATTCTTTATTTTCTTTGATCCTTCCCAGTACTTAGCAAATATTACCCCACATTTTGCAAGTGGGGCATCACTTTTTTCATAATCAACAAGAGAAAGTCTATCATCCTTTTCATTTTCAAGAATCATGTTATGTATAATTATACATGCCATGACTATATCGTCAATTATGTGCAATTTCTATTGTCTGTTTGACTGCTGTAAAACACCCCTCTTTATTTGTAAAACTCCTAAGCAATGTTTTATGTCTTTCCTAGTAGCCTTTTAAATTTTTTTGCAAACTGTGCATTCTTTTGTTTTCTGCTCCATGCAGAGTTTGTACAAAAACCGCCCATGGTGGATAAATTGAATATGTTAGCAAAAAATATCCACTATGTTGATTACCATTCACCTCAAAGTTTAGACTATGAGCTTGATTTTGGAGAAAATTATGCAAGACTGAGCTACTATCTAAAATATTTTTGTCATTGTTGGTAAATTACAATGTGCAATACTAATGGCATGTGTAGTGAATGCGGGCTTTATATTTTGGGTGATCTTCTCCTAATTTCAAAAATAATTCATCTGCAGCTATATCCTCCATCGCTTTTGTTTGAGCATCCATGAACTTGGATAGCTGCAGAGTCGCATTTGAATAACAACTCATATTTTTGGTTAATAATGCTTGAATTTGCATGCTTGTTTTATTGTCTTCGATCCAACTAGTTAGTCTATCTATACCGGCAATTAATTCTTCAAGGCTTGGTGGAACATTTGAAGCTTCACCGGTTTGTACCGAAATGTTAATGGGATCTTTTCTACTTGCTTTGTCCCACTTTTGTTGGTCTTGGTCTGCCTTCTAGTGCCTATCTCGGTGCATCCTTCAAGATTTCCAACAATGCTCATATTTGAATTGAGCACCTTTTGGATCATTACTTATATACATGGATAATGCCACGTTATTTTCACCTTTTGCATTGATACTTGTCTTCTTTAATCTCTTGACTTTGTCTATACATCTCATGAACTTCTTGGTATCATGTTTCATTTTGGATCACTTGATTTGCAGTGATTTCTATTGTAATCTAGTCTTCCATACTTGCTTGGTGAATTGGCTATGAGCCGAATTAATTTACTTGATCAGAAACCCTGAGTCTTATACACAGAGACTGTACACGGAAGCTGTACATTCTAACATTCAACAAGTCTAGAAGCTGATTAAGTTACAGTAGCCACTAACTAACCCCACTAATTTCAAGCAATCAAGCAAACTTAAACTATGTACATTAGTCATTCACACGTTCTGGCTGTTACGCAGGATGGATGAGCGTGCGAGGATGAAGGATAAAGGGGGGACGATGAGTGTCATTCAACCCCCCCCCCCTCACTCGGAGACCTCTTTAGTATGAGAAACCCTAAGTGACTGAGTTTGAGAATGTCTCGATTGTTGGTCCTGTCGATTGACGTAGTTCGCATTCTCCGGGATCATGTTTGCCGTATGTCGTTGATGAGTTTTTGGATTGTGGTTTGTCATTCCAATTTCTTGAGTGAGAGTGCATCTATAATTTCTTGTGACTGCGGATTGTAATTTTGTTAGGGAACCTTGCTTGTTTCCGTGATTGAAAGCTTGGTCTGTTTGCTTGGAAGGTCCAGATACTGCTGCTGGTGATCTGGCTCTTGATGGTTGCGCTCCAGCGATTGTGTGACAACGTCTCGAGCGCTTGCGTGTATCTGTGGTTTCTGTTGCAATGCCGCGCTGAGGGAGCTCAAATTGAGCCTGAGGTTTCAGCGGAGACCTTGAATTTTGATGGAGCTTCCAGGGTTTCTCGTGAGGACGCCCGAGCGAATGCTGAGATGTATTGGGCAGATATTGCTGAGCGCCCGGGGGATTGGTGGGACAATTGGTTGGCCAAGAAGAATCCAAAGGCCCCTGATTTCAAGAATCAAATCACAAGGCGTGGTCTGTGGATAGACAATGCATACACCCCTGACTGGGCGCGTACTAGGTTCAAGGTTCAAGTTTTGTGAGTGGAAATGGGATTACACCTGCCTTTTGTCGATTTGTGATGAAGCTCTTGTGAGGGAGCGACTTTGTGAGGAAGTTAGCCAGTTGAGAATTGGTTGGCGTGTAGTCCACCTGTATTGCTCCTGCTCTGGCAGCCTCTCTTATAAAGTGGTGCTGAATTTCTATGTGCTTCGTCCTAGCATGCATTTTCGGATTTTTCACAAGCTTCAGACACAATTGGTTATTGCTAAGCAACGTTGTTGGACAATTTGCATTGAGGTGAAGTTCTTGAAGCAACCTGCGAAAGTGAATAATATCCTTCGCAGTGTCAGTCAAAACTTGGTACTCAGCCTCTGTGCTAGACAGTGATACTGTCGGCTGCATTTTACTGCTCCAATGGATTGCTGAATCCCCGAGTTTGTGCAGGATCCTGGATACAGATCTTCTTGTATCGAGGTCACAACCCCAATCTGCGTTTGCATAAGCATGATAAGGCCCGGAGTCATTGGTGGACAAAAAAATGCCGTGGTCTACTGTTTTGCTTAAGTAGCAAAGTATCTTATTTGCGGCTTGAAAGTGGGCCAACTCTGGCTCTTACATATATCTGTACACGTTGCTCACAGCGTAGCAGATGTTCGGTCGCGTATAGGTAAGAAAAAGAAGACTCCCGACTAGGGATCTATATATCATTGGTTCAAATTTCTCTGTTCCCATGTCCTTTTGAAGTGGCGTGTTAGGATCAGCAAGAATCCTGGTTGGGTTGCAACCCTGCATCCCGAACTTCTCCAGCAATTTTCTAATATAGCTTGCCTGGTTTATGAAAATTCCGCCTGGTTGTTGGTGGATTTCAATGCCCAGGTAATTGTTTGCATCTCCCAAGTCTGTCATTTCGAATTCCTGTTGTAGTTTCTCTTTTAGCATTTGAATATGTGTGTTGTCATCTCCTGTAATCAGCAAGTCGTCAACGTACAATAATAGTATGGGTATTTTCCCGTCTCTCCACAGGTAGAACAAGTTGGGGTCGGATTCACTCTGGATCATCCCCTGTTCATGTAGCCAAGTGCTAATACAATCAAACCAGGCTTTAGGTGACTGCTTCAATTCGTAAAGTGCTCAATTTATTTTGCAGACTTTGTGCTGTCCCTTGCCTCAGGAATTCCCTCTGGTATCTCCATGAGGATCTCCTCGTTGATGGTGCCGTTGAGAAAGGCAGTAATTACATCCATTTGGTGTAGCGGCCAGTTGAATTTTGCTGCTAAGGCTAGTATGACTCGGATGGTGGACCATCTAACTATAGGTGCAAATATTTCTTTGTAGTTAATGCCCTCTTGCTGTTGGAAACCTCAAGCCACTAATCTTGCCTTGTATTTTTGGATGATTCCTCTCGGATCTCGTTTGATCTTAAAAATCCACTTTGTTGTTATAGGTTTCTTGTCTTTGGATCGATTTGTTACTTCACATGTTTTGTTCTTGAATATTGATTCAATCTCACTTTGGATAGCCGCTTTCCATTCTTCTTTTTGTGATGCAGTTTTAAAATCGATGGGTTCGTCCATCAATTCGGAGAACAAGATCCAATAGTCCTTTAATTTTGCATATGGTGCCCTGTTGCGACTTGGGTATCTTTGATCTGACGGGCCCGCATTGCGATCAACTGGAGCCGGTCGTTTCTTTATCTGACTACTTGGTTGTCATACTTCATTGTTCTCTCTGGTTCGAGGACTGGTTTTTGTATTGCTCTCCAGGTTTTTGGATTTGCTAGGTTTGTGGGATTGGACCCCCTCACTTTCTACCCTTGTTTCTTGGCTTTTGGGTTTGCTATCCTAAATCTCTGTGTTGTGTGACTTTTCTTTAGTTTCTGTATTCTGGCTATCGTAGAGGTTAAATACCAAGTTCTGGGGTTCTGGTAGGCCCAGATATTGGTATCCTACTTTTCCCTCGTCGAACACATCTCTATTAATAATAACCTTTTGCTTTGTACGATCAAAAAGACGGTAGGCTTTGGTTTCCTCATCGTGACCAAGGAACATGCACCTTCGGGTTTTACTATCCCGCTTCTTTCTATATTCCTTGGGTATGTGAATATATGCAAGACACCCAAAAATTTTGAGATTGGAGACATCGGGAACAGTACCTGAGTATTTGGCTTCTGGAATTTGTCCCGAATTAGCTCTAGTGGGACAACAATTGATCAGGTATGTCGCATGCGATACAGCTTCAGTCCACAGAAAGTTAGGCAACTTGCAATCATGTGTCATGCTTCTTGCTTTCTCTATAATGGCTCGATTTCTCCTTTTCGACCCTCCGTTCTGCTGTGGCGTAATTGCTTGTGTCAACTCTCGTTGAATCCCATTTTTTGTACGGAAATCTAGAAATTCGGTTGAGGTGTATTCCCCCCCCTTTATCCAATCGGAGGGTCTGTAACTTGTTGCCTGTTTCTAGCTCTATTCTAACCTTGAAGATTTTGAAATAGGCCAACGTCTCACTTTTGCACTTGAGGAAATACGTCCAGCTCTTTCGAGAGAAGTCATCGGTAAAAACTAACACGTAACATGAGCCCCTAGTGATGTTTGTTGCATTGGTCCCATTAGGTCGGAGTGGATCTGTTGTCCAAGTTTATCAGAACGAGTTTCTGATTTCTTGGGGAACCTCTCTCTACTTTGACACCCTGCTAGACAGCATGGACATACTCTTCTTTCGATGTCTATCTTTGGAAGTCCCGTCACATTTGCTGTTTTGGACAAGAAGTATAGACCCGCATAACTGAGGTGTCCCATTCTCCGATGCCATAGGTTTGTTTGATCATCTTTTTCTACTATCAGTGCCATCGATGCTTGGTTTGTTGTGTAGTTTCTAAGAAAAACACAGCCCATTTCTTGTGTCTCTCTCTCTTGATGCTATGAGTTTATCTTGCAGGTCCACAATTAGGCAACTTTGGCTGGAAAACATAACTTTGTGTCCGGTATCAGCTATTGCACCTACTGACACTAAATTTATCCTCATGCTAGGCACATACTTAACACTGTCCAACTTTATTTTTCCGTTTTCAGAATTTACAGTTGCTGTCCCGGTTCCTTTGACAATGTGCGATTCTCCTCCCCCGGTTTTGATCTCGCTGATCTGCACACCGGAGCAGCTGGGGCCTTGATCTAACTTACGGTGGTCTGCTGCGATGTGACTAGAAGCTCTGCTATTGATATACCAAGGTCCGTGACCCCAGTAGTATTAGGGATCGTGATTTGTCCGAGAGTCATAGTATTCTGCTGAGTTTGCATAGTCAGTATGCTTTGGAGGCCCTCTATTAGAGTGATTGTAAGGAGTGCGTGGTGACCTACGTTCTCTTGCTAAGTGCCCTGGTTTGTGGCAATTGTAACATATTGGGGGAGGCCTTGGCATTTTGTAGCCTCTCCTCAGGAAAGCGCGTCCTCTTTTGTACTGCGGCCATCAATTTCCCCTTCCCCGTGGTGCGTAGCCGGGCTGCTTCTGGTGGTTTGCAACGAGCGCTTCCTCATCGCCCAACTGCTGATTCCTGAAGTGGCGCCAATTAGAGTCCGAAATCAGGTTTGAACTCAATTTCTTGAAGGTCATTTGTGGGTCCAAATGAGTGAGAGTCTGTATCGTGCTCTCATACGAGCGAGGGAGGCCGTTCATCACAAGTTGGTTGACATTGCGATCGGCGATGCGCTCCCCCGTGCTGCTAAGTCGATTCTTGATCTCACGAGCTTTCTTCACGAAATCTTCTACTGATCCTTTGTTCATGCGCAGTGATTGCAGCTGATTCATAAGGCTGAGGACTTGCGACTGGTCACCGGAGTGGAACTGGTCCTTTAGAGTCTTCCTAATCGCTGCTAGATCGGTGTATTTTGCGACAAGGTCAATGAGGTCATCAAATACTGACATCAAAAGCAATCTATAGGTGAGAATTTTTTTCTTCTTCAGTTGAGCTTCTGTATACCCCTCTCCATCTATGGTTGCTAGAAATACATCTGGTGTCTAGGCTATCTCCGTAATTGCCCATTGTCCTTCCGCTCTCAGGACAGCCCTCATCTTAAGTGCCCACACGTAGTAGTTTACTGTTCCTTTCATCTTGTCATTCTTTCAGAATGCTACACTTGTGTTCTCTGTCATTTTCTCTTGTTTCTAACACAAAAGCAGAGCTCAACTAATTACCTCCTATTTCCTTTCGTCTCTTTCTACGTCACTATTTCTCTCGCTCTCATACCATGTTGTAATCTAGTCTTCCATACTTGCTTGGTGAATTGGCTATGAGCCGAATTAATTTACTTGATCAGAAACCCTAAGTCTTATACACAGAGACTGTACACGAAAGCTGTACATTCTAACGTTCAGCAAGTCTAGAAGTTGATTAAGTTACAATAGCCACTAACAACTAATCCACTAACTAACCCCACTAATCTCAATCAATCAGGCAAACTTAAACTATGTACATTAGTTATTCACACATTCTGGCCGTTACGCAATATGGATGAGCGTGCAAGGATGAAGGATAAAGGGAGGGACGACGAGTGTCATTCAACAATTTCTTGTTTTGCTTTGGAGTATAGGAAACATTGAAATTAGTTTCAATTTTTGACCAAAATTGGTCAAAGGTTTGATTATTAGCTCTAACCGTCTCTTGAGAATTAGCTAAAAAACATAGAGCAAGTCTACTATCATCTTCAAGGTGAAAAATTAGATTGTCTTTTGGGAGGTGGAACGCTAGACATGATTCCATAAAGATAGTAAACAAGATATCGAAGATCGTGAATAGGACTTAAGAAATCTAGAATGCAATTCACAAAATATAAATACACTTTTGAAAGTTTGTTTGAGGACACTTATTTATAAGATTTACTACTCTACAAAATACACTTATAATAAAAAAGTTGAAGACAAAGAAAAGTTTGTAGAAAAGGAAAAGCAGATTTAAAAGATAGTAGATAAATTGACAAAATATATTTAGTAAGACTCAAAAAGTATATGATAGGATTCAGAATATATAAAAGTAGTTTTCAAATACAAATTACAAAAGAGTAGTTTTTATTGAAGATACAATAGAAATTAGTAAATCCAAGAAAGCATTGCATATCCTACATTGTTTGAGGAGTTGACCAAGCTTAAATCTTCTTTGGATCTATTAACAAGCCTTTGTTGAAAATGATGTATTTCAAAACTCCACTTGTAGTTGGTGAAATACGCACTTCTCTAGTTTGGCATATAATTCAACATCATGTAGTTTTTGTAAGACAAGTTTGACATGTTCTTCAACATTATTGGAATAAATAAAAATGAAGTCTACGTAACATATAACAAACCTATCTAAGAATTCATGAAAAGACATCATTCATCAAATGCTTAGAAGTAGCTGAATCGTTTATAAGTCCAAATGGCATGACATTGTATGTAAAATGCCCATCAATACCTTAAATGAGGCTGTTTGTTTGTTTGTTTGTTTGTTTGTTTGTTTGTTTGTTTGTTTGTTTGTTTGTTTGTTTTGTTTTGTTTTGTTTGTAGCGTGGACAACTTCCTGACTGTGCGTCCCTCGGCCGCGTGCTTGGTACCGTCAGAAAGCTCTCGCCGAGGAGGGGTGCACCGGCTTGGTTTCGTGGCGTTTGGAGCTGTGGTGCAAAACTTATTGAATTTCAAAGTATTTATTGATTAAAAAATTAAAAAATTACTTTTACTTTGATTTTGGTGGCGTTCTTGGTACTGGGAGTGGAACCGGGAGTAGAACTGGGAGTAGAATCGGAAGTAGAACCAGGAGTGGAACCGGGAGTAGATGAAAATTGGGCCAACGGCACAGGGCCACACTAGTACCTTATTTAAAATGCAGTCTTTCATTCATTTCCTTCTTTTACAAGTAATAAATTATAGTATCCTCCACAAAGATCAATCTTGGTATAGACCTTGGCTTGTCCAAGCTGATTGGGAAGTTTATATATCAATTGCAACATGTAGAAATTTTTTATTGTCAACTTATTCAATCCACGATAATCAATGCTCATGTGTAAAAATCCCTTTTTTTTCTTAACAAAGAGTACTGGTGCTCCGGCTGAAGAATTAGAATGCCAAATAAAGTTCTTGGCAAGGTTTTCTTCAATCTAATCCTTTAACGTAGAAAGTTCATTTGCAATAAGTTGTAGATTAGACCAAATCATGGTTGGTCTCTGTCTTGAAGATCAATGGCGCAATAGTACGGACGATGTTCCGGTAAAATGTCAACATTCTTTTTTTTGAATGTCTTGAAAGTTTTCGTATTGTTTTGAAATGTTTATTAAATAAGTGCTTTGCTTGCGCATTGGTATTGCATAGATAGCAAAAGAAGTACCACTTTTTTTAGCTCTCATAAAAGTTCTAGCTCCAATAAATAAATGATTGATGGTTGAAGATTTTCTAATAGATTTTTGAGTAGGTTCTCTAGTAGGTTTTGTCAAAGAAGATTCTATTGAAAACAATAATTTTTATAATTTCTAATCTATTGATGGATTGTATTTTTCAAGCCGAGAAATTCCTAAAATAACTAGATTGGAAGGGGCCTTAATAATATTGAACACTATTAAACTATTGTGTCCATCAAACAAAATTTCTAATCACATAATTTTATGTGTACCCTTCTCCAAAAGACAAGGGTCGACCATCTATGACTTCTATATATATAAATTCTAGTTTTTTAACTCAAAGAATTTTATGTATTCTTACGAACTTTTCATCTAGAAAATAAGCTAACGCCCTAGAATCTAATAATGCAGACATTTGAAGCTTTTTGGATCCAAAGACTAGGGGCATAGTAAAACATCAAGAAGGTTGAACAAAGAGATGAGGATCTAAATTAGTTCAGAGCATAGAAGACTCTAGCGGCACGGTTTCTACTATAGCTGGGTATCCTTGTTTCCAATATAATGGCACTCCTTGATTTGAAAGTATATTGCTATTTTTTGTGGCAATTGAGGGCTTTGTAACCAGATTCTCCACAATATAGACACAAATCTTGGTCAAGACCACGTTTTTTTTCTTGTGTAGTTAGTGGCTCGATTTCTACCGCATCAATTTGCATATTTTCTGGGCATGATTGTAAACTTGTTGTGTTTACTAACGTACCTTCTTGAGAAGTATGTGGTTTTGGTGAAGTCTAAAAATGTTGATCTTGACGTTGTTGAAATAATTGATTAGCACATGTTACATGTTCATTTTCCTCATTTGAATGTGCAGTTCTCTTTTTTAGAGAAAACTTTAATCATTTTGAGATTGTAGATTACCCATCCCTAAATTAGTTTTATCAATGGGAATAAATCATATTGAAGATTTTTGTACAAAATTAACATTGACCAAGGACTATTGTGACATCCCAACTTCTACTTAGCACCTCAACTCATGTAGAAAATTTGTCTGTTTAGAACTTCAGTTCGAACACCCCAACTTTCAAGGAACCAAAAGTCAGCTTTCCTAAGAAATTTGAAGGCTCACAATCAAAGTTTCGAGGATTTGTGAATCAAGTTCAATTCATCACCTTTCTTCAACCTCAACGGTATCCAATGGATGAGTTACAAGTGAAATTAACCCCTAAAGTCCCATTGTCCCCTCATGGGACAAATCAGATTTTGGGCAGGTACTAACGGGCTCAATTTTTAGCGAAACTTTTTTAAACTTTTCCATAAGATAGGAAAACTGATTAGCTTTGTGGGAATAAATTTTTTTATTTCAATTGGTGCCCAGGGACCAAAAGTTATACCACAAAAAGCCTCAAACTGAACTCGGCGGGTAGCACAATTTTTTTTGCAAAAAGTCAAAATAAATTTTAGTTTTTTTTCTTTGAAACTTTATATTTTTGTCTACATGTGAACATTTGATTCATTTTATTTGGACTAATAATGATCAAGTTATGGACAATCTTGTTTTTTGGACAGTCTAAGCATCTTTTTGAAAAAATAACTTGTAGGATTCATTTCTGAATGCAATTTTCACAATCTTTTACAAAATTTTTTTTGAGAATGTTCTTTTTGATTGCTAAAACAATCTCACCATTGGAATTATTGTATTTCAATCCCATCTAAGAGTTATTAATGATTTAGTGTTTTTTTCAATCTTAGACTTATTTCTACTTAACAATTTTTTAAAGAATGAAAAACAAGTGTTTTTTTTTTGAAATTTTTTTGGAGACTTTCAACTTACATTGTCAACATAAAAAAATTTAAATTCAAAGTCTGTAGTGCAAAATATTTCCACAAATGGCGGTCAAAGTTGCAATTGCAAGTTAATGTTTAAAAAAACTTTCTTTTTCAACTTTGAATGCTAATATCTTCCAAACTATACGATCAAACTTCATGAAATTTTTACAACATGATCTTTGACAAGTGAAGTACAAGATCCTACAATTAGATTCTAAAAAAATGTTTTTTTTTGTGGTCTTGGGTGAATGCAGCCAAAATGGCAGTTTTGAGTGGATTTTGACAGAGAAATGGCCTTGGGACTTTAGGGGTTAATTGGCACCTTACTTACTGGACAAGAATTATCTTGATTTTCTCCTTTGTTTTAAAAAAATATTCCCGTTATTAACCAACTTCAATATATTTTTAGCTCTTTTGGCAGAAGCTTTTGAAATATTGCTTCATTGAGTGTTTGTGGATTAGGCGGTGTCAATATTAAGTCTTCCACGTCATCTCGTAGTCTCCAATGAAATTCACTTGAAAGTGTGTTGCTTCATCCTAATTAATGTCGCAAGGTAGTTGTCTAAAATTTGATGCATATAAGGAGGAAAAGCAGGATTCTTGTCGTAAAGAACAGATCTTGTTTGGTGCCCAACGGATCTTAGCATGTTCTTCAAAAGCTTTTACAAAAGCAGATAAAAATAAATCAAAGTTGGTTAATATTTTTTTTTATACAAAAAAGCAAACTAAGATAATGCTTGTCCAGTAAATAAGGTGCCAATTAGTCCCACTTGTGACTCATCCATTGGATACCGTTGAGGTCGAAGAAAGGTGATGAGTTGAACTTGATTCACAAATCCTTAAAACTTTGATTGTGAGCCATCAAACTATTCAGGAAGGCTGACTTTTGGTTTCTTGAAAAATCGGAGTGTTTGAACTGAAGTTTTGAGGAGACAAATTCTCTACATGAGTTGAGGTGCTAGGTAGAGGTTGGAATGTCGCAATTGGTCCTTGGTCAACTTTGTAATAAAATCTTCAATACAATTTGTCCTATTGATAATACTTCAACGGCTTTTAGAACTAAGTCTAACTTTGATTCAATTAATTCATTCATACTAGCATCTTCACCTCCTGACATCTTAAGATACTTAATAGAATTGCAAAATGATTTTTATAAGGGATAAAAAAATCTAAGAGATGGGTAATCTATAATTTCCAAATGATTAAATTTTTCCTTAAAAAAGAGAGATGCACATTCAAATAAAGAAAAAAACTTGATAGAAAATAAAACAAAACAGTGTATGAATCTTGGCAAACTGTTACAGACATCGTAAACAAGAGCAAAAGCAAGAAATATACTAAAATTAAGAAGTTAGAATATATAAAACAAAAAATTACATTTCAAGATATATGTTGTCAACACTAAGGATCTCTTTAGTCTTGACATCCTTACATACTACTACCTGAAAATATATTTTTACTTTGGAAAATTCTATTCTTAACCCCTAAAGGACCAAATGGTGTTTTTTGGCAACGTAGCAATTTTGGGCAAATCACTACAAATGGAGATTTTAATTTTTTTCTTTGAAATTTTCACACAACATTTTTCCGGGGAGTGGCTTTAAGGCCCAGTAATTTTCATAACTTTTGACTACATGGTTAAAAAGTTATGGTATGATATGTAGTTTTCATTGCTCGGCGGGTAGTCCAGGTAGCAAAAACTTCTTTAAAAATCATTCTTTAAAGAAATAAAAATTTGAAATTGATGATTTTAAGTTTTGGGTAGTTTGCGGATAGTTTTGGAATCTCTACTTTAAAATAAACTTTGAAGTCCTTTATTTAACTCAATTTTCAATACTTTTGAAAAAAAATAAAAATAGAAGATGTAGATTGATTATCACAACATTACAACCATTGGGATTGGAATTTGTCCATTCCATAACTAAATTGTTAACAATATAGTATTTTGAAACATTCTCTATTTCTTTCTACTTACTATTTTTTTCCAATATGTTGTACAATTCCAAATGATTTGAAAATTTTCTAGTATGTATCCAACTTACCGTGAAGAATGAATCTAGAGAATTACAACCATTTTAAGACATTTTTTTCATACAAATGTGACCTTGTGAAGTGCAATTGCCCGCTTTTTTGCAAGGGACAAAAAAAGGGGTTTTGTCACTTCAAATGCTAATATCTTGCAATCTACAATGCGGAAGTTTCTGTAATTTTTTCCACATCTTTTTAAACTAGTTTACTACAATATCCTATGTTACATGTGTCCAAAAATGTATTTTTCTTGCAAAAATTGATACTTTTAGAAATGGCAATTTTGGACCGTTTTTGGTAAAAACATAGTCAAAACCTTTAGGGGTTAATCTAGAATATTCTTCTAGAAGCTTCCCTTTACTACATGTTCATGACATCTAATTATCAAATTCAATAGAATTAATTAATTAATTTTGAAAATTTAAAAATTATTTTGTATTTGAAAATTTGAAAATTTAAAATCAAACTTTATCATTTTAGATTTAGAAGTTTAGAAAAACTAAAATTTATAGAGTCTAAAGATTCAAAATCTTAATATTTAAAATTTTATAATTATAAATTTACCACAATTGTCATCAAAAAGGCAATGGAGCAAATATTTTAATTTATAGAGTTTTTGAGTCCACTAGTTTATATGTTAAATAATGAATTTTTTTTGAATAATTTTTTATTTTATAATTTACAAAATTCATAAATTTGAACAATTCACAAATTCATTAATTCATTTTTGAGGCCTTTGAGGTTCAAGATAACTTTTCATGCCACTTTGCACAACTCAACCCCAATCACTTCTTTCTCTTCATCTCATGCCGGTTGTTGACTTTTTTTTTTGTGTCTTGTAGCTTAATCAATAACAAAAAAAATACAAATTACCGTAATACAGTGCACATCTACATTCATTTCTTCCCACACACATTTACTGAATACATTTGTTTGAAAGAAGCACACCTTAATCTTGACAGAGATAAATAATTCCAACCACAGTATACAATTGAGAGTGGATAATGTATACAATAGGTCAAACATTCATCACACATTAGATGATATTTGGGGGTCTTGGAGGGCCGTTTCAGGCATGTTTCCTGATCTGCCCAGATTCAGTGAACGCTGGTACGGGCGTGTCAGAAAAAAAAAAATTCCCAAAAAAAAAAAAAAAAAAAATTGTATTTTACCAAAATATCATTTTAAGCAAAAAAATTTTTTTTTTTTTTTTTTCAAAAAATGACGTGGCAATCGCTTGACTACGTCAGCCAATTGCTGCTGCTGCGTTCCCGCAGTCTGGGAACGCAGCCCCAGCAGGGAAACTCGAAGCCCTCCAAGACCCCCGAATCTCATCTAATGTTTGCCAAGCTTTGAGGTAAAACATAAAAAAGCATCATGCCATGCATATTTGATTTTTTTAAACCAAACTTTGGATTTATTAAATCCAAATTGGTTTAGAAGGATTCCTACGAGGATTCATAAATGATCAATCAACCACCCTAAATAAAGGTGATAAAGGTGTCATACACCACTTGATAGTGGAGATGGAGTTGTATGTAGTGTAGTGAACTTGTTTTTGACTCCCTCTCAAAGAATGAATATTTCCCTTTGGTGTGATTGCTCTAAAAGCATCATCAACGGGGCAGAGTAAAGGGATCACGATTAGGAAATTTGGTGCATAGCACTTCAAATGTAGAAATATATTGATCCAATGCAACCACTGGCCTTTGTTTTTGGTTCCAAAATAACAGAAATTCCTTGCTCAACATGGCAAATTTCAGTTTTATATTGAACCTTGGACCTCCTGCAACAAAGCTATTAAAGCAATGATGGCCACATTTACTCAGTGAAGAGTTGTCAGATTCTGCAAAGGCTATTGGTAGCTTGCTTTGAAAGTGACTCCAAACTAGTGGTCCAATGGCAATTAGTCAAGCAAGGTTGGACCCTTCAAGGCAAGCACCATATTTACATCTTGCTACAATTGCTCAATATTAAATTAATTCTTTGAGCCAGTTTCAATGCCTGCATTGATGATATTATAAAGAATAAGATTTATAGCATCATTCATCAGGGGTTTAGATTTATGATACCTCTGAGAGCCTTTCCACAATACCTTAGCCAATGCATCCACTTCAAATACACAATTAGTGACTCAACCAAGTCATTGAGTTGAGTCTCAAGCTTGATAACCCATGGTGACTTAGAGAAGTTCTCTACACAATCTTAAAAGCGTTGAAACCCCTTAACCTTATAAAGAAGCGGAGGCCAAAAAGTGGTTGATGAATGATAGAAAATTCCTTCTCTTTAAAACAAGAAGTGCATGTGTTCATCTTTGGAATTTTATGCAAATACAGAAGCTTTGCACAATGGTCTAGATTTGATGATACCTTTAACAAACCCGATACAACACCAACAAATACCCCCGGATAGAAAATGGATACTCTCCGGATATAAAGTAGCATAAGCAGTTCTTTCACCCTTTGTATTTTTCATTTGGAAGTGCACAAGTACTTTCAAGTTTCTTACTCCATAGTTTTGAACTGGGCTATGGCAGCCTACAAAGCTTTGGCCGCAGCACTATTGCAATCTATCACAAGATCGTCATCGACCGGATTGCGTTCTATATCGTTACCTTCTTCGTCTAGGGAGCGTTGGTTATTATGCAAAGAGAGAAAAGAGATGGCACAGAGATAGGAGGGGTCTTTCCTTGCCAGGAACTATTGTGATTATTTTATGATAAATCCTAAACCCCAATAGTTCCATTGGTAGTCAATCAGTGATTGAGGTCATTCTCATCCGCTTGAAGAATTTGTTTTGGCTTTTCAAATGTAGCTCCCTATGCAATGCTATGTAACATCCTCTACTTTGAAAAAAACAAAAGTACTCGTTGGAGGTCAAACTACTATGCAAGATTTCCCCTTCCTACACAAAATTCAAAGGATGAACAAGTGCACTTCTATCCTACATAGAAAGATTCTTTGTCATTCCTTGGCCAAAAAACAGCCACGGTGTAGTTTAAGGGTTAAAAGGACGCTGTGGCAATGTAACACATCCCCAAAGATCATTCAATGATTTTGACCGTGAGCAACAACTAGTGTCCATTTCTGAGCATACAGAGAACAGAGTTCCTGATACAGACTTCCCTGATGACCAAGTATTTATGATCAAGGTGACGCTGCGAACCAAATACCGAGGGAGTGAGCGAACATTCATCGTTCATACCAAAATGTAATCTCTTGCTTCAGAAGCGATGGTAAGCTCTGCACAGAGCCTGGTAGTAGAAGCCCCATTAAATATGACAGAATACACCAAACCCTTCGTAAACTCATAGTTTCTCATACTACAAAATTTTACAGTATTTCACTCATAACATTTAGGATGTTTCTCCAATCTTCAGAGGGCCATCTCAGGGTGACAAGGGACTCCTCATATTATATAACCTATCTAAGCCTCTGGCGTCATCCCCTCAGCCTCTTCCCGGATGGATTGGAACAGCACTGATGACAGATACCTTTCTCCAAAGCTGGGAAGAATCACCTGCACAAGGAACCAACAATTACAGAAGGTGCTCGTCAATTGATAAAGAACAATCATACCGTATTTGAATGCCGTAAGTCAGAAAGTACTCGTCGTTGGAAAAGAACAACCATAACGTTATTGAATGCCGTAAATATCAAAACTCTGGAGAAATTCAGGGAGATTAGAAGAGTTTCTTACGCAAATTAATTTCCCCTTGTTTTCTGGCCTCTTGGCAACCTCGATAGCCGCAGCAGTCGCAGCTCCTGAGGAAATTCCAACCTAGCACTCACCAGAACCAGAGTCATGCAACATACAGGAGTGCATTTACTACTACCCGGAATTACTACCGGGATTACTACCGGGATTTACAATCGATCCTTCACAAGCCAGAGATACACCATGTATAAAAAAAATGGTAAATACTTGTCATGCCTCTAATACCACAGCCACAAACCCCAAGGCTCAAAAATCATAGATAAGAAAATAGATAGCGACATGCAAATCACTGCTCTGAAAAAAGTGATTTGCAAGACGACATCAATTTTCCTATCCAAACTGGATTCCAGAGTATTCCAATAGTAAAATGCACTCACCAGCAAACCTTCCTTCAAGGCAAGTTGCTTGGCCATCTCCACGGAATCATTGCTGGATATCTGAAAGTCCAGAAAACCCAGTACAAGCTTAGAACTGCCTAGAACTGTCAATGCAGATGAGTGACATACTGCATGCCATCAAGTCACCTACTGATTTGGGCCATACTCCAAAAAGACAATTGAAGCATCAATGAAGCAGAGAGAAACCTGAATGATTTCGTCAAGAATCTCCACATCCAGAATACCGGGAATGAACCCAGCTCCAATTCCCTGGATCTTGTGAGGCCCTGTCAAAAGAAATAGATTAAATATTGACTTCAGGAAAGTGACGGCCTTCTCGGCACTTAAAAAACTCAAGTCCATCATTACAATTTAAGAGCAGAGCTAATGGCCTGAACACACCAGTATGCAGATGCTCTGATCCGGTGCCATACTTTCTACAAGACTGAAGCTAAGCTACTACATCGTGAGAGAATCGACAAACATATTATCTGCTGCACTAACCATGAATAAATGTTGACTGAAAAGAGGTAACTTGCTAATATGCCCTGTACCTGGCTTGCCTCCTGAAAGAACGCTGCTCTCGGTTGGCTCCACACCAATGATCTGTACAACAATTCAGTCAGTAATGTCCACAAAAACAGGCGTAGGAAAAATTTGCAGACATCAGAGATATTATTAGAAATGCAGAATTTCAAGATGCAACCAGAGACTGAAAATTCAAAACGCTCACTTTAACGTCAGGGTTTTTGCTTTTCAAGTAGCGACCAGCTCCAGTTACAGTTCCACCAGTTCCAATGCCGGAAACAAGAATGTCAATCTTTCCAGCAGTGTCTTCCCAGATCTCAGGCCCGGTAGTCTCAAAATGCACCTACATAACAGAGAACTGAATTAGCACCTCTGAAATCCTTCTAGAGAGCACAAGCTCTTCCTTTGTGGGTTAACGTCATTATGAATAGGAGAAACACCAAAGACTCAAATATAATAACCGCTATAAGTTGTATGAGATACCTTAGGGTTTGCCGGATTCTCAAATTGTTGCAGCATATAGGAATTGGGAGTCTTATTCACAATTTCTTCAGCCTTTTGGACAGCGCCTTTCATTCCCTTCGCGGGGTCGGTAAGAATGAGCTGAGCACCAAAGGCCCTCAACAAGATACGTCGCTCCAAACTCATCGAGGCAGGCATGGTGAGGGTGAGCTTGTAACCTTTGGCAGCAGCAATGAAAGCCAAACCAATACCAGTATTTCCACTGGTTGGCTCCACAAGGGTACTCTGTTTTTTTAACATAACTACGACTTGTTAAGAATATCAATCTGGAATTTAGTTGGAGTACGATGAGAATGCAAGGATTAAAAACTTGCTCAGTACTGTGAGTGTCCCAAGCGTAGCTAGACTCACCTATAGAAGAGAACCCAGGGAGCTAAATCCAAAAACGCTCCATGATACCAAATAGAATCACTTACAACTGATACATTCTACAAATGCACAAATAAAGTAATCCACATAGTAATTACAAATGAAATTCCAACTGCATAAAGCCCGTTACCTTTCCAGGGGTGATTGCACCCTTAGCCTCCGCATCAGCAATCATGCTAAACCCAATCCTGCACATTGAGACAAATAAAATGCCTCAGCAATAAACTCACTTCAATGATTACAAAATATCTAAAATTAAACCTACTTCAGATAATGAACACCAAAAGCTCCAAATCGCATCAACGGGTTGACTCGTATGTCAAAGTGACGACCAACACTTTCACCAACTTCTCAAGATTGCCTTCTCACCAGTTAAATCACTAATTTTGCCACTGAGATTAATAGTTACAAACCAGTAGAAATGGCGGTACTACATGCCAATGAACAAAGATTCGCAATCAGACAGTTCAGGGCCAAGTTTCATCTCACAAGCTTCACACACACAAAAAAAAGAATCTCAAAATCTTCAAATCTTTAGGAAGACTGCATCCACGCTTCACAAACCTACAAGCATCCACTCCCAAAGGCTCCTAAGGCTTGCAGACACAAACCTATCCTTGACACTGCAGCAAGGCTCCATGATCTCCAGCTTGGCCGCAATATTCGCGACACAACCGTCCACGACAGTGTTAAGGTACACCATTGGTGTTTTCCCAATCAACTGCGAAAAAAGTCACAAGCATGATATTAGCATAGTAGAAATAAGCGGACCATCCAATCCAATCCAATTCAACGAAAACCCTCTCCAAACCTCCAAACCTCCAAACCCCCAAACCCCAATTCAATTCAAATCAATTAGGAAAATCCCCACCTGCGTGACGTCCTCGGCGATGTTCATCTCCAGATCCTTCTCCGTCTCGAGGATTGTAGACCGGCTTACCACGCTCAATGTCCTCGTCTTCGTCTTCGTCTTCGTCTTCTTGTTCTCAACCACATGGCGCATTGCGCTGGTCCTTAGGGTAACGCCTGAAATGGCCGAGGAAGAGGATTCCAAGCCCGCGGCCATGTTGAGACGGTGAGCCGAAGAGTCGGCGGCAGCCTTGGTCTTGGGCGAGGCGACGCATCCCAGCGCTGTCACATTTGTGACTTGCCGCAGAGCCGCCATCGCTGCTTGAGAAATTGCAGAGGGAAAGCAAGCCGTGGAATTGCACGAGGTGCAAAAGATTGAGCCAGAGGAAGAACTACTGAAGGCAGGCGCAACTGAAGGCAAGCCGAAATGCTCAAAGGAAATATGCCGCGGCTGCCGCCTTGCCCGCGCTCAGCTGGTACCCAGGAAGGAGGCGTGCCTTCTCAATCCACGAAGCACAAGCCGATGAAGGCTAATTTCCATAGAAGTTACTCTTGAGCAAGGCAAGTACACTTTGTAAAAAAAAGTGCCAGATGTCATCTTCTGATTAATGTGAGGTGACGTGGACCATTGAGAATCTGATGTGGAAATTCAACTTTGGTGAAATGATTATGTGGCATAACCATATAGCATGCTATAGAATGTTCTCCAAATAAGCACTTTTAAGGCCTTTAGAAGGCATTTCATAAGTTCACTATTGCAACCTTGCTTAATAATTGTCCAAATCCTTCACAATAAAATTGGTCACTTTCACATGGGCCATTTATTATATTGGATTGATATTGTAGACCTTTTCATTCACTTATAAGTGTATAGATGGCCCTATAAGTAGCATCAAAACTAATGAGTCCCTCAACACTAAGTCTTTCTTAAAGAAGAAGAGGCATATGAGTCCTTACAACCAATCATATCTAAAAAAATTTACCTCTGTTTGAAACTAGGATTTTTTTCTATTTACACCTACTTAGCTTCCTGAGATTTCCATCCAATTCATCACAAATCAACTACCTACCTTGAAGAAGCTTTGTGTTAACAAGGGACTTGCATTGCAACTCTTGGTTAGGTGCATCATACAAAGGACTCTTGTCTTTTCCAAAATTTTGACCTTACAATTGAAGCTCAATATCTTTTTTTTTTTAGTACTTAAGTCTTTATATGAAATTTTGCACATTTTTACTTTCATCTTTGTACACATATATTATTTCCTTCAATTTCATCAAATTGATCATAACAGAAGGTTGTCATTTGAAGTATCAATTTGGATGAATGAGGAGTTATCTGAATGAGCTATCATCTTACACACTCTATTCAATATCCAAAATACAAACTTTAGAGCGCTTAGGAGTTACTATGATTTTTTTCCCAACATGTTCAACAATGTTCAAGCATGACCTTCCAAACTTATATTTCCCAACATTGACTTGCAATCTTATGAGGACATTTTTTTTTTTCACTGTAGAACTTTGTTTTCTTGGCAACGAACCCATTGCATTAAACTGGAAGGATGTTGGTACATTTGTTGCTTTTTATTAGAACTGGTGAAATTTTGCCCAAAATAAAAGTGCTAAATTTTACGGAGTACTATTGAAGAAAACTCAATGCTAGCAAAAAGAATATATTCAAGGTGAAAATTCAATAATTCATATTTACATCTGCAACATTTTTATAAGAAAAAAATTCAGTCGAATTTCAGCTTATCAAAGGGCCGCTATTTCGATTTTCGACGACTGAAATATTACTGAGTAAGTTAATTCTACCAATTTCCAAAAAAAAATTCTAGTCAGTCGCTATACTAATTTAGAGCCCTGACTAATCGAATAAATCCATACAGCAGTACTCGTAGATTCTCGAAGTTGCGGTAGGCTTGGATATGCCACGTATCTTAGGTTGTTAGCCAATGGCCGAAGAGGGTTTTCTCAAAATAGGCAGATACGTTGGATGTAGTCATGCAAAGCCATGTGTGTGGAAAACGTCCTTCGGGAACATTCAGTTGGCTGCCATTTGGAAGCTGAAATAAAGTCATTGTGTCGCCTTACCCCAATTTTTTTTTTTTTTTTTTAAAACATCTCAAAAATGTACTCCGTACTGTCATATGTAAGGTATCTTGGAGTCTACCCTCATGCCATTGCTGAAATTTTTCAATTTTTTTCCTACACAAAGGTAAGTGTAAGAGACAGTGAGGACATTTGAAATTATATTTTTTGGACCAAGTATGAATTAGTTCTGAATTTTTGAAGTGATCAGTCCACAAAGATCTGTAGGCCACCTCATGACCAACAAAATTTGAATCCAGTATGGTCATCTTCCTACTTCAATGCAGTCACAATATCTTCAAACATGGAAGACCTAAAAAATCAATCTTTACAAAGAATTTTACATTGAAAAGTTGGAAGTAAATTTTCAATGGGGTCATTAGGTGTCTATCATGGGCCATTTGACCGCAATGGGATCTTTTACTACATTCCCTCCGTCTTGAAATAAATCCTAGGTTTCCTAGAAATGGCTAGATTAATGCGTGAATTGCTCCTATTTTCAAGGGATTTTATAAATATTGTAGCTTCTACTAAAAGCCCACTAGGTGTGAAAGAATGGAAATCAACAGTGAAGCAGTGCATGTTGAAAATAGGTGGCAAAAGTGACAAATTTTTTTCCTTTTGAAAACTGCTCTAGTGGTATTAATTTTGATCATTCTTTGAGCAACATTGATGCAATGATGTCCACTGATGTCCTCTATATTATTCAATTTCGACAATGTCTTGTGATTTAACTCAAGAAAATTCTAAACAAAAAATTTGTTGGTAGCAGTAAGTTTCTATATAGTTTTGGAATGAGTTCTTCACCTTTGGTTGGTTAGAAGTTGTGTTTGATTCCCTTTGTAGGGATTGAGTTCCTATTTAATTTTTGGAGCATAAAATCTATAGGTTCTTTTGCTTTAGGGTATTCGAATTAGCTTCAATTGTTTTCCATCAAGTTATGAAGAGCCACTATCAAATTTAATTTGGAACAAGTATAATTAGAAATCCTGAATTTATTTTAGGATAGGGGGAATATTTATTTTTTGAAGTATGTATACAAATACTAATTGCAATTGAGTATAATTGCCATAAATCTCCACCAAGAAATGTCCCATTCATTTTGCAAGGGGGCTATTTCCTATAAGTAATTTCCTCAGGGCACAAGAAATCGCGTAATTGGTGATTACAGATTTTTCATTCATTGATCACATATTTCATCCATTTCTAGATTGGCATTTACATTGGGCAATTTCTTTTGTTGTTGAAAATTCTTAAAATGAAAAAGAATTCTCGTTGATTGCCCTCTGTATAATGTGATCAAATTCATTTTTGGAGGGTCTTTTTAGTAACTAAAAGAAAAGATTTCAACATGCTTCAGTAAAAAAAAAGAGAAAAATCCAATTAGCCTAAATAGTTGGTGTATATGAAGAATTTATTCACCAAAGTTTTCATGATTGATTTGGAAGAGAATTGACTCCTTTAGTAGTTTTGCATACATTACTTGGACATCAATGTATGAAAAATTATGAACTTCTGAGGTAAAAAAATAAAGGAGTATCACAAATTGTGAATACTAGACTTTGTATTTAAGCAATGAACACTTTGTAGTCATAGTCACAATGTCTACATTCTAAACAACAATCTGGAAGTGAGATTTTTTAGATAGAAGTAGTTTTGAGTGTATTTCTCTTATATTATTTAGAAGATATATTCTCCTATTTAAAAAAAAAATTAAAGACAATGAGCTAGACATAGGAATGTTTCCTATGTGTAAGATTTTGACTATTCAAAGTAAGTCAATTAATGCGAGAGTTTGAATAACGTAAGACCTTCACACACTAATTGAAAGAATAATTGATGAATGTAGTTTAACTAGTATGATCATTTAGATGAACTTTAGATTAAATATGGATGAAAGGAAGATGGAAATTGACTCATGATATTTGAGATGTTATGAAAGCCATCCTATTTTGATATCCTTAAAAATATTATGAACTTCCATATGCAAATTCACATATAGTTGCTTTCATAAATACAATTCATAACTTGTCATTGCTAATTGAAAAATTAGATTATTTTCCAACAAATTTTGGACTAATTGAAGTACAAGTAGCACACTTGTGTAAAACTTTTTTCAAAAAATTTAAAATAATCTTTTACTTTAAAAAAATTTAATCAAATCTATTAGTAAAAAATACTTTTAATAAAGTAATTTCTTAAAAATTCTTTAGAAATTTTCTAGAAAGAATTTCATAAACTTTGAATCCTATTAAATAAAATCTTACTAACTAAAATATGACTCCTCATAATTACATTTCCTATATTTCTTTCCAAAAATCTTCCAAAAAATCAGGATAAATAATATATTTATAGTGACAAACAAAATTGAGTACAAATTTGAATTGTTTTCATTCAAACAACCATACTACAAGCATCAATGGACAAAGTCCAAAAGTATATATACAAAAGTTGTAGTGTACAACATCCTAGATGCTACCATGGACGTTTGAAGAAAAAATTACTTGTGATTTGAAAGAAAATCAATTTCAAAGTTAGCCATGTCTAAAACTCAATTTTGTTCAACATGATTGGAATTACTTTTATCTTTTGTCAATTATTTCTTAGAACTCAAAAAAACATACTGTACCTTTGCAAATTGGTATGCATTGTTTCAGATTTTTGTACACAAAAATTGAAGGAAATTGACATTTATAGATTTTAAAATATCAATAGTTTGACAAATATGCAATGATGTTGGTTCTCACAATATTTCTTTTTTTTTTGGAATGGAGAGCAAATGATAGCCTTAGCCATTGTAAAGAGAGTATAGGTTGTAATACAGACCATTGTTACATCTTCATGCCCTGACATTTGAAATATTTGTTGAATAGGGTAATACAATTCAATTTATATTTTACAACTATATAATGCTTTTTTTGGATGGGGTTTTTTGTTTGAAGACTAGAGTTTATGATGTACGTAATTAACATAACAGATTCCAAAGAAATTTAATTATCATTGTCAATATCATCAAAAAATTGCCAACTGCCAAAAATTACACTAGCCCTTTATTAAATTGGCAGTTTTTAAATCACAACTAATTTTTTCTTGAAACTTCCATGGTAATGTGTAGTATGTTGCACACTACAATATATATATATATATATATATATATATATATATATATATATATATACATATACATAATATATACTTTTGGACTTTGTCCATTGATAATTATAGTATGGTTGTTTGAATGAAAACAATTCAAATTGGTATTGAGTTTCGTTTATATATTTTACACTTCTTAAAAGTTATACAATTTTTTGAAGATTTTTGGAGATTTTTGGAGATTTTTGGAAAAAATTATAAAAATAAAAAATATTTGGTGGTCATATTTTGTCATAAATATTTCATTCAGTAAAAATTTAAAACTTGTGAAATTCTTACTATAAAATCTGAAAAATAATTCTCATTCCACTTATTAGAGAATCTTGAGAAATATTTACACTGTATTAAAAGTTTTCTTTTCTAATAAATTTGATTAAAATTTAAGAAATTCAATGTTTTTAAATTAAAAAAACAAATTATTCAACGCAAAGTGTATTACTTGTACAATATTTGGCAACTTTGAATTGTCCACCCTATTTTGCCATGCAAAAGAAAATTGCATAATATATAATATGATTGACATTTTTTGTCTTGTATAATTATTATTCAATTCTTACGCAATTCCAACCAAGAATTTCAAATTTGGATTTTAAAAAATCAAAACTTCATTTTTGGTGAATTATTTCATTTAAAACTCACAATTTTACATGATAATTCATTGAAAAACATTGATGATGAATTTTTTGAATTTGATTGTGGCACTATGTAGGAAACATCCATATGCACATCTTTACTTGAATAAGCTTCTCCAAAAAGTTTTAGAATTTCTTCATAAAGGTTTCAAAAGTTGCGGTGACAATGTCCAAATTTTGAAAAATAGATATTTCTTCATTGTAATTAGATTTTGGCAAAACAACTATAGCTTCGTGGTTAAATGTACAAAATTAATAATATTGTGAAGGTCATATAGCAAAATCTAATTACAATGAAGAAATATCCATTTTTCAAAATTTGGACATTGTCACCACAACATTTGAAACCTTTGTGAAGAAATTCTAAAACTTTTTGGAGATGCTTATTCAAGTAAATATGTGGGTATGGATGTTTCCTACATAGTGACACAATCAAATTTAAAAAATTCATCATTAATATTTTTCAATGAATTATTGTGTAAAATCATTAAAATTTAATGAAACAATTCACCAAAAATGGAGTTTTGATTTTATTATACCCAAATTTGGTCTTCTTGGTTAGAATTGCGTAAGAATTGAATAATAATTATGCAAGACAAAAAATGTTAATCATATGATACACTATGCAATGTTCTTTTGCATGGCAGAATAGGGTGGACGGTTGAGTGTTGACAGGTACTATACAACATGTCCAAACTTTGTTGAAAATCTCTAATTCCTCAATTAGCTATGGTATTATCTAAAAGTGTATGAATCATTTTGAAAACCAAGTTTATTAGTGCAAGTCAGTGTTATTACTGCAGGGTGCACTAATTAAATATGACAAAAAATTTAATTAGTGCACCCTGCAGTAATAAATAACAAATAACAAATTATAATATAACAGTTTAACAGTTTCATACTTAAAAATAAAATATTTATAACCACAACTTCTTTCAAATTAAGATTGAGTGAACCAAAACTTGTTGAAATAAAGTCATTCCTCAATCTAACACAAAACATTATACAAACTGTATTATATAAATCAAGTGCATATACAGCTCCCAAGCAAGCAAAGACTCAATTTGTCATCACAGATGCTTCAAAGCTCCATGATTATTTCAGTCAATAGATTTGCAAGAGCCCGAGCAAAACATCACCGAACAGTAACCAGAGCCATACTAACACAGAAACCGGCATCTCAGGCTTCTCCACAAGATGGAATGACAAAACAAATGCTAAGTTAACACAAGCTAGTCTCACACTACTGATTAACTACTACTTGCTTAGTTGAGCCTTTCCATAGAAAGACTCCTCGATCCTCCTTTTCTCCATTCAAGCAACCTCGCGGCAGAGTGAGAAAATCTCATAAGTAGAAAAACACGGAAACACATGACTAGTAGTGAGCAAATGAGAGACGAGACTCTGAACATTCAAGTGCCATGACCTATAATATATCTTGAGCCTATTCTAATTCTATTTCACTCTCTGGGAGATTTCAATTGAGTGCACCCTCCCCACTGCTGAAGAATGTTATCATTGCAACCAAGACATGAAAAGTTTCATGAACAATACAAGCCACCAAACATAGATGGCAGAAGTGCAAGTAAACTATTGTATATTCACGATGTTTTCTTTTTCTCAAATCCCTGGGGAACTTCCTGATCCCATTTGGAGACATCCACGGATGTCACTTTGGCATCGGAAGGACCAGTGTGACATTGCTGGATTATGTCATCCACGGCATTAGAGGGCCCTGAAAAGACAGCTTCGACAGATCCATCCGGGAGGTTCCGCACCCATCCATTCAAGCCGAGCTTTTGAGCGGCACTTATAGTCCACTTCCGGTAGAAAACACCTTGCACAGTGCCCTTGATCACCGCATTCACCTACACTCTCACAACATCAATCAATCTCAGAGCGAAGCCACAGAATGGAACTCAATCCTGGCAGCGAAGAGTAAAACCGAATGGTATTTTACAATAGGGGATTGCAAGCTTTCTTTGGCACAACATTTTTCTTTGGGGAATAAAAAAAATCCTTTCACTAGAAGCAACTAATCGCTGCATACAATAATCTCATTTCGCCTATATATAAACAGTAGATTATTTTGGAATTAGAGTACAACATCCACCTACAATAAAGTCACAACAATTTTGTAACTTGTTCTGCATGTATGGAATTCCAGAAATAATTCAAATTGAAGTACAGATATCCTAAGTTGTCATCGATCCATTTTGCCTCTCTAAAATCTAAAATGATACATAATTCAACTTACGACTTAGCATATGTTCAAATGTTGGATTGTCATCTACCAATCAAACTTTTAACCTTCATACCTTTTAGATAATTTATCCAAATAACGCATTCTTTGACACTCATTTGTGGTGCTTCTCATGGGTAATTTCTCTTCCGTTTGAGCCCAATAAGACAAAAAAATTAACACAACCATTGTTGCTTCAAGAGATTTCTTTCAATTGCTAACAAGTTCACATCGAAGTTTGATCATACTAATACGAATTAAACGCAGCAATAAGTGGCAATTGTGCATGTCCCTCCCCCATTGTTACCAATAAGCTTATTGCGCGAGGAGACATAATCCTAACTGTGGTGAAGGCATAATCAAAGTTTGGTAAACCCTAATCAGCGGAGAATCGGACATGGAGAGATGGGCTAATCACGTACCGATTTAGAGTCGGAGGCAGCGCTGTGATCGGCCATGCTGGCAGCTAGAGTTCGTGTTGTGGAAACAGCAGTAAAATTACTGCGCAGCTTCTGAGTTATATTATGTCGTTGGTGGTGGTTGTCGTTGTTGGATAAGAACAAGCTCAACTCCTTCCGAATGGGAACCACCCTGCAACTCCACAACCCGCCTGCCTTCTTTTCCCTGAAGCAGTGTGTTGAAAAGAAGTGAAAATTTTTCAGTGCCACTCCTAAAGCACAAATCATCCCAACACCCTCTGCTCTGTGCAGGAATCACATGCTCCTTTTCCCTGAGAGACGCTCCACCAAATTTCACATCAAAGAATAGCAAGCAGATGTGATGCAAACTAAGTTAATGAATGTGAAGTTCAATATCTTGAGAATACAGTAGTGGAGGACGGAGCGTGCATTGCACAAGAAATGGGGATAAGCTGGCATTTGGCGGCCTCTCTTTACACTTGTTGCCAAGTGGAAGCGTGGCATCTCTCCCGCAGCGCCATCTGTAACCGTCGCATTCACTTTCCTTTCTTTTCATTGGAAAGAAAAAAGAAAAAGAGCCCCATCATAAGAGATACCGGAAGTGCCAGGACTTGGTCCTGGCTATAGCCGGTTAGAATTACGCATTGCGAGCGGAGGTGCAAACGAATCATGCATTTTTCAGTCTCCGGCAAGTGTCCTGTTACTATTTGAACCTCGTTTTTGAGTTTCCCGCAAAGCATTTCGTGACATTGTGGCGTTGTGGCATCGAGTGAGGCGGGCTTTGATGTACGGTTGTTGAAATTGGCAGGCTTGAAGTTGTAGTAATGGTCATGGCTTCCGCAATAGCAACGCAACAGGGCATGTCTGCCTCCTCATTCCTCTGCCCCAGTAGCATTTCGAACCAGGTTGAATTACCGACCCGCGCACCGTCAACCTTGGTGGTATGTCAGCGAGACAGCTTGGAGCGGAGGACTGCTGCTGCTGCTCATGTCTCCCGAAGGTAAGCATTTGACCAAATTGCCCAAGTCAAGTCGGACGATGCAAATGAATACTCCATTGCATTTGCTTTCCGCAAGCTTGTTGTTTCTTTAGTGGTGTCAGATCTCGCAATTCCTGCTCTGCCATTTGCCCGAATTGGGTCATAGCACAATTCCTCGTTCTTCCAAGTACTAGTCCTGTCGTTCAATTTTGAATCGCCTTCTTTCGGAGGCAAGCTCTGACATCCCCTAATGAGAATTAAGCTTATCAAACCGTAATTATGTCTTCGTATACTTTGGGAGTAGTAAAACGCAAGGGTTGTGATTTTTGATTGCAATGCCTGTTTAGCCAGCCACACAATCACTTGTGGGTTGTGATAGCTATTGTTAGCTGTTGCACTTCAATTCTAGAATAATCTATGACACAAAGGAGTCAAAGATAAGCTTGCATAGCCTTTTGAGTTTTTCCAGATAAAGGATGATTTTATCACCCGTAGAACATTATGTGTCCAAGGAGATTGACAACCCCTAATTGTCGAGACTGTGCCCTAATTTGCCAGCTAACTCCCTGTGCAGGGTTTTGGCAGTGGCATCTGTCTCAGCAGCAGCAGCAGCTTTGGGCGTGTTCTCTCAGCCCGAAGCTGCTCAAGCCAAGCGCAACAAGCCACCACCTGAAGAGAAGAAGAAGTTGGAGCCAGAGGACAAGTCCCTCGGTGTCAACGAGCAAAGGGCGCTTGCCAATGCCCGTCGCAAAGATGCCATGAAAGCCTCAGTCGAAGCTGCAATAGCCAAGGCTAAGTCCATTTCATCTCCCCAAAGTGAGTGAACCCATGGCATCGCCGACTGTAATATGCGTACAGCTTTGGCTCTTGGTTGCACACCCCTCATTGATCTTCCGCCATGATTCTTTAGATGTGATGTACTTCTAGAACTGAAATCTCAAGTTCAGCTTTTGTGCTTCAAAATGCATAAATCATCTGGTTCTTTTCTCGATCTTTGCAATGTGCTCTTTGCAATGCTCTCTTTTCGTAGCTTTGAAGATGTTGATCGCTGTTGGGTGCGTCTTGGAGATGTTGCTATAAATTCATTGTGACACAACTTGTCCTCCAGTGCTGGCAATACACGAGTTTTGGCAATAGCATGACAGTGACTGAAATGGTATTTAGCTTTTGAACATTGTGCCAGAGTCTAAGCCTGGGTGACCAAACTGTGGACTGCACTAGAACATGTAGATTATGTATTAAATAACCGACGAGCCGCGGTAGCGGCAAGTAGGTTATCGGACATAACCGGTTGTTCACTTTTCAGTCACAACCTTTGATCTCCGTGATCCAAGGGTGTAGGAAGCAAGTTGAGAGGAGAGAAGGTTATGAGTTGCAACTTGTAATGGCAATGGTGATGGGTTGCCAATGGGACGGTGCCACGTGAGTGTTGAAAACTCAACAACCGGTTATGAATAGTCTATTCTTCTATTTGTTTAGAGCAATTGGTGAAAAATGTAGATTAGGAACTTGAGGGTATGTCAATATGGTGCATTGAAACGCTATCAAGATAATTTGGTGCCAACCTCCATGCCAACTCTATATCAAAGTGATTGGAAAAATGACCCTGAAATGACCTCTTTTGTGAAAATGGCATCGAACAGGAATGGCCCAATTTTTACTGATATACTCTCGAGCACATGGATGCTATAGTGTATAGTGTGGCAATTGAAAATGACACAGCTAGTGTTGAGCGGCAAATTAAGCGGCAATTCACATGTATTTTGGTCAACTCTTTTGTGGAAAAGGAAAGATGTATAATAGGTGGTTAAGGTAAAATTACATAGCTTTCCACTATGGATCTTATAGGGGGACTATTCTTGCCCTTTAAGATGCTAATATGGTCCTATTAACCCTAAAAGGACACCATGGATACTAAGTGTTTGATGGATTATAGAGAATCTTTCTATGCAAGATAAGAAGTGTAAATATTCATCCTTGAAAATTTGTGGGAGAAGGGAGGCCTTGTATGGGAATCTGACCTCTAATAATTTATCTTTCTTTCTTAAACAAATGATTCACCTAGTACCAAAAGGGATGATTTTTTTAATGACTAGCAGGTCCTTCTAGAATGAATTCCCTACATGGTTTCATTAGCAATCCAAATGTGTTCCTTAGTGATTGTAGAATAATGAATAAACCTTTTGCTATATGTCAAAGCTCCATGGTAATGCTCATTGATTCAAAAGTCATAAAATGGTGACCAAATTCCAAGCCAATTTTAAATTTGAAGCCCCAATTCCAACCATTTGAATCCCAATTCTACATTGTGAGCAACTTCTATTAAATTAGGATGCCAGAGGGGTCTATACTAAAAGGACAAATTAAGATGTAGACTACAACATCAAGAACTTCAAGCTTGCAAGTTTAGTGCCATGATGGTGCATTGAAATGCTATTAAGTTAATTTGGTGCCAACCATTGTACTAACTTTGATAGGATATAAATAACACCATAATCTCTTCTTTACTATCACATGCACCATCGTAGCACCATACTAATCTTCTAGGACCAATTTTTCTGATGAACAAGTTTGCTTACCTTACCATTATTTATGAAATCTATGTCTTGAAACCATTAAACCATTGTACAAGGGAAAAGTTGCCTTTGTTGAAAAATAATGGCAATGCTATAAAGAATGTCGTATTGGCATTGATTTTGAGAATAATGAAAATGTCTTTTAGAGAGGATATTTTGAATAAATTTATTTTTCTAGTATGTTGAAGGGTTAATAAACCATCTTGCAATATACAAAATGCGTTGGAACCGAACATCTATCTTTTGTAAAGTATTTTTTTTGTTTATAAGCATTATTTTCTACATTCAATTTGTTATTTTCCCTATTAGGATAGCTAATCTAAATGCAATTTGTACTTAAACATTACCAAGAACAATAACAAAAAATAAAGGTACAATGATTTATCCTATTCCTGTTGTAAAAATAATCTACTAAAGGTGTACAAATGTGTTTATCTCATATTTCAAATAGAAAAAGTTAAAATGATATCTAATCATCTTCAGATAATCAAATTAAAAAATAAATGACACAAATTTTTGGCCCTAAATATAAAGATAATTCAATGTAGCATTGTAGTCTATGTAACAATCTTGAATAACTCACTTAATGCCCATTATTTACAAAGCATTATATAAAACAAAAATTCATATACTTTTTGCACTCCATTTAAATATCCCTTCAATTTTTTTCTCAACCAAATGGTAACAACACTTATCTACACAACTATTATACCCCCCCTAAGTCAATTCAGCACTTGTGTATTAAATAGTTTCACTTGGAATTCAAATGAGATGTCATTTTTAATTTCAATTTATTTCCATTCTAACTTTAGCATTTCAATTTCCATGAAAAACTAAAAACCTTCAAATAAATAACCCTCTTCTATCATTTCTATCACTCTACCAATAATATATAATTAATCCCAATGTTGATCTATAGATGGGTTTTTTTTAACAAAATGTCAATTTTCATTGCTATATTCATTTGGGAACTTTAAAATGTAAAAGTTATGAGATTAAATTGCACAAAGTTAATAAATTAGAATTACACAAGTTGATTCATTCAATGCAAGCCCCACACAATGCTTGAGGATTATGTTGTTTTAGTGTAGAGTCATTTAACTTTAAAAATTCACCAAATATGCAAGTTTTATTTCTATCCTTATCATTTTACAATTAATTTATCAGATCTATAAAGTTATCAGTATAACATAATTATATAAACACTGATTTTTTTCATTATTTATATTCAAAGCTTTACACCGCTCCATGTGCACTGAATTTGTTAACAATAGAAAAACTAGGGCCATTTGTTGATTTTATTGCTTTGTAAAGTATAATACACATCTAATAACCCCTAAAGCCCCAAGGTCATTTTTTTTGGTCAAAAACGACTCAAAAGTGTCGGTTCTACTGTGTTCATCTAAGAAAAGAGAAAAAATAATTATTTTTAGAATCTAACCGTAGCATATTGTACTCAACTTATCTCTTATCATGTGGTAAAAATTTCATAAAGTTTGACTATACAAATTAGAAGATATTAGCATTCAAAGTTGGAAAATTTTGATATTTTGAACACGGACTTGCAATTTCAGATGACTTTGACCGCCATTTGTAAAAAAAATTTGCACTACAAAATTTGCCCTTAATTTTTTTTATGTTGAATAATTGAGTTGAGAATCTAGGAAAAAATTTCCAAAAAAATATACTTGATTTTCATTCTTTAAGAGATTGTTAATAGAAGTAGGTCCAAGATTGAACAAGAAACTAAATCAACAATAGCTCTAAGATGGGATTAAAACACTATAAGCCCAAAGGTGAGATTGTTTTAGCAAGTAAACTTAGCCTTTTCAAACATTTTTTTTTGAAAAAATTGTAAAAATTTCATTCAAAAATGAGTCCTACAGGTTATTTTTTCAAGAAGATGCTCTAATTGCCCCAAAAATAAGATTGTCCATTCTTTCACATAACAAATCCAAATGGAATGAATCAAAGCTTCCCATATAGATAAAAATACAATCTATGAGAAAATAATCTTAAAATTTAATTTTGATTATTAGTAAATCTGTTGCTGAGTTTTTGACAAGTTAGGCACATACTACACTAACGCACTTTCATAGGTAACTCTGACTTAGTTGTGAAGAAGTTACAAGAATTCAATTGTTACAGGAATTACTAAAATCACCCTCCAAGTGGCTGGTTAACAAGTCATGGGTGGGGCTTACCGTACCACCCGGCTTGCAAAGTGGATGGTGCTGCATTTTGCAAGCCAAAAATCCACCTGCATTTTGCTCTGAAGAGGCCCTAATAGCCCATGTCTAGACTCTTCCAATTCTGCTCAATGAAGAGATTACTTTCTTGCTCACTACTTCCTCCTACTTTGGGCACTTTTTGGGACATGTGTCATGGTCTCAGGAGTCCCATTAAAAAAAAATTTGTGTGAGAAGATTTTTGCTCACCACATTGAAAAAAAAGGACCTTTTGTGCCATAACTTTTGCTCCCGGGCACCGATTGAGATAAAATTATATTCCCATAAAGCTAATGTATATTTCTATCTTCACAAAAAGTTTCAAAAAATAATGATGAATATTGAGCCATAGTAGTCTACCCAAAATCCATTTTGTCCCCCGAGGAGACAATGGGATTTTAGGGATTAAAATACATCAACATTTTGTGATAGGTTGTGACTTCTTGTACATTAACCCCTAAAAGACAAATTGAGTTTTTTGGCTACATAATGATTTTGGACAGGTTGGTGTGAATGACGATCTACATATTTTAGGTCAAAATTTTAATAGAAGGTGTGGACAAGGAGTATCTTTTATATGCACTAAATTTAAAAGTCAAATAGAAGTCAAAAGATATGATCTAATATGGTTTTTTATTAGTAAATGGGTAGTCCGAGCAGATAAAAAAATAATACTTTATCATAAATAACAAACTACAATTGGGTTTGTAGATTTATATATATGTGGGAAGCTTTTTTTTTTTTTTTTTTTTCGAACAAATAGAAGACCCATAGCATTAAAAAAAAACACCAAGTACAAAACGGCCAAGCCAAGGCTGGACAATGAAGAGAGAATGAGCTAAAAAAAAAAAAAAAAAAATAGAGAAAATATGTGGAAAGCTTTGAATCATTCTGTTTTAGTCAATGAGATGAAAATTATGAAGAGTCTTAGTTTGTGGGCAGTTATGGTTTCTCTGCTCTAAAATAGACTTTAAAGTTGTTTATTTAACTCAATTTTCAATATTTTTGGAAAAAATAAAATCATAGGATGTACATTGTTTATTACAACATTATAAACATTGGGATTCACATTTTTCAATTCCATAATTAAATTCTTAACAATTTAGTGTTTTGAATCATTCTCTACTTCTTTCTATGTATGATTTTCCCCTATATATTGTACGATTCCAAATGATCTAAAATTTTTCAAGTATGTAACCAACTTGCCTTGAAGAATGATTCCAAAGAAGCACCACCATTTTGGACTTTTTCCATACAAATGTGAGCTTGAGAAGTGCAGCTGCCTTGTTTTCCGCAGGGCCAAGAAAATAATTTCTGTGAATTCAAAAGCTAATATCTTGCAATATACACCGTGGAAATTTTTGAAATTTCTTCCACATGTTCTCAAATCAGCATAGTATAAGATCCTACAGTTATAGGTGTCTAAAAATGTTTGCTTTTTTCTAAAATTTGGTACTTGTATTAGAAATGGTAGTTTTGAAGTGTTTTTGGTGAAAACATAGTTAGGGACATGACTATGTTCTCACAAAAAACACTTGAAAACTGCCATTTTTAGTACAAATATCCAATTGTTGAAAAAAAACTTTTTGTGACACATGTTACCGTAGGATCTTGTAGTATGCTGACTTGAAAACATATTTTAAAAATTTTAGGAATTTCCACTGCGTGGGTTGCAAGATAGAAGCATTCAAATTCATTAAAATCATTTTTTTTGGCCCTGTGAAAAACAGGGCAGCAACACTTCACAAGCTCACTTTTCAATGAAAAAATGTCCAAAATGATGGTGCTTCTTTGGATTTTTTTTCCTAAGCAAGTTGGTTACATGCTTGAAAATTTTCACTTCATTTGGAATTGTACAACATACATGAAAAAAATAGTAAGTAGATAGTAGTAGAGAATGATTCAGAATACAAAATTGTCAAAAATTTAATTATGGAATTGAAAAATGCTAATCCCAATGGTGGCGATGTTGTAATAAATCATCCACATCCTAGGATTTTAATTTTTTCAAAAGATATTGAAAATTGAGTAAAGTAAAGGACTTCAAAGTTTATTTTAGAGTAGAGAATCCATAACTGCCCGCAAACTTAAATCTTCATAACTTTGGACTCATTTTTCAAAATGGGATGATTCAAAGCTTTTTACCTACATATAACTCTAGAAAATCAATTTCAGATTTTTGTTTTTGAAAAAAGTGATTTTTTTAATGCGCCCGGACTGCCCAGTTACGAAAAAAGTAACATATTAGGCCATAACTTTTGACTCGTATTTCCAAATGTCATGAAATTTGGTGCATATGAAAGATATTCCTTGCCCCCACCTTTTGTTAAAATTTTAGCCAAAAATATAGAAATCTCTAGTCATACGTACCTGCCCAAAAATTCTATACGGCCAAAAAAACGCATGTTGGTCCTTTAGGGGTTAATTTAGGGTTTCAAGGTTAAACAACGTCTATACCACCTTTGTAATAGGTTCTAATTGGATGAAAGGTAGCATTGAAGAAAATAAAAGTTACGTATATGTAGCACCTAATTTAACCTTGGAAGGATGATGTTGACCTAAAAAGTTTGATGGATGACTTCACTATTAACTGTAGAATCAAAGAGTGCACCTACTATCTAGTCCAATAATGGGAGTATTTTGGTAACTACCTTTGTTATAGGTGGCCGTATCCTTCGAAGTTTTAATTAATCCTTGAAGGACCTTGAGGCTGAAAGTGGTCGATGGATGATTTCATTGTTTACTGGTGAAACAAAAAATGCACCTATTGGTCCAATAATCGGAGCAATTTTGGTAACTACCTTGGTCATAGGGGGTTGTGTCTATTAAGAAATCGGATAGAATGTCACTGCAAGATCTTGTAGTTCACATTGAAAGTGAGCATTTCAAAAAAATTCAGATTATTTGACCATGCAATCTGGTATATATCTAAAGTTAAAGTTTTATTTGAATCAATGAAAAAACTAGGCAACGCACTTTGAAGGAGTATATCTTAGTGAGAAATTTTTAAAATGATGACTTCTTTGTGCTCAATGAAAGACAAAACAATTGAAAATGCTCATGTAAAATTTCACAACACTTTGGTCATTTTGCAAGTTTTGGTGGAGCTTCCAATGCATAGTTGTCATTGAAATGAAAGTAGTGTTTGTAAGAAAAAACAAAAATGGGCACACTTGTCTTCTCCTTGAGCTTCTAGGATGTGACCTTTTTGAGGTGGGCAACAATTGCATTGGTTGACTGACTTTTTAGTCCATGCCCAAAGTCACTAGAAGAAAACCTTGCTGCTCTGAACACAATCTACATGACATTTTTTGTTTTTTAGATTATAGAAAATGAAAACATCATGTAGATTGTGTTGAGAGCAGCAAGGTTTTCTTCTAGTGATTGAATTCCAAATAGGGAACTTTAAAAATTTCTACAAAACAAAATGCAACTCGGAATTTGATGAAACTACCACCATTAGATTTACAATGCAGTCTATTTTCTAGAAAAAAATTTGTTGAAGGAAAACTCAATATTTGAGAACAAAGCAACTCAAAAAAGAGGGGCAGTGACTAGAAAATGGTCAATTGGGTCATTTTGGATTAAAGGATTAAAATACATTATAAACTTTGTCACATGGCAACAAAATATCCATTTTGCTCTCCTACAAGATAGAAACACCCACTACACTAAAAATGATATTTAGTGTTGGCAATATTAATTACGAACCTTGACACTAAATATCATAAGTAAGTAACAGTAAATCTAATTTCTAACACTAAATATGCTCTATGGTAAATCTGAAATCTGAAAAGGTTTACATTTAGTGTTAGAACACGTTAAAAAAATGAACATGTTAAAAAAATGAACTAAATCCGCTACAATTCAGATTTAGTATTGTGGCTGGTAGGGGGGTAAAACACTAAATGTCATACTGCACTAAATATCATTTTTAGTATAGTGCACCTATTCCCACTCCAATACCCTAGACTGTTCCTAAATCTGTCCCTAGACTTCCCATTAATGTACCTTTGAAATGCTTAATTTTAATTCACAGACGCATTTGGAGTCACTTGTTGGTTGGACGGAGGTAATTGGCGGGACTCTTGGAGCCAATAAAGAGGAAGCAAAGGAATATTCTTAGCGTGCTAAGAATATTTACCTCCGAAGGTGGATGTTGAGGGTGAATAATCAATAGCACGCTAAGAATATTCCAACCAAAGGAAGCCAACCCTACACCGCCACGGCATGAATATTCATTGTTCACCACGGCTCTAAAGCTGTTGTGACTATCCCTACTATCTGGCACTCGTTACAATACCAAGCAATGTAAGAAGTACATTATGCTCTATAATTTCAAGTTTATCCTTAAGTGAGTCAGCATCAAAGTGTTTAACGGTACTCACTAGTCACCTCATGCCATGTCAGCGCCCTCATTCGCCACCACCGCAAACCCTCAAATTCTATCTCCCACGTCATGCGCCCCCCATTGGGTGGGCCTCTCCACTCTCCAGGTGTCGCTCACCCACTTCACTCGAAGCTCCTTCCCGCCACCACCCAGTCCCCTTCATAACCAACCTTCATCGCTCTCCACCACCAAACTATCCTTCTTCCAATCTTCGATACAGTAGTTTGAACCGACCCATTTATGTTACCGAGCAGGCACATTCAAGCTGTTTTTGATACACTTCTTACAGATCGGAGCGGAGCTGCTTCTCATTCTTCGTTTTGGTGGAGCGGTCCATTTTCTTCAGGTAGAATTGCAATTAGGTTTTCAATTTCTGGATTCTGGTTCTGTTTTGGCAAAGTTTTGATCGAGTGGTTTAATACAGTGATTTCGGCAGGTGGGTTGGAAGTTTAACGCAAGTTGAGTGTGGAGTGAGTTGGGTTTGTAATTGTGGGTCTGATTGGAATTCTCTGTGCTTTTGGGTTTTACAGGAAGCTAGGAGACTTGTTGATCGAGAGAGAGGGTGATTTGATTTGATCGTCCACCATGGTTTGCTGTTTAGTCTGCGATGAGTCGAAGAAGGTGATCGACAGCCGCCCTGCTAATGGCGTGTGTAGGAACTGTGGCGGACCCCTTAGCGCTATGCGAGTGCGCAGCATGTTCCGCTTCTGCTTCATTCCGGTCTGCTGCTCCAACAAGAACTGCATCATTTGTACTCGATGCGGGATGTAGTATAGGAAACACTTCTAATTAAGCAGTCCTCAACTCATTTTTGGAAAAGGAAAGATACATAATAGGCGGTTAGAGCATCCCCACCAGGGAGTTCCGTTTCCCTAAAATTTTAGGGAGAGGACCTCAGATGCGGATGGAGATATAGGAAGTTCACCGCACCAACCTTTTTGTAAAATCTGGATCCGTAAATATCCGTAAATTATACAGAATTCTGTAAAACTCTCACCGAGTCTAGAGGTTCTGTATAGAGAATTCGCGAGGTCTCGTCTGTGTAAAGTGAAGGTTTGACTGTTTTGAGACTTCCAGTTTAGGGGTAGAGAACAGGTGGTAGAAATGGTCTTAAGGTAAAATTACATAGCTTTCTACTATGGATCCTAGAGGGCACTATTCTTGCTCTTTAAGATTCTAATATGGTCCTATTAATCCTAAAAGGACACCATGTATACTAAGAGCATCCCCACCAGGGAGTTCCGTTTCCCTAAAAGTTTAGGGAAGAAGACCTGGGATGCAGATAGGGATGCAGAAAGTTCATAGCACCAAGCTTTTTCTAAATTCTGTATCCGTAAATTATACAGAATTCTGTAAAACTCTCACCGAATCCTGTATCCAGAGGCTCATTTACAGAACTCGCGAGGTCTCATCTGCATAAAGTCAAGGTTGACTGCTTTGAGACTTCAAGTTTAGGGATAGAGAACAGATTGGTGGGGATGCTCTAAGAGCATTCCCACCGGGAGTTCCGTTTCCCTAAAAGTATAGGGAAGAGGACCTGAGATGCAGACAGGGATACAGAAATCTCATCGCACCAACCTTTTTCTAAATCCTATATCCGTAAGTTATACAGAATTCTGTAAAACTCTCACGAATTTTGTATCCAGAGGCTCATTTAGAGAACTCGCGAGGTTTCATCTGCATAAAGTCAAGGTTGACTGCTTTGAGACTTCAAGTTTAGGGATAGAGAACAAATTGGTGGGGATGCTCTAAGCGTTTGATGGATTATAGAGAATCTTTCTATGGAAGATAAGTGTAAATGTTCATCCTTGAAAATTTGTGTGAAAAAGGGAGGCCTTCTATGGGAGTTTGACTTCTAATAAATTCTCTTTTTTTCTTAAGAATATGATTTACACGATACCAAAAGGGATAATTTTCTTAATGACTAGTTGGTATTTTTGAAATTAATTTCCTATGTGGTTTTATTAGCAATCCAAATGTCTTCTTTAGTGATTGCGGAATAATGAGTAAACCTTTTGCTATATGTCAAAGCTCCACGGTGATGTTCATTGATTCAAAATTCATAAAATGGTCACCAAATTCCATACCCATTTTAACCCCTAAAAGACCAACATGCGTTTTTTAGCAAAATATAAATTTTGGGTAGATACGTGTGATTGGAGATTTGCATATTTTGGGCTGAATTTTTTATAGAAGGTGGGGACGAGGAATATCTTTCATATGCACCAAATTTCATGACATATGGAAATACGAGTCAAAAGTTATGGCTGAATATGTTGTTTGTTTTCAAACTCGGGCAGTCTGGGCAAATAAAAAAAATCGCTTTTTTCAAAAATAAAAATTTGAAACTGGTTATTAGATTTATATATACATGGAAAGCTTTGAATCATTCTATTTTGATCAATGAGTCAAACGTTACAAGGTCTTTTAGTTTGTGAGCAGTTATGGATTGTCTACTCTAAAATAAACTTTGAAGTTGTTTATTTCACTCAATTTTCAATATTTTTCAAAAAAAATAATATTATAAGATGTAGATTGTTTATTACAACATTACAACCATTGGAATTGGCATTTTTCAATTCCATAATTAACTTCTTAACAATTTAGTGTTTTGAACCATTCTCTACTTCATTCTACTTACTATTTTTTTCCTATATGTTGTACAGTTTCAAATAATCTAAAAATTTTCAAGCATGTAGCCAACTTGCCTTGAAGAATGAATCTAAAGAAGCACAGCACTTTTAGAATTTTTTTCACAATAATCTGCCCTTGTGAAGTGTAGCTGCTTGTTTTTTTGCAGGGCCAAAAAAAAGACATTTGCCACTTCAAACGCTAATGTCTTCCAATCTACATAATGAAAATTTCTAAAAAATTTCTACACATTCTCAAACCAGAGTAGTATAAGATCCTACGTTTACATGTGTCCAAAAATGATATTTTTCAAAAATTTGGTACTTCTTCTAGAAATGGTAGTTTGGGAGCATTTTTGGTGAGAATATAGTCAAGGAACTTTAGGGATTAAAACCTTAATCCCCAATTCCAACCATTTGAACCCCAATCCCACATTGTATGCAACTTCTATTACATTAGGATGCAAAAGGGGTCCATACTAAGGGGACAATTTGGGATGTAGACTACAGCAAGTTTGCTTCCCTTACCATTATCTGCATATCTATGTCATGAAACCATTGAACCATTATATAAGTGAAAAGTTGCCTTTGTTGAGAATAATAAGGGCAATCTTATAAAGAATGTGGCATTTGCATTAATTTCAAGAATAATGAAAATTTCTTTTAGAGAGGATATTTTGTATAAACACTACAAGAGAATGGGGTGTTTTAAGTGAATTTTTAAGTATAGTCCTAGACATAAGGTTTTAAGTAATGACCTTTAAGGCAATTTTCAGCAAAATTTTACTAGAAAGATATGTATTTCTAGTAAAATTTTGCTGAAAATTGCCTTGAAAGGTCATTACTTAAAATCTTATATCTAGGAATATACTTAAAAACTCACTTAAAACATCCCATTCTCTTGTAGTGAAATTTATTTCTCTAATATGTTGAAGGATTATTAAATCATCTTGTAATATTCAAATGCGTTTGAACCAAATATCTATTTTTTGTATTTTTTTTCCCTTATAAGCATTATTTTTCCCATTCAATTTTTTATTGTCACTACTCAAAATGCAACTTGTACTTAAACATTACCAATTCAATAACAACAACAGAAAATAAAAGTACAATGATTTATTCTATTCCTATTGTGAAAGTAATCTACCAAAGATGTACAAGTGTGGTTATATTATATTTAACGTACAAAAAGCTAAAATATTATTTACTCATTTTTAAATAATAATATTAAAAAATAAATCAAATTTTTGGGCCTCAATATAAAGATAATTCAATGTAGCATTGTAGTCTATGTAACAATCTTGAATAACTCATTTAATGCCCATCATTTACAAAGCATTATATAAAACAAAATTTCATATACTTTCTTCATTCCATTTATATATCCCTTTAATATTTTTTCTCAACCAAATGGTAACAACACTTATCTACACAACTATTATACCCCCCCTAAGTCAATTCAGCACTTGTGTATTAAAATAGTTTCACTTGGACTTCAAATGAGATGTCATTTTTAATTTCAATTTATTTCAGTACTAACTTTAACCCCTAAAGGACCAACATGCGTTTTTTGGCCGTATAGAAATTTTGGGCAGGTACGTATGATTAGAGATATCCATATTTGAGGCTGAAATTTTAAAAGAGGGTGGGGGCAAGGAATATCTTCATGTGTACCAAGTTTCATGACATTTCGAAATACGAGTCAAAAGTTGTGACCTGATATGTTACTTTTTTTCGTAACCGGGCAGTTTGGGCAGATAAAAAAAAATCATTTTTTCCTGAATTTTTTTTTTGAAATTGGTTCTCTACATTTATATATACTTAAAAATCTTTGAGTTACTCCATTTCAATCAATGAGCCAAAAGTTATGAGGGTTTTTGGTTTGCGGGCAGTTACGGATTCTCTACTCTAAAAAAAACTTTGAAGTCGTTTATTTAACTCAATTTTCAATATTTTTGGAAAAAAATAAAATCCTAGGATGTAGATTGATTATTACAACATTACAACCGTTGGGATTGGCGTTTTTAAATTCCATGATTAAATTTTTAACAATTTAGTATTTTGTGTCATTTTCTACTTCTTTCTACTTACTATTTTTTTCCTATATGTTATACAATTCCAAATGATGTGAAATTTTTCATGCATATAGACAACTTGGTTAGGAAACTGAATTTAAAGAAGCACAACCTATATCGGCATTTTTTCATTGAAAAGTGAGCTTGCAAAGTGCAGCTGCCCGGTTTTTCGCAGGATTGAAAAAATGGTTTTCAAGACTTTGAATGCTTATATCTTATGATCCACACGGTGGAATTTTCTGAAATTTTTACCACATGTTTTCAAAATATCATACTACAAGATCCTATGGTTACATGTGTCAAAAATTGTTTTTTTCCAAAAATTTGGTAGTTGTATTAGAAATGGCAGTTTTGGAGCGTTTTTGGTGATTACATAGTCGTGAACTTTAGGGGTTAACATTTCAAATTTCATGAAAAATGAAAACCTTCAAATAAATAACCCTCTTCTATCATTTCTATCACTATAACTGCCACAAACAAATAATTAATCCCAATGCTGATCTATAGATGGGATTTTTTTAACTAAATGTCAATTTCATTGTTATATTCATTTGGAAACTTTAAAATGTAAAAATTATGAGATTCAATTGAACAAATTTAATAAATTAAAATAACACAAGTTGATTCAATTAATGCAAGCTCCACACAATGCTTAAGGATTATGTAGTTTCAATGTAGAGTCATTTAATTTTAAAAATTCACCAAACATGCAAGTTTTATTTCTGACACTATCATTTTAAAATTAATTTATCAAATCTACAATGTTATCAGTATCACATAAATATATGAACATTGATTTTTTTTCATTATTTATATTCAAAGCTTTACACCGCTATATATGCACTGAATTTGTTAACAATACAGAAGCTAGGGCCATTTGTTGATTTTTATTGTTTTGTAAAGTATAATACACATCTATTTAAAACATCAACATTTTGTGATAGGTCGCGACTTCTTGAATATTAACCCTAAACGAGCAGACTGAGTTTTTTTTGGCTACACAGCGACTTTGGACAGGTTGGTGTGAGTGACAATCTACATATTTTAGATCAAAATTTTAATAGAGGACGTGGATGAAGAATATCTTTCATGTGCACTAAATTTCATGACATTTGGAAATAGAAGTTAACCCCTAAAGGCCCAAGTGTCCGTTCAACGGACAAGTGGGATTTTGGGCAGGTACCTACGGGCTGAAATTTTGTCCTGATTTTTTGAAACTTTTTTAGAAGATAGAAAAACTGATAAGCTTTGTGGGAGTATATTTTTTTTCAATCGGTGCCCGGGAAAAAAAGTTATGCCCAAATAAGCTCAAAATAAGGGAGAGCGGGCAGCAAAAAATATTTTGCAAATTTTTTTTTTTTTGAGTTTTTTTGAGTTTTTTTTCCCATAGATTATATTTTTGTCTATCTGGAAAGCTTTGATTCATTTCATTTGGATTTGTTATGAGAAAGTTATGGACATTCTTGTTTTTTGGGCAGTTAGAGCATCTTTTTGAAAAAAATAACTTGTAGGACTCATTTTTGAATGTAATTTTTCAAATTTTTCAAATTTTTTTTTTTGGCGTGGTTTAATTTACTTGCTAGAACAATCTCACCATTGGGATTAGTGCATTTTAATTCCATCTAAAATATATGAATATTTTAGATTTTCCTTCTATCTCGTACCTACAGTGACAGACGAAACCGAGTACTTTTGTGAAACGTTTTGATTCAAACTACCATACCATAAGCATCAATGGATAAAACCCAAAAGCGTACACATGAAAGTTGTAGAGCACGACATACATCACGTTACCATGGAAGTTTGAAGAAAAAATTAGTTGTGATTTGAAAGAAAATTAATTCCAAAGTTTGCTATGTCAAAAACTCGGTTTTGTTCAACATAGTTTGGCTTTACTTTATCTTTTGTCAATTTTTTCTTAAAACTCCTAAAAAACTTTTTGTACCTTAGCATGTTGGTATACATCAATTTTGATTGTTGTATACAAAAATTGAAGGAAATTCACATTTATAGAATTAAAAATATTAACAATTCAACAAACATGCAAATGATGTTGATTCTCACAAAATTTGAATTTTTTTGTGGAATTGAGAGCATGGGGTTTCATTAGCCATGGTAAAGAAAGTATAGGTTGAAAAATAGACCACTTTTATATCTAAATGCCCTTGTATATGAAATATTTGTTGAATTGGGCAATGTGTACAATTTATATTTTACAATTGTATAATGCATTTTTAAATTCAACTTTTGTGTTCAAAGAATAGAGTTCACGATGCATATAATTCATCCAAAGAATTTCAAAAAAATCCATCATCATTGTCTGTATCATCCAAAAACTACGAATTTTCAAAATTTACACTGACATTCAAAAAATTCGTAGTTTTTGGATGATACAGACAATGATGATGGATTTTTTTGAAATTCTTTGGATGAATTATATGCATCGTGAACTCTATTCTTTGAACACAAAAGTTGAATTTAAAAATGCATTATACAATTGTAAAATATAAATTGTACACATTGCCCAATTCAACAAATATTTCATATACAAGGGCATTTAGATATAAAAGTGGTCTATTTTTCAACCTATACTTTCTTTACCATGGCTAATGAAACCCCATGCTCTCAATTCCACAAAAAAATTCAAATTTTGTGAGAATCAACATCATTTGCATGTTTGTTGAATTGTTAATATTTTTAATTCTATAAATGTGAATTTCCTTCAATTTTTGTATACAACAATCAAAATTGATGTATACCAACATGCTAAGGTACAAAAAGTTTTTTAGGAGTTTTAAGAAAAAATTGACAAAAGATAAAGTAAAGCCAAACTATGTTGAACAAAACCGAGTTTTTGACATAGCAAACTTTGGAATTAATTTTCTTTCAAATCACAACTAATTTTTTCTTCAAACTTCCATGGTAACGTGATGTATGTCGTGCTCTACAACTTTCATGTGTACGCTTTTGGGTTTTATCCATTGATGCTTATGGTATGGTAGTTTGAATCAAAACGTTTCACAAAAGTACTCGGTTTCGTCTGTCACTGTAATTCTACTTAACAATTTTTTTAATAATGAAAATTAAGTTTTTTTTAATTTCTTTTTTTGGTAGATTGTCAACTCAATTCTCCACTATAAGCATTTAAAGCTCAAAACTCTGTAGTGCAAAAATTTTAAGCTAAAAATGTTCAAAGTCAAAAAATCCAATCCCACAATGTGCTGAAAACTTTGTTTTTTCCACTTTAAACGTAGATATCTTGCAATCTATGCGGTCAAAAATTCTGAAATTTTTTCCACACATTCTTACACTAGTTAGGTGTAAGATCCTATGGTTAGATGTGCAAAAAAAACATTTTTAATTTTTTCTTCACTCTTTGTTAAAAAATGGCAGTTTTGGGTGGTTTTTGGCAGAAAAAAGGCCTTGGGCCTTTAGGGGTTAAAAGATATGGCCTAATATGTTTTTTTATTTGTAAACTAGCGGTTGGCGCTTGCTATGCTACGCATTCATCATTAGAATTTTATTAGAATTTTTATGTATTAAATAAAATGCAGAACAAAAATTTCAATAAATCTTCAAATAAAAATTACTAAAATCTTTGTATAATTTTGTTTATAAGTAAGCATATATTGAAATGTACAATAGAAATTTATTGAATGATGAATGAAATATATGCAATGGTGAATACTATAAAAGATACACATTTTTTGTATTGCATTCAAAAGTTGACTCAATTATTTTGAACAATGGCAATTCAAAAAACTTGGTGAATTGAAAAGAAAAACTTGTAAATTTCAAAAACTTCATGAACAACTTAATTGTTGTGAAATCCAAAATTGCTTCAATTGAATAAATTTCTCAAATGATTTGGTAGTAGCAATAGAATTTTGAAATCATAAAAGCTGTAAAAGTGATACTACAGAGGTGATTGCACACTACTACTCTATTTCTGTAATGTAACATTGTGTGAAAATATTATTTTTATGTATGCATGATTGAAAATATTTTTACAAAATACTAAAATTAATTATTTCAAAAACTTATTGAAATCATTATCATGCATTCTATTCAAATATATCGAAATTTTACTAATATGTGATACAATGAATGCGTAGCATAGCAAGCATGAGCCCCTATTATTATTTGTAGCATTGTGATATTATAGAGGGAGTTTTAATTTTAGTACTATGATGATGGACAGTCCAGGCAGATAAAAAAGTTTATTTTTTTCAAAATAAAAAATTGAAATTGACTTTGTAGACTTATATATACGTGGAAAGCTTTGAATCATTCCATTTTGATCAATGAGAGGAAAGTTATGAAGAGTCTTAGTTTGTGTGCAGTGATACCACATGTAACGTGGTCCTGACCACGTAACGTCCCGCGCCCCTTCTAGAATGCAGCTAACTCTTCAAACTTGCACGCCCAGCACACAGATTAGTTTCTAGCACTTAGTACTAGCACAACGAGTTTCTCTGCTCTAAAATAGACTTTGAAGTTGTTTATTCAACTCAATTTTCAATATTTTTGGAAAAAATAAAATCATAGGACGTACATGGATTATTACAACATTACAACCATTGGGATTCATTTGGTCTTTTTCAATTTCATAATTAAATTCTTAACAATCTAGTGTTTTGAATCATTCTTTGCTTCTTTCAATTCTATATATTGTGTTTTTCCTATATGTTGTACAATTCCAAATGATCTAAAGTTTTTCAAGATGTAACCAACTTGCCTTGAAGAATGAATCCAAAGAAGCACCACCAACATGGACTTTTTCCAATACAAATGTGAGCTTGAGAAGTGCAACTGCCTTATTTTTTGCAGGGCCAAGAAAAAGATTTATATAAATTCAAAAGCTAATATCTTGCAATATACATGGTGGATATTTTTGAAATTTTTTCCACATATCTTAAGTCAGCATAGTACAAAATCCTACAGTTATAGGTGTCCAAAAATGTTTTTTTTTTTTTTTTTTTTTGAAATTGGTACTTGTATAGAAATGGCAGTTTTGGAGCGTTTTTGGTGAGAACATAGTTAGGGAACTTTAAGGGTTAAACAATGTCTATACCACCTTTCTAATAGGTTCTAATTGGATGAAAGCTAGCTTTGAAGAACATAGAAGTTATGTACATGTAGCACCTAACTTGACCTTGGAAGGATGATGTTGACCTAAAAAGTTTGATGGATGACTGCACTATTAACTATAGAATCAAAGAATGCACCTACTAGTCCAATAATAAGAGTATTTTGATAACTACCTTTGTTATAGGGGGCTGTATTCTTCCAAGGTTTAATTAATCCTTGAAGATCCGTGACGCTGAAAGTAGTCGATGGATGCTTTTATTGTTTACTGGTGAAACAAAAAATGCACCTATTGGTCCAATAATTGGAGCAACTGGTAACTACATTAGTCATGGGAGGTTGTGTCTCTTAAGGAATTAGATAGAATGTAACTATAGGATCTTGTAGTTCACATTGAAAGTGAGCACTTCAAAAATTTCAGATTATTTGACCACACAGTTTAATGTATATCTAAAGTTAAAATTTTATTTGAATCAATGAAAAAACTAGGCAACGCACTTTGAAGGAGCATATTTGGGTGATTTTTTTTTGAAATGATGACTTTTTTTGTACTCAATGAAAGATAAGACAATTGAAAATGCTCATGTAAAATTTCGCAACATTTTGGTCATTTTGCAAGTTTTGGTGGAGCTTCTAATGCATAGTTGTCATTGAAATGGAAGTAGCATTTGTAAGAAAAAATAAGACTGGGCACACTTGTCTTCTCCTTGAGCTCCTAGGTTGTGACCTTTTTGAAGTGGGCAACAATTGCATTGGTTGGCTGACGTTTTGGACCATGCCCAAATTCAATACAATAAAACCTTGTTGCTCTGAACACAATCTACATGACATTTCTATTTTATGTTATAGAATATGAAAACGTCATGTAGATTGTATTGAGAGCAACAAGGTTTTCTTCTAGTGAATGACCCCAAAAAGCGAACTTTAAAAAATTACACTAGGCAGAGTGCAACTCGAAATTTGATGAAAGTACATCCATTGGAATTATAATTGCAGTGTATTTTCTAGGAAAACAAATTATTGAATTCAAAGGAGAACTCAAAAGTTGAGAACAAGGCAGCTCAAAAAAGAGCGGCAACGACTAGAAAATGGTCACTTGGGTCATTACGGATTAAAGGATTAAAAATACATTATAAACTTTGTCACATGGCAACAAAACATCCATTTTGTTCTGCTATAATGTAGAAACACCCATTAGCACACTTGTTCCCATTCCAATACCCTAGACTATCCCTAAATCTGTTCCTAAACTTCCCATTAATGTGCCCTTGAAATGCTAAATTTTAATTCGCAAATGCATTTGAAGGACACATATCTAGCTCTCATTTGTTGTCTTATAATTTTTGCAGATTTCAGTTTTGGGTCCACCTATGTGACAGTTTCAGTGGTCTAGGAAGTTGCCACTTTGAAAAATCATAGAAATTACATAATACAAACACAAAATTTAATACGGAATAATTTTTTTTGAATATTCATGATTTTCACTTGCTACTACTACTGAAATATTATTTTTAGGAAAAGGTGCCTCCAATTATACTGAATTGCTTAACCCCTAAAGGACTAGGGTGATTTTTCTATCAAAAAACATTCAAAACTGTCATTTCTATTGCAAAGAGAAAAGAGCTTTAAAAAAAATTCATTTGCATATCCAATCGTAGGATCTTATACTTTACTAGTATATGAATACGTGGAAGAAATTTCAGAAACTTTGACTATGTAGATTGCAAGATATATGCATTTAAAGGGAAGAAAATAAGTTTTTTTGCACCTTTCTTGACTAGATTTTTTGGCTTTGAATCTTTTTAGTTCAAATTTTTTGCACTATTGATTATGGTTTTCTACTTATTTATGTTAATTGGTTGAGTTGAAAATCTACCAAAAAAATTTAGGAAAAAAATCACTTAATCTTCAATCATGAACAAATTGTTAAGTAGAGATAGGTTCAAGATTGAAGAAAAAACTAAATTGCTAATAGCTTTTAGATGGAATTGAATCACAATAATCCCAACGGTGAGATTGTTCTAGCAAGTAAATCTAACCCTTTCTAATAACTTTTTTAGAAAAATTTCAAAAGTTGCATTCGAAACTAAGTTTTACAAGTTATTTTTTCAAGAAAAGTCTTAGATTGCCCAAAAAACTAAGATTGTCCATAATTTTCTCATTATTGGTCCAAATTGAATGAAACAAAGCTTTACATGTAGACAAAAATATAATCTTTGAGGAAAAATTTTGAAAAAAAGATATTTTGACTTTCTGTGATTTTTTTTTGTATTGCCCGCCAAACTCCATTTTTGCTTATTGTACCATAACTTTTTCTCCTGGGCATCAATCAAAATAAAAATTATATATTCACAAAGCTCTCGCAAAAGTACACAACCTTAAAAATTCCCAAACAGTATCACTAAAAATTGAGACAGTAGGAACCTACCCGGATCCAAATTGTCCCCCGAGGAGACAAACGGTCCTTTAGGGGTTAATATTGACGATTTTTTTTTTTTTTTGCCTTAGTCAAACTTGCATGGTTGACCCAAACAATGCAACTAACTACATTAGGGGTAGTCACAACAGGTTTAGAGCCGCGGTGAACAATGAATATTCATGCCGTGGCAGTGTAGGATTGGCTTCCTTTGGTTGGAATATTCTTAGCGTGACATTGATTGTTCACCCTCAACATCCACCTTCGGAGGTGAAGGTTGAGGGTAAACAATCAATAGTACGCTAAAAATATGCCTTTGCTTCTTCTTTATTGGCTCCAAGAGTCCTGCCAATTACCTCCGTCCAACCAACGAGTGACTCCAATATCCATTATTCATTGTTCTAACGAGTCGACAAAGAGGGTGGTCACAGCATGTTCACAAAACGTGTCTTCTCATTGGTTCCACGAAACACTCTACAATATTGAATATTCATTGTTCACAACGGCTCCAAACCTGCTGTGACTACCCCTATTAAAGACTTCCGAGGCCCAATCATGGATAGTAGGCAGCAACTCCCCAGCCGACCTAGCAACATTCGTCGCACCCTCGCCTTGGCAGACGGCGAGCGTTGTTGGTACTCACTAGTCACTAGTCACCACATGACATGTCACCGCCCTCGTTCGCCACCACCGCAAACCCGCAAAAACTATCTCCCACGTCATGCGCCCCCCATTGGGTGGGCCTCTCCACTCTCCAGGTGGCGCACACCCGCCTCACTCGAAGCTTCTTCCCGCCACCGTCGATGCCAACACCAAGTCCTCTTCATAACCAACCTTCATCGCGCACTCCACCACCAAACAATCTTTCTTCCAATCTTCGATACAGTAGTTTGAACGGACCCATTTACGTTAACGAGCAGGCACATTCAAGCTTTTTTTGAGACACTTCTTACAGATCGGAGCTCCTTCTCAGTCTTCGTTTTGGTGGAGCGGTCCATTTTCTTCAGGTAGAACTGCAATTAGGGTTTTCAAGTTCTGGATTCTGGTTCTGTTTTGGCAAAGTTTTGATAGAGTGGGTGGGATACAGTACAGTGATTGTTACGGTAGGGTGGTTGGTGGAAGTTTAACGTGAGTTGGGTTTGAAATTTTGGGTCTAATTGGAGTACTCTGTGCTTTGGGTTTTACAGGAAGCTAGGGGACTTGTTGATCGTGAGAGAGTGATTTGATTTGATCGTCCACCATGGTTTGCTGTTTAGTCTGCGATGAGTCGAAGAAGGTGGTCGGCAGTCAGCCTACCAATGGCGTGTGTAGGAACTGCGGCGGACCCATTAGCGCTGTGCGAGTGCGCAGCATGTTCCGCCTCTGCTTCATTCCGGTCTGCTGCTCCAACAAGAACCGCAGCATTTGTTCTCGATGCGGGACGCAGTCCTGAAGCTCGAGTATTTTGAGCGTGGACTTGGATGTTTCTTTCTTGATTATTATTTTTTTTTTCTTGTGTACAGATCTAGAGTTGTGTACTACAAGAAATGTGATTAAGCTAAGATGGCCGACAGTATTCTGGTCGGCGTGTATAGGTGGTTACCGCCAATTTTTAGTATATGGTGAAGCATTGCGTGGAAAAGACCCTTCGCCTTGGAACGAGGCTGAGTTTTTAGAGCGATATGGTAAATAAATGTTGCTCTCGTAGGTGTGGGCTAAATGTTTAAGCACAGTTCGATTTCTTGTCACATCTTATTTGTGACTTTGTAAGAACTGTCCCTGAGGGTAATGAATTGAAAGTCGATTTTTGAAGCTTCAGCGAGATTGTTTCGTACTCATCCATCATGCTCTTCATGTATCAATCTGTATCTTCACCGCTTCCAAAGATCATTTTGAAAATTTTATGTTACTACTCCGTTGAACTTTTCAGTCGTTTTAAGAACCGGCTCAATTCCTACAAAAATTGTTAGTATGCGGTTTGACTAAAGCTACCATTAATTGACAGCTTCCATGATCATATTCTCTATAACAACCCTTTCGTCAAATTGTTCATGCAAGCTCCAATTTCACCACGTGGCATACACAGTTCTGCTTGAACTTAATTAATATTTTGAGTTGTAGATTGAATTTTAGATCCTCGCATACTGTTGATTTAGGTTAAGTTTCAAGCTACCTAATCTTTGAAAACTGTATTCCGAGAATTTATTCGATTCAGGTTTCTACATTTTTCGTGTTACTGTAGTAACCCATGAATCGACAAACAGCCTTGCCTGCTCCTGTGCATAGTAGTGCTAGGTTTGGTTATTCGCCTGAGACACAAATTGATGTATATCTCCTGCGAAGGCTGATGGGTAGATGAGTGCCAGGGGGAGTATACCATTCTCGGGCCTTTAGCTAAGAGCATCTGTGGAATTCGTTTTTATCAATTTAAGATGGAGTATCTGATATGAGGCTCATGGAGTTTCACGATATAGATCTGTATTTCTTGCGTGAAGCTACATCTGGCAGCTTGCTATCTAGACCTGCACGCGTTGCCTTGGTATTGCATTACTTCCTCGGTTGGCGCAACTCCATATGTTAAGAAAATCAATGCAAACCCGATCCTTAATACGATAGGTTTAACCGTTTATGATATGTCTGTAATCTCTGAAACCCTTCCTGGATCCACAGTGTTTTTACCGTTTACCTCAAATTTACTAGAGCTAGGGTGTCGACAACTGCGCAGAGCGGAGCTGGTGCAATTAGGGCCTCTTCACACTATGGTTGTCCAAGTCGAGAGGCCGTGGGACTATGCAGTATGATTGGTGGAACCGACGGACTCTCGACTTGGACAGCCATAGTGTGAAGAGGCCCTTAATTCTCTAAATCTGTGGGTGCTTTTCATCGACAATTTGAGAAAAATACTGAAAAATGTTACTAACATTTTGATAAAAGATATGATAAACATAAAAATTGGAGTAATTAAGCCAGTCTCTAAACCCTTACAAGTTCATAGAAAACTATTTAACGGATTTTTTGTAAAATTAAAAAATATACCTTTACTTGCACTGCAGGGAAATTGTGCAATGTACGGAGCCCTGGAATATTGCGGCCCTATCATGAAGGGAGTCGGCCCAAAATTATGGATGAAAAGGTGTGCTCTTCGTTTTTGCAGTTTCATAGAAAGTTATTCATCAAGACATTTTAACCTTACAGTCCCTTCGAGTAAAGGGAACTAGTCAAAAGCTATTAGAAGAGAAAAGATTTGTAAATTCTCACTCATACATTCAACAAAAACAAATGAATCCTCTGATACTTTCAACTTTTAACTTGCATGGGACATTTTCTAGACATGGCACAATAATCACACCCTTGCATATTATTGTTGTGATTTTCCACCTGAACCATTAGTTGACGTCACAATGAGTATTCATTCATCCAAGCAGTTGAGTAGGAAGAAGGGTTAACAAGGATTACGTGTATTTGCAACAAACAGCCCCAACTGAAAACTCTTGATGGCAAAAGGTCGAGTACATCAACAAAAGAACCTCACTCTCAACTATACATAAATTGGAATTGAAGAACCCAGAATTTTGTAATACCCATTCCAGTATCAATCAGAGTGTACATAGCTTGGTGGGAGGAAGGTCCCTCTCTTCAAGCCTTGCAGGAACTAGAATCCTTGCAATATCCTCCACAACACTTCTGATAAACTTGATGCAAATATCTCCCAAACCAGTGAATGGTATGCACTCACACTGTTTTTCATTTCCGAGATTTGCTCAAACTAGCTATTTGAGTCCCCGCTCTCAACACTTCACTACTTCCTATAAACCATCGACATATGCGCGAAGTACTAGACAAAACCAGGCGGATTTCATAAAAAAAAATTAAGTCACTTGCAGTCATTCTAAGCGCTCTCAAGTCATTGAGCGCAACTCTAAACTTGCTGACCACAATATTGCATCATACGGCCTGGAGCGATTGATCATGTGCAAGTACCCATTCTACCACTCTACTCAGTTCGCTCAGCCTCGAATGCACTGGAGCTATGAGAATGCCTTCCAACTTCTTTTTGCGCAACAGGCTCCCCTTGAGTCGTATCATACTCACTATCAACAACTGTCAACACGGACGAACAAGATTCGATCTTCAGATACTTAAAAAAACGAACATTCAATCTGAAACATCTGAATGTCAAGCTAATTTCAAGCTAATAACCACAGGGAACCTGGACCGATTCACTGGGCAGTGAGTGGTACAAAAAGAGGGGTGAATGTGGAGTGAATTTTTTCTTAATAAGGAAAGTCAAGGTCAACACTTGCCACTTGCCTTGTTTGGACAAAATTCACTCCACATTCACCCCTCTTTTTGTACCACTCACTGCCCAGTGAATTGGTCCAGGTTCCCTGTTAACTGTCATTTTTTCAGATCATTTCGCAAGCATTTGGGGACTCCATGGCTTGGCCCTGGAGGATACTATCGTTCTGGAACTGATCTTTTCCTAAACTGTTTGCAGCAGCAATTCATCTCTTCCAGTACACTTAGTTGACCTTCAATTAGCAAGTTGGGTTTAAGCATGACTTGGCAAAATGTTTGTGGCTGCTCATCTTTAACTGGAAATGGGGTTAATTACCGTCACTTATAGTCACATAGAACGGTCAACAACCCCTACTTTAAAATTGCGTAGGAAATTCATATATAGTATAAACAATTTGATCTCGGCTGTAGTATCGTGGAAAGTGAGCTCTCCACAACTCTACATTGATCTCTCAAAGAAGCCGAAAGCGTCTTTCTTCATATTGTTTGAAATGCTTAGAGTGACGCGAATAGAATCCTCCAGCAGAAAGGCAAATGTGCACTATTAGAGGGGAAGGATTACGGAAGAGTTCACTTACAAGCATCGGCATTCTGATCCCGCTCCGCGGTTGCACCCCGTTGCATCTCCATCTTGTCATGCTTCTTTTTCAAGATGGCTTTCACCGTCTCTCCGTACCTCTCTCCATAGCCCATATCCGACGCTCGAGTGGCGTACCCAATACCGTAAGACTCCTCCATGTCGTCCCTGCAGCAAAAACAAAGTATTGTTGAGTATGTAGGGTCTCCAGACAAAGTTCAAAACTGCGTTTCATCCAAAGGTGCAGCAGTCTACTTGGCTCAGAATCAGCAACCATATCGGGTCACCACTTTGACAGCTCCGGGACATGAGTTCCATTGCCTCCATATCCTTCCCGGCCCAGCTGGGTTGCAATGCTTACCACATTGTGAAAGGAAATTTGAATGGTAATTTACATTGTGGATGCTCAGTAACTCATACACGGCTTATACAACTCAGCAAGTACCATCACATTCTGTAGCAAATTAAAATTGCTCAAACTCATGTGCTGACCCACTCTTAACAGAGCACACACTGAACAGCTGGTTCTTACAATTCACACTAAAAGCAATCAATCGGTGTTCGCGGCTTCCGAAAAACACGGTACATTGTAATGAGATTTGAAAATTAGTAAGCATAACCTACACGCAATTGAGGTCCCCAGTCATGAGCATGGCGCATGAACAAAACCTAACCTTCGAACTAACATGAGCCAGCACTTAAGGTTTGCTGCACTAAGGCTTCTGCAACAAATTCAAGGAAAATTCTTGGATTTCCAGTGCACACGAGTGGGTGCAACTAGACCTGTAAGCCTTGCGCGTATCGGGATGGCTGGCGGACGCGATCTCGTCTTCGTCTTCCGACTCCACCTCCACTTTCGGGTTCTGACCAGCGACTTGCTCGATTTGCTCCCCTGCTCGGGTCACCATATGGCCTTTCCACGCCACTGCGAATCCTCGCGCATAGTGCAATTTCAGAGACATATCGCCATACCGGCCACCCAAGTGGCTAAACAAACTGGTCCGCGGCGCAACAGCCATCAATGCTTTCTGCATGGCGACAGTGAATTGGTACCGGTAAGGCCAGTGTTCGAACGGCTCGATCTCGATGGACCCATGAATAATTTACCATTCCCCAGCTCGATCCAGAATCACTGCAATCGCGACGAAGAGGAACTTTTGGAAATGCAAAAGAGGTTGACAGAAAAATGGGCTCCAAGGAAGATGGGTTCCAAGGGAAATCGGCTCTGGAAGAAAAGAGGCGCAATTGGAAAGTGAAGGTGGCCATGGGTGGGACTGTGGGAGGCAGAAGGGAATGCAGGGGTGTCGATGCCACGTGGCACTGACCTTAGAACCCAAGTGGAATGCAACAGCCCAGGTGGCTGTATTGGCGTTCCCAACCAGGCCGGTCCACACTCGGCAGAATGTCAGAACCACCCATAGTCCACCACTTAACCCCTAAATGATGGACCCATGCACTGCCCATCACTCAATTTGCTGCCATGTTGCAACTAAGGTAAAAGATCCCATTGCAGTCAGAATTAGGAGTGTGCCTACATGCCATTGCTGAAATTTTTCAAATTTTTTCCCACACAAAGATAAGTGTGAGAGACAGTGAGGGCATTTGAAATTATATTTTTTGGACTAAGTATGAATTAGTTCTGAATTTTTGAAGTGATCAGCCCATAGGAGTTTGTAGGCTACTTCATGACCAACAAAATCTGAATCCAATAGTCACAACATTTTCAAACATGGAAGACCTAAAAAGTCAATTTTTACAAAGAGTTTTACACTGAAAAGTTGGAAGTACCTATTGAGGTCACTAATTACTCCATAACTACCATGTAAGGCATTGATTGTGGTCTAAAAAACCACAATGGGGTCATTAGATGTCCATCATGGGTCATTTGACCGCAATGGGGTCATTTACCTTAGATAGGTATGAAAAAATTTATATTTATTTTTCAGAGATGAAATTACATGTTTTCTGTACTTCACAAAAAATTTAGATTTTTTGGTGGAAATTTGATTTTTTGAGAATTTTTGAGGAAAAAGTGAAGAAAAATAACATCAAAAGAAATTAATTTCAAAAAATCTGAAAATTTGACCATGTGTGGATATTACAATGACAAACATCATGATTAGTGTAAACTCAATGTCATTTTATAATTAGAAAATAATAGTAATATATCCAAAAGTTCAAATTGCAATATAATATTCAATATTAGGAATTTCAAAGTTCAAATTGAAGTAGAAACTAGACTAGATGACCTTTATTTTGTTAGTTATGTTCAAACTCAAAAAATATTTTTTTTGTGGAGAAATTTTAGATTTAAAGCAAGGAGCAACAATTTTCTAAAATATATTAAAATAGCATATTTTGTGATCCGTTTTTTTACTAACTTCTCAATTATGTGAAGACAAACACTCGCAAGACTACAAACACAATTGGATACTCTTCATAACCCAACATGAAAAGGCAACAAGAAAAATCCAAATGAAAAATACTTTCAAATTCTTTGCAGTTGATTACATTGTCATCTGAACGCCACAGAATAGCACTGGTGGCATTCCTGGGTTAAATTTTCTTTGCGTAACGTAGAATACAATCGACTATTTTTCTTTTGCATGGGGGAGGCAACCCATTTTTGATCACTTAAGGAATTACACATATCTACATGGTGGATTTCTTCAATGGGGAGATTTTTTTGGGTGCAAAAATAGAGTTCATAAGGTTTCCATAATTTTCCAAATTTTTATTTCTCAAAATGTATTTACTATGAATTTTTTGGTTGAAGATTCTATTTGACCCATTCTGGTCATAGGTACTTTCATATTTCCAACCAAGGGCTGGTTGCAAAATCCATCAAGGGTTGGTTGCAATATTGAGATTCTTGGAGGCAATTATAATGTGCCACAATTGCCTCGGGAACCATGCCATAACTAATCAATGTTCATCTCCTCCTTCACGGGAAGTAAACAATATATATGGCATTGTTTCAATTAAATCAAAACTCCATTTTTTGTGATTTTTTTATTTAATTTTTGTGGTTTTACATGATAATTCATACTGATGAATCTTTAAATTTGATTGTGAAGATACGTAGGAAACATCCATATGCACATCTTTCCTTCAACAAGCATTTTCAAAGAAGTTTTACAATTCCCTCTATACAAATTTCAATGTTGGCATGACAATACCCTAACTTTGGAAAATATATAGTTCTTTTATTATAATTAGATTTTGGCAAAATATTTTTATCATTACACTCAAATATACAAAATAGATATAATGTGAGTTTATAAAAATAGGTATTGTCTACTTCTTGATTATTAGTCACGCTAGAGAGCTAATGTATACAACCCCGACCCCGACCCCGACATAGAGGTCTCAATAGCGGTTTAGTTTTGGGAGGTGACACTATAATGGGTCCTTTCCAAATTATTAGATATAGGAGAATGTTCTATATACTAAAATTTCAATGAGGAGGGTGGAGGCTAACGGAGAGGCCTTATTTTGTAGTCATGATTTTCAATGAGTAGAGCCTTCTCCATATATGAAGCATCAATAAAAAATTCTTCATTGATTTGAAAGAAAGAATTTTTCTATAATCCTTAGTTCCAAGGTTATTGTAAAACTACAAATTCCCTTCTCATCCTAAAATTTAATTGGGAAATTTTTGAAAATGCTTTATGGTTGAGTGAGTATCACCCTCAAAAATGGAATTTTAAGAATAATAAAGTCATTTTACACTCATATAATGTAAAGTATGGAAGAAACATTATTTTACAATTCATTCACCGAAATGCAAAAATATCATATTACTTTGAAATGTAATTCTTTTGGAAGAATTTTAGCCAACTTCATCCATGCAAAATAGAGAATATGTGCAAAACATTTCAATATTGCTGTCTTGAATCCCAATTCTAGGAAAAGATGCCATAAATCAAATCTCAATTATGAAAGGATGTTTTTACTAATGGAAGGACTTGCGTATAATAAGTACAAGATGTAGTCTAATTGAAGCATCTTAACCTCTACAGTCCCATTGTTCCCTAGGGACAAAGTGGATTTTGGGCACGTTCCTATGGTCTCAGTACTTGCTGTAATTTTTTGATTTTTTTATGAAAATAGAAAGATACATTGGTTTTTTGGGAATATAATTTTTATTTCAATTGGTCAATGGGAGAGAAAGTTATGGCACAATAAGTCCAAATTTCAGTTCGGCGGACTAAAAAAAATCCCAACAAAAGTTAGAACAAAAGATTTTAATAATTTATTTTTCATAGATTGTATTTTGTCTACAAGGAAAACTTTGATTCATTCCATTTGACTTTGTCATGTGAAAGTTATAGACAATTTTATTTTTCAGGCAATCAAAGCATTTTCTAGAAAAAATAACTTAAAGGATTCATTTTTAAATTCAATTTTTCCAATTTTTCAAAAAGAAAGTTCCACAAGGTTAAAAGTTCTTCCTAGAACAATGTCACTATTGAGATAAGTGTGCTTCATTCCATCTTAGAGCTATTAATGGTTTAGTTTCCTTTTCAATCTTGAATCTATTTTTCTGTTTAATAAATTTTTAATAAGTAAAAATTAAGTTGTTGTTTTTTGAATATTTTTCTTTGACTTTCAATTCAATTCTTCAACATAAAAAATTAGAAATTCAAAATCAATATAGCAAAAATTTTAAACTAAAAAGAGTTAGAGGCAAAAAATCTAGTCGAACAAGGTGTAAAGAAACTTATTTTTTTCACTTTAATCCCTCAAGGACCAATTGAAGTCTTTTTTCTTGCCAAAAAACACTCAAAATTGTCATTTCTATAGCAAAGAGTAAAAAAATTTAAAATTGTTCTTTTTGCACATATAATTGTAGGATCTTATCTAACTAGTATAAAAATGTGTGGAACTTTTTTAGAAATTTTGACCGTAGAGATTGCAAGATATCTGCGTTTAAAGTGAAAAAAACAAGTTTTTAGTACATTGTAGGACTAGATTATTTGACTTTGAACTTTCTTAATTTTAATTTTTTGCACTACAAATTTTTGAGCTTTAAATCTTCATGGTGGAGAACTGAATTGAGAGTATAGGAAAGAAAATTCAATAAAACTTAATTTTCTTTCTTTAAATTTTTTTAAAATAGAAGTAGGTACAAGATAGAAGGAAAATCTAAATTAATAATTCTCTAAGATGGAAGTAGAATGCACCAATGGTAAGATTGCAAATTAACTAAACCATGTGGAATTTTTTTTTGTTGAAAAATTGTAAAAATTGCATTCAGAATTGAATCCTACACGTTATTTTTTTAGGAAGATGCTCTGAATTGCTTCCAAAACAAGATTGTCTATAACTTTCTCATAACAAATCCAAATGGAATGAATCAAAGCTTTCATGTAGAAAAAAAATAAAATCTATGAGAGAATTTTTTTTTAAAATTTCAATTCTTAAATTTTTTTTTTTGCTGCCCCCTTTCTCCTATTTTGAGCTTATTTGGGCAAAACTTCTTTTTCCGGGCACCAATTGAGAAAAAATTATATTTGCACAAAGCTAATAAAATTTTCTATCTTTTAAAAAGTTTCAACAAAACAAAACAAAAGTTCAATCCGTAGGTACCTACCCAAAATTTCCATTTGTCTTCCAAAGGAACAATGGTCCTTAAGGGAGTAAATGCAAATATCTTACAATCTACGCAATCAAAGTTTCTAAAATTTCTTCCACACATTCTTACTCTAGTCTTGTACAAAATCCTATGGTTAGATATGCAAAAGAAATATTTAAAAATTTTGTTTGCCCTTTGCAATAGGTATGGCAATATTAAATGTTTTTTTTATGGAAAAATGACCTTGCAAGACTGTAGGGGTTAAATATATGAGTCCTTACAAGACATTTTGCTTATACCAAACAACTTAGAATTGGTCCATTATACTCATGCACTTATGCATTTAACCCCTAAAGGACCGAGGCCCTTTTTTTGCCAAAAAGCATTCAAAACTGCCATTTCTATAGCAAAAAGTAAAAAAATTTGAAAAATGTTTTCTTTTTACATCTAACCATAGGATCTTACACCTGACTAGTATGAGAGTGTGTGGAAAAAATTTCAGAACTTTTGGCCACACGGGTTGCAAGATATCTGCGTTTAAAGTGAAAAAAACAAGATTTTCAGCACATTGCAGGACTAGAGTTTTTGACTTTGAACATTTTTAACTTAAAATTTTTGCACTACAGAGTTTTGAGCTTTAAATCTTTCTAGTGGAGAATTGAGTTGAGAGTCTAGGAAAAAAAAAAACCCACCAAAAAAGCTTAATTTTCATTCTTTAAAAATTGTTAATTAGAGGTAGATACAAGATAGAGGGAAAAATTAAAATATTAATATCTTTTAGATGGAATTAAAATGCACTAATTTGAATGGTCAGATTGTTCTAGCAAGTAAACTTAACCATGCGAAAAAAAAAAAATGAAAATTTTTAAAAATTGCATTTAAAAGTGCATCCTAGAAGTTATTTTTTTTAAGAAGATGCTCTAATTGCTCGAAAAACAAGAATGTCCATAACTTTCTCATAACAAATCCAAATGAAATGAATCAAAGCTTTCTAGATATTCAAAAATATAATCTATGAGAAAAAAAATATTAAAAAAAAAAATTCAAATTTTTGTCCATTTTTTTTGGCTGTCCACGGTGCCCGCCGTCCCCTGTTTTGAGCTTATTTAGTCATAACTTTTGTTCCCGGGCACCAAATGTGAAAAAATTATATTTCCACGAAGTTTATCAGATTTTCTACCTCCGAAATTTTTTTCAAAAAATCAGGAGAAAATTTCAACCCATAGGTGCTCAAAGACGCATTTGTCCCCCGAAGGGACAATGGTCCTTTAGGGGTTAACCATAAATAGTCTTTTTTGGATACATAAGGTATAACTGGAATTGCTACACAAAACTTCATCCATTACAAGAAAACTAAGGCCTCGGGAGGTTTGAGAGTTCTTGGACAACTAAAAACATGGGCTAAATAAATAGGAAATAAAAATAAACAAATAAAAAATTAGAGGGGGGGTGCAGCAAACTACAAGGCTTGATTTGGTCGGGACAGTTTAGTAATATGATTTAGAAAATATTTAAAAAAATTGAAAACAATTATTATTATTAAAATAAATAGAGAAAATTTCAAATTTCAAATTTGATGTAGCTGAAATTATCTTTGTCAGCCTGAATTATTATTTGGTTTATTTTTTATTAATTTATTAATTTGAATTTGAATTTTTTTGAATTTTTTTGAATATTCAATATTTTATAATATTTATTATTGTGGCCACTATTCACCATTGATGATGAATAGTGGTCAAAGGGGCTGTAAGTTCCTTTGCGAAGGGAAGCAGACCTCTCGAGAATTGAATTTTTTTGTAATGGACATTCATCCATTGGATATAGTATCCGCCTCTATGATGCAGATTTATGACACCAATTTCAAATGGAAAAATTTTGGACAACATTTAATGTTTGATTCACTTATCGTATGGGATGACTTTATACAATATTCTTCAAAATCAAGCAAGTATACAAAAGTTTCTCCTAAAACCACAATTTAGGAGCCAAAACTTGATCTATTATCACCCTCCAAGCAATGTTTTTTTTGTGCAATTTACCGCTCAAAAAATTGTACAAATTTTTTTAGAAAGAATATTAGTGATAGATTTTCCTATTTTCAATAGATGAAAATTGCTCAATTGCTATAAACTCTAAAGACAATATTTGTCTATTATGGATGAATTTATACACTTTTGGATGAACTCGTGTTTGCATCTATATTTTGTACGTTTCATTTATATTGATGGATGTGTATAGCTTTACCATTCTATTGGAAAAATCTTTCTATACTGCCCAAAAATAATGAAAATAAAATCATGTCTCCAATTAAGGTAGTTATGCCCTTCACCATTTGCTCTACTCCACATCCATTTCTATCAAATAGAACCTCAAATTTGAACCAATATAACTTCAAATTGTTCACTTTGAATGGCACTTTATAGTTGTAAAGTAACAAGCTTTTAGTAAATGATTTGGAACTTGCTCAAGGCACAGTAAATATGCACCTATTGAATACTTTGAAGCTTCATCCAATTTGGATTTTGAAAATTCATGAAAAATACAAAAATTCTCCAAATTTTTTATTCATCTATTGAATATTACTGATTTCTATTGTCTATAGGACAAATATAACAACTAATTGTGATTTTCACTCCATTTGTACCACCAACTTAAATGAATAGTAATAGCAATTTCTACCTTAACCTTTAATCCTTACCCTTAACTCCGTAAGGCCCTAGGCCTTTATTTTGCAAAACATACTCAAAATTGCCATTTGCCCATTTCTATAGCAAAGAATAAAAATACTGAATTTTTTTTCACATCAAACCATAGGATCTTACACCTAACTAGTATGAGAATATTTAGCAAAAAAATTTCAAAATTTTTGACTGCATAGATTGCAAGATGTTTGCGTTTAAAGTGAAAAAATCCAATTATTTAGCACATTGCAGGACTAGATTATTTGACTTTGAATCTTCTTAATTATAATTTTTTGCACTATAAAGTTTTGAGCCTTAAATCTTTATGGTGGAGAACTGAATTGTGAGTCTAGGGAAAAAAAGGTCAAAGAAACTGAAAAATTGTTAAGTAGAAGTAGGTATAAGATAGAAGGAAAATCTAAATTCATGACATTTGGAAATATGAGTCAAAAGTTATGGCTTAGTATATTACTTTTTTTTGTAACTTGGCAGTCCGGGCAGATAAAAAAAAATCACTTTTTTCAAAAACAAAAACTTGAAATTGGATTTCTAGAGTTATATAAAGATAAAAAGCTTTGAATCATCCATTTTGATCAATGAGTCAAAAGTTATGAAGATTTTTAGCGTGTGGGCAGCTATGGATTCTTTACTCTAAAAAAAACTTTAAAGTCCTTTATCAGTTTATCTTACTCAATTTTCAATATTTTTTGAAAAAAATAAAACCCTAGGATGTAGATTATTTGTTACAACATTTCCACCATTGGGATTAGCATTTTTCAATTATATAATTAAATTCTTGACAATTTTGTATTTTAAATCATTCTCTACTACTATCTACTTACTATTTTTTTCCTATATGTTGTACAATTTCAAATGAAATGCAAATTTTCAAGCATGTAGCCAAATTGTATAGGAAAAAGAATCCAAAGAAGCACCATCATTTTGGACATTTTTTCTTTGAAAAGTGAGCTTGTGAAGTGCTGCTGCCCTGTTTTTCGCAGAGCCAAAAAAATGGTTTTAGTGACTTTGAATGCTTATATCTTGCAATCCACGCAGTGGAAATTCCTGAAATTTTTACCATATGTTCTCAAGTCAGCATACTACAAGATCATACGGTTACATGTGTCAAAAAAAGTTTTTTTTCAACAATTGGATACTTGTACTAAAAATGGCAGTTTTCGAGTGTTTTTGGTGAGAACATAGTCACGGAACTTTAGGGGTTAAGGGTAGCTATAGAATAAAATGATACGATACGCACTTGTTAGGAAATGGCTCAGGAAACCAAAAAAATTGGTTTGGGGCTTTTCTAAGCTTGTATAAATATAATACGAATTTTTGAAAACAACTATGTAGATGCACTTACTGTAGACAATAGACTAACACCAAAGTCGGCATGGAAACATCCAAAAGCAACACATTGTAAGCTTGGATCACACATGTGTGATTGGCCAATATAAGAATCTCCTCATGACAATGACAAATTTTTGGAACCTTTCTTGTCTACATTTAGGTTTTCACCTATTCATTTGGATCCACTTATGCATGAATTTAGACCCTTTTCTAGATGTCTATAACAATTCCTGTTACATTTAGGTACTTCTACCTTAGTAGAGAAAATAGATGATTTCCAGAGTCATCCATTCGTCCTTTAAGGGTTATAATAAATGACATTAATTTGAGGCAACCTAAATCTAGGCTTCCACCAAAAGTCCAAAACTCAAGAGAATGCAAACTCAAACCCTAATTCAAGCACTAAACCGTTGTACACCAAAATGGGGTGTTCCCCAAACCCTCACCGACGCACTATTGGACGTGAAATGCGTGGACTCTGTCTTCGACACGCACGCGTTGCTGATTCTTTGAGACTAGGCTTCTGAGCTGTCCCTTGGATGCTTCTCTCAGCGTGAAGCGAAAGCTGCGAAACCCGAATGGGTTTGCAGACGGCGCCGTGAGTCCGTGCATTGTTGCGTCGGCGGTTTTTGCGAGATTTATAGTTTCAAGCCTTGATCAATTTGGGAGGATGCCCAAGCGCACCACCCACACGTATTCCAGTGAGGATGCGGCACCGGATGGGCCCGAGTCGGAGCTTTTTGTGTACTACTGCAAGCATTGCGGGGCTCATGTCTTGATCACGGGTAATGGCGTGCCGCGAGATTCTTCATTGTGCTGTCGTTGTGTTTCTTAGGAGGGCAACAATCAGGGAGAATCCGTAGACATGGCGTCTGTCAATTGTAGGCTCTAGTATCGTTAGCGGTAATCTGATTGTAGGGTTTCGACTGCGAAGGAGAAGGATGATCGCCGCTGATCGAATTGGAGATGGAATTGTTGTCGTTGCTGATTTCCAATTTCTGATTTTGCAGATACCCAGCTGCAGAAAATGCCGAAGAGGAAAACCGATAAAGCTTATGTCTTGGACCGGAACAAGCATCTCAGTCGCCTGAATGTGGTGGAAGGTGGTAAACATTTGCTCAAGAGGTAAATCTATCTTCTCTCTGCTCTACGTAACCCTAATTATCACTTCATGAGTGTCACATGTACATTACTGGGGTGAACAGCGTCCTTTGCCTTGCACACTCTAACTTTGAGGTAGAGGATACCAATATATTCTAACCAATATGTAGGAGTTTGCTTTCATGGGAGGTCACCCAAATGAGCTGTGGAAACATCTTACTTTTGGTACAAGAGCCAAATCTATTGAGATCAAACCCTATTTCCAATCAAAGATCAGTGGCCATAGACATATTGCCAAGTCATGCTTGCACCCAAGTTGCTAACTGAAGGCCAATCCAGTGTATTGGAAGAGAAGAGTTGCTGTTGATAACAGGGGTGTGTATTGGAGACGGATTTTAGAATCCTCTATCTTGTATGCTCTGCAATTTTTCGGCCTTGCTCTTGTAAATGCATCAGTGAGTTAGCACAAATGAATTTCTGATGCTTTGTTTTTTTGTTTTTTTAAGACTTTCACAAAATTCAGAGTTGCCTGGGATGCAGAGGTGAAGGGAAAGTGGAGAAACAGTACCGCATGAAATGCAATGGCTGTGGATTGTTCGTCTGTTATCGCTGTGAGGAAGACTTGGAAGCAGCACCTTACCTGTACGTGACAGACGGTGCTCTTAGCTCTGTTGCTGCAGAAACCAACCCTCAGGTTTCAGAATCTGACCTCAAGGGTTGAGGATGTTTGCCAGTGGAGGGAGGGTGTTCTCTTTCCAACTCCAGAAATGATTGCTCTAATGTGAAAATGGGCAAAGTTAAGTGTCCTCATGCGGGAATGGATTTGGTGTGTGCTTGCAGGATGCTCCAGTACCACCGTGCATATCGCAAATAGATGGTGGCCTGGTCCAGGTTGCTATCGAAGTTGAAGATCGTGCACAGCGTTCACAAATTACACGTACATTGTCCTCCTGATTTCCCATCAAAGTCCAAGAATCCCAGTTGCCCCTCATGGTTTTTTATAGCAGCTTTGACTTGGCCGTGTGTAGGCTTTTTATTGCCCAAATTTATTTATTTTATCGAATAATGCAGTGCTCTTCACCGATTCAGGTGGTATAAAATTTGGCCCACTTGGATTACATTTTCGTCGATATGATCTATCAAATTGGTCATTTTCAAAGCATGAATCCTGGTCCTTCAGGCCTATATTAGACAGTAAGCTAATGCATGTATACTGTATAATGCATGAACAGATGGCTTGTAGGCACTATTGATGAGATCATCTCTGCACAGGTGTGAATGCCGATGATGTCCGTGTAACTGTGGCGGCACCAGCAGCTCGTGGCGAAGCAAACAGCGAGCTACTTGAGTTCATGGGAAAGGTAGCGTCCATTCCATTTACTTTTTGAACCGGTGCTGTTGTGAAGGGCATTAAGAGCACCTGCGTTCTTTGATGATACCTATTAGCTATTTCAAAGACCTTCGTTTGCGTTCCGTTACATACTAGGTGTTGTAGCAGTTGGATGAAAGTAGCAGTCTGAAAGTATGCATGTGTTCCAAATACTGGTTGGGTAGTGACTGACCTGTACTAGTCACAGGTGCTGGGACTAAGGTTGACTCAAATGACTCTACAGCGGGGTTGGAACAATAAATCTAAACTTCTTGTGGTAAGCTTCTCCACGTACACCCCTTACTTAATTCCCTTTGCCGAAATGAGTCTCTTTCCTGGTGTTGATTGGAAACGGAGTGCATGTGCTTCACAACAGACGTGCCATAAGGGCACAGGTAGTTGCAATTGTGCACAATGGCAACTTACGATGATACGAAGTGAGTAACTAACATAAAAACAATGTGATTCTGTTGTGGAATGGAATCTTCAGGTTGAAGACCTCTCTGTTCGAGAAGTTTACGAGAAGCTTCTTGCAGCTGTGCAGCCTTGAAGGGTATGTATGTCGTTGTGTCCAGAAAAGAAAGGCGAGGAAAGGAATGGAAGGACAAGGAAAGGCATGAATTTGCGCTGTTGTTGCAAGTGCTTGGATCTGTAACTTGTGAATTGACTTTCAAAAAAGTAATGAATGTATAGGTGTAAGGAGGAAATGTAATTGAGTCAAGGTTTTCCATTATTTTCGGATGTTGATTGCTTTTGAAACTTCACGACTCGGTGATTTTGCAAAGTTCATTGATTTTATGCAGTTGACGCTGTTGCATTTAGAAGTACGGTAATAAGTGCATTTATCTACTCTTACTTTACACAGTAAACAACACTGGTTTGTTCTATTAGTGCTTGCGACGCTAATTTGCGGAAGTCACACTATCGTATTTGAAAGAATGACACCGATTTTGTTTACTCAATAATAGGACAGATCAGTGTACTGAAAACTGTACCGTTCTGAATCATCCTCTGGTTCAAGACTTCAATTGGGACTACTGGACTGGTATGGCACTTTCCCTATAAAATGCTCCTTTCAAGTATTTGTACTAGATTCTATGGATACATAATGTGCATTTTTTTACGTTCACAAATTTCTTCAACGCCAGCCGTTCAAGAGGTAAACCTTGATCCCGTGTGACCAGAATTGGTCTTCCCAATTTGCAATCCCATTTGGCATATTGGATATAAAATACTAATTGCAACCTAGTACCATGAGGAGGAACTTGTCTGAGTTGTCTCCATCCCCAGACGCAGAGGCTAGCAAGATACCATACTTGAGCATCGTGGGGAGGGCCTGCCACTTTTGGGTACATTGGGGTACATTGTCTGTACTTTTATACCACGATAAGTTGCTGCAAATGCTTGAGCACCTACTGTACATTTATTATATTGTTTTTTGCATAGATTTTGGGGCTCAGGTTACATGGAACTGATTAATTTTAAACTATGAAGATTATAACTGATGCAAATCTATGATGTGATAAGTTATACTGAATCTGATGGGAAATAATTGAGCGATTCCAAGGTTCAGAGGATGAAATCCGTATGTGGAAAGTTTAGAAGTCAGGTTTTGTAGATGGAATTATAGAACTGGTCACCTTCTCCTGCTATTCTTGCACGTTAGGTTGCTATATTTTTGATTAGTTGAGGTTTGGGTAATAGCTCACATAGTGTAGGAGCGGTAGAAATGTCCAAGGGTTGTACATTAACCCCTCAAGGACCAAGGCCTGTTTTCTGCCAAAAAACTCTCAAAACTGCCATTTCTAGAGCAAAGAGTAAAAAAATTTAAAAATTGTTTTTTTAACATCTAACCGGAGGATCTTATACCTAAATATGAGAATGTGTGGAAAAAATTTCAGAAGTTTTGATCACACAGATTGCAAGATATCTACGTTTCAAGTGGAAAAAACAAGATTTTCAGCACATTGCGGGATTAGATTTTTTTATTTTGAATATTTTTAACTTAAATTTTTTGCACTACAGAGTTCTAAGCTTTAAATCTTTCTAGTGGAGAATTGAGTTGAGAGTCTAGGGGAAAAAAAGGAATTCAAAAAACCTTAATTTTCATTCTTAAAAAAATTGTTAAGTAGAAGTAGGTACAAGATAGAAGGAAAATCTAAAATATTAATATCTTTTAGATGGAATTAAAATGCACTAATTCCAATGGTGAGATTGTTCTAGCACAAAAACTAAACTATGTGGAATTTTGTTTTTTGAAAAACTGCAAAAATTGCATTCCAAAATGAACCCTACAAGTTATTTTTTTCAAGAAGATATTTTAATTGCCTGAAAAACAGAATTGTCCATAACTTTCTCTTAAAATGAAATGAATCAAAGCTTTCCAAATAGACAAAAATATAATCTATAAGAAAAGAAAAAAAAAAGGTTTAAAGTTAAATTTTTTGCAAATTTTTTTTGATGCCCCCTCTCCCCTATTTTGAGCTTATTTGGACATAACTTTTGTTCCCGAACACCGATTGAAAAAAAATTATATTCCTACAAAGCTTATCAGTTTTTCTATCTCCAAAAAAAGTTTCAAAAAATCACAACAAAAATTCAGCCCATGGGTACTTGCCCAAAATTCCATTTGTCCCTCAAACGGACAATGGTTCCTTTAGAGGTTAAAAGCATAGAATGATTACAACATGTACATTGAAAGCTATAATTATCACTTACATCAATTTTGTAACTAGCCTATGGTTGAAAATAGATTTGCTTATACATCAAGAATAGGACAAATAGGATCTTCACGAAAAAAATTAATGATAATTTAGTTTTTGAGAAAAAAATTGTAAAAAGTTATAAAATCTTTCTCAAATCTATTTCTCTACGTGGGGAAATTTTTTCTTTAACATTCCCCATGTTATTATAGGCTAAATTATTTAATCATTGAACGTTAACGAAGACATTTTTTATCCGATGAATTATAGAGAATCCTTCTAGTAAGACAGAAGTTCAACTAGTCATCTTTGGAATTTTATTGTGAAACTAGGAGGTCTTCTACAGTAGTTGCAATTTTTAAGCCAATGATGATAATCAAAGGGATAATCTCCACGGTCACAAATCCGTCCTTTAAGGGTTAAGTGGTCAAGAGTAGGTGATAAACTATAATGAGAAATTGAGGTTATTTTCCAAGAAATTCAAAAAACAAAGTGCCGGTAGAGTCAAAAGCCCAGAACCACTAGGACCCACTTGCTTCCACATCTATAGTAGTGTACAGTGGGATACAATACATTTATGAATTTTTAATCAGACTTCACAAAAAAGTTCAACAACTTTAGGAAGTTCTAACGTACTAAAAAATGAATTGATTTTGAACCACAAATTGCGTTGGAATTGAAATGAAGTGTACTTCTACTTCATAGTAAGTGAAAAATAATTAATTTAAAATCATACATAGAATTTGGAACTATCTATCATTTCATAGAGAACCGTTGGTAAATAATTTTTTGCAATGGGGTAAAGAACAAGCAAGAAATGATCCAACAAATAGTCAAGTGGTATGAAATGAAGTGTCTCTACAGCAACTACGTACAAACTCTCGTTTCGAACATGCCCAATCAAATGCGAGCTATAATTTTGGCGAAGGGTGCTACCACTAGATGGTAGATAGTGACTTTCATATGTACATTTATTATGATCATAAAGTACTCTTCTCTATGATTCCAACGCAACTTGTGGTTCAAAAATCAGACCATTTTTGAGCATGAAATGACTTACTGATCTTTCTGGACTTCGTCGCAGAATTCGTAAATGAACTGTACCCCACTGTACAGTATTGTACATTTTATTGTATGATATGCGAATACTGTAGATTGTAAGCCACGACCCTGATGCTGCCGCCGCAGTAGAAGTCACGAATTCAGGATGATTCCCAGCAGCAGCAGCAGCAGCAGCAGCAGCAGCAACAATCCAGCAGCAGAGCACTAGATTTTAAGTTAATATTCGATTTAAAAGTTACAAGAATTTCAAAGCTAAAAGTCGGCATACCAAATTGTCTGCATCCTAATCGCGAGCTGAGGAAAATCTTCCACTTCACGTACACAATGGGCGTGCCTCGCGCTTCTCGATTCCTGCCATAGCCACCGTTTTGCGCTCGCAATTTGCACTCAGCAATGGCGTCCGAGGCAGCAATCGAAGAAGACGCGGCGATGCAGAGTCCTCGCAGGCGTGTATTAGAGGATTTTCATATAGGGCCCGTGTTAGGAACGGGCGGCTTCTCCACTGTGCGTGTCGGGGTTCGCAAGGAAGACAAACTTCCTGTGGCCATCAAGACGCTCCATAAGCACTCCGGAGATCCGACCTTGCAAGGGGAGGTGTTGGTCCGGAACGAAATTTTGGTGATGATGCGGATCGTGGACATGGTGTCCCCGCACGCCAATGTGGTGCACTTGATTGACGTGTACGAGGAGGGCGAGGGGGATGCCGTGCATCTGGTGTTAGAGCTTTGTAAGGGCGGGGAGCTTTTTGATCGTATTGTGAAGCAGAGGAGATACTCCGAGAGGGACGCGGCGGCCGTGGTGAGGCAGATCGCGGCGGGTCTGCTGGCGTTGCACCGCGCGGACATCGTCCATCGAGACTTGAAGCCCGAGAATTGCTTGTTCGTGGAGCCGAGTACGGCGTCGCCGCTCAAGATCATGGACTTCGGATTAAGCTCCCTGCCAGAAGTCACGCGGCCGGTGGTGGGAGTGTTCGGATCTATGGACTACGTTGCTCCCGAGCAGCTCTCGTTCGCGAATTCGGTCTTGCCGGCCAACGACTTGTGGTCGCTCGGAGTCATCCTCTTCATCCTCCTCTGCGGGTCATCCTCCCACTCAAACTCTAATTTACGAACAGCTTATTTTATTCTATTTCTTCACTTTTCGTTTTCCTCTGGGGTTGAGGGTACCAATTCTGGCGAATTTGGAAGGTTTTGCTATTTTGGTAGCTGCAAATCAGTTTTTGGCAAATTGTAACAAAAGTTCTATAAAATTTGCCTAGAAGGGCATTTTCCTCCGACCTATAATTTTATCGAGACCTACCGATGTGTAGCCCAGAATTAAATGACTGATTTGGAGCATTGTTAGGAAGAAGGGTCGAATGTTTTAGATTCGAGTTTTGTGGACCGCGTTTTGCTTAACTAGTTTTGTGTTTTCGGCTCTTCTTATTTAGCATCTTGTGTTTTTGAGCTAGAAACGAAAACGCCGTTCGTAGAAGTT